>CAKKNV010000001.1:0-650838 GCA_918843875.1 Diadumene lineata | reverse complement strand
AAAAATACACGAAAATACATAAAATACACACAAATACACGAAAATACACAAAAATACACAAAAATAAACGAAAATAAACAAAAAATACACAAAAATACACGAAAATACACAAATATACACCAAAATACACGAAAATACACAAAAATACACAAAAATGCACAAAAATACACGAAAATACACAAAAATACACAATAATACAAAATAATACACAAAAATACACGAAAAAACACAAAAATACACAAAAATACACAAAAATACACGAAAATACATAAAATACACAAAAATACACGAAAATACACAAAAATACACGAAAATACACGAAAATACACGAAAATACACAAAAATACACGAAAATACACGAAAATACATAAAATACACACAAATACACGAAAATACACAAAAATACACAAAAATAAACGAAAATAAACAAAAAAATACACAAAAATACACGAAAATACACAAATATACACCAAAATACACGAAAATACACAAAAATACACAAAAATGCACAAAAATACACGAAAATACACAAAAATACACAATTATACAAAATAATACACAAAAATACACGAAAAAACACAAAAATACACAAAAATACACAAAAATACACGAAAATACATAAAATACACAAAAATACACGAAAATACACAAAAATAATCGAAAAATACACGAAAATACACAAAAATTCACAAAAATACACAAAAGTACACGAAAATACACGAAAATACATAAAATACACAAAAATACACGAAAATACACAAAAATACACAAAAATAAACGAAAATAAACAAAAAATACACAAAAATACACGAAAATACACAAATATACACGAAAACACGAAAATATACAAAAAAACACAAAAATACACAAAAATACACAAAAATACACAAAAATACACAAAAATGGACAAAAATACAGCAAAATGCACCAAAATACACCAAACTACACAAACATACACAAAAATACACGAAAATACACAAGAATCCACGCAAATGCACCAAAATACGCTAAAATTCAGATAAATACACGAAAATACATAAAAATACACGAAAATTCACAAAAATGCACAAAAAAACGAAAAAACACAAAAATACACAAAAATACACACAAATACACACAAAATACACAAAAATATTCATAAATATACGAAAATACACGAAAATACACAAAAATACACAAAAATAAACGAAAAACCACGTAAATACACGAAAATACACAAAAATACACATAATTATACGAAAATAAACAAAAATACACAATAAAACACAAAAATATACCAAAATATAAAAAAAGGCACAAAATACACAAAAAAACACATAATTACACAAAAATACACGAAAATGCACGAAAATACAGAAAAATACACAAAAATACTGGAAAATACACAAAAATATCCCAAGATATACACAAAACACGAAAATATACAAAAATACACGAAAATACACAAAAATACACAAAAATACACAAAAATACACAAAAATGGACAAAAATACAGCAAAATGCACCAAAATACACCAAACTACACAAACATACACAAAAATACACGAAAATACACAAGAATCCACGCAAATGCACCAAAATACGCTAAAATTCAGATAAATACACGAAAATTCAGATAAATACACGAAAATACATAAAAATACACGAAAATTCACAAAAATGCACAAAAAAACGAAAAAACACAAAAATACACAAAAATACACACAAATACACACAAAATACACAAAAATATTCATAAATATACGAAAATACACGAAAATACACAAAAATTCACATCATTATACGAAAATACACGAAAATACACAAAAATACACAAAAATTCACAACAATTCACAAAAATACACAAAAATGCACGAGAATATACACAAATACACGAATATACACAAAAATAATGGAAAATACACAAAAATATACCAAGATACACAAAAAACACGAAAATACACAAAAATACACGAAAATTCACAAAAATGTACAAAAAAAATACACAAAAATGCACAAAAATACTCAAAAATATACAAAAATATACAAAAATACACGAAAATACACAAAAATACACAAAAATACACAAACATAAACAAAAATACACAAAAATACACGAAAATACACGAAAATACACAAAAATACACGAAAATACATAAAATACACACAAATACACGAAAATACACAAAAATACACAAAAATAAACGAAAATAAACAAAAAATACACAAAAATACACGAAAATACACAAATATACACCAAAATACACGAAAATACACAAAAATACACAAAAATGCACAAAAATACACGAAAATACACAAAAATACACAATAATACAAAATAATACACAAAAATACACGAAAAAACACAAAAATACACAAAAATACACAAAAATACACGAAAATACATAAAATACACAAAAATACACGAAAATACACAAAAATACACGAAAATACACGAAAATACACGAAAATACACAAAAATACACGAAAATACACGAAAATACATAAAATACACACAAATACACGAAAATACACAAAAATACACAAAAATAAACGAAAATAAACAAAAAAATACACAAAAATACACGAAAATACACAAATATACACCAAAATACACGAAAATACACAAAAATACACAAAAATGCACAAAAATACACGAAAATACACAAAAATACACAATTATACAAAATAATACACAAAAATACACGAAAAAACACAAAAATACACAAAAATATACAAAAATACACGAAAATACATAAAATACACAAAAATACACGAAAATACACAAAAATAATCGAAAAATACACGAAAATACACAAAAATACACAAAAATACACAAAAGTACACGAAAATACACGAAAATACATAAATTACACAAAAATACACGAAAATACACAAAAATACACAAAAATACACAAACATAAACAAAAATACACAAAAATACACGAAAATACACGAAAATACACAAAAATACACGAAAATACATAAAATACACACAAATACACGAAAATACACAAAAATACACAAAAATAAACGAAAATAAACAAAAAATACACAAAAATACACGAAAATACACAAATATACACCAAAATACACGAAAATACACAAAAATACACAAAAATGCACAAAAATACACGAAAATACACAAAAATACACAATAATACAAAATAATACACAAAAATACACGAAAAAACACAAAAATACACAAAAATACACAAAAATACACGAAAATACATAAAATACACAAAAATACACGAAAATACACAAAAATACACGAAAATACACGAAAATACACGAAAATACACAAAAATACACGAAAATACACGAAAATACATAAAATACACACAAATACACGAAAATACACAAAAATACACAAAAATAAACGAAAATAAACAAAAAAATACACAAAAATACACGAAAATACACAAATATACACCAAAATATATGAAAATACACAAAAATACACAAAAATGCACAAAAATACACGAAAATACACAAAAATACACAATTATACAAAATAATACACAAAAATACACGAAAAAACACAAAAATACACAAAAATATACAAAAATACACGAAAATACATAAAATACACAAAAATACACGAAAATACACAAAAATAATCGAAAAATACACGAAAATACACAAAAATACACAAAAATACACAAAAGTACACGAAAATACACGAAAATACATAAAATACACAAAAATACACGAAAATACACAAAAATACACAAAAATAAACGAAAATAAACAAAAAATACACAAAAATACACGAAAATACACAAATATACACCAAAATATACACAAAACACGAAAATATACAAAAAAACACAAAGATACACAAAAATACACAAAAATACACAAAAATACACAAAAATGGACAAAAATACAGCAAAATGCACCAAAATACACCAAACTACACAAACATACACAAAAATACACGAAAATACACAAGAATCCACGCAAATGCACCAAAATACGCTAAAATTCAGATAAATACACGAAAATACATAAAAATACACGAAAATTCACAAAAATACACAAAAAAAACGAAAAAACACAAAAATACACAATAATACACAAAAATACACAAAAATACACAAAAATACACAAAAATACACAAAAATACACAAAAATACACGAAAATACATAAAATACACAAAAATACACGAAAATACACAAAAATACACGAAAATACACGAAAATACACGAAAATACACAAAAATACACGAAAATACACGAAAATACATAAAATACACACAAATACACGAAAATACACAAAAATACACAAAAATAAACGAAAATAAACAAAAAAATACACAAAAATACACGAAAATACACAAATATACACCAAAATACACGAAAATACACAAAAATACACAAAAATGCACAAAAATACACGAAAATACACAAAAATACACAAAAATAAACGAAAATAAACAAAAAATACACAAAAATACACGAAAATACACAAATATACACCAAAATACACGAAAATACACAAAAATACACAAAAATACACAAAAATGCACGAGAATATACACAAATACACAAAAATGCACGAAAATATACAAAAATACACGAAAATACACAAAAATGCACGAAAATACACAAAAATACACCAAAATACACAAAAATACACAAAAATACATAAAATACACAAAAATACACGAAAATACACAAAAATACACGAAAACAGACGAAAATACACAAAAATACACAAAAATACAAAAAAATACACAAAAATACACAAACATAAACAAAAATGCACAAAAAAACACGAAAATACACAAAAATACACAAAAATACACGAAAATACACAAAAATACACAAAAATACACAAAATTAAACGAAAATAAACAAAAAATACACAAAAACACACGAAAATACACAAATATACACCAAAATGCCTGCAAAATACACAAAAATACACAAAAATGCACAAAAATACACGAAAATACACAATAATACAAAATAATACACAAAAATACACAAAAATACACAAAAATACAAAAAAATACAAAAAAATACACAAAAATACTTAAAAATACACAAAAATGCACAAAAATACACGAAAATACACAAAAATACACAATAATACAAAATAATGCACAAAAATACACAAAAATAAACGAAAAACCACGTAAATACACGAAAATACACAAAAATACACATAATTTTACGAAAATAAACAAAAATACACAATAAAACACAAAAATATACCAAAATATACAAAAAGACACAAAATACACAAAAATACACATAATTACACAAAAATACACGAAAATGCACGAAAATACAGAAAAATACACAAAAATACACAAAAATGGACAAAAATACAGCAAAATGCACCAAAATACACCAAACTACACAAACATACACAAAAATGCACGAAAATACACACAAATACACACAAAATACACAAAAATATTCATAAATATACGAAAATACACAAAAATACACGAAAATACACAAAAATTCACATCATCATACGAAAATACACGAAAATACACAAAAATACACAAAAATTCACAACAATTCACAAAAATACACAAAAATAAACGAAAGTAAACAAAAAATACACAAAAATACACGAAAATACACAAATATACACCAAAATGCACGCAAAATACACAAAAATACAAAAAAAATACACAAAAATACACAAAAGTACACGAAAATACACGAAAATACATAAAATACACAAAAATACACGAAAGTACACAAAAATACACAAAAATAAACGAAAATAAACAAAAAATACACAAAAATACACGAAAACACACGAAAATACACGAAATTACACGAAAATACACAAAATACACATAATTATACGAAAATACACAAAAATATACGAAAATACACAAAAATACACAAAAATACACGAAAATACACGAAAATACATAAAATACACAAAAATACACGAAAATACACAAAAATACACAAAAATAAACGAAAATAAAAAAAAAATACACAAAAATACACGAAAATACACAAATACACACCAAAATACACGAAAATACACAAAAATACACAAAAATGCACAAAAATACACGAAAATACACAATAATACAAAATAATGCACAAAAATACACAAAAATAAACGAAAAACCACGTAAATACACGAAAATACACAAAAATACACATAATTATACGAAAATAAACAAAAATACACAATAAAACACAAAAATATACCAAAATATACAAAAAGACACAAAATACACAAAAAAACACATAATTACACAAAAATACACGAAAATGCACGAAAATACAGAAAAATACACAAAAATACTGGAAAATACACAAAAATATCCCAAGATATACACAAAACACGAAAATATACAAAAAAACACAAAAATACAAAAAAATACACAAAAATACACAAAAATACACGAAAATACACAAATATACACCAAAATACACGAAAATACACAAAAATGCACAAAAATACACGAAAATACACAAAAATACACAATAATACAAAATAATACACAAAAATACACGAAAAAACACAAAAATACACAAAAATACACGAAAATACATAAAATACACAAAAATACACGAAAATACACAAAAATACACGAAAATATACGAAAATACATAAAATACACACATATACACGAAAATACACAAAAATACACAAAAATAAACGAAAAACCACGTAAATACACGAAAATACACAAAAATACACAAAATTTAAACGAAAATAAACAAAAATACACAATAAAACACAAAAATATACCAAAATATACAAAAAGACACAAAATACACAAAAAAACACATAATTACACAAAAATACACGAAAATACACGAAAATACATAAAAATACACAAAAATGCTGGAAAATACACAAAAATATCCCAAGATATACACAAAACACGAAAATATACAAAAAAACACAAAAATACAAAAAAATACACAAAAATACACAAAAATACATAAAATACACAAAAATACACGAAAATACACAAAAATAATCGAAAATACACGAAAATACACAAAAATACACAAAAATACACAAAAGTACACGAAAATACACGAAAATACATAAAATACACAAAAATACACGAAAATACACAAAAATACACAAAAATAAACGAAAATAAACAAAAAATACACAAAAATACACGAAAATACACAAATATACACCAAAATGCACGCAAAATACACAAAAATACACGAAAACACACGAAAATACACGAAATTACACGAAAATACACAAAATACACATAATTATACGAAAATACACGAAAACACACGAAAATACACAAAAATACACAAAAATATACAAAAATTCACAAAAATACACAAAAATGCACGAAAATACACAAAAATACACGAAAATACACGAAAATAAACGAAAATACACGAAAATACACAAAAATACACGAAAATACACGAAAATACATAAAATACACACAAATACACGAAAATACACAAAAATAAACGAAAATAAACAAAAAATACACAAAAATACACGAAAATACACAAATATACACCAAAATACACGAAAATACTAAAAAATACACAAAAATGCACAAAAATACACGAAAATACAGAAAAATACACAATAATACAAAATAATACACAAAAATACACGAAAAAACACAAAAATACACGAAAATACATAAAATACACAAAAATAAACGAAAATACACAAATATACACCAAAATACACGAAAATACACAAAAATACACAAAAATGCACAAAAATACACGAAAATACACAAAAATACACAATAATACAAAATAATACACAAAAATACACGAAAAAACACAAAAATACACGAAAATACATAAAATACACAAAAATACACGAAAATACACGAAAATACACAAAAATACACGAAAATATACGAAAATACACGAAAATACACGAAAATACACAAAAATACACGAAAATACACGAAAATACATAAAATATACACATATACACGAAAATACACAAAAATACACAAAAATAAACGAAAATAAACAAAAAAATACACAAAAATACACGAAAATACACAAAAATACACAATAATACAAAATAATACACAAAAATACACGAAAAACACAAAAATACACAAAAATACACAAAAATACACAAAAATACACGAAAATACATAAAATACACAAAAATACACGAAAATACACAAAAATACACGAAAATACACGAAAATACACGAAAATACACGAAAATACACAAAAATACACGAAAATACACAAAAATAATCGAAAATACACGAAAATACACAAAAATACACAAAAATACACAAAAATACACAAAAGTACACGAAAAAACACGAAAATACATAAAATACACAAAAATACACGAAAATACACAAAAATACACAAAAATAAACGAAAATAAACAAAAAATACACAAAAATACACGAAAATACACAAATATACACCAAAATGCACGCAAAATACACAAAAATACACGAAAACACACGAAAATACACGAAATTACACGAAAATACACAAAATACACATAATTATACGAAAATACACGAAAATACACGAAAATACACAAAAATACACAAAAATATACAAAAATTCACAAAAATACACAAAAATGCACGAAAATATACAAAAATACACAAAAATACACAAAAATACACAAAAATACACGAAAATGCACAAAAATACACAAAAATACACAAAAATGCCAAAAAATGCACGAAAATGCACCAAAATACACAAAAGTACACAAAACTACACGAAAATACACGAAAATACATAAAATACACAAAAAATACACGAAAATACACAAAAATACACAAAATTAAACGAAAATAAATTTAAAAAAAAAACACACGAAAATACACAAATATACACCAAAATGCACGCAAAATACACAAAAATACACAAAAATGCAAAAAAAATACACGAAAATACACAATAATACAAAATAATACACAAAAATACACAAAAATAAACGAAAATAAACAAAAAATACACAAAAATACACGAAAATACACAAATATACACCAAAATGCACGCAAAATACACAAAAATACACGAAAACACACGAAAATACACGAAATTACACGAAAATACACGAAAATACACAAAAATACACGAAAATACACAAATATAATCGAAATGACACGAAAATACACAAAAATACACGAAAATACACAAATATACACCAAAATACACGAAAATACACAAAAATGCACAAAAATACACGAAAATACACAAAAATACACAATAATACAAAATAATACACAAAAATACACGAAAAAACACAAAAATACACAAAAATACACGAAAATACATAAAATACACAAAAATACACAAAAATGCACAAAAATACACGAAAATACACAAAAATACACAATAATACAAAATAATACACAAAAATACACGAAAAACACAAAAATACACAAAAATACACAAAAATACACGAAAATACATAAAATACACAAAAATACACGAAAATACACAAAAATAATCGAAAATACACGAAAATACACAAAAATGCACAAAAATACACGAAAATACAGAAAAATATACAATAACACAAAATAATACCTAAAAATACACGAAAAAACACAAAAATAAACGAAAATACATAAAATACACACAAATACACGAAAATACACAAATATACACCAAAATACACGAAAATACACAAAAATACACAAAAATGCACAAAAATACACGAAAATACACAAAAATACACAATAATACAAAATAATACACAAAAATATACGAAAATACACGAAAATACACGAAAATACACAAAAATACACGAAAATACACTAAAATATATAAAATATACACATATACACGAAAATACACAAAAATACACAAAAATAAACGAAAATAAACAAAAAAATACACAAAAATACACGAAAATACACAAAAATAAACGAAAATACACGAAAATACACGAAAATACACAACAATACACAAAAATACACAAAAATACACAAAAATACACGAAAATACATAAAATACACAAAAATACACGAAAATACACAAAAATAAACGAAAATACACGAAAATACACAAAAATACACAAAAATACACAAAAGTACACGAAAATACACGAAAATACATAAAATACACAAAAATACACGAAAATACATAAAATACACAAAAATACACGAAAATACACAAAAATACACAAAAATAAACGAAAATAAACAAAAAATACACAAAAATACACGAAAATACACAAATATACACCAAAATGCACGCAAAATACACAAAAATACACGAAAATACACGAAATTACACGAAAATACACAAAATACACATAATTATACGAAAATACACGAAAATACACGAAAATACACAAAAATACACAAAAATATACAAAAATTCACAAAAATACACAAAAATGCACGAAAATATACAAAAATACACAAAAATACACAAAAATACACGAAAATGCACAAAAATACACAAAAATACACAAAAATGCCAAAAAATGCACGAAAATGCACCAAAATACACAAAAGTACACAAAAGTACACGAAAATACACGAAAATACATAAAATACACAAAAAATACACGAAAATACACAAAAATACACAAAATTAAACGGAAATAAATAAAAAAAATAAAAAAAAACACACGAAAATACACAAATATACACCAAAATGCACGCAAAATACACAAAAATACACAAAAATGCAAAAAAATACACGAAAATACACAATAATACAAAATAATACACAAAAATACACAAAAATAAACGAAAATAAACAAAAAATACACAAAAATAAACGAAAATACACAAAAATACACGAAAATACACGAAAATACACGAAAATACACGAAAATACACGAAAATACACAAAAATACACGAAAATACACAAAAATAATCGAAAATACACGAAAATACACAAAAATACACAAAAATACACAAAAATGCACAAAAATACACGAAAATACACAATAATACAAAATAATACACAAAAATACTCAAAAATATACAAAAATATACAAAAATACACGAAAATACACAAAAATACACAAAAATACACAAACATAAACAAAAATACACAAAAATACACGAAAATACACGAAAATACACAAAAATACACGAAAATACATAAAATACACACAAATACACGAAAATACACAAAAATACACAAAAATACACGAAAATACCAAAAAAAATACACGAAAATACACAAAAATAAACGAAAATACACAAATATACACCAAAATACACGAAAATACACAAAAATATAGAACAATACACAAAAATACACAAACATACAAAAAAATACACAAAAATACACGAAAATACACAAAAATACACAAAAATACACAAAAATACACGAAAATACATAAAATACACAAAAATACACAAAAATACACAAAAATACACGAAAATACACAAAAATACACAAAAATACACAAAAATACACGAAAATACATAAAATACACAAATATACACCAAAATGCACGCAAAAGACATAAAAATACACGAAAACACACGAAAATACACGAAATTACACGAAAATACACAAAATACACATAATTATACGAAAATACACGAAAACACACGAAAATACACAAAAATACACAAAAATATACAAAAATTCACAAAAATACACAAAAATGCACGAAAATACACAAAAATACACGAAAATACACGAAAATAAACGAAAATACACGAAAATACACAAAAATACACGAAAATACACGAAAATACATAAAATACACACAAATACACGAAAATACACAAAAATACACAAAAATAAACGAAAATAAACAAAAAATACACAAAAATACACGAAAATACACAAATATACACCAAAATATATGAAAATACACAAAAATACACAAAAATGCACAAAAATACACGAAAATACACAAAAATACACAAAAATGCACAAAAATACACGAAAATACACAAAAATACACAAAATTAAACGAAAATAAACAAAAAATACACAAAAACACACGAAAATACACAAATATACACCAAAATGCACGCAAAATACACAAAAATACACAAAAATGCACAAAAATACACGAAAATACACAATAATACAAAATAATACACAAAAATACACAAAAATACACAAAAATACACGAAAAACACGAAAATACACAAAAATGCCAAAAAATACACGAAAATGCACCAAAATACACAAAAATACACAAACATACACAAACATACACAAAAATACACGAAAATACTCAAAAATACACGAAAATACACAAAAAGACACAAAAAGACACAAAAGTACACGAAAATACACGAAAATACATAAAATACACAAAAATACACAAAAATACACAAAAATACACAAAAATAAACGAAAATAAACAAAAAACACACAAAAATACACGAAAATACACAAAAATGCACGAAAATACACAAAAATACACCAAAATACACCAAAATATACCAAAATGCACAAACATAAACAAAAAATACACAAAAATACACAAAAATACACAAAAATACACGAAAATGCACAAAAATACACAAAAATACACAAAAATGCCAAAAAATGCACGAAAATGCACCAAAATACACACAAATACACAAACATACACAAACATACACAAACATACACAAAAATACACGAAAATACTCAAAAATACACGAAAATACACAAAAAGACACAAAAAGACACAAAAATACACAAAAATGCACAAAAACACGAAAAAACACAATAATACACAAAAATGCACAAAAATACACTAAAACTCAGATAAATACACAAAAATAGACGAAAATACATAAAATACACGAAAATTCACAAAAATACACAAAAAACGAAAAAACACAATAATACACAAAAATACACACTAATACACACAAATAAACGAAAATACACGAAAATACACGAAAATACACCAAAATACTCCAAAATACACCAAAATAAACAAAAAATACACAAAAATACACGAAAATACACAAATATACACCAAAATGCACGCAAAAAACACAAAAATACACGAAAACACACGAAAATAAACGAAATTACACGAAAATACACAAAATACACATAATTATACGAAAATACACGAAAACACACGAAAATACACAAAAATACACAAAAATATACAAAAATTCACAAAAATACACAAAAATGCACGAAAATATACAAAAATACACAAAAATACACAAAAATACACAAAAATACACAAAAATACACAAAAGTACACGAAAATACACGAAAATACATAAAATACACAAAAATACACGAAAATACACAAAAATACACAATTATACAAAATAATACACAAAAATACACGAAAAAACACAAAAATACACAAAAATACACAAAAATACACGAAAATACACAAATATACACCAAAATGCACGCAAAATACATGAAAATACAGGAAAACACACGAAAATACACGAAATTACACGAAAATACACAAAATACACATAATTATACGAAAATACACGAAAACACACGAAAATACACAAAAATACACAAAAATATACAAAAATTCACAAAAATACACAAAAATGCACGAAAATACACAAAAATACACGAAAATACACGAAAATAAACGAAAATACACGAAAATACACAAAAATACACGAAAATACACGAAAATACATAAAATACACACAAATACACGAAAATACACAAAAATAAACGAAAATAAACAAAAAATACACAAAAATACACGAAAATACACAAATATACACCAAAATACACGAAAATACACAAAAATACACAAAAATGCACAAAAATACACGAAAATACACAAAAATACACAATAATACAAAATAATACACAAAAATACACGAAAAAACACAAAAATACACAAAAATACACAAAAATACACAAAAATACACGAAAATACATAAAATACACAAAAATACACGAAAATACACAAAAATACACGAAAATACACGAAAATACACGAAAATACACGAAAATACACGAAAATACACAAACATAAACAAAAATACACAAAAATACACGAAAATACACGAAAATACACAAAAATACACGAAAATACACGAAAATACATAAAATACACACAAATACACGAAAATACACAAAAATACACAAAAATAAACGAAAATAAACAAAAAATACACAAAAATACACGAAAATACACAAATATACACCAAAATACACGAAAATACACAAAAATACACAAAAATACACAAAAAAACACGAAAATACACAAAAATACACGAAAATACATAAAATACACAAAAATACACGAAAATACACGAAAATACACAAAAATACACGAAAATACACGAAAATACATAAAATACACACATATACACGAAAATACACAAAAATACACAAAAATAAACGAAAATAAACAAAAAAATACACAAAAATACACGAAAATACACAAATATACACCAAAATACACGAAAATACACAAAAATACACAAAAATGCACAAAAATACACGAAAATACACAAAAATACACAAAAATGCACAAAAATACACGAAAATACACAAAAATACACAAAATTAAACGAAAATAAACAAAAAATACACAAAAACACACGAAAATACACAAATATACACCAAAATGCACGCAAAATACACAAAAATACACAAAAATGCACAAAAATACACGAAAATACACAATAATACAAAATAATACACAAAAATACACAAAAATACACAAAAATACACAAAAATACACAAAAATACACAAAAATGCCAAAAAATGCACGAAAATGCACCAAAATACACAAAAATACACAAACATACACAAACATACACAAAAATACACGAAAATACTCAAAAATACACGAAAATACACAAAAAGACACAAAAAGACACAAAAGTACACGAAAATACACGAAAATACATAAAATACACAAAAATACACAAAAATACACAAAAATACACAAAAATAAACGAAAATAAACAAAAAACACACAAAAATACACGAAAATACACAAAAATGCACGAAAATACACAAAAATACACCAAAATACACCAAAATATACCAAAATGCACAAAATATAAACAAAAAATACACAAAAATACACAAAAATACACAAAAATACACGAAAATGCACAAAAATACACAAAAATACACAAAAATGCCAAAAAATGCACAAAAATGCACCAAAATACACACAAATACACAAACATACACAAACATACACAAACATACACAAAAATACACAAAAATACACGAAAATACTCAAAAATACACGAAAATACACAAAAAGACACAAAAAGACACAAAAATACACAAAAATGCACAAAAACACGAAAAAACACAATAATACACAAAAATGCACAAAAATACACTAAAACTCAGTTAAATACACAAAAATAGACGAAAATACATGAAATACACGAAAATTCACAAAAATACACAAAAAAAGAAAAAACACAATAATACACAAAAATACACACTAATACACACAAATAAACGAAAATACACGAAAATACACGAAAATACACCAAAATACTCCAAAATACACCAAAATAAACAAAAAATACACAAAAATACACGAAAATACACAAATATACACCAAAATGCACGCAAAATACACAAAAATACACGAAAACACACGAAAATACACGAAATTACACGAAAATACACAAAATACACATAATTATACGAAAATACACGAAAACACACGAAAATACACAAAAATACACAAAAATATACAAAAATTCACAAAAATACACAAAAATGCACGAAAATATACAAAAATACACAAAAATACACAAAAATGCACAAAAATACACGAAAATGCACAAAGATACACAAAAATACACAAAAATGCCAAAAAATGCACGAAAATGCACCAAAATACACAAAAATACACAAAAGTACACGAAAAATACACGAAAATACATAAAATACACAAAAAATACACGAAAATACACAAAAATACACAAAATTAAACGAAAATAAAAAAAATACACAAAAACACACGAAAATACACAAATATACACCAAAATGCACGCAAAATACACAAAAATACACAAAAATGCACAAAAATACACGAAAATACACGAAAATACACAAAATTACACGAAAATACACAAAAATACACAAAAATACACAAAAATATACGAAAATGCACAAAAACACGAAAAAACACAATAATACACAAAAATGCACAAAAATACATTAAAACTCAGATAAATACACAAAAATATACGAAAATACATAAAATACACGAAAATACACAAAAATACACAAAAAACGAAAAAACACAATAATACAAAAAAATACACACTAATACACACAAATACACGAAAATATACGAAAATACACGAAAATACACCAAAATACTCCAAAATACACCAAAACACACAAACATACACAAAAATTACACAAAAATACACAAAAATACCCAAAAATACACAAAAATACACAAAAAAAACGAAAAAACACAAAAATACACAAAAATATACAAAAATACACAAAAATACACGAAAATATACAAAAATACAAAAAATACACGAAAATACACAAAAATCCACGAAAATGCACAAAAATACACCAAAATACACAAAAATACACAAACATACATAAAATACACAAAAATACACGAAAATACACAAAAATACACGAAAACAGACGAAAATACACAAAAATACACAAAAATACAAAAAAATACACAAACATAAACAAAAATACACAAAAATACACGAAAATACACAAAAATACACAAAAATACACGAAAATACACGAAAATACATAAAATACACACAAATACACGAAAATACACAAAAATACACAAAAATAAACGAAAATAAACAAAAAATACACAAAAATACACGAAAATACACAAATACACACCAAAATACACGAAAATACACAAAAATACACAAAAATGCACAAAAATACACGAAAATACACAAAAATACACAATAATACAAAATAATACACAAAAATACACAAAAAAACGAAAATACACAAAAATACACAAAAGTACACGAAAATACACGAAAATACATAAAATACACAAAAATACACAAAAATACACAAAAATACACAAAAATACACAAAAATAAACGAAAATAAACAAAAAACACACAAAAATACACGAAAATACACAAAAATGCACGAAAATACACAAAAATACACCAAAATACACCAAAATATACCAAAATGCACAAACATAAACAAAAAATACACAAAAATACACAAAAATACACAAAAATACACGAAAATGCACAAAAATACACAAAAATACACAAAAATGCCAAAAAATGCACGAAAATGCACCAAAATACACACAAATACACAAACATACACAAACATACACAAACATACACAAAAATACACAATAATACACAAAAATACACACTAATACACACAAATAAACGAAAATACACGAAAATACACGAAAATACACCAAAATACTCCAAAATACACCAAAATAAACAAAAAATACACAAAAATACACGAAAATACACAAATATACACCAAAATGCACGCAAAATACACAAAAATACACGAAAACACACGAAAATACACGAAATTACACGAAAATACACAAAATACACATAATTATACGAAAATACA
The DNA here is from genome assembly GCA_918843875.1 of Diadumene lineata. Taxonomy (NCBI): domain Eukaryota; kingdom Metazoa; phylum Cnidaria; class Anthozoa; order Actiniaria; family Diadumenidae; genus Diadumene; species Diadumene lineata. The sequence goes on along the minus strand of CAKKNV010000001.1, from coordinate 633,394 downwards.
CGAAAACACACAAAAATACACAAAAATACACAAAAATACACAAAAATTCACAAAAATACACAAAAATGCACGAAAATATACAAAAATACACAAAAATACACAAAAATACACAAAAATACACGAAAATGCACAAAAATACACAAAAATACACAAAAATGCCAAAAAATGCACGAAAATGCACCAAAATACACAAAAATACACAAAAGTACACGAAAATACACGAAAATACATAAAATACACAAAAAATACACGAAAATACACAAAAATACACAAAATTAAACGAAAATAAAAAAAATACACAAAAACACACGAAAATACACAAATATACACCAAAATGCACGCAAAATACACAAAAATACACAAAAATGCACAAAAACACACGAAAATACACAATAATACAAAATAATACACAAAAATACACAAAAATACACAAAAATACACAAAAATGCCAAAAAATGCACCAAAATGCACCAAAATACACAAAAATAAACAAAGATACACAAAAATACACGAAAATACTCAAAAATACACGAAAATACACAAAAAGACACAAAAAGACAAAAGTACACGAAAATACACGAAAATACATAAAACACACAAAAATACACAAAAATACACAAAAATAAACGAAAATAAACAAAAAATACACAAAAATACACGAAAATACACAAATATACACCAAAATGCACGCAAAATACACAAAAATACACGAAAACACACTAAAATACACGAAATTACACGAAAATACACAAAATACACATAATTATACGAAAATACACGAAAATATACGAAAATACACAAAAATACACAAAAATATACATAAATTCACAAAAATACACAAAAATGCACGAAAATATACAAAAATACACGAAAATACACAAAAATGCACGAAAATACACAAAAATACACCAAAATACACAAAAATACACAAAAATACACAAACATAAACAAAAAATACACAAAAATACACAAAAATACACAAAAATACACGAAAATGCACAAAAATACACAAAAATACACAAACATACAAAAAATACACAAAAATACACGAAAATACACGAAAATACACAAAATTACACGAAAATACACAAAAATACACAAAAATATACGAAAATGCACAAAAACACGAAAAAACACAATAATACACAAAAATGCACAAAAATACACTAAAACTCAGATAAATACACAAAAATAGACGAAAATACATAAAATACACGAAAATACACAAAAATACACAAAAAACGAAAAAACACAATAATACACAAAAATACACACTAATACACACAAATACACGAAAATATACGAAAATACACGAAAATACACCAAAATACTCCAAAATACACCAAAACACACAAACATACACAAAAATTACACAAAAATACACAAAAATACCCAAAAATACACAAACATACAAAAAAATGCACGAAAATACACGAAAATACACGAAAATACACAAAAATACTGGAAAATACACAAAAATATACCAAGATATACAAAAAAACACGAAAATACACAAAAATACACGAAAATACACAAAGATGTACAAAAACAAAACAAAAATACACAAATACACAAAAATACTCAAAAATATACAAAAATATACAAAAATACACGAAAACACACGAAAATACACGAAATTACACGAAAATACACAAAATACACATAATTATACGAAAATACACGAAAATACACGAAAATACACAAAAATACACAAAAATATACAAAAATACACAAAAATACACGAAAATATACAAAAATACAAAAATACACGAAAATACACAAAAATGCACGAAAATACACAAAAATACACCAAAATACACAAAAATACACAAACATACATAAAATACACAAAAATACACGAAAATACACAAAAATACACGAAAACAGACGAAAATACACAAAAATACACAAAAATACACAAAAATACACAAACATAAACAAAAATACACAAAAATACACGAAAATACACAAAAATACACAAAAATACACGAAAATACACGAAAATACATAAAATACACACAAATACACGAAAATACACAAAAAGAAACGAAAATAAACAAAAAATACACAAAAATACACGAAAATACACAAATACACACCAAAATACACGAAAATACACAAAAATACACAAAAATGCACAAAAATACACGAAAATACACAAAAATACACAATAATACAAAATAATACACAAAAATACACAAAAATACACAAAAATACACAAAAATACACAAAAATATACGAAAATGCACAAAAACACGAAAAAACACAATAATACACAAAAATGCACAAAAATACACTAAAACTCAGATAAATACACAAAAATAGACGAAAATACATAAAATACACGAAAATACACAAAAATACACAAACAACGAAAAAACACAATAATACACAAAAATACACACTAATACACACAAATACACGAAAATACACGAAAATACACAAAAATACACACAAAAAAAAACATAAACAAAAATACACAAAAATACACGAAAATACACGAAAATGCACAATCATAAACAAAAAATACACAAAAATACACAAAAATACACAAAAATACACGAAAATGCACAAAAGTACACAAAAATACACAAAAATGCCAAAAAATGCACGAAAATGCACCAAAATACACAAAAATACACAAAAATACACAAACATACACAAAAATACACGAAAATACACAAAAATACACGAAAATACACAAAAAGACACAAAAATACACAAAAATACACAAAAATACACAAACATACAAAAAATACACAAAAATACACGAAAATACACGAAAATACACAAAATTACACGAAAATACACAAAAATACACAAAAATACACAAAAATACACAAAACACGAAAAAACACAATAATACACAAAAATGCACACTAATACACACAAATACACGAAAATACACAAAAATACACCAAAATACACCAAAATACTCCAAAATACACAAACATACACAAAAATACACGAAAATACACAAAAATACACGAAAATACACAAAAATACACGAAAATACACAAAAATACACGAAAATACACGAAAATACACAAAAATACACAAAAATACACAAGAATCCACGAAAATGCACAAAAATACGCTAAAATTCAGATAAATACACGAAAATACATAAAAAAACACGAAAATACACCAAGATACACATAATTATACGAAAATACACAAATATACACAAAAATATACAAAAATACATAAAATACACGAAAATACACAAAAATACACGAAAATACACAAAAATAATCGAAAATACACGAAAATTCAAAAAAAAACACAAAAGTACACAAAAGTACACGAAAATACACGAAAATACATAAAATACACAAAAATACAGAAAAATACACAAAAATAAACGAAAATAAACAAAAAATACACAAAAATACACGAAAATACACAAATATACACCAAAATGAACGCAAAATACACAAAAATACACGAAAACACACGAAAATATACGAAATTACACGAAAATACACAAAATACACATAATTATACGAAAATACACGAAAATACACGAAAATACACAAAAATACACAAAAATATACAAAAATTCACAAAAATACACAAAAATGCACGAAAATATACAAAAATACACGAAAATACACAAAAATGCACGAAAATACACAAAAATACACCAAAATACACAAAAATACACAAAAATACATAAAATACACAAAAATACACGAAAATACACAAAAATACACGAAAACAGACGAAAATACACAAAAATACACAAAAATACACAAAAATACACAAACATAAACAAAAATACACAAAAATACACGAAAATACACAAAAATACACAAAAATACACGAAAATACACGAAAATACATAAAATACACACAAATACACGAAAATACACAAAAATACACAAAAATAAACGAAAATAAACAAAAAATACACAAAAATACACGAAAATACACAAATACACACCAAAATACACGAAAATACACAAAAATACACAAAAATACAAAAAAATACACGAAAATGCACAAAAATACACAAAAATACACAAAAATACACAAAAATATACGAAAATGCACAAAAAAAAGAAAAAACACAATAATACACAAAAATGCACAAAAATACACTAAAACTCAGATAAATACACAAAAATAGACGAAAATACATAAAATACACGAAAATACACAAAAATACACAAAAATATACGAAAATGCACAAAAACACGAAAAAACACAATAATACACAAAAATGCACAAAAATACACTAAACCTCAGATAAATACACAAAAATACACGAAAATACATAAAATACACGAAAATACACAAAAATACACAAAAAACGAAAAAACACAATAATACACAAAAATACACACTAATACACACAAATACACGAAAATACACGAAAATACACAAAAATACACGAAAATACACAAAAATACGCGAAAATACACAAAAATACACGAAAATACACGAAAATACACAAAAATACACAAAAATACACCAGAATCCACGAAAATGCACAAAAATACGCTAAAATTCAGATAAATACACGAAAATACATAAAAAAACACGAAAATACACAAAGATACACATAATTATACGAAAATACACGAAAATATACGAAAATACACAAAAATACACAAAAATATACAAAAATTCACAAAAATACACAAAAATGCACGAAAATATACAAAAATACACGAAAATACACAAAAATGCACGAAAATACACAAAAATACACCAAAATACACCAAAATACACCAAAATGCACAAACATAAACAAAAAATACACAAAAATACACAAAAATACACAAAAATACACGAAAATGCACAAAAATACACAAAAATACACGAAAAAACACAAACATACACAAACATACACAAAAATACACAAAAATACACGAAAATACTCAAAAATACACGAAAATACACAAAAATATACATAAATTCACAAAAATACACAAAAATGCACGAAAATATACAAAAATACACGAAAATACACAAAAATGCACGAAAATACACAAAAATACACGAAAATACACCAAAATGCACAAACATAAACAAAAAATACACAAAAATACACAAAAATACACAAAAATACACGAAAATGCACAAAAATACACAAAAAAACACAAAAATGCCAAAAAATGCACGAAAATGCACCAAAATACACACAAATACACAAACATACACAAACATACACAAAAATACACAAAAATACAGAAAATACTCAAAAATACACGAAAATACACAAAAATACACAAAAATACACAAAAATACACAAAAATACACAAAAATACACAAACATACAAAAATACACAAAAATACACGAAAATACGCGAAAATACACAAAATTACACGAAAATACACAAAAATACAAAAAAAGACAAAAATACACGAAAATACACAAAAATACATAAAATACACAAAAATACACGAAAATACACAAAAATACACGAAAATGCACAAAAATACACAAAAATACACAAAAATACACGAAAATACACAAACATACACGAAAATACACAAAAATACACAAAAATACACGAAAATACTCAAAAATACACGAAAATACACAAAAAGACACAAAAATACACAAAAATACACAAAAATACACAAAAATACACAAACATACAAAAAAATACACGAAAATACACGAAAATACACAAAATTACACGAAAATATACAAAAATACACAAAAATATACGAAAATGCACAAAAACACGAAAAAAACAATAATACACAAACATGCAAAAAAATACACTAAAACTCAGATAAATACACAAAAATAGACGAAAATACATAAAATACACGAAAATACACAAAAATACACAAAAAACGAAAAAACACAATAATACACAAAAATACACACTAATATACACAAATACACGAAAATACACGAAAATACACAAAAATACTCCAAAATACACGAAAATACACGAAAATACACAAAAATACACAAAAATACACAAAAATACACAAAAATACACAAAAATACACGAAAAACACGAAAAAACACGAAAATACACAAAAATACAGAAAAATACACGAAAATACACAAAAATACACGAAAATACACAAAAATACACAAAAATACACAAAAATACAAAACAATACAAAAAAATACACAAAAATACTTAAAAATACACAAAAATACACAAAAATGCACAAAAATACACGAAAATACACAAAAATACACAATAATATAAAATAATGCACAAAAATACACAAAAATAAACGAAAAACCACGTAAATACACGAAAATACACAAAAATACACAAAAAAAACGAAAAAACACAAAAATACACAAAAATACTGGAAAATACATAAAAATATACCAAGATATACAAAAAACACGAAAATACACAAAAATACACGAAAATACACAAAGATGTACAAAAACAAAACAAAAATACACAAATACACAAAAATACTCAAAAATATACAAAAATATACAAAAATACACGAAAACACACGAAAATACACGAAATTACACCAAAATACACAAAATACACATAATTACACGAAAATACACGAAAATACACGAAAATACACAAAAATACACAAAAATATACAAAAATACACAAAAATACACGAAAATATACAAAAATACAAAAATACACGAAAATACACAAAAATGCACGAAAATACACAAAAATACACCAAAATACACAAAAATACACAAACATACATAAAATACACAAAAATACACGAAAATACACAAAAATACACGAAAACAGACGAAAATACACAAAAATACACAAAAATAAAAAAAAAATACACAAACATAAACAAAAATACACAAAAATACACGAAAATACACAAAAATACACAAAAATACACGAAAATACACGAAAATACATAAAATACACACAAATACACGAAAATACACAAAAATACACAAAAATAAACGAAAATAAACAAAAAATACACAAAAATACACGAAAATACACAAATACACACCAAAATACACGAAAATACACAAAAATACACAAAAATGCACAAAAATACACGAAAATACACAAAAATACACAATAATACAAAATAATACACAAAAATACACAAAAAAACGAAAATACACAAAAATGCACGAAAATACACAAAAATACACAAAAATACACAAAAATACACAAAAATACACAAACATAAACAAAAAATACACAAAAATACACAAAAATACACAAAAATACACGAAAATGCACAAAAATACACAAAAATACACGAAAATACACAAAAATACACGAAAATACACGAAAATACACAAAATTACACGAAAATACACAAAAATACACAAAAATACACAAAAATATACGAAAATGCACAAAAACACGAAAAAACACAATAATACACAAAAATGCACAAAAATACACTAAAACTCAGATAAATACACAAAAATAGACGAAAATACATAAAATACACGAAAATACACAAAAATACACAAAAAACGAAAAAACACAATAATACACAAAAATACACACTAATACACACAAATACACGAAAATATACGAAAATACACGAAAATACACCAAAATACTCCAAAATACACCAAAATACACAAACATACACAAAAATTACACAAAAATATAGAACAATACCCAAAAATACACAAACATACAAAAAAATGCACGAAAATACACGAAAATACACGAAAATACTGGAAAATACACAAAAATATACCAAGATATACAAAAAACACGAAAATACACAAAAATACACGAAAATACACAAAGATGTACAAAAACAAAACAAAAATGCACAAATACACAAAAATACTCAAAAATATACAAAAATATACAAAAATACACGAAAACACACGAAAATACACGAAATTACACCAAAATACACAAAATACACATAATTATACGAAAATACACGAAAATACACGAAAATACACAAAAATACACAAAAATGCCAAAAAATGCACGAAAATGCACCAAAATACACAAAAATACACAAACATACACAAACATACACACAAATACACGAAAATACTCAAAAATACACGAAAATACACAAAAATACACAAAAATACACAAAAATACACAAAAATACACAAACATACAAAAAATACACAAAAATACACAAAAATACACGAAAATACACAAAAATACACGAAAATACACAAAAATACACAAAAATACACAAAAATACACAAAAATACACAAAAATACACAAACATACAAAAATACACAAAAATACACGAAAATGCACAAACATACAAAAATACACAAAAATACACGAAAATGCGCGAAATTACACAAAAAGACACAAAAATACACAAAAATACACAAAAATACACAAACATACACAAACATACAAAAAATACACAAAAATACACGAAAATACACGAAAATACACAAAATTACACGAAAATACACAAAAATACACAAAAATATACGAAAATGCACGAAAATACACGAAAATACACGAAAATACACGAAATTACACGAAAATACACAAAAATACACATAATTATACGAAAATACACAAAAATGCACGAAAATACACGAAAATACACGAAAATACACAAAAATACACGAAAATACACAAAAATAATCGAAAATACACGAAAATACACAAAAATACACATAATTACACGAAAATACACGAAAATACATAAAATACACAAAAATACTCAAAAATAAACGAAAATAAACAAAAAATACACAAAAATACACGAAAATACACAAATATACACCAAAATGCACGCAAAATACACAAAAATACACGAAAACACACGAAAATACACGAAATTACACGAAAATACACAAAATACACATAATTATACGAAAATACACGAAAATATACGAAAATACACAAAAATACACAAAAATATACATAAATTCACAAAAATACACAAAAATGCACGAAAATATACACAAATACACGAAAATACACGAAAATACACAAAAATACACACAAAAAAAATCATAAACAAAAATACACAAAAATACACGAAAATACACGAAAATGCACAATCATAAACAAAAAATACACAAAAATACACAAAAATACACAAAAATACACGAAAATGCACAAAAGTACACAAAAATACACAAAAATGCCAAAAAATGCACGAAAATGCACCAAAATACACAAAAATACACAAACATACACAAACATACACAAAAATACACGAAAATACACAAATATACACGAAAATACACGAAAATACACAAAAATACACAAAAATACACAAAAATACACAAACATACAAAAAAATGCACGAAAATACACGAAAATACACGAAAATACACAAAATTACACGAAAATACACAAAAATACACAAAAATATACGAAAATGCACAAAAACACGAAAAAACACAATAATACACAAAAATGCACAAAAATACACTAAAACTCAGATAAATACACAAAAATAGACGAAAATACAAAAAATACACGAAAATACACAAAAATACACAAAAAACGAAAAAACACAATAATACACAAAAATACACACTAATACACACAAATACACGAAAATACACAAAAATACACCAAAATACACCAAAATACTCCAAAATACACAAACATACACAAAAATACACGAAAATACACAAAAATACACGAAAATACACAAAAATACACAAAAATACACAAAAATACACGAAAATACACGAAAATACACAAAAATACACAAAAATACACCAGAATCCACGAAAATGCACAAAAATACGCTAAAATTCAGATAAATACACGAAAATACATAAAAATACACGAAAATACACCAAGATACACATAATTATACGAAAATACACAAATATACACAAAAATACACAAAAATACATAAAATACACGAAAATACACAAAAATACACGAAAATACACAAAAATAATCGAAAATACACGAAAATTCAAAAAAAAACACAAAAGTACACAAAAGTACACGAAAATACACGAAAATACATAAAATACACAAAAATACACAAAAATACACAAAAATAAACGAAAATAAACAAAAAATACACAAAAATACACGAAAATACACAAATATACACCAAAATGCACGCAAAATACACAAAAATACACGAAAACACACGAAAATATACGAAATTACACGAAAATACACAAAATACACATAATTATACGAAAATACACGAAAATACACGAAAATACACAAAAATACACAAAAATATACAAACATTCACAAAAATACACAAAAATGCACGAAAATATACAAAAATACACGAAAATACACAAAAATGCACGAAAATACACAAAAATACACCAAAATACACAAAAATACACAAAAATACATAAAATACACAAAAATACACGAAAATACACAAAAATACACGAAAACAGACGAAAATACACAAAAATACACAAAAATACACAAAAATACACAAACATAAACAAAAATACACAAAAATACACGAAAATACACAAAAATACACAAAAATACACGAAAATACACGAAAATACATAAAATACACACAAATACACGAAAATACACAAAAATACACAAAAATAAACGAAAATAAACAAAAAATACACAAAAATACACGAAAATACACAAATACACACCAAAATACACGAAAATACACAAAAATACACAAAAATGCAAAAAAATACACGAAAATACACAAAAATACACAATAATACACAAAAATACACAAAAATATACGAAAATGCACAAAAAAAAGAAAAAACACAATAATACACAAAAATGCACAAAAATACACTAAAACTCAGATAAATACACAAAAATAGACGAAAATACATAAAATACACGAAAATACACAAAAATACACAAAAATATACGAAAATGCACAAAAACACGAAAAAACACAATAATACACAAAAATGCACAAAAATACACTAAACCTCAGATAAATACACAAAAATACACGAAAATACATAAAATACACGAAAATACACAAAAATACACAAAAAACGAAAAAACACAATAATACACAAAAATACACACTAATACACACAAATACACGAAAATACACGAAAATACACAAAAATACACAAAAATACACAATCATAAACAAAAATACACAAAAATACACGAAAATACACGAAAATGCACAATCATAAACAAAAAATACACAAAAATACACAAAAATACACAAAAATACACGAAAATGCACAAAAATACACAAAAATACACAAAAATCCCAAAAAATGCACGAAAATGCACCAAAATACACAAAAATACACCAAAATACACCAAAATACTCCAAAATACACAAACATACACAAAAATACACGAAAATACACAAAAATACACAAGAATACACAAAAATACGCGAAAATACACAAAAATAGACGAAAAAAGACGAAAATGCACAAAAATACACAAGAATCCACGAAAATGCACAAGAATACGCTAAAATTCAGATAAATACACGAAAATACACAAAATACACATAATTATACGAAAATACACGAAAATACACGAAAATACACAAAAATACACAAAAATATACAGAAATTCACAAAAATACACAAAAATGCACGAAAATATACAAAAATACACGAAAATACACAAAAATGCAAGAAAATACACAAAAATACACCAAAATACACCAAAATACACCAAAATGCACAAACATAAACAAAAAATACACAAAAATACACAAAAATACACAAAAATACACGAAAATGCACAAAAATACACAAAAATACACGAAAAAACACAAACATACACAAACATACACAAAAATACACAAAAATACACGAAAATACTCAAAAATACACGAAAATACACAAAAATATACATAATTTCACAAAAATACACAAAAATGCACGAAAATATACAAAAATACACGAAAATACACAAAAATGCACGAAAATACACCAAAATACACCAAAATACACCAAAATGCACAAACATAAACAAAAAATACACAAAAATACACAAAAATACACAAAAATACACGAAAATGCACAAAAATACACAAAAAAAACACAAAAATGCCAAAAAATGCACGAAAATGCACCAAAATACACACAAATACACAAACATACACAAACATACACAAAAATACACAAAAATACAGAAAATACTCAAAAATACACGAAAATACACAAAAATACACATAAGTACACGAAAATACACAAAAATACACAAAAATACACAATAATACACAAACATACAAAAAAATGCACGAAAATACACGAAAATACTGGAAAATACACAAAATTACACGAAAATACACAAAAAGACACAAAAATACAAAAATACACGAAAATACACGAAAATACATAAAATACACAAAAATACACGAAAATACACAAAAATACACGAAAATGCACAAAAATACACAAAAATACACAAAAATACACGAAAATACACAAAAATACACAAAAATACACAAAAATACACAAAAATACACGAAAATACACAAAAATACACGAAAATACACAAAAATACACAAAAATACACAAAAATACACAAAAATACACAAAAATACACAAACATACAAAAATACACAAAAATACACGAAAATACACGAAAATACACAAAATTACACGAAAATATACAAAAATACACAAAAATATACGAAAATGCACAAAAACACGAAAAAAACAATAATACACAAACATGCAAAAAAATACACTAAAACTCAGATAAATACACAAAAATAGACGAAAATACATAAAATACACGAAAATACACAAAAATACACAAAAAACGAAAAAACACAATAATACACAAAAATACACACTAATATACACAAATACACGAAAATACACGAAAATACACCAAAATACTCCAAAATACACCAAAATACACAAACATACACAAAAAATACACAAAAATACACAAAAATACACAAAAATACACAAAAATACACGAAAAACACGAAAAAACACGAAAATACACAAAAATACAGAAAAATACACGAAAATACACAAAAATACACGAAAATACACAAAAATACACAAAAATACACAAAAATACAAAAAAATACAAAAAAATACACAAAAATACTTAAAAATACACAAAAATACACAAAAATGCACAAAAATACACGAAAATACACAAAAATACACAATAATACAAAATAATGCACAAAAATACACAAAAATAAACGAAAAACCACGTAAATACACGAAAATACACAAAAATACACAAAAAAAAACGAAAAAACACAAAAATACACAAAAATACTGGAAAATACATAAAAATATACCAAGATATACAAAAAACACCAAAATACACAAAAATACACGAAAATACACAAAGATGTACAAAAACAAAACAAAAATACACAAATACACAAAAATACTCAAAAATATACAAAAATATACAAAAATACACGAAAACACACGAAAATACACGAAATTACACCAAAATACACAAAATACACATAATTATACGAAAATACACGAAAATACACGAAAATACACAAAAATACACAAAAATATACATAAAATACACAAAAATACACGAAAATATACAAAAATACACAAAAATACACGAAAATACACAAAAATGCACGAAAATACACAAAAATACACCAAAATACACAAAAATACACAAAAATACATAAAATACACAAAAATACACGAAAATACACAAAAATACACGAAAACAGACGAAAATACACAAAAATACACAAAAATAAAAAAAAATACACAAACATAAACAAAAATACACAAAAATACACGAAAATACACAAAAATACACAAAAATACACGAAAATACACGAAAATACATAAAATACACACAAATACACGAAAATACACAAAAATACACAAAAATAAACGAAAATAAACAAAAAATACACAAAAATACACGAAAATACACAAATACACACCAAAATACACGAAAATACACAAAAATACACAAAAATGCACAAAAATACACGAAAATACACAAAAATACACAATAATACAAAATAATACACAAAAATACACAAAAAAACGAAAATACACAAAAATACACAAAAATACACAAAAATACACCAAAATACACAAAAATACACAAAAATACACAAACATAAACAAAAAATACACGAAAATACACAAAAATACACAAAAATACACGAAAATGCACAAAAATACACAAAAATACACGAAAATACACAAAAATACACGAAAATACACGAAAATACACAAAATTACACGAAAATACACAAAAATACACAAAAATACACAAAAATACACGAAAATGCACAAAAACACGAAAAAACACAATAATACACAAAAATGCACAAAAATACACTAAAACTCAGATAAATACACAAAAATAGACGAAAATACATAAAATACACGAAAATACACAAAAATACACAAAAAACGAAAAAACACAATAATACACAAAAATACACACTAATACACACAAATACACGAAAATATACGAAAATACACGAAAATACACCAAAATACTCCAAAATACACCAAAATACACAAACATACACAAAAATTACACAAAAATACACAAAAATACCCAAAAATACACAAACATACAAAAAAATGCACGAAAATACACGAAAATACACAAAAATACTGGAAAATACACAAAAATATACCAAGATATACAAAAAACACGAAAATACACAAAAATACACGAAAATACACAAAGATGTACAAAAACAAAACAAAAATGCACAAATACACAAAAATACTCAAAAATATACAAAAATATACAAAAATACACGAAAACACACGAAAATACACGAAATTACACCAAAATACACAAAATACACATAATTATACGAAAATACACGAAAATACACGAAAATACACAAAAATACACAAAAATGCCAAAAAATGCACGAAAATGCACCAAAATACACAAAAATACACAAACATACACAAACATACACACAAATACACGAAAATACTCAAAAATACACGAAAATACACAAAAATACACAAAAATACACAAAAATACACAAAAATACACAAACATACAAAAAATACACAAAAATACACAAAAATACACGAAAATACACAAAATTACACGAAAATACACAAAAATACACAAAAATACACAAAAATACACAAAAATACACAAAAATACACAAACATACACGAAAATACACAAAAATACACGAAAATGCACAAACATACAAAAATACACAAAAATACACGAAAATGCGCGAAATTACACAAAAAGACACAAAAATACACAAAAATACACAAAAATACACAAACATACACAAACATACAAAAAATACACAAAAATACACGAAAATACACGAAAATACACAAAATTACACGAAAATACACAAAAATACACGAAAATATACGACAATAAACAAAAATACACAAAAATACACGAAAATACACGAAAATACACAAAATTACACGAAAATACACAAAAATACACAAAAATATACGAAAATGCACGAAAATACACGAAAATACACGAAAATACACAAAAATACACGAAAATACACAAAAAATAATCGAAAATACACGAAAATTCACAAAAATACACAAAAAATACTCAAAAATAAACGAAAATAAACAAAAAATACACAAAAATACACGAAAATACACAAATATACACCAAAATGCACGCAAAATACACAAAAATACACAAAAGTACACGAAAATACACGAAAATACATAAAATACACAAAAATACTCAAAAATAAACGAAAATAAACAAAAAATACACAAAAATACACGAAAATACACAAATATACACCAAAATGCACGCAAAATACACAAAAATACACGAAAACACACCAAAATACACGAAATTACACGAAAATACACAAAATACACATAATTATACGAAAATACACGAAAATATACGAAAATACACAAAAATACACAAAAATATACATAAATTCACAAAAATACACAAAAATGCACGAAAATATACAAAAATACACGAAAATACACAAAAATGCACGAAAATACACCAAAATACACAAAAATACACAAAAATACACGAAAATGCACAAAAATACACAAAAATACACAAAAATGCCAAAAAATGCACGAAAATGCACCAAAATACACACAAATACACAAACATACACAAACATACACAAAAATGCACAAAAATACACGAAAATACTCAAAAATACACGAAAATACACAAAAAGACACAAAAATACACAAAAATACACAAAAATACACAAACATACAAAAATACACAAAAATACACGAAAATACGCGAAAATACACAAAATTACACGAAAATACACAAAAATATACGAAAATGCACAAAAACACGAAAAAACACAATAATACACAAAAATGCACAAAAATACACTAAAACTCAGATAAATACACAAAAATAGACGAAAATACATAAAATACACGAAAATACACAAAAATACACAAAAAACGAAAAAACTCAATAATACACAAAAATACACACTAATACACACAAATACACGAAAATACACGAAAATACACGAAAATACACCAAAATACTCCAAAATACACCAAAATACACAAAAATACACGAAAATACACAAAGATGTACAAAAACAAAACAAAAATACACAAATACACAAAAATACTCAAAATTATACAAAAATATACAAAAATACACGAAAATACACAAAAATACACATAAGTACACGAAAATACACAAAAATACACAAAATACACAAAAATACATAAAATACACAAAAATACACGAAAATACACAAAAATACACAAAAATGAACGAAAATAAAGAAAAATACACAAAAATACTCAAAAATACACGAAAATACACGAAAATCCCCAAAATACACGAAAATACACGAAAATACACAAAAATACACAAAAATACACAAACATACACAAAAATACACAAAAATACTCGAAAATACTCAAAAATACACGAAAATACACAAAAATACACGAAAATACTCAAAAATACACGAAAATATACAAAAAGACACAAAAATACACAAAAATACACAAAAATACACAAAAATACAGAAACATACAAAAATACACAAAAATACACGAAAATACACGAAAATACACAAAATTACACGAAAATACACAAAAATATACGAAAATGCACAAAAACACGAAAAAACACAATAATACACAAAAATGCACAAAAATACACAAAAACTCAGATAAATACACAAAAATAGACGAAAATACATAAAATACACGAAAATACACAAAAATACACAAAAAACGAAAAAACACAATAATACACAAAAATACACACTAATACACACAAATACACGAAAATACACGAAAATACACCAAAATACACCGAAATACTCCAAAATACACCAAAATACACAAACATACACAAAAAATTACACAAAAATACACAAAAATACACAAAAATACACAAAAATACACAAAAATACACACAAACACGAAAAAACACAAAAATACACAAAAATACTGGAAAATACACAAAAATATACCAAGATATACAAAAAACACCAAAATACACAAAAATACACGAAAATACACAAAGATGTGGAAAAACAAAACAAAAATACATCAAAAAAATACTCAAAAATATTGAAAAATATACAAAAATACACGAAAATACACAAAAATACACATAAGTACACGAAAATACACAAAAATACACAAAATACACAAAAATACATAAAATACACAAAAATACACGAAAATACACAAAAATACACAAAAATGAACGAAAATAAAGAAAAATACACAAAAATACTCAAAAATACACGAAAATACACGAAAATCCCCAAAATACACGAAAATACACGAAAATACACAAAAATACACAAAAATACACGAAATTACACCAAAATACACAATAATACACAAAAATACACGAAAATACACTAAAATACACGAAAATGCACAAAAATACACGAAAATACACGAAAATACACGAAAACACACAAAAATACACAAAAATACGCGAAAATACACAAAAATACACGAAAATATTCATAAAAACACGAAAATACACAAAAATACACGAAAATACACAAAATACAGCAACATCCCAGAGTTGAAAGAAGTCATTCACAAACAGAAGGTTGCCATGAAGCTATTGGCATCATGGAAGATTACTGTCCATTTGTAGGGTAGTAAGCTGTAACATAACATATCATAATATCACTACATGTACTGTACAAATTACAAACAGATTTTCTAGATTAAAAAAAAACAACACTTAATGATGCTTAGGAAATATATGATCTGCTTCATTATTGATTGATAGGATTGATAAGCTTGAACATTTCAACAACATTTGACTATAGTTTGTAAATAATAAATCATAAAGCCCTTTTCAGTCAAAAGAAACAATAGAATTATTAATAGTGATGGTCGAGAAATCTTAGTAGATCTTTATCATCATTGATGGGATTGATAGTTTGTAAATCTTAAAACTAGTTTGTAAATAATACTGAAGATTGATATGTGAGTAGATAAACCTATTTCAATAAATGTTGGTGGAGAAAATAAGGGAATTCCGGATGTAGCTTTCACAAACAAAAGGTACTGTGGGCTTCGAAAAATGACAGGAAATAAACAGTCATTTCATTCAAATCAGCACAATTTCAATCAATTGAAGATCAAAGATTGTCAATCAAATAATATGTTTATCTTCTCCAGATATTCATTCAAAAACATTAGCCATAGACATTTTCAGTCATGTAAAGGACATTCTCAAATCAATATCTGCAATTCCCACTCACAATGATTTTTGAAATAGGTGCATAAAATAGTGTAGGGTTAGGGTTAGGGTTAGGGTTAGGGTAAACCCTAAAAGTAATGTGAAATGTAATCTTGTGGCATGTGAGCCATGACTTACCAGGAGTAAAAAGTTTTCGCTATGTTGATTGACAAGTTTTGATCTGTGTATCCTTATGTAGTCCTTCAATATGATGCTTATTTCGTTACTTGGCTGCACAAGAAATAGAAAAAGAAAATATATAGATATATATAACTAAAGTATAGATAACCTGGTGTAATTCTTACAATGTGATATTTGTGCTACGTCGTATACCAATGGTATGCAATGATATGAATGAGTGATCAATCTAAAAGCAATATGCAATATAAACATGCACTCACCTCTAGCACAGTTGTGTCAGTTCCATAGGTCTTCACAGTCTTGTAATTCTGGAATCTGAATGTGACCCTCCCCTCATCATCTAGTGAAACTAGATTCTTGTTACCCAGGAGAGAACTGGTAATCGAGTGATTCTCTGGTACTATCTCCAAGGTTCGAATTTCAAGCCCTCTTGAAGGAGGCATATGAGTGTATAGTGCAAGAAGCAGTAAGTTTGCACACTCTGTTGCCTTGGCCAGTGTTGACTTGGCTAAGTTCATCCTTTCTCGCTGCAGACCAACAGCTTTCACAATCTCTGACCTGCAGATAGAGATAGTCAGGTTAGGCAAGAACATTGACTGTGGTATAGTGGTACAGCCAATATTATTACAAAAGGATGCAAGCAATCAATATGGACTATTAGCAGACACGTCAGTCATGCACACACTGCAACAAAGTATTGATAATTTACAATTAATTCTCTGAATCACATTTGTTTATAAATCCTGTACTACTTTACCAATCAAGCCATCGGTTACTTGTCTCCAGTTCTTCTTTAGAGGATGGTCTTTCAATCATAGCTTTCCTCTGGTAGAATGATACCTGAACAAAAATCAGTCAGTCAATAAGATAAGATTGTGTCACTATCATGCCAACATACAATTCCATTTCAAAAATTTACTGGTTGCTGACAATTAGGGTAGTTGTTTGAAACAGATCTACAAAATTTACTTGAATGCAATTTACTCATAGCATCAGATATTATACAAGATTTTTGGAGTACCCAAAATTTCACAGACCTGTGCTCTCAACTGCTTTATAACCTTAATCCCTATATACTGTGGAGAGGCATCACCATGAAGAAATTTAGCCGGGTAGAGCAGTGCAGCTGCATGATTACTTATCGTAGCAGCAGAGAGACACCTTTCTTCCTATGTAAGAAAAAGAAAAAATGCAACATAGAATGCATGGTTTGCATCTCCATGCAAATATTAGCACTCTCAAGCAAAATTATTAGTGATTGTATGGTCCATAAGCTCACTGTCTGGCAGCTGGACAACCCAAAAGCTGTGTTCCAAAAGGCATGCAAAACTAATTGATTACCTGAAGGTAGGTGATATATTTCTCGATGACTTTTCCACGCAGAAATAGTTCTGGTGTGGGGGTCAAATTGAGCTGGTTGTTTGCAAATCCCAGAAAGCCTGTTAGTGAAAAGGAAAACGAATGTAGAAATTGTAATGTAAAGTACAATGCCATGCACGACAGCTAATTATTAAATAAATGTGTTTCTCCCTCGGGTTAAAGCACCAGTAGCTATCGTATCAATTAACAAAATGAATAGAACTAAATTTATCTAATGCCCTCAAATCCAAGAGCGCCACCGCCCTGGGTTTTGTGGGAGTGGCGGCCGATTGCATATACATTGATATATAAAGGATTAAGACCTAGCTGAGACTTACAAAGAATTCTCTCCTCGGCTTTGTTGAATGTTGAAACTAAAATGGGGGCTTTTTGGCGTTCTAGGTTCACAGTTTTGATGAAGTAGTTTCGTAATGCCTTGAAGAAAGCCCCCATCTCTGAAGTCAAGCAGTCCTTGGAGAGAGCGTACTTTTTCCCCGTTGACGTTGCTGGCAATTCAGTACTGGAATGAATCGTTGGTGTTAAATCTGTGGACACATCATTTTCGACGTCAACATGATAGTAGCTTTGCTCTGAATCGCTGTCTATCTGACTTACATTCGTAGCTACAGTGGAATGCGGGTAGAATTCAGCTCGTCGTTTCGTTGACAATTCTTGTTGTTGTTCTGCTAATTTTATTTATACTTCTTCAAGTGCTTGTTGTTCTGGTTGTTGTTGTTGGATTTGAAAATCTTCGCTTCCTCCACGTTCTTCTTTCAGTTGATGTTTGCGTTCGTTGTGGCAGCGTTCAGCGTCAAGTCTATCTAATTGGTCGTCGTCGCTATCACTGCACAAATCCACATAGCAGGTAGTATCTATACTGGTATTCGGGTACTGTACAAGGTCTTCGTAGGATTCTTCGTCAGAACTGGAGCAATACTGTCCGTATATGGCGTCCATCATTTACAACCCCAACTAGTACCTCTGCAGCAAGCAAAGTAACGTATGCAAAGGGCGTTCACCACCTTGGAAAGATAGTTTCATTCCAGCTATAGGTAGTAAACAAGTGTGTCTAATTGTTACATATGTAAACATTGGGTCCCAGTTTCCCTTGTGCACGTAACTTTGTCATTGTTTTTTCCCGTTGTAGGGAGTGGAAAATCGTTTTGCAAAACTGTCTGAATGTATGGGGAGGTTGCAAAGACGAGTTTGCAAGAGGTTTTGTGATGGTCCAGCTGGCTAAAATGCCAGAAAATCGAACAGGTTAGTTATTGGGTTTCCTGTGTGCCTTGCGGGCGCGTGTTGCAAGCCAGCGGCACAACTCTCACGTGCGCCATATTTCGTGCATTACATACAACATAGTAGTGTTATTGCAAAAACACAAAAAAGCCCGAACAACCTCGATGATTGACTATGATCGACAGCAAAAGGCTAAAAACTGTTAGGAGAGGTAATTAACATTATCACGGTATTTTATTACATAGTTTCAAATTATTTTACGGATTTTATCTTCGAGATATGACTAGGTCAGGAAATGAAATGACAATTAAAGAGCTAATAATAATATTCTTTAAATGCAGCATATCCACTGAGTGGTTCTTCATCTGCATTCTCTCACACTCACTACCTCTACATTTATATTTCAACTCATACAACGCTACTCACGGTGTTGATTTTTGGTGGAGGGAGGAAAACCGGAGATCCCGGAGAACCCTCGTGGCATGAGAGAGAAACAACACATTATAAATAAACTCAGTTCACATATCACCCAGACCGATCCAGGGATCGAATCCGGGTCACAGTGGTGAAAGGCCAGCGCTCTCACCGCTCGGCCACCCATGCCACCCTGCTGTTAATTTATATGCTTTATCCCTTTCACTCTATAAAACTTGTTTTTGATCAATGCATTCTCCGTACTGTTCTAATGTGTTATTTTTTATTCTGTGTATTTCAGCGCAACTTAAAACTTATCCTGCAAATGGCGTTTGATCAACAAAGTGGAGAAATTAAGTCATATAACGAAAAGATAAGGCTTGTGATATTGATGGTTACCATTCCCAGGAGACAATTTAAACAAAAGACATGGCAGCCTTTTGTTCCACACACTCTCCTGGGAACGGCTGAAAACCATCAATTGATAAATGGTAAGTAGGCATTGAAATCCTAAAATTCAAGAGTTGTCTATCATTTGAAATGGAAATAAGTTGTAACTTATTCTTCTGTCCCTTAACGAAGTTGTCTTTCAACTGTTTGGTTGTTCCAGTGAAATGGTCCTGTACTGAACACAGTCTTGAACACAGTCAAGAAATGTCATGATACATGGCCTTCTTGGTAAATGCTAGTTTTCATTCGTTATCTTGTGAGGACTAAATATTTCACTCTGTCCATGTTTTCACATGTTTTGGGGTGTGCATCGCAGGGTCCCACCCTCAACAAGAACATGGGTGACCCCTGAAGTTTGACTGATACGTGCACATATGTTTCATTTCATTTGTGAAAGTGGTTCTGGTATGAAGTTTGATTGATAGGTACACATGTGTTTCATTTCATTTGTGAAAGTGGTTCTGGTATGAAGTTTGATTGATAGGTACACATGTGTTTCATTTCATTTGTGAAAGTGGTTCTGGTATGAAGTTTGATTGATAGGTACACATGTGTTTCATTTCATTTGTGAAAGTGGTTCTGGTATGAAGTTTGATTGATAGGTACACATGTGTTTCATTTCATTTGTGAAAGTGGTTCTGGTATGAAGTTTGATTGATAGGTACACATGTGTTTCATTTCATTTGTGAAAGTGGTTCTGGTATGAAGTTTGATTGGTACGTAAACATATGTTTCATTTCATTTGTGAAAGGCAATTTATTGCACATTAATTTATGCAAGTTGGGAGAGCTTGGTTTGTTTTTGATGTTGTTGCTGTTGGTTTTTTCTTTCACAAAACAGACACACACACTTCACATCGCCCAAAACTAACCCTCCAGTCAGGACACCCTACTGTTATGTAGGGGCCCGGGTTCGAGGCCCGGGGGGAGGTATTTGTATGGGTTCATTCATTCGTTCATTCATTCATTCATTCATTCATAGATATAATCAATACATACAGAAATCAATCAACCAATCATAGTTTATTAATTTGTCCCCTTCCATTCCTACAGAAACTAATTACATCAAATTGCATGATTAAACTATACAATGACTATTTTGACTACCTGTTCGTTTGTCAACTACCTTGTTTGTTTGTTTGTTTGTTGTTGTTGTTTTTTTCTTTTTGTTTTTTTCTGATGTTGTTGCTGTTGGTTTTTCTTTCACAAAAGAGACACACACACTTCACAGTACCAAAACTAACCCTCCAGTCAGGACACCCTACTATTATGTAGGGGCCTGGGTTGTAGGTCCATGGGGAGGTATTTGTATGAGTTCATTCATTCAATTATTCATTCTAACCGTGATGATTTGGTCCAAGAAGACCTTTAATTGATCTGTACGGAAGTCAAGTTTAAATCATCAAAACCGTTTATCGTTTGTACATAATATCATCCTCCAAACTCTGGCATAAACTTATTAAATAAATACGAATAATTTCTTGCAAAAACTGATCGAGAAACAAAAGAAACCATCATACTAGGTGATTTTAATTGTGATCATTTGAATGAAACTAGTAATGATGGCAACACTGTTCTACTGAAAGTTTTGAATACTAACTATGGTTTTGAACAATTAATCAATGAGCCAACAAGAACAACACAAAGCAGTAGCACTCTAATTGACTTGGCCTTAACAAATCATCCTGAGAGAATCACAATATCTGGGGTGATACAGCTAGGGTTAAGCGAACACGATCTGATTTATTGTGTGCGCAAAATAAACCGTTATAATACAAAACACGGACACAAAGAGATTAATTATACCGTAACTTCAAATCTTTTCATATCGAAACTTTCAAAGAGGGCCTCCGCCAAGCCCCTTGGGATCAATTCTATTCCTGTAATGATGCAAATACAGCCTGGGATTTTTTGTTTGTTTTTTGTTTGTTTTGTTTTGTTTTTTTGTTTGTTTGTTTGTTTGTTTTTGCGAGGGTGTAGTTTTTCTAGCCTTGCGTATTAAGGATCTTGAGCATGAGAACGAGAGGCGAAGACAACAGCGAGTTGCCATACCCTTGGCTGACGCACATGTGTCCCTTTGAAATGACTGTTGCATTTACACAAGTTGTTGTCAACAGCGAAAACATTTTGACTAAACTAGACTACATTGCGCGTCCAAAACTCGTGGTCGTCGTCTCGCTCGTTCTCATGCTTAAGGTCCTTATAATCAAAGGTTTTCGAAGTGGCTGCGATTGACTTGTGCTTCTTTCGGGTCTTCGCTGGTCAGCCATCGCATCCAGCTGTCCCCAGCATCTGCCCTCAGGCGTGCACGCATTGCAATTAGCACTGCGTACGACGCCTGATACGTTTCTTGCTTTACCATGGCAGTTGCGATTTTACGGAACTCTGGCCAAAACACACTCCACCCAGATTTCAACGAGATCCGCTTCAGCCCAGGCAAGAAATCCAGGAGTTTGCCAATGGTTACTAGTCAGCTAACTTTGTTCGATGATGTGCATATCAGGTCGGAGAGCAGTTTGGTAACACGGCCCTTTGCATTTTTTAATTCTCCTGGATTGTGAAAATAAATAAATAAATGAAGGAAGGAAGGAATCAAAACAACTATCAATTTCAAGACTAATCTTAAATTTAGAGTTCAAACTTAGAATACTCATGACTTTTCTAACTTCCTTAAAAAAATAATGAATGAATGAGTGAATGAATAAGTAAATAAATGAATAATACAAATAAAAAATAAAAAAAAATAGGTGCGTGGCATTCAAGGAAATAAAAATGTACTGCATTGAATTCTAGCATATTTTTCTTTGAGCACAGTGCGTGCAATGTGCCCTGGGCGTGGAATTTGATGGATGAAATGACCGGACCTACATACCTGGTGTGAGGCCTTCAATTGCTGCTTGGTATTGGCTGGGACATCCCCAGAAGTTGCCTCAGCCGTCCATTTTTGTCCTGTCTGGCCGTTATGCCAGCTGTCGTCAGACTCCTCAAACATGTGCAAGCCGGACATACGGCTCATCATATCAGCGTCACGGTGGTAAATAAAACGGAATAAAACGAAAAAGATTTTTCTGACGGAATAAAACGCGAAAATACCCAAATCAAATGCCCTTGGCTACATACACACTGAAAACCACAACAAATCGCTCACCTCCTATAGTATTAACAGTCGCAGTTAACAGTACCAAAACGTAGTGTAACGTCACTGACAACGGACGCAAAAGGCCAACCTGGCACACCTGCAGATAGAAAAGATCAGCTCACATCAAAATACTAGCAAAACGTTAGTATTTTGCACGACACAAAAGAGTTTATCCGTAAATGGCCGCACAACAATCATATCAGCGTCACGGTGGTGCAACAAGACTGAAACGCAAAGCCAATGTACAAATAACCTACATCACAGAGATTTTTCTGACGGAATAAAACGCGAAAATACCCAAATCAAATGCCCTTGGCTACATACACACTGAAAACCACAACAAATCGCTCACCTCCTATATTATTAATAGTCGCAGTTAACAGTACCAAAACGTAAAGCAACGTCACTGACAACGGACGCAAAAGGCCAACCTGGCACACCTGCAGATAGAAAAGATCAGCTCACATCAAAATACTAGCAAAACGTTAGTATTTTGCACGACACAAATGAGTTTATCCGAAAATGGCCGCACAACAATCATATCAGCGTCACGGTGGTGCAACAAGACTGAAACGCAAAGCCAATGTACAAATAACCTACATCACAGAGATTTTTCTGACGGAATAAAACGCGAAAATACCCAAATCAAATGCCCTTGGCTACATACACACTGAAAACCACAACAAATCGCTCACCTCCTATAGTATTAATAGTCGCAGTTAACAGTACCAAAACGTAGTGTAACGTCACTGACAACGGACGCAAAAGGCCAACCTGGCAAACCTGCAGATAGAAAAGATCAGCTCACATCAAAATACTAGCAAAACGTTAGTATTTTGCACGACACAAATGAGTTTATCCGAAAATGGCCGCACAACAATCATATCAGCGTCACGGTGGTGCAACAAGACTGAAACGCAAAGCCAATGTACAAATAACCTACATCACAGAGATTTTTCTGACGGAATAAAACGCGAAAATACCCAAATCAAATGCCCTTGGCTACATACACACTGAAAACCACAACAAATCGCTCACCTCCTATAGTATTAACAGTCGCAGTTAACAGTACCAAAACGTAGTGTAACGTCACTGACAACGGACACAAAAGGCCAACCTGGCACACCTGCAGATAGAAAAGATCAGCTCACATCAAAATACTAGCAAAACGTTAGTATTTTGCACGACACAAATGAGTTTATCCGAAAATGGCCGCACAACAATCATATCAGCGTCACGGTGGTGCAACAAGACTGAAACGCAAAGCCAATGTACAAATAACCTACATCACAGAGATTTTTCTGACGGAATAAAACGCGAAAATACCCAAATCAAATGCCCTTGGCTACATACACACTGAAAACCACAACAAATCGCTCACCTCCTATAGTATTAACAGTCGCAGTTAACAGTACCAAAACGTAGTGTAACGTCACTGACAACGGACGCAAAAGGCCAACCTGGCACACCTGCAGATAGAAAAGATCAGCTCACATCAAAATACTAGCAAAACGTTAGTATTTTGCACGAAACAAATGAGTTTATCCGAAAATGGCCGCACAACAATCATATCAGCGTCACGGTGGTGCAACAAGACTGAAACGCAAAGCCAATGTACAAATAACCTACATCACAGAGATTTTTCTGACGGAATAAAACGCGAAAATACCCAAATCAAATGCCCTTGGCTACATACACACTGAAAACCACAACAAATCGCTCACCTCCTATAGTATTAACAGTCGCAGTTAACAGTACCAAAACGTAGTGTAACGTCACTGACAACGGACGCAAAAGGCCAACCTGGCACACCTGCAGATAGAAAAGATCAGCTCACATCAAAATACTAGCAAAACGTTAGTATTTTGCACGACACAAATGAGTTTATCCGAAAATGGCCGCACAACAATCATATCAGCGTCACGGTGGTGCAACAAGACTGAAACGCAAAGCCAATGTACAAATAACCTACATCACAGAGATTTTTCTGACGGAATAAAACGCGAAAATACCCAAATCAAATGCCCTTGGCTACATACACACTGAAAACCACAACAAATCGCTCACCTCCTATAGTATTAATAGTCGCAGTTAACAGTACCAAAACGTAGTGTAACGTCACTGACAACGGACGCAAAAGGCCAACCTGGCAAACCTGCAGATAGAAAAGATCAGCTCACATCAAAATACTAGCAAAACGTTAGTATTTTGCACGACACAAATGAGTTTATCCGAAAATGGCCGCACAACAATCATATCAGCGTCACGGTGGTGCAACAAGACTGAAACGCAAAGCCAATGTACAAATAACCTACATCACAGAGATTTTTCTGACGGAATAAAACGCGAAAATACCCAAATCAAATGCCCTTGGCTACATACACACTGAAAACCACAACAAATCGCTCACCTCCTATAGTATTAACAGTCGCAGTTAACAGTACCAAAATGTAGTGTAACGTCACTGACAACGGACGCAAAAGGCCAACCTGGCACACCTGCAGATAGAAAAGATCAGCTCACATCAAAATACTAGCAAAACGTTAGTATTTTGCACGACACAAAAGAGTTTATCCGAAAATGGCCGCACAACAATCATATCAGCGTCACGGTGGTGCAACAAGACTGAAACGCAAAGCCAATGTACAAATAACCTACATCACAGAGATTTTTCTGACGGAATAAAACGCGAAAATACCCAAATCAAATGCCCTTGGCTACATACACACTGAAAACCACAACAAATCGCTCACCTCCTATAGTATTAACAGTCGCAGTTAACAGTACCAAAACGTAGTGTAACGTCACTGACAACGGACGCAAAAGGCCAACCTGGCACACCTGCAGATAGAAAAGATCAGCTCACATCAAAATACTAGCAAAACGTTAGTATTTTGCACGAAACAAATGAGTTTATCCGAAAATGGCCGCACAACAATCATATCAGCGTCACGGTGGTGCAACAAGACTGAAACGCAAAGCCAATGTACAAATAACCTACATCACAGAGATTTTTCTGACGGAATAAAACGCGAAAATACCCAAATCAAATGCCCTTGGCTACATACACACTGAAAACCACAACAAATCGCTCACCTCCTATAGTATTAACAGTCGCAGTTAACAGTACCAAAATGTAGTGTAACGTCACTGACAACGGACGCAAAAGGCCAACCTGGCACACCTGCAGATAGAAAAGATCAGCTCACATCAAAATACTAGCAAAACGTTAGTATTTTGCACGACACAAATGAGTTTATCCGAAAATGGCCGCACAACAATCATATCAGCGTCACGGTGGTGCAACAAGACTGAAACGCAAAGCCAATGTACAAATAACCTACATCACAGAGATTTTTCTGACGGAATAAAACGCGAAAATACCCAAATCAAATGCCCTTGGCTACATACACACTGAAAACCACAACAAATCGCTCACCTCCTATAGTATTAACAGTCGCAGTTAACAGTACCAAAACGTAGTGTAACGTCACTGACAACGGACGCAAAAGGCCAACCTGGCACACCTGCAGATAGAAAAGATCAGCTCACATCAAAATACTAGCAAAACGTTAGTATTTTGCACGAAACAAATGAGTTTATCCGAAAATGGCCGCACAACAATCATATCAGCGTCACGGTGGTGCAACAAGACTGAAACGCAAAGCCAATGTACAAATAACCTACATCACAGAGATTTTTCTGACGGAATAAAACGCGAAAATACCCAAATCAAATGCCCTTGGCTACATACACACTGAAAACCACAACAAATCGCTCACCTCCTATAGTATTAACAGTCGCAGTTAACAGTACCAAAACGTAGTGTAACGTCACTGACAACGGACGCAAAAGGCCAACCTGGCACACCTGCAGATAGAAAAGATCAGCTCACATCAAAATACTAGCAAAACGTTAGTATTTTGCACGACACAAATGAGTTTATCCGAAAATGGCCGCACAACAATCATATCAGCGTCACGGTGGTGCAACAAGACTGAAACGCAAAGCCAATGTACAAATAACCTACATCACAGAGATTTTTCTGACGGAATAAAACGCGAAAATACCCAAATCAAATGCCCTTGGCTACATACACACTGAAAACCACAACAAATCGCTCACCTCCTATAGTATTAACAGTCGCAGTTAACAGTACCAAAATGTAGTGTAACGTCACTGACAACGGACGCAAAAGGCCAACCTGGCACACCTGCAGATAGAAAAGATCAGCTCACATCAAAATACTAGCAAAACGTTAGTATTTTGCACGACACAAATGAGTTTATCCGAAAATGGCCGCACAACAATCATATCAGCGTCACGGTGGTGCAACAAGACTGAAACGCAAAGCCAATGTACAAATAACCTACATCACAGAGATTTTTCTGACGGAATAAAACGCGAAAATACCCAAATCAAATGCCCTTGGCTACATACACACTGAAAACCACAACAAATCGCTCACCTCCTATAGTATTAACAGTCGCAGTTAACAGTACCAAAACGTAGTGTAACGTCACTGACAACGGACGCAAAAGGCCAACCTGGCACACCTGCAGATAGAAAAGATCAGCTCACATCAAAATACTAGCAAAACGTTAGTATTTTGCACGAAACAAATGAGTTTATCCGAAAATGGCCGCACAACAATCATATCAGCGTCACGGTGGTGCAACAAGACTGAAACGCAAAGCCAATGTACAAATAACCTACATCACAGAGATTTTTCTGACGGAATAAAACGCGAAAATACCCAAATCAAATGCCCTTGGCTACATACACACTGAAAACCACAACAAATCGCTCACCTCCTATAGTATTAACAGTCGCAGTTAACAGTACCAAAATGTAGTGTAACGTCACTGACAACGGACGCAAAAGGCCAACCTGGCACACCTGCAGATAGAAAAGATCAGCTCACATCAAAATACTA
This sequence comes from Diadumene lineata, assembly GCA_918843875.1. Classification (NCBI taxonomy): domain Eukaryota; kingdom Metazoa; phylum Cnidaria; class Anthozoa; order Actiniaria; family Diadumenidae; genus Diadumene; species Diadumene lineata. Next base: position 603,195 of record CAKKNV010000001.1, on the reverse strand, counting down.
GCAAAACGTTAGTATTTTGCACGACACAAATGAGTTTATCCGAAAATGGCCGCACAACAATCATATCAGCGTCACGGTGGTGCAACAAGACTGAAACGCAAAGCCAATGTACAAATAACCTACATCACAGAGATTTTTCTGACGGAATAAAACGCGAAAATACCCAAATCAAATGCCCTTGGCTACATACACACTGAAAACCACAACAAATCGCTCACCTCCTATAGTATTAACAGTCGCAGTTAACAGTACCAAAACGTAGTGTAACGTCACTGACAACGGACGCAAAAGGCCAACCTGGCACACCTGCAGATAGAAAAGATCAGCTCACATCAAAATACTAGCAAAACGTTAGTATTTTGCACGAAACAAATGAGTTTATCCGAAAATGGCCGCACAACAATCATATCAGCGTCACGGTGGTGCAACAAGACTGAAACGCAAAGCCAATGTACAAATAACCTACATCACAGAGATTTTTCTGACGGAATAAAACGCGAAAATACCCAAATCAAATGCCCTTGGCTACATACACACTGAAAACCACAACAAATCGCTCACCTCCTATAGTATTAACAGTCGCAGTTAACAGTACCAAAACGTAGTGTAACGTCACTGACAACGGACGCAAAAGGCCAACCTGGCACACCTGCAGATAGAAAAGATCAGCTCACATCAAAATACTAGCAAAACGTTAGTATTTTGCACGACACAAATGAGTTTATCCGAAAATGGCCGCACAACAATCATATCAGCGTCACGGTGGTGCAACAAGACTGAAACGCAAAGCCAATGTACAAATAACCTACATCACAGAGATTTTTCTGACGGAATAAAACGCGAAAATACCCAAATCAAATGCCCTTGGCTACATACACACTGAAAACCACAACAAATCGCTCACCTCCTATAGTATTAATAGTCGCAGTTAACAGTACCAAAACGTAGTGTAACGTCACTGACAACGGACGCAAAAGGCCAACCTGGCAAACCTGCAGATAGAAAAGATCAGCTCACATCAAAATACTAGCAAAACGTTAGTATTTTGCACGACACAAATGAGTTTATCCGAAAATGGCCGCACAACAATCATATCAGCGTCACGGTGGTGCAACAAGACTGAAACGCAAAGCCAATGTACAAATAACCTACATCACAGAGATTTTTCTGACGGAATAAAACGCGAAAATACCCAAATCAAATGCCCTTGGCTACATACACACTGAAAACCACAACAAATCGCTCACCTCCTATAGTATTAACAGTCGCAGTTAACAGTACCAAAATGTAGTGTAACGTCACTGACAACGGACGCAAAAGGCCAACCTGGCACACCTGCAGATAGAAAAGATCAGCTCACATCAAAATACTAGCAAAACGTTAGTATTTTGCACGACACAAATGAGTTTATCCGAAAATGGCCGCACAACAATCATATCAGCGTCACGGTGGTGCAACAAGACTGAAACGCAAAGCCAATGTACAAATAACCTACATCACAGAGATTTTTCTGACGGAATAAAACGCGAAAATACCCAAATCAAATGCCCTTGGCTACATACCCACTGAAAACCACAACAAATCGCTCACCTCCTATAGTATTAACAGTCGCAGTTAACAGTACCAAAACGTAGTGTAACGTCACTGACAACGGACGCAAAAGGCCAACCTGGCACACCTGCAGATAGAAAAGATCAGCTCACATCAAAATACTAGCAAAACGTTAGTATTTTGCACGAAACAAATGAGTTTATCCGAAAATGGCCGCACAACAATCATATCAGCGTCACGGTGGTGCAACAAGACTGAAACGCAAAGCCAATGTACAAATAACCTACATCACAGAGATTTTTCTGACGGAATAAAACGCGAAAATACCCAAATCAAATGCCCTTGGCTACATACACACTGAAAACCACAACAAATCGCTCACCTCCTATAGTATTAACAGTCGCAGTTAACAGTACCAAAACGTAGTGTAACGTCACTGACAACGGACGCAAAAGGCCAACCTGGCACACCTGCAGATAGAAAAGATCAGCTCACATCAAAATACTAGCAAAACGTTAGTAATTTGCACGACACAAAAGAGTTTATCCGTAAATGGCCGCACAACAATCATATCAGCGTCACGGTGGTGCAACAAGACTGAAACGCAAAGCCAATGTACAAATAACCTACATCACAGAGATTTTTCTGACGGAATAAAACGCGAAAATACCCAAATCAAATGCCCTTGGCTACATACACACTGAAAACCACAACAAATCGCCCACCTCCTATAGTATTAACAGTCGCAGTTAACAGTACCAAAACGTAGTGTAACGTCACTGACAACGGACGCAAAAGGCCAACCTGGCACACCTGCAGATAGAAAAGATCAGCTCACATCAAAATACTAGCAAAACGTTAGTATTTTGCACGACACAAAAGAGTTTATCCGTAAATGGCCGCACAACAATCATATCAGCGTCACGGTGGTGCAACAAGACTGAAACGCAAAGCCAATGTACAAATAACCTACATCACAGAGATTTTTCTGACGGAATAAAACGCGAAAATACCCAAATCAAATGCCCTTGGCTACATACACACTGAAAACCACAACAAATCGCTCACCTCCTATAGTATTAATAGTCGCAGTTAACAGTACCAAAACGTAAAGCAACGTCACTGACAACGGACGCAAAAGGCCAACCTGGCAGACCTGCAGATAGAAAAGATCAGCTCACATCAAAATACTAGCAAAACGTTAGTATTTTGCACGACACAAATGAGTTTATCCGAAAATGGCCGCACAACAATCATATCAGCGTCACGGTGGTGCAACAAGACTGAAACGCAAAGCCAATGTACAAATAACCTACATCACAGAGATTTTTCTGACGGAATAAAACGCGAAAATACCCAAATCAAATGCCCTTGGCTACATACACACTGAAAACCACAACAAATCGCTCTCCTCCTATAGTATTAATAGTCGCAGTTAACAGTACCAAAACGTAGTGTAACGTCACTGACAACGGACGCAAAAGGCCAACCTGGCAAACCTGCAGATAGAAAAGATCAGCTCACATCAAAATACTAGCAAAACGTTAGTATTTTGCACGACACAAATGAGTTTATCCGAAAATGGCCGCACAACAATCATATCAGCGTCACGGTGGTGCAACAAGACTGAAACGCAAAGCCAATGTACAAATAACCTACATCACAGAGATTTTTCTGACGGAATAAAACGCGAAAATACCCAAATCAAATGCCCTTGGCTACATACACACTGAAAACCACAACAAATCGCTCACCTCCTATAGTATTAACAGTCGCAGTTAACAGTACCAAAACGTAGTGTAACGTCACTGACAACGGACGCAAAAGGCCAACCTGGCACACCTGCAGATAGAAAAGATCAGCTCACATCAAAATACTAGCAAAACGTTAGTATTTTGCACGAAACAAATGAGTTTATCCGAAAATGGCCGCACAACAATCATATCAGCGTCACGGTGGTGCAACAAGACTGAAACGCAAAGCCAATGTACAAATAACCTACATCACAGAGATTTTTCTGACGGAATAAAACGCGAAAATACCCAAATCAAATGCCCTTGGCTACATACACACTGAAAACCACAACAAATCGCTCACCTCCTATAGTATTAACAGTCGCAGTTAACAGTACCAAAACGTAGTGTAACGTCACTGACAACGGACGCAAAAGGCCAACCTGGCACACCTGCAGATAGAAAAGATCAGCTCACATCAAAATACTAGCAAAACGTTAGTATTTTGCACGACACAAAAGAGTTTATCCGTGAATGGCCGCACAACAATCATATCAGCGTCACGGTGGTGCAACAAGACTGAAACGCAAAGCCAATGTACAAATAACCTACATCACAGAGATTTTTCTGACGGAATAAAACGCGAAAATACCCAAATCAAATGCCCTTGGCTACATACACACTGAAAACCACAACAAATCGCTCACCTCCTATAGTATTAACAGTCGCAGTTAACAGTACCAAAACGTAGTGTAACGTCACTGACAACGGACGCAAAAGGCCAACCTGGCACACCTGCAGATAGAAAAGATCAGCTCACATCAAAATACTAGCAAAACGTTAGTATTTTGCACGACACAAAAGAGTTTATCCGTAAATGGCCGCACAACAATCATATCAGCGTCACGGTGGTGCAACAAGACTGAAACGCAAAGCCAATGTACAAATAACCTACATCACAGAGATTTTTCTGACGGAATAAAACGCGAAAATACCCAAATCAAATGCCCTTGGCTACATACACACTGAAAACCACAACAAATCGCTCACCTCCTATAGTATTAATAGTCGCAGTTAACAGTACCAAAACGTAAAGCAACGTCACTGACAACGGACGCAAAAGGCCAACCTGGCACACCTGCAGATAGAAAAGATCAGCTCACATCAAAATACTAGCAAAACGTTAGTATTTTGCACGACACAAATGAGTTTATCCGAAAATGGCCGCACAACAATCATATCAGCGTCACGGTGGTGCAACAAGACTGAAACGCAAAGCCAATGTACAAATAACCTACATCACAGAGATTTTTCTGACGGAATAAAACGCGAAAATACCCAAATCAAATGCCCTTGGCTACATACCCACTGAAAACCACAACAAATCGCTCACCTCCTATAGTATTAACAGTCGCAGTTAACAGTACCAAAACGTAGTGTAACGTCACTGACAACGGACGCAAAAGGCCAACCTGGCACACCTGCAGATAGAAAAGATCAGCTCACATCAAAATACTAGCAAAACGTTAGTATTTTGCACGAAACAAATGAGTTTATCCGAAAATGGCCGCACAACAATCATATCAGCGTCACGGTGGTGCAACAAGACTGAAACGCAAAGCCAATGTACAAATAACCTACATCACAGAGATTTTTCTGACGGAATAAAACGCGAAAATACCCAAATCAAATGCCCTTGGCTACATACACACTGAAAACCACAACAAATCGCTCACCTCCTATAGTATTAACAGTCGCAGTTAACAGTACCAAAACGTAGTGTAACGTCACTGACAACGGACGCAAAAGGCCAACCTGGCACACCTGCAGATAGAAAAGATCAGCTCACATCAAAATACTAGCAAAACGTTAGTATTTTGCACGACACAAAAGAGTTTATCCGTAAATGGCCGCACAACAATCATATCAGCGTCACGGTGGTGCAACAAGACTGAAACGCAAAGCCAATGTACAAATAACCTACATCACAGAGATTTTTCTGACGGAATAAAACGCGAAAATACCCAAATCAAATGCCCTTGGCTACATACACACTGAAAACCACAACAAATCGCTCACCTCCTATAGTATTAATAGTCGCAGTTAACAGTACCAAAACGTAAAGCAACGTCACTGACAACGGACGCAAAAGGCCAACCTGGCAGACCTGCAGATAGAAAAGATCAGCTCACATCAAAATACTAGCAAAACGTTAGTATTTTGCACGACACAAATGAGTTTATCCGAAAATGGCCGCACAACAATCATATCAGCGTCACGGTGGTGCAACAAGACTGAAACGCAAAGCCAATGTACAAATAACCTACATCACAGAGATTTTTCTGACGGAATAAAACGCGAAAATACCCAAATCAAATGCCCTTGGCTACATACACACTGAAAACCACAACAAATCGCTCACCTCCTATAGTATTAACAGTCGCAGTTAACAGTACCAAAACGTAGTGTAACGTCACTGACAACGGACGCAAAAGGCCAACCTGGCACACCTGCAGATAGAAAAGATCAGCTCACATCAAAATACTAGCAAAACGTTAGTATTTTGCACGAAACAAATGAGTTTATCCGAAAATGGCCGCACAACAATCATATCAGCGTCACGGTGGTGCAACAAGACTGAAACGCAAAGCCAATGTACAAATAACCTACATCACAGAGATTTTTCTGACGGAATAAAACGCGAAAATACCCAAATCAAATGCCCTTGGCTACATACACACTGAAAACCACAACAAATCGCTCACCTCCTATAGTATTAACAGTCGCAGTTAACAGTACCAAAACGTAGTGTAACGTCACTGACAACGGACGCAAAAGGCCAACCTGGCACACCTGCAGATAGAAAAGATCAGCTCACATCAAAATACTAGCAAAACGTTAGTATTTTGCACGACACAAAAGAGTTTATCCGTAAATGGCCGCACAACAATCATATCAGCGTCACGGTGGTGCAACAAGACTGAAACGCAAAGCCAATGTACAAATAACCTACATCACAGAGATTTTTCTGACGGAATAAAACGCGAAAATACCCAAATCAAATGCCCTTGGCTACATACACACTGAAAACCACAACAAATCGCTCACCTCCTATAGTATTAACAGTCGCAGTTAACAGTACCAAAACGTAGTGTAACGTCACTGACAACGGACGCAAAAGGCCAACCTGGCACACCTGCAGATAGAAAAGATCAGCTCACATCAAAATACTAGCAAAACGTTAGTATTTTGCACGACACAAAAGAGTTTATCCGTAAATGGCCGCACAACAATCATATCAGCGTCACGGTGGTGCAACAAGACTGAAACGCAAAGCCAATGTACAAATAACCTACATCACAGAGATTTTTCTGACGGAATAAAACGCGAAAATACCCAAATCAAATGCCCTTGGCTACATACACACTGAAAACCACAACAAATCGCTCACCTCCTATAGTATTAATAGTCGCAGTTAACAGTACCAAAACGTAAAGCAACGTCACTGACAACGGACGCAAAAGGCCAACCTGGCACACCTGCAGATAGAAAAGATCAGCTCACATCAAAATACTAGCAAAACGTTAGTATTTTGCAGGACACAAATGAGTTTATCCGAAAATGGCCGCACAACAATCATATCAGCGTCACGGTGGTGCAACAAGACTGAAACGCAAAGCCAATGTACAAATAACCTACATCACAGAGATTTTTCTGACGGAATAAAACGCGAAAATACCCAAATCAAATGCCCTTGGCTACATACACACTGAAAACCACAACAAATCGCTCACCTCCTATAGTATTAATAGTCGCAGTTAACAGTACCAAAACGTAGTGTAACGTCACTGACAACGGACGCAAAAGGCCAACCTGGCAAACCTGCAGATAGAAAAGATCAGCTCACATCAAAATACTAGCAAAACGTTAGTATTTTGCACGACACAAATGAGTTTATCCGAAAATGGCCGCACAACAATCATATCAGCGTCACGGTGGTGCAACAAGACTGAAACGCAAAGCCAATGTACAAATAACCTACATCACAGAGATTTTTCTGACGGAATAAAACGCGAAAATACCCAAATCAAATGCCCTTGGCTACATACACACTGAAAACCACAACAAATCGCTCACCTCCTATAGTATTAACAGTCGCAGTTAACAGTACCAAAACGTAGTGTAACGTCACTGACAACGGACGCAAAAGGCCAACCTGGCACACCTGCAGATAGAAAAGATCAGCTCACATCAAAATACTAGCAAAACGTTAGTATTTTGCACGACACAAATGAGTTTATCCGAAAATGGCCGCACAACAATCATATCAGCGTCACGGTGGTGCAACAAGACTGAAACGCAAAGCCAATGTACAAATAACCTACATCACAGAGATTTTTCTGACGGAATAAAACGCGAAAATACCCAAATCAAATGCCCTTGGCTACATACACACTGAAAACCACAACAAATCGCTCACCTCCTATAGTATTAATAGTCGCAGTTAACAGTACCAAAACGTAGTGTAACGTCACTGACAACGGACGCAAAAGGCCAACCTGGCACACCTATATCCGGTAAATTACTTTTCATACATTTTATATAGCACAATAATCGATTTTTTATTGGAGCTCTCTTGAGTGGAAAATTAAAAGACAATTTTCCATTTAATGACTTTAAAAATTCCTTTGGAATGTGCATAATTTTTTTGTGTTTGTTCTATTTTTTTCCGGAAATTAATAATGGACTTTAGATTTTAAGACGCTGAACAATTTTCGATTTCACCATTCAGATTAGTCGTAACTGGCGATTTAAAAAAATACTATATTAAAATATTTCCCTCTGTTCTATCTAATTGTTATTGTAAGATAGATCTGTATGAATGATAACAAAAATCTATGTGCTATGGAGATGGATGAATGAAAATGAAGATTAAGTGTCGTCTGAATCCGGGCGAAGGAGTCTGCTAAAAGAAACAAAAGGGCAGAAATTTGACATATTGGGATTCCTTTGTGTAGACGATCGCTATGATTTCTGGACTTTTTGTTAGGAAATTCTGATTTAAAATCCCACAATGCATTTGAAACGTAGCTCGAAGTCTCTGTCGTGTTTCCGAATGTTCCCGACGAACCCTCGAAGTTGGATCGTGACATTTTCGCTTTGCTTGCTCGTTTACAAGGAGGAATTTCTTTTCAACAATAATTGACCAAAAATTGTTCGCATTGTTGCCATCCACATATTTAATGTAGGCAGGCAAAACTCTATTCAATTTGTATTTTCTTTTGTTTGACTTCAAATATAACTAGTGTTTTATATAAAAAAACTCTATATGCGTATATGTACTCAACTTTAATAGCTCGATTGCAAATTAATAGCCGATCCTCTCACGAATGGAATATGTTTACCAGGAAAAAAAAAAGAAAACAAAAACAAAACAAACAAAAAAACAAAAAAAAGACAAACAAACAAACAAAGAAACAAACAAAAAACAAAAAAAAAAAACGCTAAGCTAGTATAAATTTTCAGTTTTCCCTCGCTCAGGGTACGTAAAACAAGAATAGAATACGAAGGACAAAACACATGAATTGACAATGAATTGACGGACGGACGGATGCCGGATGAAAGGGGGGTTAATATCTCATGTCAGATTTGTAATCAGGGAAAAATTTTTGAATAAAACACTAAATAAACACTAACTCTGATAATTGATTCACCATCCATCCATCCACACACACACACACACACACACACACACACACACACACACACACACACACACACACACACACACACACACACACAAACACACAAACACACACACACACACACAAACACACACACACACACACATAATGAATGCAGTGTGATTGAGCTTAATTTGTTCGCATGTGACAACATACAACTAGGTTTTTTATTAAATAAATGGCTATGCAATGGCATGAGCCGTGTTTTATTGAATCTTTCAAGAGTAATGATAATAGTAAAGAAGAATTAAATATAATAATGACTAATATATAGTGCTGCATTCACACCAAAGTGTCAACTTATAAGCATGTTAACTGTCAACATTATCTCAACTGGTCTGTATACAGTTAACATGCTTATAGTTTCAGTGGCAGATCTAGGGATGTTTTGCATGTGGCTAAATGTCTTTTCAATCCCTGATCCGCCCCTGAGTTTGGTGTGAATGCAAAACAATAAAAACAAAACCATGTTATATAATGAATTTCTCTACTGAATTAGGCAGGGTTGCAATTAAAGGACCAAATAAAACACTTGAATCTCTCTCCACTTGCATTATATTTAAGAAATGGAATACTGCATGCATCTTTTGGAATCTTTTGTGGCATGTTTGAAAAACACTTTTAACTGCAAATACGTTATTGTGAGAGAATCGCCAAAGTTGAACATACATAAAAATAAATGGAAAGCACTGGAAGATATTATTACCCTCACATAAACTTTTTCTCTTATCTTTATTTAATTTTTGTTTTGTTTATGTTTTTGGAATTTATATATGATATATATATAGATTTTTTTTTGCTTGTGTGTGTTTTTTTCAATTTATATATTATATATATCTATTTTTCATTTGTGTGTTTGTGCATAGTCTATAATAATTCACAAAAAAAATAATTTAATGTAAATAGATAACAAAAAAAATTCAAGGGCAGCACACTTGGTGTGTCTCTCATTAATTTGTAAATATTCATAGCTTAATTGAATTCTTTGTAAGTTCTGTCTTTTTGTAAATTAAAAAAATTAAAAGAAAAAAAAATACTGCATTCATCTATAAGAGTACAGAGGCATAGAAAAATGGAAATTTGAAATTCATTTATAAAATAGCTTGTGCAAAAAAAAAAAATAATAAAAATAAAAATAAAAATAAAATAAATGATGCAACATGATTTCTTCAGGTTAAAAAGCAAAACGATACACACACAAATATTGCTTAGAAAATGAATAGATCTGCAGTGCAAACTTTTGCAAAATTGAATAGTCAACGAGAATCTTAATTAGTACCGTAAAATCAAAATGGAACAATTACTAGAAAAAAATAATATGCATCACATATTAATTTAAGAGAGCATAATTTAGTAAATTCAATCTTGCAGAAGTTTCACAGTTTGAAAGAATACCGCTTCAATAAGATCACTTCTGTCCGATACATGAGATCTAACCAACTATAATCAATTGTTGCTAGAATTGGGAATAACACCTAACAAATAACAAACAGCTGAATTAGGCATTAGATAGTGAATAGATGCTTTGCCAATTATATGCTAATGTTATTATTATTAATATTTTTTTAATTCACCCTGGACGGCCACCGGACCTTGGAACATGGGGGTGGTTAGATCTCATGTATTCACCCCAACCAATCGGAGGTTGCATATGCCCTCCCTCTACTGCAGGAACAGGGGCAGGAACAGGGGCAGGAAGAAACTGGTTGAAGCGGTACTCTTGCAAACGAATTACTGTTGCATTCCCAGTCAAGCGAGCTGGGATGGGATCATCTCGATTGACTGGTATCAACCTTGCCCTACACCAAGGGCAAGTCTGAGATCTTTCAAACCATCTCACCAAGCAATACTCGTGTATGTATCGTTGGCAACATGGAGTGGGAACAGAATATTCTATTTCAGCCCCAGCAACCCCACCTAATTCCCCACCCTCCCCACCCCGATAACGTATAGTGTAGCAGACATAACCCCTCAATCTTAAATTATTTGGGAGCCTTTCGGCATCTCTCTTCCTATTTCTGCGATTGCCCATGATATTGAAACAAAATATCTAGTATAACAATGCGAGCTAAAAGTAAATAATCGAAATAGAAAAGAAACTGATACCACGGCAAATAATAATCCAAACTCCCTCGTCTATTACCTCAGATTTATAAAAGCAGTCTGCTACAGCTTTTCGTCACCGGTAAGAGACATGTCGAGGGGCTTGGACCAAATTAATACAGGTTTTTGTCCATGAGGTGTGTATAACAATCAAATTTTACAAAAAGACCAAAAATTAGTTACCTCTATAGTTTTGAAAACATTGGAGGTGATATATTGCCTTTCAAGACCACTTGAGCTTCCTTGATAATTTGTTTCAATTGTGAGCAGTTTTGTCATTATGTAATAAAAAACTTCTCCTCAGTAGACCTCAACATTATTATTGCCAATTTTCTAGAAAGACTATTCAGCTTGTCCCAACTCGGTTTTGGCTTTCCAAAACACGAGAGAATTATGATGAATAGTCTTTCTAGAAGTAACACAAATTCAATTAACTAAAACACCTGAGCACAGGAGACTGCATGAAGCTGTTACCACATTAGTTCTGGTTCCTGCAGAGGGCTTTGTGAATGGACTTAGGAGATGTGTTCAGTTTAAAAATCCCAGGATGCTTTCTCATCTGGGTCATGCGTACTTGGTACAACAAGTCAATGCTTTCGATCCAGGGACTAGGTTCAAATTGGAATGCGTACTGGTCACCAGATTTGCCCGTCTGATCGAACCATAGCAGACTAGCTTGGTTGTCAGGTAAGAAAGACTGGATCTGTCCAATTAGCACATGCGGGTCTGACAATGTACTGGATTGTTCAAGTACTCCCACAAAATCTCCCACGCTGAGGTGACCATTGGTGAGACTTGTTCTGGTGGAATCCACATTCTCTTCTTGCTCTTCTGCAAATTGTGTAGCCAATGAAAGGGCCACACTCTTACGTTCATTGGAAGTTCTTTTATCATAGGTTTGTTGTGCATGTTTTCTGCTGTGGCGTAGGGCGGCAGCTAGAGAATCTTTTGTTGAGTCTGAGCAATTTCTAAAAGAGATATGCATGAAAGTGTGAACAACACAAATCTTGAAGTTGAAAAAGTATGGCAAATCTTATATATCAATGGAACTGATACAATTAAAACACATTGTATTTCATTACTTTGGAATAAATTCACTTCAATAACAGGTGAACGGATTTCAATGGATCATTGAAAGGACTTGAAATAACACACTGACAAACAGACAAACATACAAACTAAAAATGGATATATCACCAGGTCAATCAAGATTCTATCTTACCCAAGACTGTAAGCATGTGTAAGGAAAGAACTTCGCAGGGTGTTGACTGAAAGCTGAACACCAGTAAGTCTAAAAAACAAACATTTCAGGTGACCAGAGAATGAGGAACTTGTAAATGGTTTGCCAGTCTTGTTCTGAAACAATTAAAACATTACAATTCATGTGAATTAATGAAAGAATATGAATGCTTGGATACTATATTATTGGATTAATGTATTTTGTAATTAATTTATAACAAAATTGCTGAATTTTATGTGCAGTCATGTACCTGACTAAGGGTATAACAAAAGTTCTCAAGGGTTGTATTTTCAATAAAAAATGTTCTTTGGAGGTTGTAAAAATAAGAATATTACCCTATGAAAGGTAGTGAAAGCTACAATAAAACGTTTGTAGGGGTAGTTATTTATACATAATAACCTTTACCAGGGTATAAGTTTACTACCCTAGGATGGGTGGAGAGTGCATACACAAGGGTGAATTAGACATTTTTACCACCCTTAGAGGGGTTATTCATTGTCTGACATAGGTTGGTTGGGATTAGGTTAGGGTTTGTAGGGTTACGGTTGGGGTTAGGGTTAGGGTTAGGGTTAGGGTTAGGGTTAGGGTTAGGGTTAGGGTTAGGGTTAGGGTTAGGGTTAGGGTTAACCTTACACACTAGCCTAGTAAATTCATAGTGGCATCATAAACCTTACCACAAGTAAATAATTTCCACTGTCCTCATTGACAAGCTTTGGTCTGTGTGTCTTCAGATAATCTCTCAAAATGATGCTTATCTCGTGACTTGGCTACGGTTAAGAAAAAAAGAAAGCACAAATGAATGAAATGAATCATGATTGTATTGTATTATTAACATTGTATTGCATTGTATTGTATGTACCGACACCTGACCATGTCACTGATGAAAGTCATACACTCTCAGTCGACTGACAGCAGTTGATCACCAAGTTAATCCTCTAGGCTCATAACTATACCTGTAATATGGTTGTGTCAGGTCCATAGGTCTTTACGGTTTTATAGTTCTGGAAACGAAAGGTAACAGTACCAATCTCATCAAGCTGAACTAAATTTCTGCTGGCCAAGGCTGGGCTAGTGATAGTCAGGGGCTCTTTTAGAAGCTCGAGGGTCCTTATTTCGAGTCCACGAGAGGGAGGCATGAGGACATAGAGGCTGAGTAGCAGTAAATTTGCACACTCTGTAGCCTTTGCAATGGGCGATTTGGCCAGCGTCATCCTGTCTTTTTGAAATCCAACGCACTTGACCACCTCAGACCTAGTAATAGAGAAAACAAAATGTTGTACCACTCAACCTTGTGTTATTGTACACAAAAAGAATAAGACTGTACATTGAAGAATCCAATCACCACAGCATCAGTGACAGCTATACCAAGCCAAGTTTAATTTAAAGTGACAAGTTATAATTAGGATGCAATTGACAAGACACTATCATATACTGACCAGTCAAGCCATCGGTTTATCGCTTCTAGATCTTCTTTGGAAGAAGCTCGATCAATGTTAGCCTTTCTCTGGAAAAATGCTACCTAAAATGGTTGAGAGAAAAACATGCAGTCAGTTAGTCAGTCAGATTCCTTGAGACGGTTTGCTGTGAGCCGGGACATATAATTACCAACTTTGAAATGGGTGGGTTGATAGAAGGTGATTTGAATTAATGGAAACAACAGTCCTGGCCTTTGTAGGCAGTACAGTTGTATACGATCTTACATTGTACAAGTCCAGCTGCCATTAAAATCAATAGCACATGTACGTATAATTAATCAAACAATTTATCAACCAACTTGTGCTCTGAGTTGCCTGATGACCTTGACACCAACATAATTGGGGGCATGTTCCCCATGTAGGAATTTGGCTGGATACAACAGTGCTGCTGCATGATTGCTAATTGTTGCACTGGAGAGGCGGCGGTTCTCCTATGAATTAAAATGAGAGTAATTAGTAAAATATATAACAGATTTCAATTAATTTATATACTGCATGGTGCATGTCTGCATGATGTTGAATGGATGATCACTGCTACAAGTTGCTGTTGTTGAATAATTCAAAGTGGTATCATATTACCTTGAGGAATGTGATGTACTCCTCAATCACTGGTAAACGCAAAAATACCTCTGGTGTAAGGTCTAAGCCTAGATGATTTAGAGCAAAGCCAAGGTAGCCTAGGTAATATAATATGAAAATGGAAAGACCCAATGTTAGTGATAGTCATGAATTGATTTAAGTTTGTGGCATGTAGTGGAACCACACCCCCTATAGACTCGATGGAGATGTGTTTGGGTGGTAAAATCAATGATAATTATATCAACTACACTTACAAAGAATCCTTTCTTGGGCTTTGTCCATTGTTGATTGCGTTATGGGTGCTTTCTGGCGTTCTAGATTAACACTCTTGAGAAAATAGGTTCTAAGTTCTTTGAGGAACGCGAGCATCGGTTGTGGCAAGGTCTCTTTGCGGATTGCGTACTTTCTATTAGTAACTGAATTAGAAAGGTCATGTGTAGCTGCAGACTGATCTTGGTAATGTGCATGAGTGGAGGTCGTAGCTAGGCTTGGTGTCGTGTTTGCAGAAGCCGACGTACCAGGCGAACTTTCATGCTGGTCTAAATCAGAAGTTGTGGGTTGCTCGTCTTCGGATTCGTCGCTACTAGTAAAAGTCAGATCGAGCACAAAGTTGGATTCCTGTTCTTGGTCATACTCGTCTTCTGAGCAAGAATTGTCACCATAACACGACGAAATAAAGTCCATACCAGTGATGTGTTACAACGTTGTCCGTAGGCTTTGCGATTGTGGTGTAGGTTGTACCAGGTACGCTATGGGTTATTGAGTTGTCATTTGAGCAACTGTTAAAAACACGCAGGAGTTACTAAATATAGAAAGCACTTGAGGCCGTTGTTGTGGTGCCCAGGCCCCTTGGGTGGTGAAAGTTTATTGCAGTTTTTCAAGTTGTTTGCGGCGTTTATTGTAAGGAAAAGACTGTCTGTGATAGTGATTTAGGGTCAAAGAAGCGTCTGGTAAGGTTTTCAGCATTTGAAAGGAGGCGTAAATGTTAGAAATGAGTGCTAAGTTTTTTTTGGGTTTCCTGTGGTGTTCGGTCGGTCAGCGGTTTGTTTTGGTTTAGGCCATGCATTTTGTGTTGTTTTTTGTTTTTTTCTGTTTTGTGTTTGTGTCTGGATTGCTGACCGATGCAAAGATGGAGGTTTTGAAAGTTTTATCGATCGATCCATGACTGATCACCTCAAGTAGTGCTATATAAAGTGCTCTAGCTAAGAAAAAAGGGACGATGTCTGAATTACAAGTACTGTAAGTTGAAAAATTTGAGTTGCAAATATTTCAGTTAAAAAGAGTTGTCTGTCTATCGATCTTATCATTCGATCAGTATTTATTGAGTTGCAATTTCAGTTGCCTATGTTTTTTTTTTGTTTTTGTTTTTTGTGTTGTTTTTGTTCTTTTTTTTTTTTTTTTTTTTGGGGGGGGGGGGGGGGTTGATTTGAGTAATGCTTTATGCTTTAGAGTGAGTCTGTTCGAATTTCTACCACTGACAAGTGATCCATGAGTCTGAGACTCCGTGAGTTAACTAATTTTACATTAATCCATCCTGGTATGCAGTTTATGATTGATTGGATCAACCGCGGTTTTGAATATTCAAGCTTTAAATGTGATTTGAAAAAAAAAAAAAAAAAAATCAATCAATCAATCAATCAATCAATCAATCAATCAATCAAATAATAATCATTATCATAATCATAATCATAATTTAACAACAATATCGCATGTAATTATACTGTCAAATGATTGTACAAATATTGGTTTGCACCTTTTTTTTGTGGTACTTCTGTTGTGAATTGTCAGTTGGCTGCCAATGATAAAAATATGACCTGCGATGTGCACACTTAGTTAGCTATAAGAACTCAATGAATGTCAAGTCTGATTATGAACCAATTTTTCCTCTGATTTTTTGTGAGCTTTGAATATACGAATTTGTACAGTTGGATCAAACCATCCATGCAGTCTTGTAAATTAATGTCCTTTGGTTGTTTTGGTTGCTTAGATTGTAAGACAGCAAAAATAGAGTGAAATCTTTGATCGGTTTGTTCAATAAAGTGAACCCTACCTTGCTGCAATATGGCCCGATGCTATTAGAGCGCATCACACTTTCCTCTTGATTTTTTATTCATGAAACTCAACACAACTCATCTATCCTGCACGGCTAACTGCCTGGCAACATTCTGCTTTTTCCCATAGTAGTGTCCAGCAATGAGGAAGAGTTATGTTCGCATACTGCAATTAGGTTGGCAACAGCCCACATTCTCTAAATCTATTGGAAGTTGAGATGTTCAGTGCTAACTTCAGTACCAGTCCTAGCTTTTGAATATTAAAAATTCTTTCAGACAGACTCACTCATGATGGATTTTTAACCCTTGCTTCTGCCTGTATGGTTTTTCAGAACAGGGCTGTTGCCTGGCAACATTGCAGGAGATAGCAAAGTCACCAAATGTTGCGACATACAAGTTTTTCTTCTTCTTTTTCCTTCTTGTTCCCAGGCTTTGAATTTGATTGCTACAGTTTTTGTTTCTTGTATTGTAAGACTGTCTCAACTCAGGCACACACACTTTATGCACTGAAACCACCCAAACCTAAACCTCCTGTCAGGACGTCCTACGTAATTATTTACAATAATTTCACTGAGTAGGATCCTGGGTTCGGGGCCCAGGAGGAGACCGTGGGTGACTTGACACAAACATTCAAAATGATCTTTAAATGTAACCTACCAATGATGTGTGTACTAAAAACTCTGATAATAATACTAATAATTCATTCATTCATCCATCATTTGTTTGTTTGTTTGTTTGATTGATTGATTGATTGATTGATTGATTGATTGATTGATTGATTGATTGATTGATTGATTGATTGATTGATTGATTGTTTGTTTGTTTGTTTGTTTCTTTGTTTCTCTGGTCGGTTGCTTGGTTGGTTGTTTGTTTGTTTGATTGATTTTTTGTTTGTTTCTTTGTTTGTTTCTTTGTTTCTCTGCTCGGTTGGTTGTTTGTTTCTTTGTTTGTTTGTTTCTCTGGTTGGTTGGTTGGTTTAATCATTTATCCATTCATTCATTCATTCATTCATTCACTCACTCACTCACTCACTCACTCACTCACTCACTCACTCGCTCGCTCACTCATCTATTCTTTCATCCGTTTGTTTGGTTGTCTGTCTAGTGTCTGTCGCCATCACCCCAAAATGTAACTCTCCCAGGAGTCGAACCTGGAGTCTATAACAATTGTTTTAGACTGTCCAAAAGAGAGGTCTGTGAAAGGGGTGTATGGCTCGATTGTATTGTAAGCAGTGTTTCGCTGACGCCGAGCGAGTGCGTGTGATGGCATCGTGATGTAGGCGTTTCTCTATTTTTCAAGCAAGGCAAGTTGCCGAGAAGTTTGCTGTCTTTTTTTGTTGTACTTGTTTTTTTTTTTTTGTTTTTTTTTTGTTTTTTTGTTTTTGTTTTTTTTGTTGTTTTTTTTTTTGTTTTTTTTTTTTCGCTGTTTTTTTTTTTTACCATCAGTCAGCCGTGGGCACCTGCAACAAAAAATCAGAGTGGAAGAGCGTTAGTAGGAGTGATAGCATACTTTTATTTATACATCCGCACGTCCCTCTTCTCTGCTTTTGAAATGATCATGATAAAGAAAACACAAATGGAAGATTGATAATAACTAATTCCGTCTTCTTTTTTATGTAGAATTGTAATTACCCTGAGTAAACTCAACCAGGATGGATGGACGTCTTGGTCACTTAGAGCGTCATGCAGAGCCTGCACAGCCGCACGCGCGGATGGTAGATCAGGCTGCTTTTTGACAGCCTTGGCAATTTTTCTGGTGATGCACCAGAACGTGGACCAGCCACCACTTAATCGAATGGACGACCATCCCGGCAGCACATCCATTAAACGACCAGCGTTTAAAATGTCGTGCAGCCGGGTGCCCTTACAGCACAGGATATCACAAAACAGTTTCATCACCTACAAATCAATCAAGTCAGGAAAATATGTCAAGTTAGATTACACAAGACAAAATTCTGGAATTGTCAGTGCTGTGCATGTCGATAACATGGTAGTGTGTATTGAACGTGAACGTGGAATGTTGTTTCTGACCTTGTCCTTTTGATCTGTGCTGGTGACAAGGGAGTGCAACTTTGCTACAACTGGCGCCACTCGCAGCAGTTCGGCGAGCCTCTTGTTCTTCACGTCTTTTTGGCATGCAGCAACATCCGACAGACACAAATCAGTTAAGTCGTTGCACGCGCAACAGGCTTTGCACATGGTGCTGGCATCGTCATCTTCTTGACTGGCCGGGCAGGAACAGAGAGGCATTATAATCAAGCAAAGCTCGTCTATCAGTTGTTGTGCGTCGCTCCTCCATGTTTCTTTGATTCTGATACTCTCGTCATCGTGATCCCTGGGCACAAGCTCCCTAGAACGCATGAACTCTGCTATGGTGTCCATGTCCGTGGCTGATGGCATGAAAGACTGGTCCACACCTTCCGGCCAATCCCACGGCTGTCGGGGTGCTTCAGGTGTGGCGGGACGGTTGTTGGTCTCGTCCGTTTGCTCATTACCATCCTCGTGGACAGTGGCGGCACTCTTGGGCTTTTTGCGCCCAGAACTCACAGATGTTAGGGTTTTTTTGGGACGAGGCCTGTCCATGATCTCTCCGGTCAGGAGGCTGGTCAATAAGAGGCGAGTGATGTCGTCATCGCCTTCAAGGTCACAATCACCCTGAAAGTTGTCAAATAAAACACAAAGTTAATACAAGAGAATGTGGGCTGTTGCCAACCTAATTGCAGTATGTGAACACACCTCTTCCTCGTCGCTGGACACGACCTCGCCGTCGAGCTTGGGAATTGCCGTGAACGTTTTAAAGTCGATACCGTACTCATTCTGCGTACTCGACAGGTACATAGGATGGTTTTCCTGACGATATTTGATGGCGGCGAGTCTAAAATCGTAATAGTCCACAAGTTAATCATGATTCAGATATAGCACAGCAACAGAATAAATCGGAGCGTTGTATTGGCTAGGCCAAACTTAAATATAGAACAATCTATTGCATATTGTGATGTCAGTAGGAAAGCGGGAAAAGAAAAAAGAAAAGGGGGGCACCTTAGTAATGATGTTGCAATATAGCAGATGTCTGAGACCAGTGGGAGAGTTTATCTACCTGCAACTTAAGAGGCGGGCCAAGGAAAGGCCCACCCCATCTACCAATTGTCTGGAGATGTTTCCAGCCACATCTCCAATGGCAAGTCTTCTGAGGCACATGTTCGATGCTTTCGACGTTACAATAATGTTCCCACGAAGAAAGCCACCGTGGCTGGTGTCAGATAAAAGTTTTCGTGGAAACCCATGCGTGAACTCTGGGCTGACACCAGACCACGATGGCGACCCCAGAATCATAACGTTCCCATATCTGTGAAAGTAACAAGTACATACGAGTTGAACTTTTCGGATTTTCCGATTGATTGATTGATTGATTGATTGATTGATTGATTGATTGATTGATTGATTGATTGATTGATTGATTGACCTGTTCGTGACAAATAATATGACTTGTCAGACCTTTCCTTCCTTCCTTCCTTCCTATTCACTTTCACTTTGCTTTTCAGTCGCTCAAGCAAGGTTTGTCAACTGCTTGCTAGTAGTATTGGATTAATGCATCGATAATGTATAAGCTATGATTCAACAGACGCTCGGAAAAGTTACATTTCCTGATTACGTACCGGTCTAAACGCACTCGTTTTAGGTTTTTATCAAATTGTGGGTCACCGCAGACCAAATAACTGGTGAGGTCAGTGCCCTCCACGAAGAACATTTCTTCTTTGTCGAGCTCATGTGGATGTTGTGTCTGTTGAGTGGGTTCTCGGTGTTGGATGACCGCACGACGTTCCTCCATCCATAGGTCCAACTCAGTCTGCAAGTATTGGACGGCCTCAAGCATCGTCCCGAATGACACTGGACCGTCGGACATGCCTCCCCGAATCGGACATGGTAACTCAAGACTGTCCAATACTCGCAGACTGAAATTGAAACTACAGGGTTCTTCTTCGCTGACTGCATATGCAAGTGGAAAATATCCTACTCTTTGGTCACCATCTCTATCTGTATATGTTGAATGAATTAAATGTCAACAAATTACAAATGAGGTATGTAAACAAGTATATCAATTTGTCTGTCTGTCTGTCTGTCCGTTTCGTTCTTCCCAACCTACCTTGTCCGTTTATTGTATTTCCTGATGTAGCTCTTTCTTGATCAACACCTTCATCTGAATGTTTAGAATGAATGAAATTTTAGTTCACTGTAGCAAGCTTATACGTTTGTTTGTTTGTTTGTTTGTTTGTTTCTTTGTTTCTTTGTTTGTTTGTTTCTTTCTTTCTTTGACCTGTTTTGTTTGTCCTGTTTTGTTTTGTTTGTTAACCAACCTAGTCTCCTTTCATCTCTTTCTTCCTCTTCTGTTAATTGTTGGTCTATGTCATCAGTATCTGGTGATTTTTAAACAAATGTGTTGGGTTATGTTTTATCATAGTTTCATACTATGGTTTTATGGGCTACTTATTTGTTTTGCTCTGCAACCCCCCACCCCCCCTCCCGCCCCACCCTTTTCAATTTCTGTCCGTGCGTGTCAGGGTAAAGATGTAACCTGTAATGGGCTTGTTAATAGTACTTGTTATATTTATTGGTTTAGGCACGAACCTCGATCGTCCAAGAAAGCTGCTAAACTTCCAGCATCATCATCATCATCAGAATGATCTTCATCGCTGGTATTACAAGAAAGGAAAACCCGTATTAGTTCAAACACTTGCATTATGATAAGCAGTGGATGTGTGCGTGTTTTGATGTCGGGTATTTTTTATTTCATGAAAGATGTAATTCGTACCTAGAACTGTGGCCAGCCTCGGTTATAATGAACGGATTTTTTGCTTTTCGCCGTCTCTTTACTGATCTGTTGAAGAACCAAACCAGAAAGCCATGGGAATGTCTTCATAAATCAATCAACTAAACAAGGAACTCAATCTGCCAGTTCATCAATCAATGAATAAATCGGTTAAACAATCAATCAATCAATGGACCACCCCTTTGTCTGCTCATGTTGATAACGATTAGGTGCACATTCGCTTGATGAAATGGCATGATTAAAAGACAAGTGAGTCTCTCTGCTGTTATTACTGCATGTGTATTTCATATGCACACCTTCTTTTTGGCCCGCCTGATGTTGCTTGTCTGGATCTTTTCCTAAACAGAAATTAAAAATAATACTTTCAACTTTTATTTGGCTGTTACTGAAGTTGTTTTATTCAATTTCTGTAGAAGTTACAAACGGAAAACAATCTATCAGTTTAAATCTCCCGATCCGCCATCCACAATACACCCAACCGCACCCCATCCCAAACCTGCCCGCAACCCGGTTCTTCCTGACTGTACTGACCTTTCACTATGTACTTCCACTTCTACCACATGAGTCTCTCTAAAAGAGGAAGTGAAAAAAAAATAAATAAATAAACAAACAAACAATAGGTTAACGACTCGGGCCACCTCAATTTAAAACGTAAAGTTGCTTTTGATTAACAATATGAAATCTAATTTATCGCAAGATAGCGAGAAATTGGGCAGGGCGCTATGAGGAGTTCAAAGCGGGGTGTTGACTGGGTTATTACTTATGCTGTGAAAATTTGTTTGTCACATTACCTTTGGACATTTGTTCTTTCTTGGCTTTCTTCGCCTTCGACATCGCCACCATTACCACCACCATCATCACCACCATCAGCATCACTATCACCAACATCATCATAACCATCACCACCACAATCGTCATCACCATCACTACCACAATCGTCATCACCATCACTACCATCATCATCATCACCACCACCACCGTCATCGACATCATCTTTATCGGCATCATCATTATCATTGACATCATCGTCACCGTCGTCATCAAATTCATCGTCAACTCTCTGCTCCCCTTGTTGTTCTCCTTTTTTTTCTTCTTCTTCGTTTCTCTTTTTTTTCCTGCATTAATATAAAAAGCAGTGTTCGTCCGTTTTAGAGCTTATATTAAGTCAGTAATATCTGAAATCACCGCAATTCCACTACTGATTCTATTGGTTAGTATTAAATTGGTTTATTGATTGATTCCCTCACGCACTTTATTCATTCGTTCGTCCATCCGTTGGTTTCTTCTTTCGTTTATCATTCATTTACGCATTTCGTTATTTACTAACTAGCGAGAAATCTTATGAGGTAATTCATTTGTAAGGCGAGTAACGATATATTAGCATTGTTTTATGTTTGAATCAGTATACCTTATTCGTACTTATTTTCGCGGGTAGTTAATTTCGCGAAAATGGAACAGGCATATTTTGCGGGGCTTAAAATTTCGCGATTTGGCCTTAAAAATTTGTTTAAGGGAATTAAATTGCGCGAAATTTCTCAAAAAGCGATCAGCATAAAACTGTTGGTCGTACAATTAGCATAATTATGTTATTTAATCATTTACTTTTTTAATAAACAAAAACTGTCTCTTACAGCTAAATAGCATGTATTTTTAAGCATATAATTATGACATTTTCCCTCTTACCTCCCCTCCCCTCTCTCTCTCTCTCTTATAGGCTACCTACTCTCAGTTTTAGCCTCAGTTTCCCACTCCACTTATAATGTCTGAAATTCGTGTTATTATTTAAAAATTATTTCTGTAATTCATTTTTCCCTTGATAAAAAAAAATATAGTATGATATTAAATTTCGCGAGAACATTTTTTCGCGGGTCTTAACTGTTTTGTGATTTTTTTTAAAAATCGCGAAAATTAGGACACGCAAAATTTAGTACGAATAAGGTATCCTCAATTGATTTTAAACTATTCACACTGTGCTGTCGTTCGAAAGTTTAGAAACAAAATCACTGGAATTGAGATATAAGTAAATGAACACACTGCTCACCTGATCACAAATTTGTCCATGCTGCTTGCTTGCGACACTGATTCGCACTGACTGATTTGCGCGCAGTGGTAAGTTTTCATGAATGCTTGCGTCATGCATTAAATCAAGTTTGTGACTTGTCAGTTTTGTTTGCATTGTGCAATAATGCGGGTGAGAAATTCCTGAATGAGAAAACTCTAGCAGTTTCAATTTTTGTCAACGAAAACTCGTTCAGTTTTTACAACACATTTTGATCTCATTCATTTTTCGGTTCTGAACAAAGTATATGCATTGCAAAGTCGACGATTGCATGCAATTGCCGTCGCGTTTGCAATTTCGAAATTGTGCAATGTTATGGCTGGAGTCGTCGAAAAGAGGAAAATGAAATTAAAATAAAATAGTAATAAATCATACACAATTATTGCAATCGAGAAAGACGCGAGCACCCCATAAAAGTGCAGCCTTTTAAAGTGAGCGCAGGGGCTAGCAGGAGTTGACCACTGTGCGCGAACGCATTTTCAAATTCATGCGAACGTGTTAGACTGGTTTTCGTCTGAGACTGTGCTTTATGAATGAATGACACAATTTAAGATTGATTTCTTTTTATTTGTACATTTTATTATTATATTATATTATTACTGTAACATTATATATTAATAATATTGCTTAAAGGAATTTTGTGGGGTCCCTGTGGATCCCGCGCTAAACCCGCAAATGACTCGATATTTTTCGCAAAACTAAGTTTTGTGAAAAATTGCGGGATAGCAGGTTGGGTTCCCTGTGGATCCCGCGCTAAACCCGCAAATGACTCGATATTTTTCGCAAAACTGAGTTTTGTGAAAAATTGCGGGATAGCAGGTTGGGTTCCCTGTGGATCCCGCGCTAAACCCGCAAATGACTCGATATTTTTCGCAAAACTGAGTTTTGTGAAAAATTGCGGGATAGCAGGTTGGATTTCCGGGAGTTGTAAAGGGGCTAGTCTGCATGAACACATGAATACAACTAATGCTTTTGATAGATCAAATAGGCATTGTTAATTATCTTCGAATGTTTGATTAAGACTTTTCAATCAAGGTGTTTTTTTTTTTTTTTTTCATTATTAAAGTATGAATTTCGTCTACGCTGTAGTACTAGTCTTGGATTCATCATTGTGTCCTCTGTTCATAAACAAATTAAATTAAATTAGACAGCGCAACGCTCAAATTCTCATCGCTCATGTTGTGGCTGTTTTTAGCTCAATTTCCTAATTTCAATGCTTTTAAAACGTTTATATATGTCCATCTCCTAAGATCTGGTGAGAATAAGAGGATTTTTGAGAGCATAAATCGAGATTTTTGTTTTCAAAATAACACGACAAATCAACATTGTAAAACTATAACCAGCTCAAAAGAATGAGTTCTAACTCTTATGTGGACCTTATTTTCCATCAGCTAAAAGACATGTATCATAGCTATAAAGCTGAAATAAAAGAGTCGATAATTCTTATGAAGTGAACAGCATATTTACAACTTTACATTGCAAAACGTGCATGATTACAAATGGCGGACGTTTTTCCCAAAACGTTTATCAAACAACATTTCCTCACGCATACACCTGTTATTAATTATCAGTCTAATACATCTAAAAATGCATTTTTAAATTCAATAACCAATTAACCACTGTTTGAAAATACGTGTAATTAATGTGTGTATACACTGATTCGCACTGACTGATTTGCGCGCAGTGGTAAGTTTTCATGAATGCTTGCGTCATGCATTAAATCAAGTTTGAGACTTGTCAGTTTTGTTTGCATTGTGCAATAATGCGGGTGAGAAATTCCTGAATGAGAAAACTCTAGCAGTTTCAATTTTTGTCAACGAAAACTCGTTCATTTTTTACCACACATTTTGATCTCATTCATTTTTCGGTTCTGAACAAAGTATATGCATCGCAAATTAAGGACTGTTATTGCAAAGTCGACGATTGCATGCATTTGCCGTCGCGTTTGTAATTTCGAAATTGTGCAATGTTATGGCTGAAGTCGTCGAAAAAAAAGGAAAATGAAATTAAAATAAAATAATAATAAATCATACACAATTATTGCAATCGAGAAAGACGCGATCACCCCATAAAAGTGCCGCCTTTTAAAGTGGGCGCAGGGTCTAGCAGGAGTTGACCACTGTGCGCGAACGCATTTTCAAATTCATGCGAACGTGTTAGACTGGTTTTCGTCGGAGACTATGCTTTATGAATTAATGACACAATTTAACATTGCTTTCTTTTTATTTGTACATTTTATTATTATATTATATTATTACTGTAACATTATAAAATAAGCTAGTGTCAAATCTGAGAAATATTGTTTGAATGAATTTTGTGGGGTCCCTGTGGATCCCGCGCCAAACCCGCAAATGACTCGATATTTTTCGCAAAACTAAGTTTTGTGAAAAATTGCGGGATAGCAGGTTGGGGTCCCTGTGGATCCCGCGCTAAACCCGCAAATGACTCGATATTTTTCGCAAAACTAAGTTTTGTGAAAAATTGCGGGACATCAGGTTGGGGTCCCTGTGGATCCCGCGCTAAACTCGCAAATGACTCGATATTTTTCGCAACTCTGCGACTTGGTAAGCCACCCCTATGAATACATAATTCAAATGAAAAATATTTAAAAAATATTTTAGTGGTATTCCTGTGTGTATTAAAACGTGGCGCGAATTGAACTCCATCGTCTACAAAATGTATGTTGTATGTTGACCATTAGTTTCATACGATATTCAAACATCAGTAAGAGAAAACATAAAAAACACTGGTTTACATGCTAGCCGTATTTATAAATCATCACACATCACGAAATATAATTAGAAAACGGATGCAATAACATTTTCTGGAAGCCGGACTTTTTAAGCATGTACAAACTAACCGAACTAATGAAGACATTTACAAATTCCCTCTCAATTATAAAATAGAATTGATCGATCATCTATTCAGGTTTTCATTTTAACTGCTTCAAACTCTATATGCATTAAGTACTCAACTTTAATAGCTCGATTGCAAACAAACAAAGAAACAGACAGACAGACAGACAAACAAAGAAACAAACAAACAAACAAACAAACAAACAGACAGACAGACCAAAAAAAAAAAACAACCAACAAACAGAAAGACCGACACACCCGCAGACAAACGAAGAGACAGACAAGCAAACAAAGAAATAAATGGACTAAAACCAATAGTGAACAACATCATAAATTCTGTAAGTGCATAACTCTTTTTAAATAATCCAACTACGATTAGACAAAATAAAGAAGCAACTAAAAAATTTGGGAGCTGCCCCGTGCCCTCATACATTTGTTCATCTCCTATTAGTTTCAGGTTTATTTGTCACTTTATTCTTCCACACTACGTGCAGCTGTAACCATTCATTTAATCAATATATTGAACAAACAAACAAATATATTAAACACAAGTTTTTCCATTGTTTCATTTGTGCTCTTTATTTATTTATTTATATTTCATATTTTTTGCACAAATATTATCATGGCAAAATTTAAAACCAAGAGACTAATTATACAACGTTTCGATGCATCGAGCATCATCATCAGGTACGAATGAATAAATATATGTAAATGTCAAAGTTATAATATCGGTCTGATAACAAAAGGTATTGTTCTAAACAAAGAGTTTGGCTTTTAGTGAGTCACTTTGAATGTTAATAGATGGTTTGTATTGTGATATAAATAACATCTCGTAAATAAGGCAATCAAACTTATTATTACAATGTTTAAAGATGTTGAATCGATCTTGATTAATGTAAGTTGTTGAAGTAATTCCGTGGTCGTCTCTGATATGTTTATAAATTGAGCTAGATGGAAGTTTATGTTCATCGATACGTTGGTGAAGGTGCCTACATGTGTAGCCAATATAGCTTGAAGAACACAAGCCACATTTAAACTCATAAACAACATTGTATTGGCTGATAATTGTAGGTTTACGTTCACGCGGCATAAGATCTTGACCTATCGTCTTGCTTGTGAAGACTGGTAGTAAGTTGCGATTGATGGTGTGACTCAGAGATTTTAGTTGAGATCGTACATTATCAGTAGCTCTTTGGTCTTTGAAAGGTAGCAATATACGGAACACCTTCTTGCTAGCATCATTATTACTCTCGATGGTATTGGTATTATTGTTGTTGTTGTTATGTCTACTATCACTATTGTTGTTGTTGTTGAAGCTGTTGTTGCTACTGATGGTGTTGTTGCGGTTATCTGCATTAAACATACGCTCAGTGAATGACGAGATGGCATAATCAATAAGCTTTCCAGGATAGTTGAGCTGTAAAAACACATTCCTGATGCGTTCACATTCTTCGGTAAAAAATGACCAAGATGATGAAAGTTTATAGGCACGATTTAGCATGGTGGTAATTAGCGACTTCTTATAGCGAATGTCTACATGGCTTTGGTAGTGTAAATAGAGACCTGTATTGGTTGGTTTCGTGTATGGTCTAGTTTTTACAGTCATTCCGTCTTTCATTAGTTCAATCCCAAGGAAGGGTATCGAGTTGGATTTTGATACTTCCATGGTAAACTTGAGAGCTGGGTGGTAATTATTCAGTGTTTCAAGAAGTGACTCTGCAGAGTGTTCGTCAGGAATCGCTGTTAACGTGTCATCAACGTATCTGTAGTAGAAAGGCGGTAGAACATTTTGCTGGGATAAGGTCTCTTCCATAGTACACATGAACGTATTGGCTATTAATGGTCCAAGGGGAGAACCCATGGCGACACCGTCGAACTGCTCGTATAATTTTCCATTGAATTGAAAGAGCTGGTCTTTTGTAGCAGCTATCAATAAGTCGGCTAAGTCCTGCTTGGTGATGTTCAGGTCATTGTTAGAATTGAACCAATTATCTTTGAACGCCTTTTCTACAAGGATATTGATAGTTTCGTCTAGTGGTACACTTGTAAACAAAGACGATACATCATAGGATACCAAGATATCGTCTTCGTTGAAGGATGTTTGACTTAGATCCTCTGCAAATCTGAATGTGTCCGAAATGGTGAACTGGTTTACAGACAAGGGCTTTAAAGTCTTGTCTAGCCATGTCGCGAGTTTATAGTTGTAAGCACCAGTAGCAGAGAGGATAGGACGCATCGTAAGTGGATTCTTGTGGGTCTTCGGTAGGCCGTATAGGTGTGGTAGTTTTGAGCCTTTTGGAATCAGAGTATCAGCAAGAGACTTGGGTAGAATTCTTTTTATCATCGATTGCAGTTTCTTTTCTTTCTCTAAGAGTGGATGGTAGTGTTTTTGAGGTCTCCCTCTCTTTTTTGGTCTTTCACTGGTACGTTCTCTAAACTTCGTCTGATCATCAATAGAGGCTTTAGATAGAAGCTGTGTGTAGTCACACTTGTTCATAATTACTACCCCTGTGCCTTTATCTGGTTTGGTGATGATGATGTTGTCTAGCTTTTTAAGGCGCTTGATT
Organism: Diadumene lineata; assembly: GCA_918843875.1. Lineage (NCBI taxonomy): Eukaryota > Metazoa > Cnidaria > Anthozoa > Actiniaria > Diadumenidae > Diadumene > Diadumene lineata. The sequence goes on along the minus strand of CAKKNV010000001.1, from coordinate 574,411 downwards.
GCTCTTGTAATCGATTTAGGTGGTTTGTGATCTTTCTGGTTTGAATAATTAATAGCTATGGAGCGTAGCGTTGCTGATGTTAGTTCTCTCTGTTCGTCAGTAAGGGTTGGTTCCAGAGACCAATACGCTTTTTCAAAGCTAGCTTTGATGTCAATTGACGAGGTTTTTTGAGGGAAAGCGAACTTCAGACCACGGCATAACACAAGTTTCTCAAAGAATGTCAATTGATGAGAAGACAAATTCGTTATGTGTTTGTCAACATCATAGTTCTTGTATAGTAGTCGAGATATCTTACCAATGTGAGTATATCTCGACTACTATACAAGAACTATGATGTTGACAAACACATAACGAATTTGTCTTCTCATCAATTGACATTCTTTGAGAAACTTGTGTTATGCCGTGGTCTGAAGTTCGCTTTCCCTCAAAAAACCTCGTCAATTGACATCAAAGCTAGCTTTGAAAAAGCGTATTGGTCTCTGGAACCAACCCTTACTGACGAACAGAGAGAACTAACATCAGCAACGCTACGCTCCATAGCTATTAATTATTCAAACCAGAAAGATCACAAACCACCTAAATCGATTACAAGAGCAATCAAGCGCCTTAAAAAGCTAGACAACATCATCATCACCAAACCAGATAAAGGCACAGGGGTAGTAATTATGAACAAGTGTGACTACACACAGCTTCTATCTAAAGCCTCTATTGATGATCAGACGAAGTTTAGAGAACGTACCAGTGAAAGACCAAAAAAGAGAGGGAGACCTCAAAAACACTACCATCCACTCTTAGAGAAAGAAAAGAAACTGCAATCGATGATAAAAAGAATTCTACCCAAGTCTCTTGCTGATACTCTGATTCCAAAAGGCTCAAAACTACCACACCTATACGGCCTACCGAAGACCCACAAGAATCCACTTACGATGCGTCCTATCCTCTCTGCTACTGGTGCTTACAACTATAAACTCGCGACATGGCTAGACAAGACTTTAAAGCCCTTGTCTGTAAACCAGTTCACCATTTCGGACACATTCAGATTTGCAGAGGATCTAAGTCAAACATCCTTCAACGAAGACGATATCTTGGTATCCTATGATGTATCGTCTTTGTTTACAAGTGTACCACTAGACGAAACTATCAATATCCTTGTAGAAAAGGCGTTCAAAGATAATTGGTTCAATTCTAACAATGACCTGAACATCACCAAGCAGGACTTAGCCGACTTATTGATAGCTGCTACAAAAGACCAGCTCTTTCAATTCAATGGAAAATTATACGAGCAGTTCGACGGTGTCGCCATGGGTTCTCCCCTTGGACCATTAATAGCCAATACGTTCATGTGTACTATGGAAGAGACCTTATCCCAGCAAAATGTTCTACCGCCTTTCTACTACAGATACGTTGATGACACGTTAACAGCGATTCCTGACGAACACTCTGCAGAGTCACTTCTTGAAACACTGAATAATTACCACCCAGCTCTCAAGTTTACCATGGAAGTATCAAAATCCAACTCGATACCCTTCCTTGGGATTGAACTAATGAAAGACGGAATGACTGTAAAAACTAGACCATACACGAAACCAACCAATACAGGTCTCTATTTACACTACCAAAGCCATGTAGACATTCGCTATAAGAAGTCGCTAATTACCACCATGCTAAATCGTGCCTATAAACTTTCATCATCTTGGTCATTTTTTACCGAAGAATGTGAACGCATCAGGAATGTGTTTTTACAGCTCAACTATCCTGGAAAGCTTATTGATTATGCCATCTCGTCATTCACTGAGCGTATGTTTAATGCAGATAACCGCAACAACACCATCAGTAGCAACAACAGCTTCAACAACAACAACAATAGTGATAGTAGACATAACAACAACAACAATAATACCAATACCATCGAGAGTAATAATGATGCTAGCAAGAAGGTGTTCCGTATATTGCTACCTTTCAAAGACCAAAGAGCTACTGATAATGTACGATCTCAACTAAAATCTCTGAGTCACACCATCAATCGCAACTTACTACCAGTCTTCACAAGCAAGACGATAGGTCAAGATCTTATGCCGCGTGAACGTAAACCTACAATTATCAGCCAATACAATGTTGTTTATGAGTTTAAATGTGGCTTGTGTTCTTCAAGCTATATTGGCTACACATGTAGGCACCTTCACCAACGTATCGATGAACATAAACTTCCATCTAGCTCAATTTATAAACATATCAGAGACGACCACGGAATTACTTCAACAACTTACATTAATCAAGATCGATTCAACATCTTTAAACATTGTAATAATAAGTTTGATTGCCTTATTTACGAGATGTTATTTATATCACAATACAAACCATCTATTAACATTCAAAGTGACTCACTAAAAGCCAAACTCTTTGTTTAGAACAATACCTTTTGTTATCAGACCGATATTATAACTTTGACATTTACATATATTTATTCATTCGTACCTGATGATGATGCTCGATGCATCGAAACGTTGTATAATTAGTCTCTTGGTTTTAAATTTTGCCATTAAATTGACATCAAAATCGCTTCTAATAAATATTATCATATCATATAAATGAAATGTCTAGTGTCAACTTGTAAAAACTACATCCAACTGTATAATTAACATAATGACATTTACACCAAACCATCAATGTTCTAACTGATTTCTTTTTGTTCCCTTATACTGTGTGTAGCATGATTGGTTTGGTGTAAATGCATTTTGGTTTAAAAGGGAGAAATTCCCACAAGCTATCCATTTGTATTAGTCAATAAATTCCAATAGGAACTGGCTTTTGGAAATTTTTCCCTATATAATTATATAGGCTATACATTTATTTGCAAAAATTCTTAATTTGCTAGTTAATAAAAGCTATGTGGTTGCTGTCAAACATTTTATTTTTCTTATTTTGATTTAGCATGCTAGGAGAACATATGAGTCCATCTTTTCAAAACAATAACCACCATTTCAAGTTTTGTCATTGACTTTCAACCACATAACGTAACAAAACAACAACAACTGTGACTAAATAACTATATTTGAAAATGAAAACAAATTACCTAAAGGGATGCACAGATATTGATGGTAAAATACTATATACCCAATTATTAATATCCATCACTATTGTTTCTTCTCTATTTTGTTCCTAATTTCATGTTTCAATTATTACTCGGTCAACTGCTGTTCCCTGGTGTGACTTAGAAAACACTGGCTATATATAATTATTGTGAAAACTAAGAAAAAAACAGCTATGTATATGTAAGCTATGTTTTATTAGTGGTATAATTTTGGAACAAAGATTTTTTTTTTTACAACTCTGGAAGCGACTGGCAACCCAATGCAAGCTACCAGAGTTGCAAATGCATGGTCTTCTAATCAAAAAATATAGGGTAAACTCATGAATTCAAAAATGACCTGTATATTTAATATAGCAATTAATCAAGTCTGATGATAGCATACATATGCACAGCTGTAAATCAAATGTTAACCTGGATGGAAATTATGTTGGACACCAGGCCTAGGGTTACCAATGCTATTTATTTGTGATCTTCTAAATTGCACCCACCCGGGAGGGGGTGTTAGCTGTGGTGGATCTATATCGTAACCATCAGGATCCCAGTAATTATAATTGTGATTTTCTGGTGGAGGATCTACATCGTAGGCATCAGGCTCCCAATAATTATAATTGTGATTTTGCAATCTCCTAGACCAGCTCCTGGCAAGACCCACCTGATCACTTGATAAACAATGTGCCCTGAGAAACAGTGCAGATTTATCCGATGTCACAGTACCCACTAAACAAGGGGCCAGCTTAGCTCTACACATAGGACAAGTAAAGTTGTTTTGAAACCACTTTGTGAGACAACATTCATGGAAAAACTTGTCACAGCAGGGAACAGCAATTGACTCCAACACCTGTGCACTCTCCTTAGGTATATTTTCAGATTCTAGTTTGTCTATCCCACCCACCTCCCTAATTCCCTCCCCTCCCGATGTCCAGCGATATTGGGTCTGCAGGCAGATATAGCATATCTTTTTCAAATACATCCTATTGCGATTATAATCTCTATGCTTGTTTCTTCTCTTATTCGGCAATGCAGATGCAGCCATGACGAGATATTGAAATGAACTATTTTTTAATCAACTGAGCGAGCTAATATAGCTATAAATTATTACCCCTCAGTGAAACAAAACCAGACCTCTGAATTTGCTACAAGACTCTTGCAACAAGAACCTACAGACCCTTTCATCACTGGACTGGCTGAATCGTAAACACTGAGGGTGTACTTATTTTTTTAAATCAAATGGCCATAGTGTACTGCTTTAGAATACAAGAAGAAAATTGCCAGTTGTTGGCAAAGTTTAAAAATAAAATATAAATAAGAAATAATTATAATAATACTAATGCATGTAGTTTACTACACTGAGATTTCCATGCTTAAAGCTGAATACTATCATCAACAACCTTTTCTAGCACTTAGAGAGAGCTTTGTGAATGGCTTTATGTGAGGTGTACAGTTTATATGTCCCCTGACGCCTTTTCATTGGTCTCATGTCTACAGGATGCAATGACTCTATGCTTTCAACCCAAGGCTGTTGTTCAAACTGAAATGTATACTCATTCTGTTTATTGGACATGTGATACCACAGCAAATTTGCTTGATTGTCAGTTTGAAACGATTGTATCTGTGCTATCAACACTTGTGGTTGTGCTAATGTGCTATCCTCTTCAATGAGACCAACAAAGTCACCCACTTTTAGAGAGTTACCGCAATTGAGGTCAGCCTTGTTGGCTTGGTCATCTTCATTTTGTGCAAACTCTGTGGCCAATGACATTGCCAAGTCCTTGCGTTCATTTGAAGTTCGCTTATCATAGGTTCCCTGTGCGTGTCGCCTGCTATGCCTCAGAGCCGCTGCCAAAGAATCCTTTGCTGCATCTGTAATGGCACTTGAAAATAAAAGAAAAGAACAGTTAAGTTTTGACGTTCAAACAACAGTGGTATACCTTAGAGTAACGCTCAGTACTCTCGCAGTCAGTCAGGCAACACTCATTTCAAGAAGAGCTATGTATAGCTTCAGGCTAGAAACCTCACCTGTGGTTGTATGCGTGAGTAAGAAAGGAACTTCGAAGTGTATTGACAGATATCTGCACCCCAGAAAGTTGATAGAACAGTAGCTTTAGATGTGCAGTGAATCTTGGGCTTGAAAAGGGTTTGCCAGCCTTGTTCTGAAAAAAAAAAGAAACATATATATATATATTTATATTTATGAAATAAAAAATGGAACATTTAGTTCAAGAATATTGCTGTTTTGATAATTGAAGATCACCCTTTCAAGGGTTGAAAAATGTTTTTCAAGGGTTGTAGTTTTGATTAAAACAGTCGTGCTGAAATTGTGATATCTAATTACTAAGAGATCTTCTGTGGTTGAGGAATAGAGAGATTGAACCATACCATGGGTAGTGACAACAACACGAAAAAGTCCATTTGAGGTTGTGGTTTGCAGATAATAATGCAATTGATGGTATAGAGTTACTACCTCAGCACAGGTACAGCGAACCTGTCACAAGGGTGAGATCTCAACTTTCCACTACCCTTGTATGGGTGGATGCTAAAATTTTCACAACCCCAGTAAGGGTTAGTTGATTTCTGGAAAGTGTTTTTTGATCAAGGGTTTGGGTTAGGGTTAGGGTTGGGGTTGGGGTTGGGGTTGGGGTTGGGGTTGGGGTTGGGGTTGGGGTTGGGGTTGGGGTTGGGGTTGGGGTTGGGGTTGGGGTTGGGGTTGGGGTTGGGGTTGGGGTTGGGGTTGGGGTTGGGGTTGGGGTTGGGGTTGGGGTTGGGGTTGGGGTTGGGGTTAGGGACAGGACCAGGCTGCGCTGAGCACTGTGCTCCTGCGTTGAGCACACCATTTCCTGCGTTGAGCACTGTGCTGCTGCGTTGAGCACATGTGCCCTGCGTTGAGCACAGTGGAGCCTGCGTTGAGCACATGTGTTTGAGCACACTTTAGCACGTTTTTTGATATGTGTTGATTAATGTTCGTATTTTATCAAACTTACATCTCTAGTTACCACAAAAATGTGCTTTATTACTGCGTAATTTATTTGGTCCCAGACCTCTTTGTCGAGTAGGATTATACCTATTTAAAGAACGTTTTCTTTAATAACTTGGTAACCAAGCCTTCAATCTAAACAACTTATAGAATAAAAAAGTTAGTACTTGTTAATATCTTTATGAATTTGAAAAAATCAAGTCATTTAAAATTAATTGGAGCAAGATATGATTTTTTGAATTTTTACGACACATATTTATTTGAAGAACGTTTTCTTTAATAACTTGGTAACCAAGCCTTCAATCTAAATAACTTATAGAATAAAAAAGTTAGTACTTGTTAATATCTTTATGGATTTGAAAAAATCAAGTCATTTAAAATTAATTGGAGCAAGATATGATTTTTTGAAATTTTACGACACTTATACCTATTTAAAGAACGTTTTCTTTAATAACTTGGTAACCAAGCCTTCAATCTAAACAACTTATAGAATAAAAAAGTTAGTACTTGTTAATATCTTTATGGATTTGAAAAAATCAAGTCATTTAAAATTAATTGGAGCAAGATATGATTTTTTGAATTTTTACGACACTTATACCTATTTAAAGAACGTTTTCTTTAATAACTTGGTAACCAAGCCTTCAATCAAAACAACTTATGGAATAAAAAAGTTAGTAATTGTTAATATCTTTATGGATTTGAAAAAATCAAGTCATTTAAAGTTAATTGGAGCAAGATATGATTTTTTGAAATTTTACGACACTTCTACCTATTTAAAGAACGTTTTCCTTAATAACTTGGTAACCAAGCCTTCAATCTAAACAACTTATAGAATAAAAAAGTTAGTACTTGTTAATATCGTTATGGATTTGAAAACATCTAGTCATTTAAAATTAATTGGAGCAAGATATGATTTTTTGAAATTTTACGACACTTAAACCTATTTAAAGAACGTTTTCTTTAATAACTTGGTAACCAAGCCTTCAATCTAAACAACTTGTAGAATAAAAAAGTTAGTACTTTTTAATATCTTTATGAATTTGAAAAAATCAAGTCATTTAAAATTAATTGGAGCAAGATATGATTGTTTGAAATTTTAAACCTATTTAAAGAACGTTTTCTTTAATAACTTGGTTACCAAGCCTTCAATCTAAACAACTTATAGAATAAAAAAGTTAGTACTTGGTAATATCTTTATGGATTTGAAAAAATTAAGTAATTTAAAATTAATTGGAGCAAGATATGATTTTTTGAAATTTTACGACACTTAGAAAAATTTCACCCAAAACACCGAAAAACTTTAAAAAATCATAACTCCCCCGGAATTGCATCAAACTTCATCAAATAAACGCTAGTATATGTTGCTTGGTAAGGGCTTTCATTTAAGGTATCTAGTTTGGTACCAGACCCCCTGGCCGCGGAGATTTAAGATTTGTCATTTTTCAACCGTTCGTTTTCCCATGATGCATTTCGCCAATTTTGACACATGATACCTCAAATTAAAGCCCGCAAAAAACTGTAGAACATATATGTAACGGACGTAAAAAATACGTACAGAAACACGTCTTTTTTCAGGCAAATAAGTGCAGATTGAACCATTTCCGGTTTCGTTGCTATGGCAACAAAGATCTCATTGCGGGCTTCAATATTGCTATACATTGTCTTTTACGATTATTTCAGGAACATTAAGTTTTTTGCCGGTAAAAAAAAAATTGGAAAAATTTGCATATTTTGAAAATTCGCTCTAAAAAAATCCCGTTTACATAAAACCTCACGAAATTTGCACAGAAAATACATCTTGCTAATACCTAGAAGGGCTGTTATCTAGATTGACAAAATAAATCAATAGTAATTTTTTAATAAATAAAGTAATAAATTTTAAGAAAAAAATTATTTCTCTTTTAGAATGTAGTAAAAGATAACGCGTTCTGCGCCACATCATAGAACGCTCATTTATCTACTACACATTGTGATATTAGGCACTAAAAACAGCCATGAGTGCTATTATAGGGTCAAAATTGAGCACAAAAACAAAAACCTCTATAACTTTGTGAATATTTATTCAAATTCAACAAATTTTCTACAAATTATAGACACTAATAAGCGCTACTGTTATTTAAAAAAACATATAAAAAACATCAATTACAAAAAATTTATGATTTTTTTAAAAATCATTAAAAAAAAGACAAAAAAATTAAAAACAAAAATTAGTTTGAGTAAAAGTCTAATTTGAGAACAGAACCAAACTTGCCTTGAAAAAGGTAAGATTTCTTACATACATTGTTTTTAGAAAAAATGTGCGCAACACGGATTTTGTAACCCTAGGTACCAAATAACTAACTAACCCTAACTTCTTTCAGCTCTAACCAATCTTAAATTCAAATACATTGTTTAAAAGCTATTTCAAATCTAAGTAAGGTGTGTGAAAATTGTTTGAAACAACAACTTATTTGAGGAGATATGGAGGTACAAACTTCAAAAATTGAACACACTTCAAAAAATTGGTTTTTCGTTTTTTCTTAACGACATTTCTAGAGCTTATAGGCCGTTGCAAGATCTACAAATCCCCGTTTGCAGACCCAAAATTGACTGTTTTGCTGAGAAGTTATGAAGAAAAAACCTTGACCTGCGTTGAGCACAAGTGTGCTCTGCGATCATAACTGGTCAGCGTTAACTTCAATTGAAAATCCAATCACAGAATTGAACTCAGCGACCCAAGATTGACTTAACCCCGTTCAAACTGACTCGATTTGACTAATATTTCAAGAGTTGGTAACTTAGGGTTCATGAAAAAATAAGTTTTCCTCAAGTCCTCACTTAGTACTAAGGACCTTAGAGGATCTTCACAAAACTCAAATTGCACCAGGGTTAGCTAACCCCAGGGTTACGTTTTTTAGCTACTATTGAAGCCCATGAGCTGCTCTTTCTTTCTAGCTATCAATTGTTCTCATACGTTGAAACGTTCGTAAGTTATGACGTCACGAACATTTGTGCTCAACGCAGGAACACATTTTTCAACCGCCAACCATTCCTCAGGATTAACTCTGAACAACTTCTGCTTTGCAGTGCATCCTCTACGTTGAATTCTGCATCCATTCAAATAGTTTTAAGAGCTAACCCTGCTTTAGAACGATTTCTCTAACCCCAATGTGCTTACCGCAGGATAGTCCGGGTTGGGGTTGGGGTTGGGGTTGGGGTTAGGGTTAGGGTTAGGGTTAGGGTTAGGTTCTGGGTTAGGTTCAGGGTTAGTGTTAGGGACAGGACTAGGCTGCGCTGAGCACTGTGCTCCTGCGTTGAGCACGCCATTTCCTGCGTTGAGCACTGTGCTGCTGCGTTGAGCACAGTGGAGCCTGCGTTGAGCACATGTGTTTGAGCACACTTGAGCACGTTGTTTGATATGTGTTGATTAATGTTCGTATGTACACTCTTTATTCCATTTCTGGATTCGAAAAGAACTTTCTGATGAGAGTGACCAGTAAGGATGTTAGATAGAGTGTGAGGTGTATTGTGTGACGTAAGTTATGTGCAGTAAATACTCTTTAATGAACTAGTAACAGAATAATAACTTTTATTTATCTAACGTATTTACAGCAATATATTTTCATCCACAGATCAGTAGATACTCTTTAATGAACTAATAACAGAATAGTAACTTTTATTTATCTAACGTATTTACAGCAATATATTTTCATTCACAGCTCAGGGTGTTCTTTCTTCCACAAGCTCCTTACTTTTTCAATACATCTGCTCTGCCATTCCACAGTGTCAAGGCGGTTCCAAATTCGTGAAAGTGTTGACATGAATTTTGCTCGGATTGCTGGACGCCTTGGTCTTTGTGATGATTTGATAAACTCTTTCATAGTAACTTTGATGATATTTTCATCTTGGTCCGACAATTTTTGTCTGGACCTGTAAAGTATATTTCATAATTGTAGTTTACTTAACTTAACATAAGTCATCACTATGTCAATAAATGACTTACACATTGGCTTCAGTGGTAGTCGTATCCTCCGAAGTTTGTTGGGTAGATGTACTTGTTTCAATTGGTGCTTGTGTTGAACTAGATGCAGCTTCTTTTTTGGTCATCTTGTCTCTGCATTTCTTCAATAGCAGAACGGCTCTTGTAGCCTCTTTCCTACGATTGTTTATATTATAGAAGCGTGTCGCTGTCTCCAAGCGGTGGCACATGAGGGTTGATAAATCTCTCTTTTCTTCTTCAGTACTTTCTCCATGTACTACGGTTACTAAGGCTTTTCGTATTGATGACGTTGTTACATCTTTATTAGTTAACGTCCCATCTAGTGCAAACTTTGTAATTCTGTGAATGAAAAAACTAATTAGAAACTATTGCAAAGGTTAGTTGAAATATAATGTCTGAAACTATACCTTGTAAATACACGTTTTGCTTCTATCGGTGTGCCTCTTTCTGTGGGAAACATTCGGTTGGTCTCCGGCTTTCCGTATGATCGTACACTTGTGATGTATCCAATTAGTTGAGAGTTTACATCTTTATCAAAGAGTAAAAGTGCACTGCCATAGGTTGTGTGGGTCTTGTGCTCTGCCACCTAGGACAAAAATTAACGTCATGTCATGAGATGAAAACATGTATGCCTTTTTATATCTAAGAACATACCTCCATTGTGAACAACTGAGTGTTTTCGTCGTAAACTCGTCTATCAAAATCGGAGAGTTTAAGGTTGGCGATCACCGAAGCACGGCAGCCATTCTCTATGGTCAACAATGATACCATGTAGTTCGTAAGTCTGTTAAAGGTGGTGGCAAGCTTTGGTCTTTTGTGTGTCTTTTCTTTGGTGTAAATGGAGTGGAATTTTTTTAAGTCCTCGGCACATTTTTGGGCGAACTATCAATAACGAAAATGCAGTGTGAATTTAAATGAAGCTTAAACAAAAGCAATAACACTACTACTTACTGGTCCATCGAGAAGGGCTTGGAGTTCTTGGAGAGTAACGCCTTCTTTCTCATCCTTCTTTCTCTTTTGTATGGACTGTAAACTTCTCTCCTTCTTGCAACTTGTCCTCCAGTTGGGCTGGCAGTCTCGAAGGGACTCGATGCATCTCAATGTTGACTTCGAGAACTCATATTGGTCTTTCGTTAGAAGAACGAACTTGCAGAAGTTCTCCAAGGCAATGCTGTAGTTTTGTAAGGTTGACGGTTTGCGCACCTTTTTCATGGCCTCTATGTTTTCCTCGTCAACTGCTTCTTTGTATGCCTTAAGCTGTGGTTCGAAGAAGTTGTCCCAAATTTGATATTGGCAGTTATTACCAAACAGCTCAAAGACTGCAACGGGGCTTTTACCAAGACTTTGCGTTGCAAGGATGGCTACTCTTCTTGAATCTTCTTCAGCAACATTAATCGTTCGTCTTCCACCATCCGGTCTTTCTAGGTAGGTTTTATAGTTGTGGACTGCATTACTGAACTCGGTCTTGCGTTTCAGGCTCTCCATGGTGTTTTCCTCTTCTTCAGAATCATCAGGTCCGCACTCTGGCTCGTAGTCGTCCGAATGAACAGAGACGTCGCTCTCGTCTGACTCAACGATATACTTCATTTGTTTTTTTCTTGTTTTCATGGGTTCGACTTTCTCCTGTTTCACCTCTGGTATATCCATTCTTGTCTTGTCTTCTCTGTTATTTCTCATCTTTCTTAGCAGTTGTTGTCTTGCATCAGGGTCAGTTATGTTATGTATTTTGATGAAATGATCTTTGAAATGAGACAGTGCCTGCTTGCACCCCTTCACTGGACATCTTCTAATTGGGTTTGATGTTGGCTTTTCACTTTTGACACGTCGGTGTTCTTTAATTGCAACCTCACTCCATTTGTGAACTGTTCTCAAATGACGTACTATGTATGATTGGGGCTTGTTACAGTCTGGACAGACAGCAGAACGTGCAAGGTTTTTCTTGTCTCTTTCTGACATGACTTTTTCTTGTATATCATCTCGTTTTCTTTTTCTTGAAACTCTGCTCTCTGTCTCTTCTTTTGCATCATCTGTGTCGTGTTCATCGGAACTAATTGCATCAGCGTCTTCTCTTCTATCTTGCTCCATTTCAACTGTCTTCTCTATCTGTGTAGTGTCAGTAGCTGTAGCAACTTCATAGTCTACTTGCTCTCTCTCTCTTGTTCCATTTCATCTGTCTTATCTATCTGTGTAGTGTCAGTAGCTGTATCGACTTCTTGGTCTACTTGCTCTCTCTCTTGTTCCATTTCAACTGTCTTCTCTATCTGTGTAGTGTCAGTAGCTGTATCGACTGCTTGGTCTACTTGCTCTCTCTCTTGTTCCATTTCAACTGTCTTCTCTATCTGTGTAGTGTCAGTAGCTGTATCGACTTCTTGGTCTACTTGCTCTCTCTCTTGTTCCATTTCAACTGTCTTCTCTATCTGTGTAGTGTCAGTAGCTGTATCGACTTCTTGGTCTACTTGCTCTCTCTCTTGTTCCATTTCAACTGTCTTCTCTATCTGTGTAGTGTCAGTAGCTGTATCGACTTCTTGGTCTACTTGCTTTTTCTCGAGGATAGTCGCGTCTGTCTGTTTCAACTTTGAAAGTCTCACCTGTAACCCTTTCAGGTATACCACTGGGAGTTTCTCTTTCTTTTTGTTAACCACTTTTAGAGGATTGCACGGTAGAGCATCTAGATCGTCCTCTGATAAAGAAATGAGGATAAAAAATAAATAAAACTTACTTTTAAGAACTTGCTCACAGTGTATTTCGTACCGTCTAACACTGCGTTGATCCCTTCTGCGGTTGGCCACTCAACAGGGCTCTTACATGACCCTACGGGAACAGCACCCATCAATTGTAATAGATATGCATTCAGTTCGTACTGCTTTTCAATCTATTGAGCAAAGAAAAGTAGTAATTTGTCAATAGAAATGCTTTTACACTTGTCAAACCAACAACATACTTACAAATGCTGCATGTGTGTCCAAATGACTTTGAATGAACTGTTGCAGCATAATTCTTAAGAAACTCATTTGGCAAGCAATATCCCATTTGGTTGGGATACATGTAATCTTTTTTCGCTCTTCCATCTGCAATAAGATAATTTTTTTTAAATCACTTTTTCCCCTGACTGTCCCCCCCCGACTGCATCCCCCCTGATCACACGTACGTGTGCACTGTGACCTGCACTACATTTTATATTCAAATGATGTTTTCAATTGAAGGCTTCATTTCCGAGTAATTAGCAGTTTAATGTGGCTTAATAAAAGCACGTGGATTCATTACAATATCTGTAAGTACCATTATCGTTTTTGCTATTTATGAGCTGTCACGACCCCAAACAAACAATCCAAGTTAACCAAAGTGTTCCATAGACCCTTAGCTACACCTTCCCATCAATGGTTTTCAGTCATTAATGCTTACAGTAGTGTTAGTTAATGATTAATAGAGACAAACAAAATGGCTGCCTTACCTTGAGAATGAATTAAATCCTGAGCATGCGCATTAGGTTTGGGACGTCACTTGTTTTTATACAGCACCATATTCAGTAGCTCTTATAAAATCAGCGTATAAGGGTATTGATACAAAAACTATACCGTAAGTTAGGCTAGAACAAAAGGTATCTTCGTAACTAGTTATTATATATTTATCAAACTTACATCTCTAGTTACCACAAAAATGGGCTTTATTACTGCGTAATTTATTTGGTCCCAGACCTCTTTGCCGAGTAGGATTATACTTATTTAAAGAACGTTTTCTTTAATAACTTGGTAACCAAGCCTTCAATCTAAACAACTTATAGAATAAAAAAGTTAGTACTTGTTAATATCTTTATGGATTTGAAAAAATCAAGTAATTTAAAATTAATTGGAGCAAGATATGATTTTTTGAAATTTTACGACACTTAGAAAAATTTCACCCAAAACACCGAAAAAATTTAAAAAATCATAACTCCCCCGGAATTGCATCAAACTTCATCAAATAAACGCTAGTATATGTTGCTTGGTAAGGGCTTTCATTTAAGGTATCTAGCTTGGTACCAGACCCCCTGGCCGCGGAGATTTAAGATTTGTCATTTTTCAACCGTTTGTTTTCCCATGATGCATTTCGCCAATTTTGACACATGATACCTCAAATTAAAGCCCGCAAAAAACTGTAGAACATATATGTAACGGACGTAAAAATTACGTACAGAAACACGTCTCTTTTCAGGCAAATAAGTGCAGATTGAACCATTTCCGGTTTTGTTGCTATGGCAACAAAGATCTCATTGCGGGCTACAATATTGCTATACATTGTCTTTTACGATTATTTCAGGAACATTAAGTTTTTTGCCGGTAAAAAAAAAATTGGAAAAATTTGCATATTTTGAAAATTCGCTCTAAAAAAATCCCGTTTACATAAAACCTCACGAAATTTGCACAGGAAATACATCTTGCTAATACCTAGAAGGGCTGTTATCTAGATTGACAAAATATATCAATAGTAATTTTTTTAAATAAAGTAAAAAATTTTAAGAAAAAAATTATTTCTCTTTTAGAAAGTAGTAAAAAATAACGCGTTCTGCGCCACATCATAGAACGCTCATTTATCTACTACACATTGTGATATTAGGCACTAAAAACAGCCATGAGTGCTATTATAGGGTCAAAATTGACCACAAAAACAAAAACCTCTATAACTTTATGAATATTTATTCAAATTCAACAAAATTTCAAAAAATTATAGACACTAACAAGAGCTACTGTTATTTTTAAAAAAATATAAAAAACATCAACTACAAAAAATTTATGATTTTTTTTAAAAATCATAAAAAAAAACAAAAAATTAAAAAAAAAATTTAGTTTGAGTAAAAGTCTAATTTGAGAACAGAACCGAACTTGCCTTGAAAAAGGTGAGATTTTTTACATACATTGTTTTTAGAAAAAATGTGCGCAACACGGATTTTGTAACCCTAGGTACCAAATAACTAACTAACCCTAACTTCTTTCAGCTCTAACCAATCTTACATTCAAATACATTGTTGAAAAGCTATTTCAAATCTAAGTAAGATGTTTAAAAAATTGTTTGAAACAACAACTTATTTGAGGAGATATGGAGGTACGACATTTCTAGAGCTTATAGGCCGTTGCAAGATCTACAAATCCCCGTTTGCAGACCCAAAATTGATTGTTTTGCTGAGAAGTTATGAAGAAAAAACCTTGACCTGCGTTGAGCACAAGTGTGCTCTGCGATCATAACTGGTCAGCGTTAACTTCGATTGAAAATCCAATCACAGAATTGAACTCAGCGACCCAAGATTGACTTAACCCCGTTCAAACTGACTCGATTTGACTAATATTTCAAGAGTTGGTAACTTAGGGTTCATGAAAAAATAAGTTTTCCTCAAGTCCTCACTTAGTACTAAGGACCTTAGAGGGTCTTCACAAAACTCAAATTGCACCAGGGTTAGCTAACCCCAGGGTAACGTTTTTTAGCTACAATTGAAGCCCATGAGCTGCTCTTTCTTTCTAGCTATCAATTGTTCTCATACGTTGAAACGTTCGTAAGTTATGACGTCCTTCAAGAAAACTTGAACCAGTACAAGATATATTGAACTGGTTCAAATAAAATTGAACTGGTTCATATCCAAATTGAACCAGTTTAAAAATCAAATTGAACCTGAACTACAACATAGACACTAGGCAGATAGAACAGTAATATATTGCAGTTTATTTATTATTATTATTTTTTGAGAACCGTCAGGACTGCATTCATTTTTGTGGGTTTGTTTTACAAGTAGCATTGTTATCTTTATTATGTTCACTATTCATTTAAAACAGGTATATCTTTACTGTTACAACTTGATTGTTATTGTTAATCAAACTTGACATGTTTATGTAAAGTAATCCAAGAGAGATGGTGGCTGTACATCAAAGTACTCTGATGTAGTTGAACCATACAGGCAAATACTTGCATTATGGAGTAATGTGCAGACTATATACATCTTACCTACGGCACTTAACTGAACTTTCAGGGTTTTTTTTTGAAGTCAAGGAACTTAAAATAGTTAATAATATCCCCAAAAACCCATTCAACAGAAACCCTAACTTTGCTCATGGCACTATTCCAATCTTTTTCATTCTGTGTTAGCCTTGCTCCTCTGAACGGGCGTTGTAGCTGAGGGCGGTGTGGATAAGCTGGGTCACCATAAATGCACCAGCTGTCTGTATAAATTAGATTGAGTTAACATGTAGCTATCATGGCGTCTGCCTTCTATGGGACCATAAAGGTTTGCTACAAGACCATTTGGAACTGCCAACGATTGAAATTTTATGGCATGAACTTTCTTGTGACCATTGTAGAGTGCTCGTTGATTTACACCTGGTCGAGAAACCGGCCTAACAGTTCCATCAACAAAACCAAAACAATTTGATAAAGCACCAACTTTCTGATAAATGGCATTGGCAAACCTTTCCAAGCAATCAGGTGACAGCCAGGCTTGGTTGAAATCAGATAGAAGATGATTCCAGTCAGAATAAACCTGATCCATAACAATGTTACTTGCCATACATAGTTGAGGTACTGGTCTTGCAAATCGAGCGACCATATCGAGATAACGACAAGGATAAGCAAACATTTTAAGCAGTATACAAAATCCTTCCAAGCCATCTATTTTTAGTCCATTGTCACAGGTTATTTCATCGGGTAATTGTAGAGCTTCCATGACATTGTATATATATGGTTTTTCTTAAAAAGAAATTCGGTTGTACACTCGTCGTCTGACATGTAATCGAGATCGAATTTCTGGTATTTCCAGTATGGTAATTCAGGACTTTTTGCCTTATTAACGTCGTATACAAGAATAAGTTCTTCGTCGCTTATCACACCAGCATCATAGGCAAGCAGCAAAGCAACTCTGTTTTCTTGAAATGAGGGCATTTTTAATTCTGTTTCACAAGCCTCGAGTAGTCTGTTTTGTAGTCTTTAGATTTGATCTTTGGCGCCAAATCTTCCCACCAAATCGCACAAGGGGCGCGCGCGTGTTTGAAATTCGTAAACCGATATTTATTTGGGCAGCCATGCACGACGCCGACACAAAATTTCCGACGACGTCGTCTCAAAATTTTCGATTCGTAAACTCTCTACTGTTTACACAAGTGGTGGGTTTGCGTGACGAAGTTATTCGTAATAAACTCCGTCCGTCTCTCAAAATGGGCGAATCTACCGACGAGGAACTTATGGAATCTCTAAATAGAATAGTCTCCGTAGAGGGCGAGCGACAACTGAAGTTGAACACCAATCGAAAAGAGAAAGCTTCCTTGTCAGCTATTACCAATGATGTTGCAAAACAGTCCCAAGAAATGTCATTTCAGAAAGGTCATTTCAACCTTAGAGAATCTACAAGCACAAATCGCAGCACTTAACGCTAAAATAGACACAAAGCCAACTGGTAGTTCTGCAGCTGAACCAGCAAAAGAAAATCAAAGGAGACGAAGGTTATGCAAGAACTGCAAAGAGCAAAACATCCACCAATGTAACCATTGTTTCAAATGTGGTAGTGATAGTCATCTGGCCCGTCGTTGTAACCAGGGAAACGGACAACTGCTGCGACCAAGGGACAGGCAGTAGCAGACGATGCCGGAACGTCCCAACATTCTACGAAACCTATCAGCGACGAACAGTGTTCGTGGGAAAGTGGAATTTTTGCAAGCCATTTAACACCTAGACAACGATCATCACTAATCAAACTGGTTGGAAGTAAGTGCAAAATTTCTTGTTCTCTAAATAAATTACATTGTGATGCACTGTGGGACACGAGTGCTCAAGTATATGTAGTTTCAAGGGATTTTGTAACAAACAAGTTTCCTAATACTGTAATCCGTCCATTAACAGAATTGGTTGAAACACCATTAGACCTCAAAGCTGCCAACGGTACTTCATTTCCTTTCGTAGGTTTTGTAGTGTTTGACTTTGAACTACGTGATTCGAACAATTCCAGTAGTGTTGTCGTACCATTTCTGATTGCTCAAAACCCGCTAGATTCCCCTATTATTGGTTTTATAATCGAAGAAATTGTCAAGAACTTTGATAATACGTGAAACAAATCTGATTTAAACATTTTGACGTCCTTATTATCAGCAAATTTTCCCGAAAACACTGGTGTAAATATCCTTGGTTTGATTAACTTTATTCAGGCTCCACGTGAAACTGAACTGTGTGTTTTGAAAACTGTTAAACAAGATGTCATTGTTCCTAAGGGAAAAACCATTTTGTTAACTTGCCGTGCAAACACCGGAAGTCTAGATGTTGATACACCCGCTCTGTTTGAACCGGAGCTAGATGGAACCCTTCCAGATGGTCTCGAAATTCATGAAACAATTGTTCGGTTAAAACACGGAAAATCGTGCAGAGTCGAACTTGAAATATCTAACCATACTAACCACGATATTAATTTAAGAGGAAGAACGGTAGTTGGAAAATTACACCTCATACGTTCTGTCACACCTGTCGAAGTTAAACTAACAGAACATAAAGCAAATTCGGCACAACATAAATCCGTTAACAAATCAACAAACAGTACCGTTACTGATTTTGAACCAAAAGCTAAGCCGGCTCAACAAAAGTATGTCAATAAACTAACTGACTGTACAATTTTGAGCGTGTCTGAACCATGTTTAACGGGTTCTTTAGCGGACATTGATCTCTGCGATTTAACGGAAGAACAGAGAGTGTTAGTGACTAAGATGTTAGTTGAAGAGAAAGATTCGTTTTCAAAAGAGGATACAGATATCGGCTGTGTTCCCGACCTGCAAATGAACATTCACCTGTCTGAACAAGAACCGGTAAATCGAGGATACTCCCGAATACCAAGACCATTATATGAGGAGGTTAAACACTACATCGAAGACCTGCTGAATAAGGGTTGGATTCTTTCATCAAGGTCTTCATTTTCGTCGCCAGTTGTGTGTGTGAGAAAGAAGGACGGTGACCTTCGTTTGTGCGTTGACTTTCGTGAGCTTAATAAGAAAACCTTTGCAGACAGACACCCCTTACCTCGCGTGCAAGAGATTTTAGAAAGTTTAGGTGGTAATCAGTGGTTCAGCATGCTGGACCAAGGGAAGGCTTACCACCAAGGCTTTATCTCAGAGGAATCAAGATACCTCACATTTTTCGTCACCCCCTGGGGACTGTATGAATGGGTCCGCATCCCATTCGGGTTAAAAAATGCGCCAGCGGAATACCAACGCTTTATGGAACACTGTTTGACCGGACTGAGGGATGCAATCTGTATCCCTTATATTGACGATGTTATTGTTTTTAGCAGGTCGTTCGAAGAACATGTGGAGCACATACTCACCGTCTTGCGCCGTTTACGGGAACATGGCGTCAAGCTAAAGCCAAAAAAAATGTTTATTCAAACGAGAGGTAACATGTCTCGGTCGTATTGTGTCGGCAAATGGTCATCGACCAGATCCCTCACATATCGAAGCTGTGCTCGTGCTTAAAAACAGTCATCCGCCAACTGTGTCTGAAGTGCGCAAACTGTTAGGGTTGCTTGGCTATCACAGGCAATACATCCCTAATTTCTCAAAAACTGCTAAATGTTTGTTTAAGCTTTTACAGGGAGAAAAACGGGTCAAAGATAGCCATTCAAGGGACAATTCAGTGTTGTCGTTACAGATCACGTGGGAGGAGAAACACCAGGAGGCACTTAATAGCCTCATTGACTTGTTGATATCAACAAACATACTCAGTTATCCAGACTGGAATATGCCATTTGTTCTATTTACAGATGCGTCGAAAGATGGTCTTGGGGCTGCCCTTTACCAGGAACAGGGCGGAAACTTAAAACCGATTGGTTTCGCATCACGCACCTTAACACCCACAGAGGCCAACTATCACATGCATTCTGGAAAGTTAGAATTCCTTGAGCTGAAATGGGCAGTATGTGAACACTTCAGAGACTACCTTTACTTCTCACCTCATTTCACTATCTATACGGATAACAACCCTCTGACATATGTGCAAACTACAGCCAAACTAAACGCCACAGGACATCGCTGGATTGCGGAACTTACTTAACATTGTGTACAACTACACATTGCCTACAATCCCATACTGGATTGATTACAGCATAATAACGATTAACGAATAACGATGTCTTGTTAGATCTGATCATGAAGCTGTTGTCATCCATCCACGCACTGCTACCCGAGCCATCAGACGCACAGTAACTTTTCGCGATCAACGTGACCATAACAAACTCGCCATGGCTCGTGCGCTTGAAAACTACAATTGGGACAAAGTTATGCTATGTGATGATCCTCATAAAAAAGTTGAAATCTTGCAAGATTCGCTCACAACTCTTTTTAATACTCACTTTCCATGCAAAACTGTCAGGATGTCCAGCCGTGATCCACCGTTTATGTAAAGGATAAAGAATGAAAACGAGTGTTCTATGGGATATAGAGTCCCGAGCATAAGATAAAAGGCCACGAGGGCGTAGCCCGAGTGGACTTTTATCTTATGCGAGGGACTCTATATCCCATGGAACACGAGTTTTCATTCTTTATCTGCCTTAGAATATGATCATACTCACGAGGAAATGTTTGTTGTTTACTGTAGATGAGTTTTTTAATAAAGGTGGCTGAGTTTTAGGTTTTCTCTTTGTATTGCTTATATATCAATGATATCAATGATTTTTTAATCATGTCGGCAGTATGTTGATATCGATATCATTTAACGCTTCGAGTTCTGTAAAGCAAAGGCCCGGCAGAATGAAAATTTACGAAGCGAATAACATTGCAATATTAGCGAATACTAAGCCAGTGATTTGCATAACTAAAAAGGTTTGAGCTGTTTTGTTTTCCGGAATAAAAAAAATTGCATTCATATGTAACTAACTTAGAATATGATCACACTCACGAGTGGCATGATGTTTCTTTCAAAGAATTAGCTTATATTGTCTTGTGTTGTTCTTTCTTTCAATTTCTGCATGCGTTTTGAAATGGTAATGGCAGTTTATTATGTCATTGTTTTAGTACGAATACCGTTGGAATGCTTTGCTTTGTCCGTGTTGTAATCGAAATCAGTACAGGTCGTCATTTTGCAGAGCAATGGCGTTTATCGAAGCTAGTGAGATTTTTACCGAAAATGCCGATTTACTTGAATTGGAAGACACGCTAGACTTCATAGAGGAAGGCCATTTAACTGGCAGATGTAAAGCTCCCACTACAAAGGAGGAAATACGAAACTGAGAAGAGATAATACTGCTAAAAACAAGACAAAATACGCAGTAGGCAGTGAACGTTAACAAAGCATGGACTGAACATCGAATGGTGAGACAAGTCTAACACGTTAAGTTTAATTCAATTTTTTTCTTTAAAGTATATAGTATATATCAGTTTGTTTAAGAAAGATATTTCTTGTAAGTTAGCTATTTGTCTTGTATTCAAGATTATTCGAAGCCATCGAGGGCGAAGCGTCCTATACGCATATACGCACGTGTGTACTTGAAGTTACCGAAAATTTTGAAATTTTTACCAATTGTTTCTATTTTTAAAATTTTATTTGTACGCAACCAAGACTTTTGTGATGAAAAAAACACTTTGATTAAATTGCAAAATTCAATCTAAGCACGAAAACAAGAACACAGTATTTTTTGATCAGTTTACTTAGGATTTTTTAGATCATATGTACTTGTGCATACCTGAAAAAATGACCACGCTGCGCCCCGGCAATGAAATTTATAAAATGATAATGTTAAATAAGTTATGAGAAGTGTAATTTTAATTTGTAGCATTTCTCCACAAAATAGTAATAAAATATCGAAATTGTTGAAGTTAGTTGTTGTATCTGTACCTCATGCGTGGAATTTTATATTTGATTAGTATGCTTTATATAGAGCATGCTAATGAACTTTTAAAATAAAAGAATTCAAAAGAAATCATTAGTATGCTCTATATATAGAATACTAATTAGATATAAAATTCCACGCTTTCTTTACCCCACAATTTCCCTGTGCTTCAAAGCCCACACCACTTGACACCTTTAGTTACTCTATGGAATATAGAGCATCGAAATACTGAGCGTTGATTGGCCGAGTGGGTGTGATCATTTTCTAAGTCGGTGGTAAATGATATACAAACAGTTCAGCAGTCCGACAACCTGCTAGTGAAGTTTGCAGATGATCTCACACTCAGTATTCCTTACAAAGAAGGCTATGAAGACACTACAGAAGCTGAAGTAAAAAACATCGTTGAATGGTCTGAAAAAAATCACATGACCTTAAACCTCGAAAAAACATGGGAAATGGTCCTAACTGGCAACTCTATTCCAAAGGTACTTCCCCCGCCTGTTAGCGGAATCATCCAGAAAGATCACCTAAAACTACTGGGTATAACTTTTCAAAGCAAGTTGGGCAACTGGGACAAGCATTTTAACAACATGCTAAGTAAAGCCAGTGGTAGACTATACATACTGAGAGTCTGCAAGTCCTATGGTTATACAAAAGATGA
This sequence comes from Diadumene lineata, assembly GCA_918843875.1. NCBI lineage: Eukaryota > Metazoa > Cnidaria > Anthozoa > Actiniaria > Diadumenidae > Diadumene > Diadumene lineata. The sequence goes on along the minus strand of CAKKNV010000001.1, from coordinate 551,891 downwards.
ATTACATCTACTGTTTAACAGCCTTATATTGTCCACATTCTATTTTGGAATTGAGGTGTGGGGATCTGCGTGCAGCAAGTATTTAAATAAAATCAATAAATTGTTCAAGAGATCTTATAACTTTGGTTACACTAAAATTCTTTACAACATCGAGGACATTATAGCTCAAAGAGACAAATCTATGTTTGATAACTTAACAAGTAACTTGTGCAAGATCTTTTACCGGAACGCAGAAAACGGCCACTGCGCAAGCGAGGACATGAATTCATCTTACTAAAGTCTATACAGAACGTTTTAAAAATATTTTTCTGAATCGCTGCCTATTTAAATTTGTATAAATTCATTTTAATCCATTGTTTATATTGCAATTATATATATATTTTTTATATATATATATATTTATCTTGTAAATATATTGTAATTATAGATTTTGTAAACTCTCACGTTTTGCTGAGAGTGTTTTTCAATAAAGACTATTATTATTATTATTATTATTATTATTGCCGCAACGAATAATATGGATCGATCCTACCTTCCTTGTTGACTATCATTCCTCCTCTATTAGCATACTCATCATAATGGCGTTTTATGTAATTTACTCTCCATACATTTATGTCATAAGCACTGTGTTTTATCTCATATCGAACTCGTCTTGATCTTCTTCGAACTGCTGAAGTTTCCCACGATCCATGAACAACTAGCTCATTGAGACCATCCTCCAAGTTGTTAACATGCGTAAATAAGAATCTGTCGTTTGGTTCTGTCCAGAACAGATTGTTCATGTACTCATATTGGTCTTCATCCCAAGACATATTTTATCCTCGCCGGTTGTACACGATACAGCAGTTAAATGTGATTGAAAAGGTTGATAGCAAAAACGGTTTCAGGTTTTTTGAACAAACAATGCGGCCGGGTTTCCTGTAGAGCTAGCTGGATTAAACGCGAGCGCTAAGTTGCTAAGCGCGGGAATTCGAGACCCATTTTAGTTGGGAAAATTCTCAGTAATTCTGGACTTCCTGTGTAATGAAATGGCGCGAAATCTAATGTTGGCGACGCGCCACAAATGTTTTAGGCGGGAAATTCAAATATATTTGCAGTGTTTTATTTACCTGAGTTTCACTTGAGAGGAGTCAGGAAAGGATAAGGAGCGTCAAGTAGTAAGTATGGGTTTTTGTTTCTTTATTTGACTTTTGGCCTATATCGTGCATGAACAAAAAATAAATAAAATAAACAACAAATGTTGTCCTATATTTGTATACGATTTAACATTGGTAATAAAAAAACTGATTAACAGGCTAGTCGTAATATAGAAACGTTAAGTCACGATTTATCTAAAAATCAACACATTTTTACATTACTTTTTAGCAAAAAATGATGTACAAAATAATAAACAAATTGAAATATATATATTGATCAAAATTTATCAATGTTTATATTCTACTTTCAGTTTAATACTGTAAGAAATCAATTTACCAGCTAAGATATAAATATGTCAAGTCACGGTGTTAGTGAAAGCAGCCAAAGTGAATGTTTCTAGTTTTCAACAATTTCCTTGTTCTCAGTTCCATAAAAAAGACAAAAACTATCATATATCCTCGGAAACCCAGAGAGTCAATTTCAATTTACAGATTCTGCGTAACCGCCTGCGTTTCCGATGATTTTCAGCCACTGACTTTTCTTTACTGATTAAGTTAAATGTGCTACTCGATTGTGAAGAGGTTTAGTATAACTTATAAATACCATTAAATTGTACAAAATTACCTATCATTTCAGACGAGGATGCTGTCTCTGTAAACGGAGATGGATCCATTGAAGGTAAGCCAAATTTAATTTCAATCATAAATATGACATGTTGACATACTTTTATTGTGTTTTTATTGAGTTGGACTTTTAATTTTTTTGGACTGTCTAAGCGTCAGGCAGCCTGACGGAGTGTTGTAAAAAACTGAACGTCAGGCAATCAATTTAGATAAAATAAAAAAAAAGAATAGAAAATTCATAATTTCAATTAATTAAAGCAAGATTAGTGCTCAGAAGCTTAAAAATAATATTTTTGGTAGGATTTTGCACATAGTCGAAACACTTTTTGATTTTTTGATTGCCTGCTGCAATGTCATCGAAAACTAAATGTCAGACAATCGATCTTTTTTTTAAAAAAAGAATAGAAAATTCATTTTTTCGATTAAGTAAAGCAAGATTAGTTCTCAGAATATTTCAGTAGGGGTTTTACATTTTGTACAGTTTTTTGGTTGCCTGATAGAACAAGCATTGAAAACTAAACGTCGGTAAGCAATGCAATTGTACTTGAATAAATTTAGAATCACTTGTGTGACATTTTGTAACAAGGTCGCGGAGTGAATCTTTCCACCTTTCTGTAAGTGTACGATTCGAGAGCTCAAATAAAACATGTATAAAATCTCAAAGCAATTATGTATATACAATGTTTTGTGTTAAACAAACATTTATTACTGGGCTACCTGTACCACAGCTACCCAGTCTAAAGTTCGGGGTTTTTTTTGTTTTTTGTTTTTCCTGTCGTCTCGCGAAATGGCCAAAGTTGCGCAATCGAACACATGTATATTGACCAATCAGATGTATTAGAGGTATATGAAGCAACCTAGTGTTAAAATGAGCCGCCATTATGAACTGCTCGGTAAAGCAGAAATACAGCCATAAAAAAGAAAGTAGCAAGACTTATATCGTTAGCTACAACTTCTTTTCGTGAGGAAGGCGCAACAGCTGCAAAAAAAACGAAGAGATTGCTAAGTTTTTTTCCTTGAAAATCACATGTAGGATATTCGTGAAAATCATAGTCGGCCGTTCCGATCAAAGACGTACTTAGATAATTGACCGAATGACATGACAGCGAAAACTATCAACTTTTGGTGTACAAATCAACAAAACAGTTGCTTCATATTCAACTTGGTTGAAACTTGATGAGTTTTTCAGGATAATGTCATCGAACATTTTGCTGTTTGTACTGTTTTGAAGAAGTTTGGTGTGACGTACCGCCTGCACTCGAGATTGTTTACTTCGGAACTGCCAAGCTACATTTGTGGTTAAAATACCATTTCAGACTGTGTGTTCTCCTCTTGATTATTTTAGATGCACAAAAGATATGGTTAGAAGGAAGAAATTAATATTTGTGTGATTGTTTATGTATTTATAATTTCAAAAGCCAAGTTTCAAAGACACAATTACAGGACAATAGCGCCGGCCGGACGATCGTGTTTCCCCAGTTGACAGAACGATAAAGCTAAATAATGGAAATATTTAAAGAAGAAGGTTAAAATTACGTACAAAGTTTAATGGAAGTTTCTACAATTATTTGTAAGTAAAACTATTAAATTTTGTTCTCACTAAGTAGTTGAAATTGTTTGTAAATTCCGTGTTTGTAGAAATCATTGCAAAATAAATTGAGTTGTAATTGAACCTTGTTTTTTTGTGCTGATATTCGTACGTTATATTGCCTTTTGTACAAAATAACCTAATATAATGGGGATGGTATAATGTATATAGTAATTTTCCCGAATTTCTGTAATAAATTACGAATTTTTTGGTGCTCGAGAGGGACAAATAGACAAAGTTAAACATAGCCCACTCATGGAAATGGATACTTTTGAAAATGATTTTAATTTTGATATTGTAAGAATCTTTAAACGTTTTGCTAAAGTTTGAAGATTGTTATTCAAATAGTGCAATATTCCATATCTAATACAACATTACACTTAACAAGTGATGTGGAAACAAATGTTGGTTTTTGTATCTTGCTTAAGGGTTATACTATCAAAATTTAAAATGTCAGTAAAGGTGTCCCATATCTTCAGTGCTCATCTATCCAGGTTTTCAAATGTTTCTATAATGACTGTTTTGGGGTTTACTTTGGGGGGGGGGGGGGGTATGGTGAACCTACCAGAGCAGTGGCAGTGAAATTTTTTAACCCTCTCGTTGTGGTTAGGTTAAAATAATGACCCTGTCCTCCATCTTACAGCTTATTTTTTCTTAACCCTCCCATTTTGGTGTCTCAAAAAATTAAGACCCTTACTATGTTTCCACCCCCTCCCCCCTTGCTAATTTCTGACTGAGTCCCTAATTTATATTCTGTATTGTAAAATGTATCATAATTTTTGAGAAAGACATTACACTTGTAACAAAGATGTTTTATCTGGCCTATACCAACTGACTACCCCAGGTACCACTGACTACACCAGGTAGCCCAGTAATCCTGGATTCCAGGGTCTAGTTTGAATTTTATGTTAGTGCAAGCCCATAATTAATTTTATTCTTTTTTCAAAAAAATAAATAAATAAATAAAAAAATAAAGCTCGATTGCCTGACATTTAGTTTTCGATCACATTGCAGCAGGCAATCAAAAAAAATATCGTATAAATATAGTGTTTCAACTATGTGCAAAATTCTACCAGAAATATTGTTTCTGAGCTTCTGAGCACCAATCTTGCTTTACTTAATTGAAATTATGAATTTTCTATTTTTTATTTTTTTTAATTGATTGCCTGACGTTTAGTTTTTCACAACACTCCGTCAGGCTGCCTGACATTGAGACACTGCGTAATTTTTTTAGATACTTACATAAGTTAATTACGGTGGCCCACAAGGGTCAAGCCTTCCGTACAAAAAAATAGCTCTTCTCTGTTGAAAAAGAACGCTCCCTTACAAATACATACACTTTCCCTAAAAAGTTAAACCTCTTCTTTGAAAATATAATGTTTTTCCGTAGAAACATAAACTTTTTCCATAAAAATAGAGACGACTTCCGTAGAAATGTATAAACGCCTTCCGTAGAAATATAAACGCCTTCCGTAGAAATATAAACATCTTCCGTAGAAAATCCAAATGCATGCGCGAGCATGTGACCGAAAGGGAATGGGCACTCAATCCAAGATGGCCGACGACGAGGAAGATGTGATAATTCATTACTTTCATCTTGGATATCAAAATGTAGCTATCCTGCAATTCTTAAGGGAGTATCATGGCATCGATATAAGTTTAAGTACATTGAAGCGGAGATTGAAAAAATATGGTCTTGAAAGAAACAATTCAGACGAGGGCAGTTTGCGAACAATTATCAAGAACGAGCTGGAGGGTTCTGGCAGCTCATTGGGCTACAGGGCAATGTGGCATTCTCTACGTCTGGAACACAAGCTACATGTACCTCGACGACTTGTAGCAAGCATAATGAAAGAGCTGGATCCTGATGGTGTGGAGCAAAGGCGACGAAGGAGGCTTTCGAGAAGGAAATACTTAAGCTTCGGCCCAAACTTTTGTTGGCATGTAGACGGTAAGCATTTCTCATAATATAAGATATTGGTTTAGAACTAATTACGCTTAATAATAATTGATTTAGAATTAAATCAATTGGTCAATTAAATCAAAATGGTTAATGTATTTTATTCATTGAGAATTAATTTTGTAATCATTCTCTAGGATATGACAAATTAAAACCCTATGGGTTCTGACGGCTACAGTTGCAAAATCCTTTGGCTTGAGCTTGCAAGAAGCAACAATAAACCTGAATTTCCAGCTACTTTTTATTTGGAGTGCATAAAGGAAACTAGAGGATGTCCACTCCTCATAAGAACAGATTGTGGTACAGAGAATGGGATAATGGCATCTATGCAATGTTTCTTTCGCCAAAATGGAAATGACTTGTTTGCTGGTGAGAAAGCACATAAATATGGAAGTTCACCAGCAAACCAACGCATTGAAGGCTGGTGGTCTTTCTTTCGCAGAGGAAGAGCTGGCTGGTGGATTGACTTCTTTAAAGACATGGTAACATCTGGTATACTAGACCTTGGAAATTCCTTGCACATGGAATGTCTGTGGTTTTGTTTCCATTCTATTCTTACTAATGAGCTTGAAAAAGTGAAAATACAGTGGAATACCCATAGAATTCGCCATTCCAGAAATCAAGGAACAGTGTCTGGAATACCAGATGTAATGTATTACTTACCAGAACGCACCAAAGGAATAGAGTGTAAATGCACTGTAACAGCGCAGCAAATACAGGAAATGGAGCAGAAGGTGCAGTTTGAAGAAGATGACGAAGTCATGGATTATGAAGAATACTTCAACTATGTCATGCTTAATGAAAATTTTCAGTTTCCGTGTACAGCTGCTGATGGATTTGAATTGTTTCAAAAGCTGATTCCACTTGCATCCAATTGATTGGCAACTATGGGACACTTGTACATTCCATTTGCATACATTCCATTGTTATAAAAAAGCTAGAAATTGTGTCATAAATCTCAGAACTTTGAATTGTGTCCTGCATTGCATTGTGGTAAAAATATTATGTATAACAATGCACAATCATTATTACCAAAGACCATGAGTGCAAATGGGATTAAATGAAAAGTACAAAAATTCCTTTATTTTACACAGTGATTCCCAGGGTACCTTATAGCATCAATAAAAAGCAACAAAATACATGTAAGTATAATTCATTTTTATTATTAAGGAAATGTACAATGTACTTCAATTGCATGAAAATAATTTTAGTCTACAAAATTCAATGTAAATTTGGAATATCATGCTGTATGTATCTTTACTATCAACATGAAAGATGTACACATGAATTTAAATCTTGAATTGTTGTTATAAATGTCAACATAAAATTTACCATCTCTCAAACAACATTTTCCGAAATAATACAACATTTTTAGCACCACTTCGACATGAAACATGTCAAATTTTAGTGTCAAAACGTGGAGAAAACCAATCCTATAAAACATGATTAGTTCATACCGAACAATAACTTTATAAAATGAAAACCTTACAAATTGACCTCAGTTTCTACCTTAAATGTTAACAACAATGATTACTATTAACTTCATAACCATTTGCCTTCTCATAACAAGTGCAATGGTGGTTTTCAATTAACATGCAAAAATAGTAACTTGCACTTCATAGATACAGTTTCTATCACTCCAAAAAGTACAAGGAGCTGTGCTTGGTTATTTTTGTGGAACCTGACCAAGGCAATATGGCAAAACTTGCATCTTTGCCGACCATTCTAATTGCCATAGTTATCACTACATGATTATCAAGTGAATGTACCTCTACAAATCTGAGGTTTCAGTATATAAAAAAGTGAAAAAATAGGTTTCTGCGTTGTTCTCTTATATATGTATTATATATCATACTTAAACATGGTACAATAAGATAAGACTAGGAACTAATGAAATAATTGAAAAAAGGACATCTGTGGTATACATTAATCTACGATACATCAGGCAAGACCTGAGTTATTTTTGAATGCGGAGAAGACATTACATCTCACCATGCTATGACAACCTCTTTTGTTTCAAGTTAAATCAAGTGAAGCATTTGTTATTTATCAAAAGTTAAAAATAAATATTAAAAATATACTTAAATAATAAATATTTTTCTCTTCTCCTAAATTCTCCTATATTTTAATTTGTAATAGTATTCTCAATCAAATCTTAGACAACTGGCTTTATGTTTCTGTATTGTGTTTGGGTCAATACAATGGCATTTAGACAAAAGCCTCACTTGGATTATGCTTGAAAATAAAACAATTTTTTAATTACAAACATGTATATATTAGTATTATAATATCTGCCATTGGATTATTTCATCAGTACTATATAAGTCCAAATCCCACACCTTCTTCCATTGCAGAATTCATACTCTGCTCAAACAGTGCCATATCTTTATAATGGATTGGCAAGTAGATTGTTGGATCACATGTAGATGCTGTAGGCCTACATCTGCAGCCATGTGGGCACCCATACTTGAATTTCACTTTGATGATATCTACTGATCCTAGTGGTGTGAGGCTGTGGGATCCTGTAATAAACTGGTACAACTTTGAAAGACCACCTATAAGACAGCACAAGGTTCTCAGAATAATTTAGAAACAAATAATAATATTAATAATTTATTATTTATAAAGCACATGCTCACAAAACAGTGGAGATGTACTCCAAATCCAATCAAATCAATGTTTATTAAGTACTGTAAAGAAGATAGAAATGCAAAATACAATATAATTAGAGACTTATAAAACAGGTACAAGCTACCTATAATAACCACAAGGGCTAGCCTAGATAGATAGCTATTTTACAAACTTTTATACTAAGTACATAGGTCGGCATATTAAAGAGATATTAAAAAGATATTTAAACAAGTTGTTACATTCTAAAAAAAATATTTTAGTCTGTCCTTTTCTTACATAAAGTAAAAGAACAGTTAGTAACCGTATTTAACCATAAAAACTAAGGAGTTGTTAACATCAGGAGTAACTTGAACCAAGGGAAAGCTATAGCTTAACCGTTTTACATCTGCTCCTCACCTATCATCTCAAGGTCTTGCAAATAATCACAGAAGTTTTTGTAGATGTCTATTTCTTTAGCCTTTAAGTTGCTTCCATCTTCACTGAATTCTGGTTTCAAGGCACTTAATAAACTATCTGATGTGGGTTTGAAGATGTTGGTACCATCCACTGTGAATATCGGCTGCATCAGACTTTGGTTTTGCCTTATAAAATCCAATAGTAATGGAAAGCTTTGCAAACCAACAATTAGCTGGTCCATAACAGCTAAAGTATGTGTAATTCCGGATAAGACCAATGACCTGGAAAAGTGACATTATATAGTAGTCTTAAAATAGAAATATCAGCAAAAGTTGCCCATAAGCTCAAAAAAAGAATAATGTGTTGGTGGGATGAGAATGTGCCCATTTGAGTTTGACAAGCATGTTTGAAGTCTTTGGAGTTCCTGTCATGAAATGGTTTGCTGCTGTAGGGAGATATTTTTAAATATTAAAATTATTTTTTGTAATCAAAATTAGTTGCAGTTGCAGACAAGACTTATAATGCTTGGAACCCCTTCAGTATACAGCATTTTTGGAAATCCATGATGGAGTGATTATCTAGTATTAAATCATGTATATTCTCTTTGTACTACATCAATAATTAACAATGCACATACCTTGTTATGTCTTTAGCTGAATCAAGAGTCTCCCTAGAAGGAACTCCTCGATACCCAGTCATCTGGAGAACATCAAGCATGGAATCTTTACTGAGAAGCTGTTTTACATCGTCATCACTTTTACAGCCAGTTAGCTACAAATGGATATTGAAAACTTTGTTAGACACTTTCCTGAAAATAGGAACTTTTAATATAATATACTATGCACAAAAAATATATAAACTTGCCTGTCCTATATGTTGGTTTAGAGAAACACCTCTCACTTGGGACAACCAGACATTTGCATGTTGTGTATCCGTGCTGGACATGCCACTAACAATATAATTGTATACAGGAAGTGACAACAAACAAGGTGCTGGACCACCTTGTATAATAGAGTATGCCATAAGTTCGCCAACAACTTTAAAGTCTTCATTAGCCAAAGCTCTCATATCAGCATAGGGCATGCCATCTTGGTCAAAAAAAGTGGACTTGATATAGGTGAAGACCTCTTTTGAGATAGCAATAAACAATGATGTAATTAGTGAAAAGTAGGACCAAAAGCAGGTATGTTACATGTACATGTATGAGTGTTATGGTATCATGCAATGTAGTAAGAGCAGTTTTATTGAATATGATATATAGTCATATCCTTGACATTTCAGGGGCGGCAGAACCAGGCGGAGTGTGACGTGATCACGTGAGAAGTGACGTCATCACCATCAAACTCTACTCATAGTGACCCCCCAAAGATTTTCAGCTTCCGCCGTCCCTGCATTTTGATTGTTTTTTCTTTTTACCTGAAAAGAATTCCCTTCTTGGGCCACCATCATCAACTGCTGGTTCTCCCAAAAATGTCACCTTCAACAAATTCTTTGGCTTGAACCATTTTTTCTTCCTTGATGCAGAATAATCTTTAAAAGCTGTAGATCTTCGGATATTTATTAAATTTGAATTTGTTGGGTTGTATAACTTCTGAAGTTGTACAACAGCTTTTTTGATGGCTCCCAACTTCGATTCATCATCATCAAAGTTCACAGTCTCATCATGGCTTTCATTTGTGTCATCTTGGGTGTTTTGCTCTTCAGGTTCTTCTTGAAATACTGGTTGCCCAATTGGATCAACCCATCCTTCAGCACATAAATCAGCATGCTCTTCGATCTTATTTAGAGGGAAATGCACAAGGCATGTGGGGCACTGATGGTTAGGATCTGTACCAGTATCATCATCTTCAATTGAAATTATATATGTATTATATATGTATAAGAGACCCCCTACCCCAATATTTTTTTAAATTTTTTTAAGAAGAAAACCAAAATATAAGGTTATGAACACTTATGCAGAAAAACTGCAGATGCATAGCTTATAGAAATTTGTGAATATAAAATGAAATCAGTTAGTTTGATCACAGGCAGGCCAAGATGTTGTATTAGTATCGTTTGGGATTCCTGTGTCTGATCTCAACGGTCATTTTCACAACAGATAGAAAATCGCTCTAAATTCACTTCAAATCTCAATATTCTTCTTCTAAATTCACATCGAAATAAAGTTTTATCGCTTATTAACATTTCTGGTGTGTTTGTGGTTGATTTATATACGTTTTAGGCGAGTTTTGAACGATCAGAATTTCAACACGCTTCCTAGTGTAGGGGGGAGGGGTGGGAACGGATGTACACAGGCTAGATGATTTACGGTACTTTACCAAATTGTGTTGAGAATCGAATTGCAATATTTCAATTTTTCATTGCGGTATCGGTATTTTGATAAAATTTGCTGCTGCATTGCGGTATTTTTCACTTTTTTTGTGCGATATGGCGGTATTCGAACCCTCCTTTATACGCCCCCCTCTTGACCCTAAACTCGCGTCAGTTACGAGGCAAAGGTCCTACCAAACTCGCAAAAAAAATTCCATCCCAGCTCTTGTAATCGACGTTTTATAATGCCTACCTCTTTCTGGCGACTTTAGTCCACACTTGTGGCAAAATTTGCTGTCTTGATGAAGTTGGCATCCACAAGCAGTACAGAACGCCATCTTGCAAACAACCGAGTACGTGACAACGTGACTGGTGCCATTCCCTTTCGGTCACATGCTCGCGCATGCATTTGGATTTTCTACGGAAGATGTTTATATTTCTACGGAAGGCGTTTATACATTTCTACGGAAGTCGTCTCTATTTTTATGGAAAAAGTTTATGTTTCTACGGAAAAACATTATATTTTCAAAGAAGAGGTTTAACTTTTTAGGGAAAGTGTATGTATTTGTAAGGGAGCGTTCTTTTTCAACAGAGAAGAGCTATTTTTTTGTACGGAAGGCTTGACCCTTGTGGGCCACCGTAGTTAATGGATAGAAAAAGCTAAAACTGATGCAAATAAATGAACTTTAGTTCTGCAAAAAGCACTCAAATTGACCAAAAAGTCACTTCTGATATTTTTTGCAGTTCAAATCTCTCAAAGCCACACCCACATTTAAAGCATTTTCTATGTTGCTTACTAATCATCCACTTTTATGACAATAAAGTTGAGTCGTCAATTGTAATCATATCCTCTTACAGGGATTTCCTTGCGAAATTTAAAAAAGAATTATATTTGCTTTACTGATGAGAAATCGTTCATCTCATTTCAACAGATACACCCCCTCGACCAACATTTTTAAAAGGTACTATCCTAAAATGGAATTTATTGCTCTTTAATATATCTAGTTTAGAAATGCAGTACTAGAAGGATTTATTGTCTTTCTTGATGGTATGTTGAGCCACATGTTTTTTTGTTTTTTTAAAGTGGTGCTAGATACCAGCAATCAACCCTTCTTTGATCAATGTCAATTTAAGTGGGAAATGGCCTAAACTATCCTTGTTTACTAGCTTATGATATTGTGTGTATTTGTAGGCAAATACCAACCTCAAGGCCAAAGACAAGGTAATAATGTAATTATTCCTTTCAGAAAAAAAAATTCTTTACATTGTTACAAATTTGTGTACAATCTCAAAAAGCAATGCTGAATTTTTGATGTTTAGGTTTTGCATATAATCTTTTAATAAAACGTTTTTGTGCTGAGCCTATGGGCACAGTACACTTGGTTTTGATGACTTAGGAATGATCGGAATTTATTTTTGATGACTTAGGAATGATCGGAATTTAGTTTTATCAGCACGTGACTTTTAGCCAAGATGATATTGGTTGAATTCGACATGATTGACATTAATAGGTGACCACGAGAAGAACACGCTCATCAAAATCGGTAAATTGAAGTTAGATACGGAGATTGGAAAAAGTTTAACTTTTGTTATGTCAGAGGAAAGTGTCATATATCCTTAATTTCATAGTAATCTGTGCAAATAATTTGAATTGGAAAATTTTAAGTGTAATTTTTGTTTGTTGAATACGATAGACCGCGATACAACTCGAGTAAACAAAAGATTTAGATTGGCGGGAGACAAATTTTTACTGCGTCATTAGTATAAGAGGGTTCTCACACTGGATTTATATGGCTTTATTAATCATAAAAGCGAAATTTCTTTTGAAGAGTAAAAACTGTTTATTTCTAGTTGGATATTTTGATAGGTAAATATGTTTTTATTCCGAAAGCTTGAAGGTGCCTAAGCCAGGAATTTCTATTGGGTCATTGACATAAGACTCATAAAAGAATACTGACACGGATTACATGTGCTTTATTAACTATAGAAATGGTATTTGGCAAAAGGCCTTGGCAATGACGGCAGGCCAGGAATTCGGCTGCTGTGTCATTGGCAAATATACAGCAGTACTCACAATAAGAGTTTTTTTTTAATTTCTATAGAAACGATATTTGTCTTGATTTGTAAATATACTTATTTCTAGCACTGACGTGAAATCGATCAAGTTGAATATTAACGTTGAAAATACTGCTCAAGGAACTTTTCCGAGGAAAGCGTTTTAATTTCGTACTTCAAATTTAATTCGGTAGTATTCGAAGAACGTAATTGGCAACTGTAGCTTATTGGAAAGGGATAGTGCCATTTTTAAATGTTTCAATTTTGTTTGCAATACATCTCGAATTAGTTTAATACGTAAATAAAATATTGTAGATGGTTGGGCGTGGACGAATTTCTACTGCGTCACATGCAATTAAAATGATTAATCAAATGATATTTGCGAAACAAATCTATATTTCTATGCTTTACACTTTTTTATTTAGGATTAAATTTGACAATTAGGTATAAACTAACAACAGAACAAGTTTTTGATAGTGTTTGCATTATATATTTGAATCATTTTGCAAGAGATGGCACTAGTTTAAATAAGCAATCAGACATTTTTGAACTGATGTGCACAATTTTTTGAGCAAACTATTTCACACATACTCGGTTAGATTAAGTTATTCTTTTTTAACAGAATTATTATTTCATTTCATACAATAAACAAGGATAAAACAGAAAGTGAATCAGTCCATTTGTACTATCTTTAAAAATATTTTATTTTGTATACTAACTCATTCAATCAGTCAATCAGTCAATCAATCAATCAATTAAAAATTTTGCATTTGCTTGACATTTACACATGAACATTTAGTTTACATCCCAAATATAAAATGAGGTTGTAAATGTCATTTTCAAAAACAAACAAAACCTTTTTAAAATTTTCCACTGTTTGTTTGAATGAGTGAATCAAAATTTAGTGAGCAAATAAATATATAACTGAATAAATTTGTTTTCATAAAATGAAGCAATTTTGAATGAATGGATGGATGGATGGATGGATAAACTTAATAAATCAATGGATGGATGAATAAGGTAAACTAGCTAATGAGTGAGTGAATAAATAACTCAACAAAAGAATAGAGGAATAATTGTTTTTTGTTTATTCATAAAACCTTTGCATTTTTGTCATTTACAGGTCCTAATCAATACTAATTGAAAATGTCAAGCTTAAGGTAAACATGAACAATATACCATTCTGGGAAAATGTGTTAATACAGTAACAGAATGCATGTACCTACAATGTGCACAATATATCTCCTCTTATAAATGTTGCTCATACAATCTCTGAAAGAATTGAAGACATATATAATCACTCCAGGGTGATCACAAAACAAACATTTATAATTGATACTGCTACAAAAGCCATATATCCAAGAGATGCTCCTTGTGATTTGCTACCTATAAACACAACAGGAGATGGAAATTGTTGCTTTCGATCTTTTAGCTTGCTTTTATTTGGCACTCAAGACTATCATTTAGAACTAAGAGTTAGAACTATTCTTGAACTTCTGGAACACACTGACTGGTATCTTGATGAAACAAACTTATTTGGAGTACATGATGATTCAATCATACCATATATTGCAGTTATATCATATTCAAATACTTCAGAATTTGACAATGTTGATTTTGCATCAAAAGAGAATTGTAGAAAGAAACAACTGTAATAGTATTTCCTGAGTCCGTCAAGAGTTTAGAAGGTTAAATGTACATAAGATTTTTGCAAAAAACTCTCAACTGTTGGAGTAGACCTGGCCTGTTTACAAGGTGAGAGGTTAGACTTGCACTGTTTGTTGTGCTGGGAACATTCACAAAGAATGAATGAGCCGCCGATGTTAATATGGATCATTGCAAACATGGAAGGAACGATTGCTTTGGGAGATTGTCTAGGCTGTGAAGCAGGACTTTTCGAATGTTGTTCACATGTAGGAAGCGTTTTATTTTATATTGAAGCGTGGAATCGTATTCACGATAAGTTTGCGTTCACTCAAGTTAATTGTATGTGGCTGATCACGAATAATGTAGATTAGGACTTAAACTATCAGTCAGTAAGTTCTACTAACTATAGTAAGTTGAAACAAGAACTGGATGACAAAATGCTGTAAACCCTACTTTAAACAAGCCAAAGTCACTGCTTCGAACGATACTCCTACGGACAGAAATGAATGCATATTTTTACTTAAATCAACAAGAGCGAGAAAAAGACTGTAATACTGTCTTATAGAAAGGGATAATTAATTGCCTAAAGACTTTTAAGTCAAAGCAAAACATCCTTATATACTAGTCTTCAGTAACATTTATATTTTTATTTATGTGACTAAGAAAACAACAAAAGACACTAAAAAACAACAGATTTGCTACTTTGTGCGGCTTCGAATAAATTTTAAATCTCTAATGTAACATTTATAGTTATATTTATGTTATTAATTAAAAAAACCCTTGAAAACAAAAAGGCTGTTTTATTGGATACACCGTACAACATAACTTGATAACGGCGGCGAAGAATTATAGTTTCTGTGGCTCCGAACTATAGTTAAATCTTCGAAGAATTATAGTTTGTGTGCCACCGAATATATCTTAAATCGTCGAAGAATCATCAGATCATAGTTTGTGTGGCTTCAAATATACTTTAAATCAAAGCTGCAGCTTTGCCTGTCACGCATTGGTGGCTTCAAACTCTACCATTTCTGATATTTTCATCTGTTAGAGCATCCTAGCTAATGGCGGCCAGCCATTTACGTCTTCTCTCTATTAAGTGCTATCTTTCCGTCTCTCCTTGGTCTTTTATCACTGTAGCTACGCGAAAAAACAAACTTCCTTGGTCACAAACACCTTTAGAGTGGCAATTGACCATACGACAAAGAACCATAATAATGAAAACCGAAAACAATCAATAGCCTTTGTAATTGCGCACAGTCTATACGTGTAGGTTGAGCACCAATATGGCGGATAGCAACCGTTGTCAAGAAAAAAGTCACGTGGGTGAAAACACAGAATTCCTTCATAAAAAGCATTCGTGGAACTGCAGCATATTGGAAAAACACATTATTTGATCTTTTAGCAAAATTTAGAACTTTAGGACCACCAACATGGTTTTTAACATTACGTGCTGATGATCATCACTGGGAAGATTTAATCAAATTTGTTAAATTAGACTATTCAGTGTCAAATATTGATCTTGTACAATCCAATCCTGTACTTGTTGCACAACACTTTGTAAATAGATGGAAGTCCTTCTTTAAAAATGTTACCAAAAATTCAAAATTAAATCCTCTTGGTGAAGTCACAGACTACTTCGCACGAGTAGAATTTCAGTCTAGAGGAAGTCCTCACTTGCACATATTTCTCTGGATTAAAGACACTCCAGATTTGAAAACACCTGAAGGTCAAAATGAGTTTTCTAAATTTTTAGATAAATACATAAGCACTGAAATACCATCTGATGACAAGAAAGAGCTCAAAGATTTAGTAACCCACCTTCAAATTCACAAACACACTGTAACATGCCAAAAAAAGACAAAACTCTGTCGTTTTAATTTTCCATGAAAACCTTGCACTGCAACTAAGTTAAAACCCAATGTTAATCCAAAAACAACATCTAACTTCTATGAAACCAAACGAAAAACCTACTGATATTTGGGTAAATGCTTATAACCCAGATATTTTACAGTTGTGGCAAGCCAATATGGACATTCAATTTGTTGGATGTGCTTCTGTTATAGCATCTTATGTATGTTCATATGTATATAAAGCAGAACCAATACGTTTACGCCAAGCAATACAAGATGTTATCTGTGAGATAAACCGAAGTAACTTAACTTTCCGTCAACAACTGAGTAAATTTGGAACCAAATTTCTAAGTCAACGTGAGCTAAGTGCACAAGAAGCTGCTTTTCGTATAACAGGTTTACCTTTTGTAGATTCATCTAGAGTAACAGTTTCTGTTAACTGCAAACCAGAAAAACGATGCCGAATATTACGAAGCAAGAAACAGCTTGATGAGCTGCCACATGAGAGCCAGGACATATTTTTGAATAACATTGTAGATTATTATTCAAAGAGGCCAAAAAATGAAATCTTTGATGTAATGTGTCTAGCAAGATTTGCAACTTTATTTATTGCAGTACCGAGTAACGCAAAAGTATCAGAAAAGTCATTTTGTTTCCCAGCAGGTGACAAACATTTTAAAAAACGAAGTAGGCCAGCTTGTCTTAAAGTTCAGCACATGACACCAGAAACTGATGGTGATGAATATTACTACAAACTACTATTTCTTTATCTTCCTTGGTATGATGAAAGCAAACTCTTAAGGCCCGTTTACACTAGCAATTTTTGCAGTGCGATTGTCGCGCGATTATCGCACTCATCGAGTTTCGGATAATGTAAAAAATGCGCAATTCTCGCGGCGATTCTCGTCGCGATTTCACTGCGACTTGAGATGAGCGTGCGGTCTTGGTGATAAGAAGAAGATGCAGTAGATAAAGTTAAGGACTAGAAAATGTAGTTTCCATTTGATATTAAGACCATTTCTGTAGTTGAGTCATGTCTGATCTCGAAATAGTCGAAGCAGCAAGATTGTGTACATTAATTGCTCTGATTAGCCAGCCAAGAAGAAGAAAAAGACAAAGAAAAGTGTGGGTGAAACCTTATCTTCTGAAACGAGAGTCTGACGGCGCCTATCATTGTTTAGTAAAAGATTTAGAAAAAGAACCCGGTGAATATAAGTGCTATTTCAGGATGAGCCACGAAGTGTTCTTGGAGTTAGTGGACAAAGTACAACCATTAATCCAAAAAAACGATACACGAATGCGAAAAGCCATTTCACCCGCTGAGCAACTTGCTGTGACACTCCGCTTTCTTGCTACAGGTAAGCAAATTATTGTTATTATTTAGTTCAGCGAGATATCCGTGAAAAGAAAGTCTTTTTAATCCAACAGCGATCGATCATCTTTTGTAAACAAATGTACATCTGATTTCTCGCTTTTCCATTGGCTGATATGTTTGCAAGGGAACTGTCATTGGTCAACAAAGAACCAAGGTCAATGTCAATGGATCAAAATAAAATAAAAATGTCGAGTTGCTTTGATTCTTGACACAAGTAAAAGACATTTATTAGGCATTTATAAGGCATTTATAAGGCATTTGTTAGGCATAGATTAAAAAATTTGTTTTTCAAATCAAGTATTTGAAAAAAATTGATTTTAATTTGATTATTTTATTCTTCACACAAATCAAAACAATTACTGCAGGAATAATTTTTTTTTCAAATTAATAAGCATTTCAAAAATTAGAGGGAAAATGATATTTATAGAGAAAAGTGTTAAAAGAGTATTTTTGATTTATCATTAATTTATTTTGTTTTTCATAATAATACATTTTATAATAATACATATCAGGGAGCTATTAAAATAACATAATTTAACAAATTACTTGAAAATCATTTTATGATACATTTTTAATAAAGTCTTATTTTTTTTAATAGGTGAATCATACACAAGCCTACAATATCAGTTCCGCATCCATAAAGGCACACTGTCACTTCTCATACCAAGAGTATGTAATGCTATTTCAGTTATCTTGAGCCAGTACATCATGTGCCCTAAAACCAAAGAGACCTGGCTGGACATTGCCAAACAGTTTTACGAGAGGTGGCAGTTGCCGAATTGCATTGGGGCAATTGATGGCAAGCACATCAAAATTATCCAACCTTCTGGCACCGGATCTGACTACTTTAATTACAAAGGGTTTTTTAGTATTGTACTTATGGCAGTAGTTGGCCCCAATGCTGAATTTATTTTTTGTGATGTTGGATGCCAAGGTCGAATTAGTGATGGTGGTGTTCTAAGGAATACTGAATTCTACCAGGCCCTTCAAACAAACAAACTCAACATTCCACCACCTATGCCACTGCCAATGAATGACCTTGATGAGGATTTATTTGAGAAGCCTGTCACTCCCCATTACTTTGTAGGCGATGATGCATTTTCCCTATCAGAAAACATAATGAAGCCTTATCCAAAGAGAGGTCTCACTGAAGAAGAGAGAATCTTCAATTACCGCCTATCAAGAGCTAGAAGAATCAGTGAAAATGCATTTGGAATTCTTGCTGCAAAATTTAGGTTGTTTTATAACACATTGTGTGTAAAGCCTGATAATGCTATAAGCATTGTGCATGCATGCTTGGTGTTACATAACTACCTAATCAACAAACACACCTCCTTGTATACACCACCTGGTTCTATGTATGTTGAAAAGGAGAATGGGGATGTTATCAATGGTGTGTGGAGACAAGAAGCAGAGTCTAGCACTATTGGTGAAATCACACTGCCTGGGATGAACTATACCAAAGGGGCAAGCCAGATGAGGGACAACCTTTGCGAATATGTGAATGGTCCAGGTCAAGTCCAGTGGCAATGGAAAACTCTTCTACCATGAATTATGATGTTGAACAATACTATTTCAGAGATGTTTTCTCGCCCAATGAGAATTATTTTGCAGTGATAGTTCAATTACAGTGTTGCATTTCATATTGATCAAAGGACAATAAAAAGTTGACCTGTTAATAGTTTTTTGGACTCTCACTGTAAAACAATATAATTACATCAAATAAATGTAATGAGAATTATAATATACAATGCTCATTTGTCTACTATATCAATTTATTACTTTTAGCAGACTGAATTGTATGAAAGATTTTATAAAAATTGAAAATGTAACAATTCTGTATTAATTTTTTTTAAATGAAGTACTGTAGTGTTTCAATTGTAGTGTAGTTGGGATAGTTCGTGTAGGGGCATAAGCTGGTTAATATCATTTGTTGAGGTACTGTAGGTGGTTGTTGTGGAGTCATTGTATGAAGATGGCGGCTCTGAAAACTTTGCATCAAACAGCAACTGCTGTATTTTGAGCTTAACATGTTCCTTGGCTCTTTTGCTCATTATTTCTTTAAGTGACTGAGCTACTAATTTCCCAAAAAGATAATCTGGATCAGATTCATCACTGTCACTGGATTTTCGGTTGCTCATATACTCTAGCAAACACATACTCTTCATCAACACTCTTTGCTGCAGTGCATCTTCATCATTTTTTCTCTTCTTAGCTGTAGTTGTGTTTGTTGGCATTGCAGTTGTTAAAGTCATTTCTTCCATGCTTGCCCCATCATCAATGCTATTAACTATTTCAGCAACTTCTTCCCTAATTTCATTCTCTTGATCTATAATGATCACACCAGGTGTTGGTCGGGTGGCCACTGGGGTTACATTGTCCTTCAGGAAGGCCAGTGCCTCATACCATTTCCAAGATGGTTTGTACTTGCCTAAAATACAGGGAATTAAACGGTCAAACAATGAACATCTACTGTCAGAATGACATTTACATTTTTTATATAATCATTTAACACAAAACCACTCGAAGATTGAAATCATTAATCAACAGTACAAAATAATTATTACATTACATTGCATTAAGAACTGTATATCATATGCATGCTGACAATTACTTTAATATATAGGCTATATAAAGATGTTCGCAGAGCTTAAATATTTTTAAAAGTTAAGTCTTTTTTAGTTACTTTTATAAAATATATGTTCAATGTCATAATTCTATTTATTTTACTGTACATAGTCCATCATACATATTTTTTATCTTGTCTGTATATATATATATTAGAAATAAATTTTGTTTTTGTTTTTTAAATAACTGACTAATGTTGTGAGGTCATTTTTGAAAATAATTTTTCATGAAACAATTTCCTCAACTTTAAGTCAGTTAATTAATACTACTACATTGCATTGGAGTTAAATTATATTATTATATTTGTTATCCATATAATTAGGTCATATTCATAATGATGTTGGTATATATACATTAACTGAAAAATATTCAGCTCTCTTCACGAGTCAATTCAATATTTTTTTTTTCAATCACGATTCTTTAATTTGCAGTGAGAATTATACACATAAATTATTTTTTTTATTACCTGCTGCCCCGGATCCAGACACTTTGGACACTCGTACTTTCCCCTCTTCCTTACCGTACTGCGTTCGTAAATTTCGCATTTTCTTTTTAACATCTTCCTCTAGAAAAAGAAAAGACGATGTAATTGTTGGAATTTGTCACGAACAGCTAATATACGAAAACTATTAAAGTTAATGCATGGTTTTGATCCAGGTCGATATCAACACAAAATTGAAATTTATGGCCGACTGTCCCACAACCGTCCCAATATCTCTCATTACAAAATGAAATTTTACATCGAGCAGAGCAAATTTATCAAATTATAAATGACAACTATATTACTTCATTCAATAAAAAGTGATTATTCAAACTATTTGGATAAAACTATAACTTTTGATAAGTTGTCGATGCAAACGCGACTCTAGCAATAAGTTTCAATTGAGCTCAGTCGCCAGCCAAATTCGTAAACAAATCGTAAAAAAAGAGTTATTTTAAATAATCTCGGTCATACAGTAAATAATATTTAGGCATACATTGAAGTGTATTTTTTATAGATATTATGAGCAAAATAGTTAGTTTACCATCCAATTCCTTGCTTGAATCGATCTCGCTGTGCAAAGTATCGATCATGGCTTTTACAGCTGCTGCACGTTTGTCTTGCCGTCTAAAGTCTGGACAACTGCTCTTGTACAAACAGTTGTACTTCTGCCATTCTCTTATGACAATTTCTTCTTCTTCTTCGCTCCAGCTAACTTTTTTTGTCGTTTTTCTTGCTTTTGTATGGACTTCGGTCATCTCCGCCATGTTTACAAACAACGCAAAAATTCCGCCCGAGTGGGGTGGGGAAAGCAGATTGTTACTTTTTCGCCAAAAATCGCCGCGATAATTTCGAGCATGCTCGAATTCTCTGCGATTATCGCGCGAGAATCGCCGCGAGAATCGCCGCGAGAATCGCCGCGAGAATCGCATCCCGTTTACACGGACAAATTTAGCCTGCAACTCGATGAGTGCGATAATCGCGCGACAATCGCACTGCAAAAATCGCTAGTGTAAACGGGCCTTTACAACGATACAGCAATTCTGCAGAGGCCTTTTTAAACAAACAGTCGCAATTTGATCCTGAGTATAAAGAATATGACAATTTTACTGATGAAATTAATAAAGCTGTTCAGCAATTAAGAATATTAATGTCAGAGGACACAAGTACATTGATTGACTCATTGCTATCAAATACTGTACATCAAAATGATACTGAAAAACAAGATCATTCTGCAAATGAAGACAATTGGCAAACTATTATGTCAAAAGAAAATATTGATTCATCATGTAATACAAATATACCTGACATAGAGGAAGATGACTCTTTGTTAAATAGCAACAACAATGATAACCACATGTGGAAATTGTTGTCAATGTACACTATGACTGACTCACAATTTGCAAATTCATTGAAGCAATAAAGCAATGATCAAGCACGTGTGTTCAACATAATTTCAGACCATACCAAAAAAGCAATTACAATGCCAAAACCGTGCAACTCAAATTGATCCATATTACATATTTGTCACTGGAGAAGCTGGAACTGGTAAATCATTTCTGATATCAGTTATTTATGAGTACCTTTTAAGAAGTTCAAACTCACAAATACCAGTTGTTATAAAAACAGCACTAACTGGTGTTGCAGCATATAACATAGGTGGCATGACACTTCATAAAATGTTCAAATTGCCAATTGACCATAAATACAAACAAGAATACACTCCACTTAATGGAGAAGCTTTACAAGAACTAAGAACTATGTTTAAACATATTCAAACAGTCATAATTGATGAAATAAGTATGGTTAGTTACAGAGTGTTAGAACAAGTGCATAGACGATTAACAGAGATAACTGAGAAAGAACTAGCATTTGGTGGTTTAAATATCTTAGCTTTTGGAGACTATTTCCAATTAAAACCTTTTCTTTTCTATTCAAATGCAGTTAATTTTATTCATTTGTGGAATGAAACTTTACACCCCTAATACTAAATTTCAATCATAGACAATCAAAAGATACTACATATGCGCATCTACTCAATAATATTAGACATGGGAATCTATCACAAGATGACATACATAAGTTATTAAAAAGAATCAATGTTCATTTAAAAGTCATTTGATAATGCATTAAGACTCTTTCCAACAAACAAACAATGTGAAGATTACAACAGAGAAAGGACAGACAAATTGCAATCAGACACAGGCTGTACAGTATATCATATCAAATCTCAACACAATCTTTTAAACAAACAGTATAATGGAAGGCAGCTTGATGATGACATCAGTTCATTCATTGATTCAGACGATAGCAAGTCGTCTGGATTACCAGAGACATTAGCATTAGCTATTGGTTCAAGAGTCATGCTTATCAGAAATGTTGATGTATTACAAGGCCTTACCAATGGATCAATGGGTACAATCCTAGAATTTCATTGGGAAAAAGAAAACAAAAACAATTTATTATGAAAAGCATGTAAATGCAGATTTGCCAATATCGGTAACAGTACAATTTGATGATATCAAAAATCAAACTGACAAAAACAAAAAGTCATTTGATATTGTACCAATCTCAGTAAAATGTTTTGGGAAATATAACACTATCTGGGAAAGGATCCAACTTCCATTAAAGCCATGCTGGGCTACTACAATACACAAATCACAAGGAATGACTCTTGACAAATGTGTAATTGATTTGAGTAATAAAGTATATCAACCTGGAATGGCATATGTGCCTTTAAGCAGAGCAACATCACTATCTGCTATATACTTAATATCATTAGACACACAGAAAATATATGTCTCTGAACATGTGATTACTTACTATGAAAATATACAATCATGTGCAGAACAAAAGTGTTGAAAATTGCTTTTGTTTTACACAGATCATCAAAACAAAAAAACTATTAGTCTACTGTTGTTGTTGTTGTAGTAGTAGGAGCAGCAGTAGTACCAGTAGTACCAGAAGTAGCAAGGAAAACAAATGATAACTCCTAGTTAACAATCTGCCTGAATCTGCTATTCAGAATTATATATATTGTGGTCATGCTGACATTAAAAATTTATTAGTGTTACATTTTATATCATTGATCATAAATCCACAATCTCATATAGAAGGCCACACTGATGTAATTTGAGAAGCAATTTACTGTTGCAAGAACTTCATGTACCCAGTTTCTCTTATTTCTTTTCACAGCCTCAAAAACAAAACAGAGTACAAGTACAGCTCCTAAAGAATGGTTCAACAACAAAACAACAAGCAATGTTGAAAAAGAAATATCCTTTTCTAGAGGTACTACAACAATGTCTTTTGAATAAACAACCCGAGTTAGACTTTTGAAAATGATCATGAGACTAAAATTAGATTCTAGATCTATGCATTTTGCAGGTAGAAGAACATACAATCTGATTTTTTTAATTTTAAATAGACAAAATCAAATTTGGGAAAACAGACCTTTTTCAGAAAAAGTTAATAAAACGTTGTGTGCACATGTACGCAAGCAAGGCCTGCAAACATCCTTCAGGACGTTCCCGGGGAAATTAATTTGTGATGTTATTTTGATGAAACTTTGTACTCAGTAATAGCAATGTATGGTCATTACAAAAATGAAATAAACTTTTGGGGTTACCATCTTTGTGTTTGAGCTGCGCGGTGTAGAAAATTTACCCCCCCAAAAAAAACATTCATAATTAATGGATCCCAGAACAAAATTATATTTGATATTGGCAAACAATAATAAACCTGAATGAATTCCAGAACAAAATTATATTTGATATTGGTAAACAATGATAAACCTGAATGAATTCCAGAACAAAATTATATTTGATATTGGTAAACAATGATAAACCTCCTTCAAACCTTATGCAAAAGTTCTTTTTAAGACTGTTGATTTGGATGAGCTTCCAAACTTACAAACCAACAGTACTGTAAATATTGTTGCTAAAATTGATAAAGTACAGTACGAAAGCTACCATGCATGTGACAAGTGTAGAACAGCAGTTATAACTATGGATACAGATTCTTTTTGCAGCAAATGTTCCAAAGTGGTTTCTGTATCTGAAAGATAAACTTTTACTTTGAGACTTGATGGTTTCTGTCAAGAACTTGTGCTGTTTCATGATAACGTCTCTACTCTGTGTAAGATTTCTTAATTTGAAGAAAATACACAGGAATCAATCAACGACATTTTTTAACAAAACTTATACCATTCTAGCTTTGAAGCGCTTAAACAGAAGACAAGAAATGCAGTTTGTTGCATTGGACTTTGAACTTATGCCAAAAAAGGCAAAGAGACAACTTTTCACAGAATGAGTGTTTACTCATACAGATCAGAACAAAAAGTAGTGCAGTGTGCATACTGTATTTGCCATTATGGTTGAATTTCTCTAAGAAGAAATTTAACTCCCAATATTTTGATGGCTACAAATTCATGCAATTTTGTAACTTGCATTTTCCTTTTCTCATACCATAATCTATCTCACTTTGTGTAACAATGTGTATTTAAAAAATGGTAAATCTAGTATGCATACCAGTACCCTCTTAATAATTTGTAAATAAATATCCTGCAATGCACATCGTTCCATTTCCAAGTATTGCACATTTAATGACTATAAGCATATGAACAAGAAGCCATGATGACTACATATCATGTGCCCTTCTGTGGAATAATAACATCTTCAGAACTTGTCGATCGCAATACAGATTTCAGCAAAACATCTGCACCTTTAATAGAATTCTTTTCAAAGCACAAAATGAAGTGCAAACATTCTCGTCCACATCCCTCAAATTCACATGCTTAATGTTTTTAAATGCCTTCATATTTATTACATTGTTTGAATTTCTTAAAAGTCTGAGTGGTTTTCAAAACCTATGAACACGACAAAAAATACATCTGAAAATATAACATTTGGAATGTAGGCCATGCATAAAAGAAGTTTTCAACAGGTTTAACAAACCACTCCAACTGCTCAAAGTTATGAGTTAAAAATTACCTTTCAACTTAACAACTAATACAAAGAGATTATGCTGCACCTATCAATCTTGTTACCCACCAGAGGTGAAGACCATGCAAACACTACCATAGAAGGTAACAATTTTGACATCCAATAACATAATTCGTTTCCGGGCTCATCAACTTTGATAGGTGCAACAGACCTTGTGCAGTTAACAGTCACGTGACATAAAATTTGCCATACTGGATGGCAAAAATATTCACTAGGACATTTCAACAAAGAAATGCCAAGCCTGAATGGTTTTGATTCTGTTGATTTCAAGGTTGTGTACATTGGCACTCCAGTGTGACTGCTTTGTACCATGTGACCATTAGCTGCAAAACGCTTATTTCTATGCTACATTTATCTTAAAGTGGTTGCTTACAAGTAGAGTATTCAGCTGTAAGTTACAGACGTTTCTGTTCTAATCTTGTGTGTAGGAATTGATCAAAAAGTTTGACATTATACTGAAATTATCCACACAATAATCACAATTCTCCTGTTGAATCACAGGCAGCCCAAGCTCATTATCTTCAAATGATTTTATTAAATAAATATTGACAGACTGAGCTTGGGCTTCCCGTGGTCGAATATTTTCATCATCGGAATCAATGCGTTCATTATTTTGCAATCACTACAAACCATTATTGTTTAAACATTGTGATAATAAAGAGACGCTATATCTATGAAAATGATGTATTCTTTATAGGATTTCATGTAATAAATATACGAAGTTTACTTGCCTCTTGCATTGCCTCATCTAACAGGCTCCTGAGCCTAATACATCGTATAACCAATGTTTTAACACTTGTTTATCTCCTTGCTCAACTTTATAGCACTGTGTTCACAAGTTTTAATTTTTTTACTGTTTTCCCAGTTGTAGATTTTACTCTTTGCTAAACAATTAGACATTACATTCAAAAGGAAAGCTAACGCTTTCGATTAAATGCCAGTCCGCCATTTTGAACATCCAAGCTATCCGAGAAAGACTGAGCACAAATATACTGGAGGGGGCTCCAGGCCATCCGGAGAGGGTTGCATGGCAACGGTGAGGCACTTTCCTATTGCCTCTCAGTTTATGTAAATGCATTGCTATAATTATAATTACCGATTTTATGTTCATATTCTTGAAGCTACAACACAGCGCCTCGCTACTAAGCCAGAGAAAAAATTGCAAACTGATGAGTCATTTGTGGATCAATGCCTTTGGTCCGGGAGGGGCAATCCAGATGAAAACGAGAGGGGATGCTTGTCGAAAATTTCCAACATGACCCTGAAGCGATACCTCAATTATAGAAAGATGGGCGGGGCGGTATAAGATTTTTACCCCTAAAAGATACAACGACCACCCCCGCTTTTAGATTTAAGCCCCCCCCCAAAAAAAACGGTGCTTTCGATTACTTGCCAATATGTTTTTGTATCCTTGTGCTCTGCCAAAGCTAAATTCATTTTTCTATCTTTTTAGCATCCATTTCATTATTTTCATATTCATCCCAAAACTGTATGGACCGTCCACCGGCAACTTTGTCTACCACACCTCGTAGAAGTCATCCTATCTGATACTGCAACATGCTACATTTATTAGGCAAAACCCGAATCCACGTACGGATGTCAATACATCCCAAATGGTCTTTCTGTCTATTTAAAGTATCCCATATGCCCAGTACAATTGACACGTTTTCCCGTGTCAAGACTTGTTAAATAATCATTTTTAGATGGCAAAGGGCACTTCCAAAAGACTTGCCCATTTAAGACAAAGGTGTTTATAAAATTTTATTTGATAATTTAATGGTATTGTCTCTATGTAAGATAACCCCTCCCTCACGTATCACAACAAGATAGTACATATCTGGTATTGATGCCCCTGTCATGTTTGTGAAATATTTTGTGATTTAACAGGATTGCAACAACTGAGGTTTTTCTAGCAAGAAAACATTGCCAGTTACAATATGATCAAAACAATGACAAATTTGTGATATGAAATTTTGTTTTTTAAAACAATAATTATTTGTAGATTTTATTTATTTGTTTACTTTCCTCTTTTTACAGTGCAAATCGGAAAAGTGCAAGCAATTGTATAGTAATGATTTCAGAAATGTTTTCTTCATCAATTAGAATCAGCATTGGTTGATTTGTGCCAAGGGTAAAAAATTGAGAAAAATATGAAACATTTTTAACTGTGTACACTTTATCAATTTGCACTGCAAGTGATCGGGTATACTTATAAACAACTCTACATTTCAATGACCTTGACCTATGGCTGTCTTCATTTTTTTTCTTTATTATGTAGATAACAGAATAAGGTGCCATGGCTGTCATGGTTTGGGACACATCAGAAGGGTGTGTCCCACTTACAAGAATAGAGTGAGGAGAGGTATGTTTTCTCATGTCTTTTCTTATGTTGTAATGGTAAACTGTATTGAGCAGCTTTAAATGTTAAGGGCACAAGATTACAATAACAAATTGAAAGAAAATGATTTAAGCCACTGACTGAAGGTTATTATTGATTAAGGTTAACTGTATTTCACTTTTCCTTGGGTCATTAATACATTCTTATGTTTTTTTTTCCTTTTACGTTTTCAGCTCGTCAAAACCAAAATGAAAACAAGCTTCGCCAACAGCCAAATGAACCGATGACTGGGCAGTCAATGGCCCAGTCATCAGTTGGGAAATGTTTGGTCCAGATTTTCAACCGCCGACCGTATAGCTCAATTGATAGAGCCTCGGAATTTAGTGCGGGAGGTCACGGGTTCGGGCCCTGACCGGACCAAGACTCAGGGTCTTAAAATAATTGAGGAGAAGTTGCTGCCTTTGTTTCTCTATCCGCAAATGGTAAGATCTTCACGTCCTCTCGGATAACGACGTTAAATCGGAGGTCCCGTCTACTCCATACTCTAATCCAGTTGTGGACGTTAAAGAACCACTGAGGACGCAGGTACGACCATCCTCAGTGTCTGTACTGTCTAACATCGAGGGCACTAATCACTAACACACACTCATGTTTGTAAGCTGCATAATAGCAGTCCGTAAAAGTCCCCCAAAGGGCCAGATTGGAAAAAAGCAATATGCTTTATCTGTCACCCACAAAGATACATACATACATACATACTAAGACTTTTCTTAGTTCAGTAAAAACCTATGTATAAGAACCTCCAATTGAAGAACCTGTCAGACTTAAGTATATTTTGATTCTTTCATCAAAACAGAAGAATCAAATATTGTTGCTGCCGCAGCGAGCGAGCCTGAAGCGAGCGAGCAAGGCAGCAACCCTAATCTGTAATTGTGGTATGTTTGTTGTTATGCGACACCAAAGCCGTCATCTTGTCCCACGTGCTTGGTTTCTCAGTGCTGAAGGTGAGTGAAACTTTGTGCCTTTTTATGTGCAATGTAATCTTTTTTTCGGCGATTATTGTGCAATGAGTTCGAAAAGTAATCATTTGGAGTAAATGTAAATGATTATATTAGGAATGTTTTCTTTTATAACTGAAATATGTCTTAATTTCTACGTCGTAGTTCAAGTGCGACTGTTTGATTTGATATTTTATAGATTTATATTATTTTCCTTAATCTTTTTGAAAATATTGCTCAAAAAGTAAAATAATATCTCACATGATAATGGTACAAAAACGAAAGCATGATTTTGTTTAAAGATGGCTAAGATATTCTAAGATTTTTATTGATAACTGTTTGTTGTCGTTCATCCCGGCCGTGTACGGTAGTCGTTTTCGTTTCGTAGCTGTGTCGCTCCTTGTAGACGGTAATCATTACAATATAATTGAACTAATTGAACTTAGATATATGCAGTTGTTCACTTCTTTATGCATTTAATGGGTGTAACCATTGACTTCGTTCTTTTTTTAGATTTAAAGACAAGTCAAACAAGTCAGTCAGACAAGGTTAGTTTTAAAGCCGATACGCTTTTGTTTTGATATTCCTATTTTTTTATTATTAAAAATTTGTCTTATTTGTGATTTACACTAAAAGGCACTAATTGTGCACGTTTGTCGCCTAAATGGCCTTTGCAAACAATTAAGATGTGAAATCTATGTGCAACGCCAGCATACTAAATCTTGGGCAACCTGAAAATAATGATTTGTTTTTTTGTTTTTTTTAATGGTATAAAATGAAAGGGTAACCACTTCTTTCACGAATGGCTTAAACTTCATAGGCGATTGCAGCAAGTATGGCCAGAAAAGGGCCGATGGCCACTCTGGGATAATGACTGTCTGGTACTGTCAATGGATTAACACAGTAAGGCGGATTTCTGTGCTCTACTATACAATCATTATCAAACAACTCGATAATGGCCTGGGCAACGAACTCGCCATGCCTTCTAGCTGATAAATTATTTCGTAAGAAACATTTGGAAGGATACTCACTGAATGCAATCTATACCCCTCTCTTATTATATTTAAAACAAACTCGGATGCTTCAAGGGTGTCCGACCAAAAATCAATTGCATCCTTCATACGGCCTTTCACTCTCGGAGTCGCATCACTACCAGCGGCTACCTCCCCCACAGTTAATAGTAATAGAATCATACTCAACTTTTGTATCTGAGACCATCTAGTCATTTGTCTCTGCTGACCATAGTCGGCGCTGCGACGGCCCCTTTCTTCGTGCAAGATGCGCTAAGATGCCCAAATTATCCGCACTGAAAAATAAATCATGCGCTTGTTAGCTCCAATCGTTAAAAGTTGACAGTACATGTCAAAATGTTTTGCGTCAATAAGCGTCAGCCATTCGATATAAACGTAAAATTGTAGAATTGCAACGTGCATATAAATGTCACAACGAATGTATATTATGAGATTTCGGTCTTATTGAAAACAGTTAAAAAGCGGAAGTTAAACTACAAAAACTTCGAATACCATTAGCGTTGTCGCTTACGTTCGACCCGAAGAAAAAACGCTCTCACTTGGCAACTATTTATACGACAATACTTAACGCCTCATTAACTTAAAACAACAATACACTACTAGATGAATTCTTAACGAACCGTGCAGAAAATAAATATCTTCTAAACTGCGTAACGCAGATATTTTATTATTCTGCACTATTCTACTAAATTAAACACACAAACGACAATATATATGGAGAATATTGTTACTGGTCGGTGCAAGCGACTCTCTGCACTATTCTACTGAATTAAACACACAAACGACAATATATATGGAGAATATTGTTACTGGTCGGTGCAAGCGACTCAATAAACGCCCGAAGGTGAACAAAGCAAGTAAAACGTAGTATTATAAAGATATTCAAAATACTTATCTTAAAACAAGGTCCTAATTTGAATTTCCTAGTTGTGCTTGAGCTGGTGTAGGTTCTTGGTAGTTAGCTTGGCGGACTTTACTCATCTTCTCTTTTCTTAAACGTTGGCGCTCTTTGATCTTCTTCTCCGCCCTTTTTTTCAGAACGATACATCCTCTTCTAATCGTCTGTGTCAGAAGCCAACTCGTCTGATAGATACTCATTCACAGTTGCCCAGCCGAACTCACTTTTATCGGCCAGTTTGATCGCTTTTATTCTTTTCTTGACGAGCTCTGTTCCTTCTTGTAGCTGGCTTACTGCTTCGTCACTCTGTTCCGCATTAAGACACTCGGTCGCTGATTCGAACTTGTCCAGGACTTGCGAACAATGATCCATTTGTTGCTGGTTTCCTTTTCTTTTGGATACAAACGTTTCTCTCTTGGCTTTCTTTACCGCGTCTTGGACACGAGTATTGGTTTGCTGGGAAATTACACCCACAAGCGCTTCGAATTTGGTCTCCATCATCGTATTAAAACGCGACATGGATACCTCAATAGCTGCATCGATTGCCTGGCCTAGCTGAGGCTGAATCTGGATATCCGGACAAAGATTCTCTGGAAGCGGCATTTTTTACTCTTACTACAAAAACTTCGAATACCATTAGCGTTGTCGCTTACGTTCGACCCGAAGAAAAAACGCTCTCACTTGGCAACTATTTATACGACAATACTTAACGCCTCATTAACTTAAAACAACAATACACTACTAGATGAATTCTTAACGAACCATGCAGAAAATAAATATCGTCTAAACTGCGTAACGCAGATATTTTATTATTATGGTGCTCCGCTTGCACGGGCCTTCGTCCCGCGCGGAGCTCCGCTATGACAGAACTCCTTACAAACACGGATATACACAAATGGTTAACACTGACGTTGTATTTAGACTAACAACAGCAAAATTGTGATTAGAGCATTGCTATCCTAATATTAAAATAACTAACCCTACACATCATTTGTTTTGAAAAGGATATATTCCAGCCCAGACCAAATTGAACTACCAAACCTGCACACCTGCTTACTAGTTGATGAAAAAGAGCAGATACTAAAAAGTATGGAGGACTACAAAACAGCTTTGAACCACAATCTTCAGGTGGCACCAGAGTTCTATTCGAAGAAAAACCTTGTCCCAACCCCTGGAGACTGGCCAACCTGGTTATACTTCAAAAAGCTCATCCCACAAACAAGCAGTGACTCAACATCACTTCAATGATTCCAGAACAAGGTCCTTTTCATGTTTGCCTGAACCCTCAAGAACAAATAATAATTAAGTACAAGTTTCTACTTGATGATCTACACCAACATTTGTTTTCTAAACCTTTTCCCAAAACACCTAAATCACATCACTGTTCTTTACTTGTCAGCTCACTACTGCTAGGATGGCTCACATTACGACAAAATATAGCTTCTAAATTTACCATGTGTAAAGATCCCTAATATGCATTTTGCTTTTTGTACTTGATGAAGTTGTTCCATTATTTGTTTTTCAATACCCAGCAATATTTCGATCAGGGATCTTGGAGAACTACCTTACAATCATGTTAAGAATGTCCATTCTTTTTATCAAATGGAAATGCAAACACTATAACAAGTCCACACTTCCCATGCTAAGTGACTAAGAGTATCAAAGAGTTTACCTTCCAAGTTATTACTTGACAACAACAAAAAACACTTTACAAAAAAGATCAAACTTTTTCTCTCAGAAATTTGAAGCCAAATCACTCCTTGGTCATCAGCAGACTATTACAAAAAAAGCAAAATGTATAAATGCTCAAAATTTTCAAATGTCCCTCCAAAACCAATTTTGTGAACATCAATTTCAAAGGAAAACATGAACATGACTGGATCACAATCGCTGCAAATGAGTGAAACTGAAACTGTTCAAATCCGCAGCTACAAATTGTGGAAAATGTCATAAGGTAGTTTACTATATCGTGGGATTAGAAAATCTAGGGGTGCCACCAACACACTTGTTAGAGAGAACAGCTCTCCACAAATGATCAAATGTTGTTTTGTTTCTGAAGTTGCAACACCTTCATCAACAAAGCAGATATGCCACCCATCCTTAGCAAGACTGCAAATATATCTTTTAAGGGGGTTTGTACTTTCTTTGGCTTTCAGGAGAGCATTTTGGAGACATTTTGATATAGGTGTGACATTCAGTTGGGAACGTTTATAAAATAAATGGATTCTGAAGAAAATAGCCTTCTGTTGCCCTGAATTCATCTGCGGTTAAGTTTCTTTTAGAAGAAATCTACTCATAAGGTTTCGCAGCACTTCACACATTTTGTCATACAATATACGCACTTATTAAATTCCAGTTGTATTTTCGTTTTTTCTCTCTCATTGCTCAGCATAGCTGTGACTCTCTTATAGTATTAATATCTGGGATAACCGTTTTGGTATCATTTCCCAGGTCTTGTACAGCCACAGATACATTATATCATACATATACAACTAGTTCACCCGACTTTTGCGTGTTTTTAAACTTTTTACTTCCATTGTTCTCTGCAAATTTTCTGCTCCGGCAAAAAAGGATTTTTTACTATTGCAAAATGAACTAAATATTACCGAAAACACTCCCGAAAACAATGAACAGTCTCCGATATTCAGTATGCAATCAGATTTGCATCGCAAACAAACAGTGAGCTGGACAAGATTGTAAAATTGATGTCAAAGACTTGAGGAAGCAGAACACAAGCAGACTGCTTTTATTTGCAACGCCTTTATCTATTTTTACATGTGCTTGGTTCCACATAGTGCTGTACTTTTGTAGGAGAGGTAGAGAGGGTCAAAGGAGACTCACAACGACACATTTCAAGTTTGAATGTCAGAATGTTTGCTACCCACCACAAATGAAGATGAAAATGACGATTATAGGGCACTCAAACACTACTTGACAAAGATAAATAAGTCCATTATTCCAATATCCAAGGAGAAACGTAACCAACAACGTTTAGATGTGTAACAAAGCAAGACCAATTGGAACTATCTAAACTATCTAAAGTGTACACCAACCATTCGGTTCGAGTTAAGACCATCACCTTATGGCCGAGTAAAAAACAGGCACATCATGGCTATTTCTGTGCATAGAAGTGAGTCAGTACGTTGAGCAAGTTCATTTATCTGCTAAAAAGAATCAAAGCCTATTTACCTTTAGACTAGATTAACATTCTACAAAGGCTACATCCAACCACACACTGACCACTGTTGTACTATTTAGGGCCAGTCAGCACGTGTTCAACGGATAAGAAAACTACAACATACGTTCACTTATTCAATACCGCCAATAGAACGAACTCAATTAAGATTGTGTATAACTGCAACACGTTTACACTAAGAAAATCTGTATCCTCAAGATCTACCAGAAGTTCTTCAAGTAATCATTTGTTTATTCCTAATGTTTAACTCACCACAACAAGAAGAGCTCTCCCATATACTTTCTAGAATTATTATAATATTAGTATTAATATTGATATTATAAAAACACTTTGACTGTCTGTACATTGTGGAAATTACTGTTGGATTTTAATCCAATTTAATGAATAACATCAAAAGGAAATTCAACAAATACAAATTCTGATTGAAACATTAAGTAATTTTAAAACTGTTAAATAAAAGAAGTGTAAAATAAGTATATGTGTAATTGTTTTTTTCTTTTTTTTTTCTAAAAAAGCAAATTCAAGTAGCCGATTGCAAGTAACCTTAACAGTGAAATTTACAATTGTATATTGAAAAAATAAGTAAAGTTTTCATCCCTTCACATATTTTAACTTATAACATACTAGATTAGCTTGTTCATATTTGCTGCTTATGTATGGATGTCTTATTCTTATCTTTCTACTTTTTTTTCTTATTTTATTTATATATGTTAGTTGATGGCCCGGTGGAAAATTAGCCTGTGACAAAACTGGGACTATTTCTTTTTTTTCTAGTTTAATTTCATATTGAAATAAAAAATAAAAATATGTGTAATTACATTTAAAAAAAAACTGCATGGCCCATTTACCCCATAAACCACAATGCCTTACGGGTGGAATTGAGATTCCAACATGGGGTCTCGTATAAGAAACAGTGACTGGGAGGATGACCAAACGTTAGAAGAAGATTAGAAAGATTTTGGATTCAGTAAAAGTTAGGTTTCCAATGAATGCTTGGAGCCTACACTCACTGTCTTGTCACATTTGTCATTTTTTTAATGAAGTATACTGACTACGAGGTAGATATTGAGGAAATGAAAAATGCAGTGCAGAAAGAGTTTAACGGCCCTGATAATTTGCTTGACTGCCGTGCTTTGCACAAGGAAATTTGCGAATTTCCTTGATGTTCCTCGTAATCGGGTTTATGGCGTCTTGTCAGATTATAAGGTAATAAACTAAGTACTAGTAAATTTGCATTTTAATAACTTAAACTTATAAGCTCACTATCTATATATAATAATATAAAAATAAGGTAAACCAGAGCTCCAATTTAATGAAATGAATTATTCATTGAATCATTCATTCATTCATTTATTCATTCACTACCAATCATCAAATTGTTGATCAATCAATCAATCAAAAATGACTATAGATAAAAAAGTAAACAAATAAATAAATTAATTAATTAATGTATCAATTCAAATAATCATGAAAAGAAAATCACATAGGAAAAAAAAGTGAGAAGTGAGCGATAATTTTCTCTCTCCCTTTTTTTTTTTTTTTTTGTTGCTATGTTTGCTTTTCATGATCAAATAATCATATAATCAATTGAAATATTCAAATCTTTATGCATGCGACAACATTTTATTATACCCAAGAAATATGCACAAAAATGCGAAAAATATCCGACCGTATTTTTGGCTTCCTTTTCCATAAGGTTATGCTGTTACATGGTAAAAATAGCACTTGTCAATCAAAATTTATTGTCCAATGACAAGTTAGAAAAGAAGTAACATGGTTTCTTTGAGTTGTAAACAAATTCCCGCGCGCTTCTCGCTTTACGCTCTTTTACGTTTGAAAAAATGTTATAAAAATCAACAAAAATTTCAAATGAAATGTGTAATGAATTACTTATTGGTAATCTAGCTATCTAAAACGGTTGTGCATTTTTAATTATCAAATGTGAATACTGCTTAACTCGTTAAAAAATAGCTAGTTTAAACTTTTGAAACTTTTGAAATTTTAACTTGCAGATGAGTACAATGACAAATTCATACAAGCGTTTTTTTGCGATTCAATAACAAATAAAAAAAAATACAAGAATTAAATTAAAAACACACACATAAAGTTCTCAACGATTGAGAAATATCTTACAAATAGAAGTAAATATAATTACTGCAAACTGCTTTCATGTGGATGGTATAAAAAAGAAATTCATTAAAGATCGTCAAAAAAGGTAAACATACCGGCGCCACCTTTCTTGTCCTGTATTGTCAAAAGTAGCAAAAAACATTTTCACCGCCTCTAAAAGTTTCACACAGTTCAACTGAACGGCGATGGCAAGCTTGTGTTGGTCGATCACACATTGTGCTAAAATTTGCATTTTCATTCCTTCCCTGAACTGGCAGTCCTACTTTGTTGACAAACATCTTGTATGACAATTTTGTTGTTGTGAATAGTTGATCAATCGGTATTGATCCTAAAGCTCTCCGTGTTATGAATTGCTTGTAAAAATTTGATGAATGAACAGAGTGAAGTTATCTTTGTGAGTCGTCTTCGTCTTGCTTTTCGCCTGTTTTGAATTGCTGCAGTAGTAGGGAAAGGCCGATTGACGCGCGAGAAGGAAATCGCTAGAAATAAATTGCGATTGCGCGAGAACTAAATTGCGTTTGCGTGTGAAAAAGTCATGAATTGACATTGCGCGAGAACTAAAATGCGTTTTCGCGAGTAAAAAGTCATAAATTGACATTGCGTGTGAAAAAATGTCGTCATGAACTGCGCATGCGTGAAAATGGGAAAAAATGAGATAAAGATTTGAAAAGATTCTAGTATCTTTATCTGAAAAATGGAGTCAAGAATTCTTGCTTTGAGAAATAATTCTCGCGTCAAGCTATTCAAGGAATTAGCAAACAGAGCCGCGCAATCAGTGAAAAAAAAAGTGAACAAGTTCACTGGGTGGATTCGCTCTCATGTTCCCAAGTCTGTTAAGAAGGCGGTGAACGATCGCGCGAAAGATTTGAAAGGGAAAATCAACAAAATCTATCGTAACTTCAAAAAGCCAGCAGCGACAGCAAGGCCAGCAGCAGCAGAACCAGCGCCAGCAGCAAAACCAGCAGCAGCAGCAGCATCAGAGCCAGAGCCAAGACAAGGATTTCTTCATACATATCGCATCAACGGTCAAAACGGAACAGACTATAAATCATTTTTTGAAAATAATCGAAACAAAGTCAAAGATTTAATCAGCAAGCAAGAAAAACCAATCAAGATGAAGCTGATATTAACATGTGAGTTTTATAAAATAAAAAACGGAGAGAGAATCTTTACTAGTAAGCATTTCCACTCCAAACGGGATTACAATGTAATTACTGATTCGACAGACATGAACGCCGTGTACAACAGAGGTATGGGAGTCATCATCGAAGAGCTCGAGCAGTTCACAAATCAAGGCTCCGGATGGATTTTCGAGAGGATTAATTATTTAGATATTCATGTTGACAAGTACAATCCCATTGCAGCTAAATCTTGGATTGATTTGCCTAAAACGCTAAAAAATAAGAAAGCCATTATTAATCTCAAAAACAAGGATAATCAATGCTTCAAATGGTCGACTGCAAGAGCAATATTTCCAGAGGAAAGAGATAACGAAAGAATCTCTAAAAAGTTAAGAGCAAACAGCGAAAAGCTGTGTTGGAGTGGATTAGAGTTCCCGGTCAAAGTAGATCAGATAGGAATCTTTGAGAAACACAATCCAGGGATTGCCATCAATGTCTATGGCTACCGTAAAGAGATTTATCCAATTAGAATTAGCGAGGTTGAAAATCGTGAGCGAACCATCAACCTTTTATTTTCAAATGACGAAATGAGTCATTATTGCTGGATTAAGAGCATGTCACGGTTATTGAGCGTACAAACTAAGAAAAACGGTCATACTCGATATTTTTGTGAGCGGTGTACGCAATCGTTCAAATCCCAGAAATCCTTGGACAAACACATAGAATATTGCAAGAATCACAATGCAGTGAAGATGACGCTGCCTCCAAAAGGAACAATGCTTTCTTTTAAGAACTGGAACCATTCTATGCGCGTTCCCTTTGTCGTTTATGCGGATTTTGAGTGTATTACGCAAAATATAGAATCATGCCAGCAAGAGGACAACCCATCATTCACGCAGCAATATCAGAAACACAAACCCAGCGGATGTTGTTTTATGATTAAATGCTACGACGACGATCTATTTCAACCTATGATTTTCAGTTATACGGCACAAACCGAGGATGACGATGTTGCTCAAAAGTTCATCGAATGATTAGAAGAATCAGTTAAAATGTTATATGAATCCATCTACCAAAATAAAAGATGTAAAATGACCGAAGAAGACAATATTGCCTATGAGAAAGCCACTCACTGTCATATTTGCAATAACGAGTTGAAGGATGACAAGGTTTTAGATCACGATCATCTTACAGGCAAATACCGCGGAGCTGCTCATAATGAATGCAATTTGAATTATAAACTCCCCAAACATATTCCTGTCATCTTCCACAATCTCTCAAGCTACGATGCTCATCTATTCATTAAAAATCTCGGTGTATCTCAAGGCAAGATCGATTGTATCCCCAACAATGAAGAAAAATATATTTCATTCAAAAAGATGATCAAGGTTGGTGAATTCACGAACAAAGAGGGGAAAACAATCAACATCAATAGGGAGATTCGATTCACTGATAGTTTCAAGTTCATGGCTTCATCTCTAGATTCATTAGTCAGCAATCTCGAACGAGATCAATTCAAGAACATGAAAGTGAATTACGAGGGTGAGAAGCTGAATCTGTTGTTGAGAAAAGGCGTCTATCCTTATGATTACATGAACAGTCTAGAGAAACTCAACGAAACAACACTTCCCCCTAAGAACGAGTTTTATAGTAAACTAAACGGTTGTCATATATCAGATGAAGATTACTATCACGCTCAAGAAGTCTGGAACGCTTTTGAA
Source organism: Diadumene lineata (assembly GCA_918843875.1). Taxonomy (NCBI): domain Eukaryota; kingdom Metazoa; phylum Cnidaria; class Anthozoa; order Actiniaria; family Diadumenidae; genus Diadumene; species Diadumene lineata. The sequence goes on along the minus strand of CAKKNV010000001.1, from coordinate 512,774 downwards.
ATGAAATCAATGAGGGAATATCACGATCTCTATTTAGAATCAGACGTCATTCTACTAGCGGATGTATTTGAATCGTTCAGAGACGTCTGCATGCAAAATTATCGGCTTGATCCTTGTTGGTACTTCACTGCCCCAGGCTTATCCTGGGATGCATTGCTGAAGAAAAATCAATCTCGAGCTGCTCTCCGACCCCAACATGCTGTTGATGGTAGAAAACGGTGTTCGCGGAGGCATTAGTACGATCATTAAACGTTACGCGAAGGCGAATAATAAATACATGAATTCCTTTGATGCTCAACAACCCTCAAAGTTCATTAAATATTTAGATGCGAATAATCTTTACGGGTGGGCAATGAGTCAACCACTACCAACACATGATTTCAAATGGATGCCAGCCCGCGAGTTGACGTATTGGAGAAGACGTTCCTGTATTCTAGAGGTGGATTTAGAATATCCTCAAGAACTTCACGAGCTTCATAATGAATATCCCCTTGCTCCAGAACGTTTGATCATTGATAAAGTCGAAAAACTCATTCCGAATCTTTACAATAAAGAAAAATATGTTGTTCATCATGAAACGTTGAAATTACATGAAAGACTCGCAATGAAAATTACTAAGATTCATCGCGGGATTAAGTTCCAAGAATCTGCATGGATGAAGCCATATATTGATCTGAACACGGAATTACGAACAAAATCTAAGAACGAGTTTGAGAAAGATTTTTTCAAACTCATGAACAACTCTGTTTTTGGAAAGACGATGGAAAATATTCGAAACAGACAGGATATTAGGCTCGTCACAGATGAATTCCAAGCAGCGAGGCTCATCAATCAGCCTAATTACAAGAGTCGAACGATCTTTTCGGAGAATCTAGCTGCCATTCATATGGGAAAAACGGAGCTGGTATTTAATAAGCCCACGTATGTTGGAATGTCCACCCTCGATTTGAGTAAGAATCTCATGTACGAATTTCATTACAACTATATCAAACCCAAGTATAGAAAGAGAGCAGAACTCTTATTTACAGATACAGACAGTTTGATGTATGAAATTCAAACAGATGATTTTTACAAAGACATTAATTCAGATATTAGCTCTAAATTCGATACAAGTAACTATCCACCGGATCATACTGGAATAACACAAAGAATGAACAAGAAAGTCATTGGAATGATGAAAGACGAAACTGCCGGTGAAGAAATCACAGAGTTTATAGGACTTAGGTCCAAACTCTATGCTTATAAAATGGATAATGAATACGAAGCTAAGCGTTGCAAGGGCGTGAAGAAGACCGTTGTGAAAAATAATATCACATTCAACGACTGTAAGACTTGCTTATTCGAGGGAAACGAACTAATGAAGAAAATGAACGTCATTCGAAGTCGAATGCATGAAATCTACACGAAAACAATTAACAAGATTGCTCTATCAAACGCGGACGATAAAAGAATCGTTCAAGAAGATAAAATTCACACACTCGCATACGGATTTTAAAACGCGGAAAAAGTGTGATTTGGAAAAAATAAAATAAAAATATTATATAGGAACATGGACGAAGCAAAATCTAAGAAATGTACGAGATGTAAATGCCACCGATCCCTCAGTGATTTTTCCAAAAAAGGTCGTGTGTTAAAAACTTGTATTAGCTGTAGAGAGCGTGATAGACGTTCTTGGGCTAAAAATAAATGTTTGCATGACAAACAAAAATCGCGCTGTAGAGAATGTGGCGGCGTGAGTTTTTGCGAACATAATAAACGGAGGGCTCAGTGTGTTGATTGTAACGGCACACAAATATGCAAACATAATACACGAAAGGCTTACTGTAAAATGTGTTCAGATCCAGCTAAGGTAACCATCTGTTGTTGGATTAAAAATAGTAGAGCGAGTGATAAGAAATACAATCGTTATGATGCGAACAACTTCATCGACAAATGCTTCCTAAAAGGCTTAATCGAGGACTACATAGACTACATCGTCGAATATAGAGACGATTTAGCCACTATCGAAAGACTCAATAATTCTATCGGGCATAAAAAATCCAACTGTGTCCTATGTTGCATGAGATGTAATAACATGAAAAAATCGAATCAGGAGGAAGCAGCAGGTGGTAACTCTGTATCCTCTGGAACAACTTGAAGTTCTTCCCTCACAAAATTTCTTTTTGGTGCACCATCAGATAAATAGTACAGAACAGGTTGATTAGGAGAAACAACAGCCCTTGAAATATTATAAATGTCTAATGACCAGGTTGGATCTGTTGCTCGACGAGAACCGCCCTCCAATTCACCAGGTTGATATAAATATCGAACATTTACTTCAGGGGGAAGGCGGATCTCTTGTAATCCAATAGGACGGTTATATTTCACATGAGATTCACTCACTTGTGTTGATTGAATAGCGTCAACGGGTTTCTTGCCAGTAATTCTCTTGACAGAACTATTAATGCTTTGTAGAACCGCCGGCAATCTTCCAACCCATTCATGAGACCGTCCATTTTCCATTGTCATTTCTTGGGCGTACTGATGACTAAATAGTCTCTCAGCAATGGTTCGATTAGCACGTTCCACCAACGCTTGAGCTCTGTGATTATTTGCCTCAGATCTTTGGATCGTAACAGATTTATTTTTCATGATTTTCGTGACCTCACCCATGAATTCAGTGCCGGGATCTATAATAATGGTTTCAGGCCAATTCAATCGTCTAGAATAAATCGTTTCAAATCCTCTACGAACTTCTGATGAGTATTTAGATGTTATGGCTTCTGCATCGACGTATCGACTCGCAACGTCAACAACCACAAGAGCATATTTATAAGTCCTTCTACGGACAACATCGTGGGGTAATAATAAATCTGCTTGATGAATTTCATTCGGTTTCTCAACATTCCAATGCCATCTAGAGACGTATTTCGGTGCCGGTAAATAGATTTGCCACAATGCTTGTTTTTCCAACCATTTCTTCACAACGGCTTTGTCAACATGAGTTACCTCAGCTAGTTTGTCAATAGCGCCATATCCTTTCCAGTAGCCGCTTGGACTATAATAATGGTTCGATAATTTCCTACTATCCATATATAAAATTACATAAAGCATTCTTTTAATAAAATAAAAGATGAGTCAAGTATTTTTAGAATTCTTAGATCCAAATAAAGACTACAGAAAACCTTTCGGGCACAAGGCAGAGAGAACTCTCCACAGAGTCACTTTCAATCCATCCAAAGCAAATCCCGGGGAAATATTGAACGTCTATATTCCTAAATTAAATGATAATATGGTATTTATGCCTGGATCGCTGGGGTTAACGTTCAATATCACCCAGCCTACAGATAAGCATGCGAACAACCGGTTTGTGAATAATTTAAGCAGGAATCTCATTTCGAGGATGAGAGTGTCCTGCGGTGGTGAGGTTCTAGTAGACTTGAATAGGTTTGATTTGTATGAAACATACAAAGATCTCTTCCTAACGAAAGAACAGCGTGGAAATATGTTGAGAGAGGGCATCTCATCCATTAACATGCGTAAACTACGAGCTTCAGCAGGTGATAAGAGTTCAACAGATGCCGATGAAGTTGCCCTTGCCGGTATTTACAGCAGTAAATATAGAATGGCTATTAACCATCCCATTTTTGATTCACATGGTGTATTTTATGCAAGGGGTTTATCTAATAATGTTTTATTCGAAATTACTCTAGCAGAGAGCAAAGATGTCGTGATTACATCGGATACAACAAAGTCATACCAATATGGAATTACAAATCTTGAACTCGAATATGAATGTATTCATAGCAGTCTGCTTTCAAGTGAAGCTCTTAGTTCATATCAAGTCGGTAAAGGATTTTATTATGAGAATGTTCTTCTCCACAAACAATTCCAAATAACAAGGGACACCTATAGCGTGATCAATGAGCATATTAATATCCCCAGAAGATCCATGTCTGGGATTCTTATGCTCTTCACTGAACTGCATACTGCAGGTGCACGAGACAGTGAGAAGTTTGTGTATCCTAATTTAACGGAAGTGAATTTTAACATTGACGGTCTTCCAAATAAGTTGTACAGCAAAGGAATGATGAAGACCGATTTCTGGACAGCTGCAATACGTAAATTCGGTCTTAGTGATAATATCACGCCAAAACAGTTCTATAAAGATAAGTTCTGTCTATGGATTGATCTTCGACCATCTTCAGATGATTCTATCCATGGTAATGGCCTACAGCTGAATTCTACCAAAGACGGTGCTAAGCTTGAAATTAAACGAGACACCACTGGAACAGGTAAACTGAACTGTTACATGTTCGTCATAAGCGATGCCATGATGGAAGTTCAAAATTCTGATTTGAAATCAATAATCTACTAAAAGATAATAACTATTATTATAATAATAGATGGAATCAATGCGAGATAAATTACCGTTTCATTGTATCATTACCGGTCCTACTAAATGTGGAAAGACACAATTTTTTAGTAGATACTCTCCGCGGTCCCTATAGAGGGATCTTCGAATACATTATTTTGGTTTGTCCAACATACTCAAAAAATAAAACATACCAAGGTTTTGCTAAAAACGATCCGAGGTTTGTTGTATTAACTCCAGATGCTAGTAATGAGGATGAGATTAATGATATATTATCAGATATCATGGAAGTGCTTGATGATTATAAGAATGTATTAGTGATTCTAGACGATTGTGCATTCAGTAAAGATGTGAAGAAGCGTTCAAATAAATTTATTAAGTTAGCATTTAGTGGAAGACATAATTTCATTTCAGTATGGGTATTAACACAACAGTTAACAGCCGTTGCGAAACCGTTCAGGGAGAATGCAGGATGTATCATTAGTTTTTTCACCCCGAATAAGATATCGAATCAGACACTCTTTGATGAATATGGTGAATATATAAGTGCTGAGGATAAGAATTATTTTATGAAGATTCTTAAATCTGAAAAGCATTCAAGAATTTGTTTCTGCCTAGAAAATCCATTCCATACATACGTGGAAATTCCAAACTGTTTAAAAAATTAATGTTAATATATAAAATGGAATCCGTTCTTGATCAATATGTTGATGAGACAATACCTGAAGAATCAGAACCAGTAGTGGAATAGAAAACAAGGACTAAGAAAGATAATCCGGAAATAGAAGAGAAACGAGAACAACTCTCTATATAAGCAGTTCTTGGTACAATCGAGACGTATACAGGCATTCACATATCCTTGGTGGATGTGAAGAAGTTGAAAGCAAAGGATGTGGAGAAATATTATAATCGATATCAAGTAACTATGGGTCATCAAGTAACCAGTGGATTGGTTGATACAGCTTTAGAAACAGGTGTTGAGTTAGTGAGTTATGCTTTACCGATCGATGATAAAACTGAACTATGCAACGATTTGAAGAAGAATGAACTTGTTAAACAGGAATTAAATAATACGGCAGGATATATTGTAGTCAATGGCGGTCGACTCGTAGCTTTTGCAAGCGGTTTACTTCAGATTGCTAAGCATATAAATTTTAATAATAAAACTGTTGAAGAGTCTGCTAGCACCTCCTGAGCACTCTGCTAGCACCTCCTGAGCACTCTGCTAGCACCTCCTGAGCAGAAAAATTACTTAAATAAAAAAAATATTTATTATATATAAGATGAATCAACTCGAATGTTCAATTTGATTATTGCCTGTTGAGACGGAGGGGGAAAATGCTCGTTTAGAATGCGGTCATGATTTTCATTTAGAGTGTGTGAAAAACATTCGAAAACCCCTTTGTCCACTTTGCCGTCAACCTCTGAAAAGTCAACATCTTACAGAAGAGGATCAGAAGAAAATAGAAAGACGTGAACAAGAGGATCAGAATTCTTTCCATGATTATGAGGATGAGCACCGGTTACATCAGCTAGCACTTCTTGAGCGTGTCTTGAGCACTCTGCCAGCACCTCATGAGCACTCTGCTAGCACCCTGTTAGATCTTCTTGAGCAGCACTCTACTAGCGCCCTGTTAGATCTTCTTGAGCGCGTCTTGAGCACTCCTCCTGAGCAACGTGCTAGCACCCTGCAAGCACTTCTTGAGCACCCTGCTAGCACCTCCTGAGCAGAAAAATTACTTTAAAAAAAAAATATTTATTATATATATAAGATGGATCAAGTTGAACAAATCACGAAAGAACCAGAACAGAAGACAGAACGTATTAAGGACCCGAAGAAGGTTGCAGCTGGGAAACGATTAGCAGAACGTAATAAGAAGGCTAAACAAGCCCTTTTGGAGAAAGAGGAAGCCCACCAAGTGGATGCCACAAATGAGTCTTACGACTGCTCTGACATTGGTTGGCATCACTCTAACAGCTGTAGATTTATATTTTAGATTTAATAATAAACCAACCACAGATTCACAGGTGATGATCGTTGAGAAACCTGAACCTCCCAAGGTGGAGAAAGCTAAACCAAGAATCGGAATGGAATAAAACTACATAAATAAATAGTATGATATTATTAAAATGGGTTCAAGAATTGAAAACAAAGTTGTTAAAACAGTAATTGATTCCGCCATTGTGGTGGGTTTGGCTGCAGGAGTTGGTTATGTTGCTAAGAAGGCATTTAGGGAGTCCTTCCTCTCTGATCCGTCAAGCTCTCTGGTGAACTATGGAAAATGGGTTGTTGTGCTGTCTAAGATTATTCCTACAAATATATAAAAATAGAAAACATAAATAATATATGAATGGCTAGTGCGGTGATTATGATGATAGTGGGAGCGGCACTCAATGCTACTGCTTTCACAGGCTCGATGTATTTGGCTAAATATCTTGATGGGGGTCATATTGATAAGGAAAAAATAAGACATGATAAGGCTATGGAGGAATATCAGCGAGCTATGGGAGAATACCATAAACAACGAGAGGCATATCAAGATTGGTTGACAGAACAATATTCAAATCAGAAATTAACTGAAGATACGCTCAATGAGGCAGATGAAGCGCTTATTTTGTATAGGAAGGCTCATCCTGATTTTAATTTTCAAGAGCCGCAACTTAGAAATTATTACAAGCCAAGTACCAAACAAAAACAGTATGAAATGGTTTATGTAGGTGGTGGAATGTTAGCTGCTGGTATAATGGTGAGTAGGTGGTTATAGTTATAAGGTTTTAAATATTATTATATATGTTACATATATAATAAATGGAAGGAGAAATAGATTTTGATCCCACCACGGAAGAAGGTAGAGAAGATTTAAATAATACTGTAGATGAAGAATATGATTCACTGATTCCAAAAGAAAACGAAGCAGGAGAATCTTGGAATCAACGAATTTCTAGTCGATTTAGATCAGGCTCGGGTTATGTAAAACGTAGGTTGGCTGATTTATTCAAAACAAGAAACACCGGGGAAGCAGTTCCAGAATACATGCAGCTGGATAGACTAAGAGAATCTACTTTACTTACGAAATATCCCGACCTTGACGAAAACTTAATTCGGATCACTACAGATGAAAACGGAAAACAACAAATATCCTTTTTTTCAAGAAGAATTAATGGCTGGACAAAACCAGTGAGACTTTATAACGAAAATAACACGGTGCGTAAAGATGTTGATAAGATCATCAACTCTGGAAAGTATAACCAGATTTCAATCCAGCTTGATGAACTAGATGCAACCAATAGAAATCTCAGAGAACAAGAGGAGAGAAACACCGAACAAATCAATAGAAATAATGAGGAACGTCGTGGAGCAAATCAAGAAAGAACAAGAGCCATAGACCGTGAAAATGAAGAACTCAGCGAAAGAAATTCTATCCTTGATGACACTATAGCAGAAAATGAGTTGGAGAGAGAACGTCTTGAAGAAAGGATGTCATTGAGGGATCATGTTAAGACGATTTTTAAGAAATACGGTTTTACTGTGACTGCTGTGCTTACTGCGATGGGGGTGATTATCGGCGTGATTGTAAGCAACTTGAAAACCGGTCTGACATCTGTTGCGAAAGGTGTTGGTAATGGTTTGAAAGCCATTGGAAAGAAACTAGGAGAAATTCTCCCTGGAATGGTTGGTGCGATCGCTAGTTTCATTTTCAGAACTGCTGGGGAGGTGGTTGGATTTCTTGCTAAGAATGCATGGCTTCTCATAGTCGCTGTTGTGATGTATATGGTAGATCGTATTAAAAAGAAAAAATAATTATAGTAAAAATGGTCATTCTCCATATTAACAAGAAAGTAGCTGATAACACCATTTGGTTTGATACCCCCATCCGTTGTAAGAAAATAAGGATGATCAAATGCTTTTTCGAAAATACAATAAATTATCTATGCTTTCTATTTACAATGCACCATCGTCGACAGTAAACAGGTCATAGCTGGTGGTAAACATTTGCCTATATTGTCTTACATCCCCATGAAATCATCAGATGATGAGATTGTTTACTTTTCAGAGGAAATATACATTCCTACTTTAGATTCTGAATATATGTGACCCTCCATAGGAGAACAGTGAAAAAGGTGATCGCACGCACACGGTGAATTTTTAGCACGTTCGCTTGTAAAGCAACGCACGCGATTATGCGCATAAAGTTACCTCATTAAGCTATCGTGCTATTTCTATTGTTTTTTATTTGTTTTAATGTTTACTTTCTTTAGTGAGAGTTAGCACGGAGTTTCTTTTCTTTTTTAACACGATAAAAGTTTTGCGTGCTAACTTAGCACGTTAAATTAACTCCACGATGAGACCGAACATGGTACATACCACGCTCAGTTTATAATCAGAATTGTCTTTATACATTCTAAGCACTATTGACGATCAGATGACCATGCAGATTTTAGAAGATAAACGTTGATGTGTTCTAGGTGTCGATAATATCCGTATAAGCGATGCTTGTGTATAATATGACATTATCCGATCATTTGCCATCAGAATTTACCTTGCTAGAAAGAACTTAAGAAAACATTTATTGATCAAACCATTTGTCTTACCTTTAAGTATCCTGTCAAGATGTCTTGTTCAAAATTTTCGATTAATTTCAAAAAATACCCAGTAACCATGCAAACAAACCCAATCACAAACAAGGAACGTACCGCACGATAGTTGCGATAATTCAGTAAACGTATCGTAAGAAATGCGTATAAAATAAGAAAAACATGCATCAAAACCAACACTGAATACCTCTTTGTTTAAATACCTGACTTTATTTTAAAAAGAGAGGGAATAAAGACACATAACCTTGCTAAAAAACCGCATACACTCGTGATACATTTGACAGGACGCCATCGACGCCATCTTGTTTGAAGCACGTTGTTACACCAGTCTCTCTCTTCTCGAACGCATGGAACTGTTCAAAATGGCGCCCGCTCGATGTTTTCTGTTAGAAATCTGTCAATTTTTGCTCTATTTTAACTAAAATTGAAAGTGTTAGTGTTAAACACTGATGGAAAAAAGGTCGACTTTTACATACTGGTGCCAAAAATGTAATCTTCTCGATTGTTGTGATCGAAATACCACTGTCAGTAGAACGGTCAATTTGTTTATGTTACTTTTTCAAAAAACCGATATTTCACGATATTGGGCTTTGTTATACTGTAAAATATAATAATAATAATAATATTTAATACTTATAAAGCGCAAATTACATGTGAATATGATCAAATGCGCTGGATAAAATAATACAATATCATAAACTGTAATGAAAATATTGAAAATAATAAATAATTTACATCGATGATAATAAAAATATACAGATATATACATATAATTGATGAATATAATAATATAAGAAATGTAAAAAACCTATATTATATATAATATAAAATATGAAATATGAATGTATACATAATAAAATCACTTAATTAAAATGTTCATATGCTAATTTGAATAAATAAGTCTTCACTAAAGATTTAAACTTATTAAAATTGTCCTCCTTCCTAATGTTATTTGGTAGAGAATTAAAAATTGACGGTGCAGCCGCTGAAAAGGCTCTGTCGGCTAACGTTTTTAGTGTTTTTGTACTGTATGGTTTTAGCAACAGTTCACTGTTTCTACGTAGAGAATAACTACTTGGTTTCTGTACCGTTACAAGGTTGCAGATGTAGTTGGGCGCTAGTCCATGCATAGCCTTGAAAGACATAATTAAGATCTTGTATTTTATCCTTTCTTTAACTGGTAACCAATGTAGTGAGTACAACACAGGGGTGATGTGACTATATCTCGATGTATTTGTTATTAATCGTGCTGCTGCATTCTGCACTCGTTGTAGTTTGAATATTGATGTTGCTGGTAGACCATACAGCAGACTGTTACAATAGTCTATTCGTCCCATCACAACGGCATGAACGAGAGTCTTAGTAGCTTCAATAGATAAATATTTCCTTATTCTTCTTATGTTATAAATGTAATAAAATGCATTTTTACAGACATTATTTATTTGAGGTAACAAAACCATATTCTCATCAAAAGTAACTCCCAAGTTCCTAGCTGTTGTAACTGATTCAATGAAAGAGTCTCCAACAGATAGTTTGTTGTTATTAATTTTGCGTAGTTGTTGTTTTGTCCCAATTATCAGGAATTCAGTTTTACTATCGTTAAGTTTCAGTTTGTCCGTTACCATCCATGCACGAATAGCTGAAATGCACGCTTCCATTGCGGCTAACGACTGTTCTTCATCGACACTTGAACCAGGTTTGAAAGATAAATACAACTGCGTGTCATCTGCGTATGCGTGTGCTGACGGAAGGTGATCACCGATGATGTTGAATAATTTACTTGAATAGAGAGTAAAGAGCATTGGTCCAAGACAGGATCCTTGTGGTAGTCCATGGGTTGAGAGGTTGAATTCTTTTGAGACACCTCCTTCCAAAGTAACTTTCTGACATCGACTTGACAGATAGGAGGTAAACCAACTCAATGCTTTGCCAGATATACCGAATGACGTTTCTAATCGTCTTAACAGGATACCGTGATCCACCGTATCAAAAGCAGCACTCAAGTCCAGAAGCACTAAAAGAGTAACGTGTTGTCTGTTCATACTAAGGAGAATGTCATTTTGTATTTTAAGTAAGGCTGTTTCAGTACTATATCGCTGCCTGTAGGCCGACTGTAGCACTGGAAGTAAGTTATTATTTACAAGATGATCATATCTTTGATTGTATACGGCTCGTTCAGTTAATTTGGAGATGAATTTGAGATTACTGATTGGACGAAGGTTGTTGAAAGTAGCATCGAGTCCGGATTTTTTGAGGATAGGCTTTATCATTGCTTCTTTCCATGTTGTAGGGAAGTGACCACACGCTAAAGATGAGTTGATGATCTTTGTTATAACTGGCAACAGGACATCCAAACAATCTGTAACTAGTGAGGTGGGCATTGGATCCAATGTGCAATGCTTTTTAGCAGAAGATGAAATGAGAGTGGAGACTTCCTCTTCTGTCAGCTGCTTAAAGCCATGTAAGGTAGTACAACCTGCTGGTAGTGTGACATCAGGTACTGGGGTACACGTAGAATCCATATGGTCAATTTCGTTTCGAATTTTGGAGATCTTGTTCACAAAGTACTCGCCAATATTATCACAGAGTTTATTCTTGTTTGAATGATTTGGAAAACACAAGTCATTCTTAGGGAGTAGTAGTGCTTTGGAAACTCTAAACAGCTTTGCCTGGTTGTCGCTATTGTCAGATACAAAGTCAGTAAAATATTCACGTTTAGCTTGATTTATTAGGTATGTCACATAGTTTCTCTGAGTTTTGAATTGTTGAAGAGCGTCAGGTGTTTTTAACTTTCTCCATGCTCTTTCTTTCTTTCTGCGTAGCCTTTTTGCGGCGTCAATTTGAGCATTATACCACGGTGCCGATGTACGTATTTTTAATGTTTTTTCTTTTAATGGGGCGTGGTGTTCTGTTAGTTTCTTGAGTGTAGTATCGTAATCTTGTACCAGTCGATCCAGATTTGTAGGTGTGTTCACGTCCTCGTTATTTTTACATAGCTCGCTGTCGGCAAGATCGTTTTTGAGATTATTTATATTAACTGACTTGATCTTTCTATATTGTATTCTGCGTACAGGAGCTTTTGCTTTTGTAAGTTCAAGGTTGAAGATAACAGATGCATGATCCGATAGAAAGCGATCAATGGTTGGTTCACTATTGATGATTGAATCAGAATATCGGGACATAACGAGATCTAGGGTATGTCCATAAGTGTGTGTGGGTTGCCGAATATGTTGATACAAACCCACTGATTCAAGTAGTTCGCTCAATGACGCAGCATCATTGTCGTCCTTGCAGTCCATATGGATATTAAAATCGCCACAGATCACTAGGGGCTCTTTACATAAAAGCAGAGATTCCAAGTAGTTTGAAAATTCAGTGTAGAAAACGCTTGTATTCACCTTATGTTCACTTGAGTAAGGTGGACGATATATTATGACGATTCTAACATTTTGTGCAGGTGAGGTGCTGATAAGCCACTCCGAAAATTCAAACGATGTTTTACAGCCAGCATCAATTTTATTTACAGTGAAATAATCTCTGCATATTAAGGCTGTTCCTCCACCATGTCTATATTCGCGTGCATGATCATAAAGTTTATAGCCGTCTGGACACAGTTCTACTCGCACAGCATCATCACATTGCTGGAGCCAAGTCTCGGTTATAGCAAAAACATCAGGTTTACTGTCGTGGATGATGTAGTCTACAATGTCAGAGGTTTTGTTTCTGACAGACTGACAGTTAGCTAAACAAAATTTGATATTTTTGTTTGCGCGTATAGATGCTTCTGCTTGTTCTTGAGGAGATAATTGTTGTTGCTTCGAGTGTGGGCCAGGATGAGGATGAACATCACCGCTTAATGAAATAGCCATGTAATTAAAGGATGAAACAGAGTTTGGATAATACAAAATCCGGCTAGAAAACCACTTTGTTTTCAGCGTTCGCGTGTATATTCTTGTGTTGATTGTACAGACATACTTTAGTATGCTTCGGTGTTATCACTTGAATTCTTTTTACTACTCAAAATAGTGGGGGAAAAAACATGATGAAATAGCTACTTAACACATTGCCCATTTTCGATTCGAAGTTTTGAGTTTCTACGGACCGAGTCGCGGACAGTCCGAAAATCAAAATAATGTCACATTTTCTTAATATTAAACCGATCATTGTACCGTAGAATGCTGTTCTTTTTATGATCACAGTAACTGATGATTGGTAAGTTTATGATGATGGCTATTCAAAATCATTTAGAAGCACGTTCATAATTATGAACTCGATAAGTTAATACGATCATAATTTCAGTCCGATGCCTGAACTCGATAGGTTAACACGATACATGAACACGATACTGATCACACATTGGTGTTATTGCACGTTCTTTTGTGTCTTTGGGTAAATACTATCGTGCGATAATTAGGTCATTTTAGCATGCAATATCGTGCTATCTACCGCGCCTATTGTTCTATCGTGCTAAAACACCGTGTGCGTGCGATCACCTTTTTCACTGTTTTCCTATGGAGGGTCACATATTACCAGCATTCGATTTTGGGTGAGGGATGTGAAGAATAAATTAATCGATAGTGGGATTTATCCTATGCATTTAACATTGGAAATTATTTAAAAATGTGAATCGTAAAAATATAATAATGGAAGGGAATGAATTCAGACTTCAAAAAACCTATCAGGCTCTAGAAAGCTTTGAAAAAGAAGTTGAGCATTCCAAAAGAATAAGGGATAATTATAAACGATCTTACTGTGTTTTTTTCGAAAATAGGGATGTTCAGCGGATTAATATCGATTGGGCTCTCCTCCGGTGGATTAGGAACCAGTTTATCCGGGCTAGGACTCCTCGTAGGAGTTCCATTAGGAGCTCTGGGTGGTCTTTTTGGATTAATTTCGGTTGGTAGTATAGCTCTTTCGAAACGACTTTCAAAGAAAGTTTCGAAGCATGATCGGACTGTAGCTTTAACAATATCAGAACTCAATAACCTACAAGATCTCATTTCGAAGGCTTTGAAAGATAATATTATTTCTGATGAAGAATTCACAACAATCCTGAATAAGGTGGAAAACTTTGAGGAAATGAAAACTCGTCTTCGAAAAGAGCAAGTTGTTGAAATGGTTCAAAGTGAAATCGTGAAAGAATTAGTTGCTTAAAAATGTGGATCTATAGAATAAAACTATGAAATTCTCAGAGTTTCAAAAGAAATATCCTAATTATAGTACTTATCGTTTCGGTCCAAATGATAAAGGAGACGTAGAATTTTTATTTAATGGCTACAACTATGATCCGTTCGATAAGGATGGAAATCTGGTGAAAACCTTGTATGAATTTCCAACTTGGAGAGGACATCATTATAAACCAGAAGATATTCGTGATTTTCTTAATGATCATTTATCATGGTATAAGCTCAATGAAACAGCTCAGTATAAATCTTGGGAATGGAATAAGATGCCCCCAAGGTATGATCAATGGTCCACCTTTGATATTTACATCACACCTACTCATAAAACACATTTCGAGTTTAGAGATATTTTTAAAAATTCAGAACTCATATTCAAGAGTGCTCAAGAAGCAGAACGGTGGTTAACTTCCCCTAATTTATCTTATTTTTCACAAGCTTTGAATTTTGCAGTATGGTGTGCTACTGGTGGTTGTGGTGTAACTCGTGATATGTTAAATGACGATCAAGTGGGATCCTTCTATAAATTTCATGTTTATTTTACTATAAGAAGAATTCTCAATGAATTGCAGTCTCCTCTCCCAGGCGATCCATTATATTCTTGGAATCATAATTTCTACAACAAGGCTTCATTTCAGAGATTGCAGAAAGAATTCAAGACGAAAACCACTGATTTTCGATTTATGAGTATGGATGGATACGGTCTTGGTGATCCTTATGCGTATGGAGCTCGTGGAATTTTCAAGGATGTCACTCAGCCTAATTATCGTCCTTATAAGAGTGTTGATCAATTACCTGATGAATGGAAAGCTCGTGATGGACATTTCCAAGTATCTTATGTGACTGATCCTAAAACCAAGGATCAATATGAATGGTTCTTCCCTAAAGAGTCTCAAGGATTAACTAGAGCTGGACTGTCTAGAATTAACCAAAGTATTGAAGCCTTCGTCTATTGCCTACTTAGCAGTCAAGCAAAAACAAGATCTTCCATCCTAGGAGATGGGGGTTCTTCTCAAGAAACGAAGAGAGTCTTTCTACAGTTATTTGAGAGTTCTGTGGTTGACTCTTATAATATCTCGAAGAGCATTGAACGATATCAATTCGCATTAACTCAAACTAAACAACGACTTGATCTTGTTGTTGCTTATGGTTGTTGGTTACTTCCATCTAATTTACAGATTAACACGAGTACCATTCTGGGTTATAACAACAAATTAGTGAAGGCTGTAGATAGTATGCCACTCGGGATCAACCATGATGTGAATTTAGAAATCAAACCACGTCCAACTATCTCGAAAATAAAACTACCTCATGACGTTGTTATTGAAAAACACGTGGAACCGCCGCCGCCGCCGTCAGATCCGAAACCGAAAAGAATTCCACCATCTGAATCACACGATACAAATCTAGCCGTAGTCACTATTGGTGCTGCTGGTTTGGGTTGGCTAATGTTTCGCTAAATGTTTGTTTTCCCATCTGAATCGGATGGGAAAATCACTCAAAAATAAGTTTTCATGATATTATAAATCGTCATCTCCGAAACTCCAACCTTTTTGGAAAACTCAGACTTGGTCATTTTCAATTCAGGATTTAAACATATATAATGATAGATCATAGCTGCAGTGAAGGATTGTGCATTACATCCTTCCACCTTTTTTTCAAGGATCATTTCAAGAATTTTATGATAATGAGAATTGGAAACTCCTGCAAGTTTCATCATCCAACCAAGAAGTTTTTCTGGAGTGATATGATTCGTTCTAACTTCGGGAAATGCTATTTGGTATTTAGTGATTCCTTCAGACATTCTTCTCCTATTAAGATTGAAAAGATTTCGACTATAATCAGCGGTTCGATATTCATCCAATTCTTGATACGTGTAGAGAAGGCAGGCAGCAATGATAGCTTCCCGACATTTCCCTCGAGTAATTTTATTTCCTTCCGATTTGACGACTTTCAGGAATTTTGCCTCTACACAATCTATTATATTAGATGAAATTTCGATCTTATGAAATTCAAACACTGGACAAATTCCTTTCGGTTTTCGATTTCGCTGACTGCATCGAGTTGGATTTTTAGAAGATTGATCATAACATCTCCATTCAGGTTTGAACGTAAAATAATGGTCCACTTCTACCCCGCATTGTAAACAAAACGAAAATCCACACCCGTCCGCCTGAATGGAAGGATGGCTGCAGCACTCCAAACATACCTCATCGTGCTTGTGTTCACATTCCATCTTTCTTATTTCCTACAAAGAACTAAACAAATATATCTCATTTCTCGAAAATAAGAAATGAGAATTAATTCTTAATCGATACTTAGGTGTTGACTATGAAATCACAGTACACTTGTTTGGGGTTTTTGGAAGACGGTTTCTTCCCAAAAGAAGCCAGCACCGTTTTCCCCGGCTTATATTCGCTCAGGGCCTTTGCAACGCTATCCGGTGCCCAGACTCTAATGGGTTCCTCTCCTTCTGTTTGAAGATCCATGATCTTCCTATCACCAAACTTAGTTTTGATAATTTCAACATTTTGAACGGTATAGACCGTCTCGAGATGTAAATCATCCCATGTTAGGGGTTTTTGCTCACGGGCTTCTTTGATTCTTTTCAAATCCTCAATTGAAATTTTCTTTGACGCCATACTACTCTACAAAATTCGAGGGGGAGCTAATTGATTATTTCATTTTTTTTTCAAATCTTCTTTTTGAATTTCTTTTGCAAAAATAATATTAAATTCTTCTTGAACTTCAATGGATGCTTTACTTACAAGATCCCTTAATATTTCAAAGAACGTTTTTTCTTTTACATCGACAACTACTGTAGGCTTGAAATCTTCATTTGATGATGCCATCTCTCTTATCCTTCTAATATTAGACAAGAAGATTTTTTACAGTTTTTTAATAATATAATGGGAGATTTAAATCTTTTGTTTTCAAAATCTTTTCGGTCCTAAGACGTTGATGTAAATCGGTTTCATTAAATAATGCTCTAAGTTCCTCTGTAGAATCATCAAACGAGTTTCCCCCTTTCAGTACTTGTTTTATAATTCTCAAATCAAAATAAACATCTGCTGAATCTCCATGTTTGAGTTTTTTAGTCCATTGGCGAAGCAAATATAAAAAATGTTCAACATCTATTCGCATATAAGTTCCTTGAGAAGATTTCGTTTCTTCCATTTCTTTTTAACAATATAATGGAAGACAAGAACATTTTTTTTACAGTTTTTAAATAATATAATGCGAGATT
The DNA here is from genome assembly GCA_918843875.1 of Diadumene lineata. NCBI lineage: Eukaryota > Metazoa > Cnidaria > Anthozoa > Actiniaria > Diadumenidae > Diadumene > Diadumene lineata. The sequence continues at coordinate 495,397 of CAKKNV010000001.1, read as the reverse complement.
TAAATCTTTTGTTTTCAAAATCTTTTCGCGACCATTGGGATATTTTCGAACAATCACTAATGGAACCACTCTTAAATGAATTTCCTTTTTAGCGATTTCAACAGGATCGAACTTTCCCTCCCATTCAATCACCGGACGATCCAGACCCAAACGAAGTTCACGTGCTCTTTGAGTTAATATATATATTCGTATGATGTCATGGTCGTATTCATTCTTTGCTAATAAAAAAAATAGCATCTTAAGAAAATAAGTTTTATATAATAAAAATGGATCAAGCTGAATCAACCTCTCAGAAACCTGATGAATCAACCTCTCAGAAATTTGATGATGACTATGAAGAAGAAGAAGAAAAAATGCAATTCCCTACAGACGTTTTTGGGACGGGAATGGTTTTTGGAGCTTAAAATTCTAATGAATTAAAAAAAACAATTCAAAACAACAATAACAACTCTAATTTCAGCACAAGAACACTTGTGGTGAAATCCCGAGATATTTATCTTCTTGATTTTTATCCAATAATATAGCTAAAAATTTCATCACAATAGTTTTTTAACTTTTCTAAATTTTCCATATTAAGAATAAACCTGTTGATCACTTGAATGAATGGCACTTGATCAATATCAAGTTCTTCTCCAATAAAAGCAAACAGATCTTCTCTAGTTTCCTCAAGAGCTTCATCAATTAACCTGTTCATATTTTTTCTAAGATATTCCTTGGCTCTCTGATCTTCAATTAATAATCGATCCATTTCATTTTGGAGAGAACAGGTGCTTTTTATAATTGGATCGAATCGGAGAATGGCTGCTATAATCTTATGTTCCTCAACCCAGAATCTTTCATTCATATACTTGATCATGTCCTTGGAATAAATATCTATCTTTCGAAAAATAATCCTCTCTACACAAGAAACGATATATTCGCTGAAATACAGTTGCTCGTCTTCCGAAAGTAAAGGCTCCATTTTCTCATCTATTATAATAATAATATTTTCAAATCTTTATCTCATTTTTCCCATTTTCACGCATGCGCAGTTCATGACGACATTTTTTCACACGCAATGTCAATTTATGACTTTTTACTCGCGAAAACGCATTTTAGTTCTCGCGCAATGTCAATTCATGACTTTTTCACACGCAAACGCAATTTAGTTCTCGCGCAATCGCAATTTATTTCTAGCGATTTCCTTCTCGCGCGTCAATCGGCCTTTCCCTACTGCTGCAAATGCAGCGCATATTTCTTTTGTTTTTGTTTTCATGAACGTTTTGTCGCCGTTGATTTCACTTTTACAAACCTCCGCGCGGAGCTCCGCTACAATACAACTTGACCCCGGTTTTGTTGTTCTCATGCTGTGCTGTATGAAAAAATGCACCTTATTAAGAAATGCTCTATGGTAGAATTACTTTTTCATCACACCAAAGCTATTTTGCATTAATGATGCTATGCTTCATTAAATATTATATTATCATAACAATTAATAAGGTTTTCAAGACCTTAGAGGTGATTTAGGACAATCAAAACGAACTAAAAGACAAACGATATTTACTTGAAATGTAAGACTATAAAGCTACTTAGTGGTGTGGGTAAACAGAAGTTAGAAAATGTGACTCGTGTGTATTTAAGTACACCAAAAAACCTGTCTGGTACGTGATTGAGCAGTTGAGAAACATGAAAAAGACGAGATTGGGGTCCAGACTACACCGTGTCATTAGACGGTCATGACAAGATGTGTGGATATCAAAATGCAGCATTCCTACTTCTATGGCGCACAAGATAGTTATAGTGGACGTATCAGCTTTCTTCGTATATGAACCACTAACAAAGACAAGTTTACAATACTTATTGCACTAGTGACTTGCAAAGAATGAGTTGATTGCTTCCTTGGAGAGGTTTCCTGCACAAAAGTAATGACTGAATGTCAGTCAGCATGAGTTGTTTGCTTGACTTCACCAATGTATAATGCACAAATGTCTCAGTTTTAGTTCTGTTGAGTCATTTCAGTTTATTTGCAACGAAACAAGGTTGCACTTTGTCTGTGGCATATCGAAACTGCTGAAGACTTGAGGTAATAACATTTTAAAGCTTGCCATGTAAAATGTTATGTTATAATTAGTCTTTTAAAAATAATACAAATATAGCTGAGATATTTTCTCATCTAGTTTATTGTCTATTTTATCATCAATCGTTGAGTTGGAGGTTTGGCGTTGTAAAAAGCACGGCAAATTGTTAATAATGTATGACATGCCATAGTAGATGCTCTCCTGCCTCAATGCATAGTGTGAGTCAGTGCTAGAAGGGTTTAAGGAGAGATGGGGTTTCCCTCAGTGAGCAGGAGCAAACGATGACATGCACATTCCAATTAATGCAACAACTGATTGTGCCGCAAGATTCTTCAATAAAAAGAACTTATATTCAATTATTGTGCAAGTTATCGTTGATCACCATTACAGGTTAGTATATCACTTTATATGATAACATCAAATAACATCAACAAACAAACAAAGCAACAATCAATGATTAATGGTTTAAACACTACATAGTGTTATGTTTTTGTTTATTGTTTGATTTGAAGTTTGACTTCATACAAAAGTAAATCCCTTCTCTTTTCTAGTCGTCAGAAAAGATCAATGATTGTGATGTTACCCTAAAGCTGATCAGAGACTCAGCATACCCAGTAATTCCTTGGCTGATGAAAGGATACCAAGATATGGGAAATGTTACTCCTGAACAAGGAGTGCCCCAAATGTCGTTGAAAAGGCAATTGGTCACTTAAAAGGAATATTCAGCTGCTCGTTGAAGACAAATGAAACCACACTTAACTACATACCTGCAAAAAATGCTGCCTGTTGCATACTGAATAACTGATGTGAAATGAAAGGTGATATGTTTGTTGAAGAATGGGCCTGAAGAAAACACTTCTGACAATCTAAGATGCTCTGTAACAGATATATCTGTAGGTTTTTGAGAGCCAACATAATTACCTATTCCAACCGTCACTTGATATTTGCCACCAAATAAATCATCATTATTAAAAGCTGCAACCATGATGGGCTAACCATTGCTAGAAATCGTAAATCTCCCCAAATTATAGCTTGGTTAGGAAATACTTGACCTTTAATCGTTTTCTAAATATTATGTTTATTAGATATTTAACCAAATCCTGACCATGCTGGACAGGCTCATTGTGAGAAAGGTTACTCTTGATTTTAAAGTGGCCCTTTGGCAGCCAGTGAGGGATGCACTACTTGAAGTAGAAATTCAAGCTCGTGCATTCCACTGGACCCAAGCTGTTTGGAGGAAGCTTAGTTTGCATTATGATATTCGTTACTACAATCATTGTATGGTGAAAAAACATCATAATGTGGTATCACTAATATTATACATCGAGTTCTTTCAACAGATGGGTGCAAGTGTATCCTAATATGTTCTATTTCATATTAGCATTTGTTCTTTTACTTTATTCAACAGGTGCAAGAGTTGGGTCTCGCCACAGCCTACACCAGTGATGACGGAACATACAGCTTGATACACAGGCACCTTGCACTGTCATTCCTTCCTCCCAACGAGATCAAGGGGGCTTTTGCCTGCAACAATTCTGGGGATGCAATGTCACTGCAAGCTCTGACATCGTACACCAAGGTGCAGTGGATTAGCACATTTCCAGTTAGCCAATGGTCAGTGTTACACTGCAAAGTTCCGATATTTGATCAACTTGAACTTCACCTTAGTATAGCTAGTGATTATCACGTGTTACAGTAAGTTTAAAATTAGTTCCAGCAAGGAGATTGATAGGTACTTTATTTGGAACCCAAATAATCCAAGTGCCAAGTTGGTCTTCGTCCCAAGACACAATTTCTGCTCGCCTCTAGTACACGACACAGAAGGTAAACGTGATTGAAAATGTTCACAAAAAAGGTTTCAGTTTTTTTTAACAAACTGATGCTTCAACAATGCGGGTTTCCTGTAGAGCTAGATTAAACGCCAGGGCTAAGGCAGCATTTACACGAATCCGGCTATTTTCGTAAACGCACATTTTTTTATCCGTTTAGGCCTACCGTTTACACGAAAACGCCACTTAGCCGGCTATTTTCGAAAACGCCTATCAGAGTGGATATTTTTATGCGTTCTCGTGTAAACGCTTTAGCCGGCTATTTTCGAAAACGCTGAAGTCATCACTTTGGTTCAGTCATAATGAGAGAGTTATTCACCAAAATGCTTACAGAGGCTCTTCAAGCTACCGAAAACGATGCAAAAACGATAAGCGTTTACACGAAAACGCTATGTAAACGACTATATTTTTAGCCGGCTAAAAAAATAGCCGACTTCATGCAAACGCTGCCTAAGTTGCAAAGCGCAGGAATTCACGACCGCTTTTAGGCGGGAAAATCCTCAGTAATTCTGGACTTCCTGTGTAATGAAATGGCGTGAAATGTAATGTTGGCGACGCGCCACAAATGTTTTAGGCGGGAAATTCAAATATATTTGCAGTGTTTTATTGACCTGATTTTCACTTGAGAGGAGTCAGTGCAGAATAAGGAGCGGCAAGTAGTAAGTATGGGTTTTTGTTTCTTTATTTGACTTTTGGCCTATATCGTGCATGAAAAAAAATAAAAATAAAATAAACAAATGTTGTCCTATATTTGTATACGATTTAATATCGGTAATAAAAAAAAACTAACAGGCTAGTCGTAAGTTATATAGAAAAGTTAAGTCACAATTTATCTAAATTAGCAACACATTTTACATTACTTTTTAACAGAAAATGATATGCAAAATAATCAACAAATTAAAACAATATATATTGACCTAAATTTACCAATGTTTATATTCTACTTCCAGCTACTGTAAGAAATCAAAATATCAAAAGATAACTATATCAAGTCACAGTGATAACAGCCGTAGTAAGTCAATGTTTCTCGCTTTCGACAATTAACTTTTTCTCAGTTCCACAAAAAAGACAAAAACTATCGGAAACCTAGAGAGTCAATTTTAAGCTACAGAGGTTATACCGCCTGCGTTTCCGATGATATTCAGCCACAGACTTTTCTTCACTGATTAACTTGAAGGTGCTACTCGATTGTAAAGAGGTTTCGTATAACTTATAAATACCATTAATTGTACAAAATTACCTATCATTTCAGACGAGGATGCGGTCTTTGTAGACGGGGGTGGATCCATAGAAGGTAAGCGTAATTTAATTTAAATCAAAAATATGAGTTGTAAACAGACTTTTGTGTTTCTAGCTAGAATAGAAATAAATTTAACTTTATATATGAGTTGGACTTTTAATTTTTTGGATACTTACATAAGTTAATGGATAGAAAAAGCTAAAACTGATGCAAATGAACTTTAGTTCTGCAAAAAGCACTCAAATTGATCAAAAAGTCACACTTCTGATGTTATTTTTTGCAGTTCCATTACGTCTTCAACACGATTAAATCTTGGACACTAACGATTGGTATTGACTGCTGGAATTGATGACTAAAGGCTCAGAAAATAGTGATAATTATTACTTTTGAGAGTCTTTGATTGGTCAGAATGTTAATCCCTAAAACAAAACGATACTTAACTTCAGAAAACAACACCTCATTGTTAATTACAACTGTATCAATAAAGCAAACAGTGTTTCATAGTGAACTACATATTTATGCATGTTAATGATCAGATCTTTCTTCTCTCCTGTAGAATTATGTTAGTAACGATCACAATGAAATGCTGAGAATATTGTATATACTTTTTATGATTGTGTATTTTTCAGTTATCGTTTTTTGAGTTGCTAAGATCACAGTTAGGTGTACTTTGTTTTGGGCTCAAAATGTCCAGCAAAGTTTGTACATTGTTTGGAAATGAAAATGTTTTCAACAAACAATATTTGATAGTACTTGCAGTTTTGTTGAAATTATGAACAAGCACGTTTTATAGTCGTCAGTTATTCTTTTTCTAGATTACTAATTTATACTTCAAATGATTTTCGTAGTAGTTACAAAGACAAAGAATTTGAAACTAACATATTGGTGATGTTTAAACAATTAAATAAACAGACCTTGGTTTGATGTTTACAATTTTAATTACTTTGATACCATATATGGAACTTTTATATATACATGATAATTGACCCCTCAAAGAGGGGTCCTTAGTGTCCAGGATTTAATGGTGTTGAAGACGTAATGAAATCTCTCCAAGCCACACCCATATTTAAAGCATTTTCTATATTACTAATCATATTCCACTTTTATGACAATAAAGTTGAGTGATCAATTGTAATCATATCCTCTTACAGGGATTTCCTTGCAAAATTTAAAAAAGACAATTATATTTGCTTTACTAATCAGAAATCTTTAATCTCATTTCAACAGATACGCCCCCTCGGCCAACATTTTTACAAGGTACTATCCTACAATGGAATTTATTGCTCTTTAATATATCTTGTTTAAAAATGCAGTACTAGAAGGATTTATTGTCTTTATTGATGGTATGTTGAGCCACATGTTTTCTTCTTTTGTTTTTGAAAGTGGTGCTACATACCAGCAATCAACTCTTTGATCAATGTCAATCAAAAAGCCTCAGAAACTATCCTTGTTTACCAGCTTATGATATTGTGTGTATTTGTAGGCATTAAATGCCAACCTCAAGGCCAAAGACAAGGTAATAATGTAATACATTTTGAAAATTATCCATTCACAAAAAATTTTTTACATTGTTACAAATTTGTGTACAATCTCAAAAAGCAATGCTGAATTTTTGATGTTTAGGTTTTGTATATAATCTATTAATAAAACGTTTTTAAATAATCATTTTTAGATGTAAGAAAACGTTGCTACAGATGTGGTGGCAAAGGGCACTTCCAAAAGACTTGCCCAACTAAAGAAGGTGTTTATAAAATTTTATTTTATAATTTGATGTTATTGTCTCTTTGTAAGATAAGCCCTCCCTCACGTATCACAAGAAGATAGTACCTATCTGGTATTGATGCCACTGTCATGTTTGTGAAATATTTGTGATTTAACAGGATTGCAACAACTGATGTTTTTCTTGTAAGAAAACATTCCTTTGATATAACACACACTCATTTTCACATAATTATGTCCCAGTTACAATAATTATGATCAAAACAATGACAAATTTGTGATATGTCATTTTGTTTATTAAAAAATAATTCAATTAATTGTAGATTTTACTTATTTGTTTACTTTGCTTTTTACAGTGCAAATAGGAAAAGTAAAAGCAATTGTATAGTAATTATTTCAGAAATGGTTTCTTCATCAATTAGAATCAGCATTGGTTGATTTGTATTTCACTTTTCCTTTGGTCATTAATACATTCTCATGATTTTTTTTTTCTTTTACGTTTTCAGCTCGTCAAAAACAAAAACAAAAAAAAGCACCAACAGCCAAATGCAGCGATGACTGGGCAGCCAATGGCCCAGTCATCAGTTGGAAAACGTGTAGTACAGATTTTCAATTACTAAGAGTTTTTTTTTAGTACAGTAAAAACCTATGTATAAGAATCTCCAATTGAAGAATCTGTTAGACTAAATCAACCAGCTTGTAATTGCAGAGTAGCTTCTTCATTTACAAAGTAATAAAATAAAACCATTTATATAAGAACATGGTCACACTGATATGGAAAAATGAAGGTCCTTATACATGGTTTTTTACAGTTGAAAATCTGTACTAAACATTTCTTTATTGCTCTACAGCATGATGTGTCTTACCAAGGCCTCACAATTTTTTTTACTAGCTGGGCATGAATAGACCTTATTCGCGCGTGACGTCACAAGTTATCACGTGACCTGAATTGGGTAAACAAAGCGCGCGTTTGACCTTTTCATTCAACACATAATAATCGATTGTTTCGACGTGTGAAATCTTTTGTTTTTTAATAATACTATTAATATGGTTCATTACTGTGGCGTTTATAACTGCAAAAACGATTCCACAACTAGTGATTTGAGTTTCCACAGTTTCCCAGCTGATAAAAACCTAGTGAAGGTAAGTTTTGCTAACTATTTTTTAGTTGACGTAAGTTATATCGAGCTTTTGTTGTGTTTCTGCTTTCGCATCAGTAAGGTTTCATTGTCATAATATTTATTTTAGATTTGGATATCAAGAATTAAAAGAGACCCAGGCAAAGATTTCAGGGTAAATAAAAGCACAAAGGTCTGCTTCGTGCATTTTAAAGAGGACAACTTTATCTCGCTCTACAGTGAGAAGCGGAGATTGAAACAAGGAGCTTGCCCAAGTCTGTTTACATGGACTCGTAAGCGACAAGAAAGAACAAGAACTACTTGAAGCCGAGATTACTGCTACTGCTTCTGAAGGAGAAGGAAAGTGTGATGATAATAGTAATGGGACATTTTCTCGAGGGATTCAAGTTGATATTGAACTAACATGCTCTCATAAGTTTTCCGTAGCGTACATTAAAAGTTTGTGTACTTCCGCTAAAAAAGAGGATAAGTATTTCTCGCACTACACAGGTTTTAAGTCGTATGACAGATTCCAATTAGTGTTGAGTTCATTGTTACCTAATTTAGACCGTTCACAGATTATAAACTGGGACACAAAAGCCGCAAAACTAGCGCGAATAGATCCTAATTTCCTTTTCGATTCCGACCCTGAAAGTGATGACTCTACATCGTCAGAATCCGATGATGAGGAATTAGTTTATAGTGCTAAAAGGATTACTTCGTTGGATGTTGAGGACGAGTTCTTATTACTTTTAATGAAAATTAGACTTGGACTCACTGCTATTGATTTATCAGTACGTTTTAACATCAGCGAAAGTACTGTTTCTAAACTTCTCACAACATGGTTCAATTATTTATACTTCCGTCTTGGAACATTGAAAATATGGCCACACCGAGACGTTATCATTAATAATATGCCTGAAGATTTCAAGAAGAAATATCCTAATACAATAGTGATAATCGATGCAACTGAGCTGAAAATTCAAACACCATCATCACTTTTGAGACAGTCTCAGAGTTACTCGAGCTACAAGTCGACAAACACCTTTAACTGTTTAATAGGTGTTGATACCAAGGGGGGCATTGTCTTTGTATCACAATTATATACAGGGTCTATCTCTGATAAGGAAATTGTTAAAAGGAGTGGTCTTCTTACAGTCATCAAGGAGAAGTTAAACAATGGGGAAGTTCAAGATGGTGACAGCATTATGGCTGATAAGGGTTTCGACATTGAAGAGGATCTAGAGAAAATGAAGCTCAAGCTAAACATACCACCTTTCCTTGGAGAACAGAGTGCATTCAGTGAGAGTGATGTCATCAAGACACAAACAATTGCCCAACATCGTATCCATATTGAGAGAGCAATTGGTAAAGTTCGTCGATATCGCATCTTTTCAAATGAAATTCCAGTGAATATGTTTGGTATCATTAATCAGATTTGGACTGTGTGCTGCATTTTGTCCAACTTCATGGATCCAATTCTTGATTGAACATATATAGGTATTTAGCTTAAAGGAATGGTATTATCCCTTTTCTCTCCCCTTGCCCTTGCCCTCCCAAACCACAACTATTATCCTAAGCATGATGTGATTATAATAATACAACATAGTATATATTATCATTATAACCAAACCATGCTGAAGATCGAGTGTATATGGATGTGAGTGAGTATGTAGTTTCATAATTACAAAAGTAAAACTTGTTGATTCAAATAAGAAAATATAATATGATCCCAACCCCTACCCCCCCTCCCCCCCAAAAAATAACTTGAACTTAACTTGAATACCGTATATATATATATTTAAGTTAATGAAAACTATCAGTGATCATGAATAACTGTAGTCTTTATTCAATGGATATATTTATGAGCACTCTGTAAGAATTGAATTAAAGTGTTGAATCATTTCATGCACTAAAAAAGAATACTTATTATTGACCAAGAAATAGAAATTATACCAAGTTTGGATTCTAAATTATAATTATGCAGTGTGATCATTAGATTCTCTAAGATAGGCCAAAAATGGCAAACCATGTTCAAAATAAAATGTTGTTAGTCTTGGAGAAATATTGTCCCAAAATGTTTTATTGTAATAAATCCTTTGCACATGTATTTGATGTGAACCTGCAAGGTGAACCACAAAGTCACACCAAGTTAGTCCAGTTACAGCAAGTTGGCCTTGAACTTGTGCATAATAACCCATCATATGATCTTGCTTCAGACTTGGCTTGGAATCATTCAAACCAAGATAAAAAGTTGGATCTTGACAAGCTTCGGATATTGTTAAGTTCCTATATTTAAATGGATTCTTAATCTCGAGTAAACCAAAGGGCTCCTTTTCTGTGGGGTCGTACACCTTTCCATCAGGTGAAGCACCAAGGTAAGGGGGCAGTGGGTTCACAACTAACCCACAATCATAAACGGAAAATGTTTTGCATTGTTTCTGCATTTTCCTGCAATAAATTGATCTTGCAGCTATTTCTTGTTGGCGCCCATGTCTTATTGATGGGACTTTGGACAAATCTTTTGGACAAAAAATATCTCTCAAAAATTGCTCAGAAGGTTGTCTTTTTCTGTTCAGGACTTTTGCAAAATTTGATGCTGTCAGGCGTTTACATCTCTGTATCATCCATCTGGGCTCCATTGATTGTTGCACAGTTGTTTGTTCTAGCTCCCAACAATCTCTCAAGTCTATGATTACCTCATCTAAAACATTGCTGTGTGATGATTGCAGGTTGATAGGTTTAATGTAGTTGTGTGGGATACTGCTTTGTACTGGTAATTGTGGAAAAGCTTTAACTGATGAATTATGTGGATCAATGTTTATCATGTTTTCAGCAGGTCTATCTATAGTAAAAATAGTGTCACTTGTTTTTCTGTCAAATAACTGATAGCCAAGATAGCAACCTACGGGTACACTACCAATGACAGTGTCAGTTTTTGAAGAACAGCTTTGGTCAGACAATAAATACGAAAAGGGTGGTGGTCGTGATTCTTTGCTCAGCTTGCTGCAGAGCTGTAAAACTTCTTCTTGTTCCCATCCATTTTTTATTTTCTTTGCACGGGCATCATATAGCTTGCAAGCAGTTGGATTTCGTATCCGTTTTCCCAGTTGATCTGTTTTTGCCTGAGCAAAAGTACATTTCATTACAGGTTCGGGTGCTATTTTATCTCCACGAGGTACGCTCCAGCTTTGTGGTAGGCTAGTACATGTTTTATCGGCAGGAATTTCTTTGAGATTAAGTTGACACCAGTGATTGAGTAGAAACAAGAAAGCTATTATGTGATGACAATGACCTCCAGCACTATAATAGTTAAAAGAAAATAAGTAACTTAGTATTGCAATATCAGCTCTGCTGAATAATAAAATATATATATTCATACAATATTTGCTTTGTATTTCAATACATCAGTAACTGTTTAAACCATTTTATCTGACATTTTAAGTAAAATTGATTTGAAAAATGATATTTGATTTGTTGAATATATTACAAACATGATTTTTCATTTGTTTATGTCTATTGCTAAAATTTTCCAAGCCAAGAAAACATAATTTTGTTTGAATTAACTAAGGAAAATACAACATATTTAATTTATTTTTAAAACACTGCACTGTAAAGCATATATATCTGTTCACCGTGAGAGCTGAGTACTATTATATATTTTTTTGCAGTGATTTTGACGATTAACAAAACCACTCAGGATAAACAAGAAGCTCTTCTCTTGGGAAATAGTTGATGATTTACGTTTTATTATTGTTATAATTGAAGCTCAGCAAATAACGTTCTCAAATCATGAAATATATAGTCGTTGAAAATAGAAAATAGCAACAACAAAGGTCGTGCGACTGCAGTGTTTATTTAACATTGTTCGTTTTATTTTTGTAAAAATAATCGTTTTTTTCCATGAAGTTTTTTCCCTGTTATTAGTATTTATATAACGTTTGATAGAATTGTGATTATTTTTGTTTTAAGAGAGTCAAGGCATTGTCAAAAAAGATGTTTTTAAAGTACCCGTAGTCCGATAAAGTAGCGGTGAAAATCAACTCATTTGATCACTTTTTCATAAATAATCAAAACTTTTTAACTTACCCAGCTTTACACGAACATGATGTTGATGTGATATCGGCTTTCCCGTCGCTGTTTAGGCATTTAAATACCAGCGAATGGGGTTCTTCGTTTTTCCTCTGACTTCTGTAGCATTTCGCCTTTACAATGTAATTATCGTTTCGGTCTTTCAGTTGACCAACATAAACGTTATGAACGTAACTCTCAGAAAAAAATTTATATCCTTTCGAGCCTATTTCTTTTTTTCCACAACCTTTACGGTGTTTTTCAATTTGTTCTGTGGAGAAACTTGGCAAAAAGCGAAGAGTTTTCGTCCACGAAATGTCAACAAGTGGCTTACCAGTCACTGCCATTGTTGTGGCATTTGTAAGTGACAAGTTGTCAAGACGCGTTTGTTTACCCAATTCAGGTCACGTGATCAGCGCGCGAATAAGGTCTATTGCTGTTACTTTATAACGTTGAAAGCTTATTGAGCATGCTATTAATTCACAAGTTTAAAAAAAAATGACTTTTTGACTGGAGTTATCTTTCAAAGCAATTTTAATAATAATAATTAATTTAGAGCATTAAACGCTGTCTCTATGCTCTTACAAGGATTAAAAAAAATGCGTATTTACATCTATTTAGGTATATATTTACAATGTTAAAATATATATTTAAAAAAATACGATATAATATAATACAGTATAATTCGAATATGAAATCGACAAAAGAACTATTAAATAAGTTACTAACTATAGTATATAGTAATAAATATAAAACTATGAAAAAATAGCTAATTCAAACTTAAATATCTAAATTAAAAAGGTGTGTCTTTAAAGAGGACTTAAAAGAGTTTGTTGATACAGCAGTTCTTTTAAAATGTCAATGGAAGGGCATTCCAGAGCTTACTGGCAGCAAATGTAAAGGCCCTGTCTCCATAACTGTTAGTTGCCGATTTTGGTAGGTTTAAATTGTTTAGAGCGTTAGACCTTAAGTTCCTGGATGGTTGGTATTTAGTTAGAAGGTCTTTTAGGTATTCAGGCGATTGACCATTTAAAATCTTGTATGTTAGCAATAGTAATTTAAAGATGATCCTTTTCTTTATAGGCAGCCAGTGTAGTTTGCGTAAGATTGGTGTGATGTGGTCGAATTTCTTTGATCTAGTAACTAGTCGGGCGGCTATGTTTTGTACACGTTGCAGTTTGTCTATTTGGGTATCAGGCAGGCCATATAGCACAGCATTACAGTAGTCAAGTTTTGATGTTACAAACGCGTGGACGATCCTCTCGCAGTCTGATTGTGTTAAGTGCTTACGTATTCTTCCAATGTTCTTAATTGCAAGAGTGGCTGATGTTGTGATGTTGTTTATGTGCGTATTAAGTTGCAAACTACTATCAATGGTGACACCGAGATTTCTTGCCTTTTGTTTGGGTGTTATAAATTCACCGCCGATGTTAAGTCCTTCTAGTGGAATAGAGTGTTTGTAACGAGACGATAGATGAATAACCTCAGTTTTATCAGGATTACAGCTTAGACCATTATTTGTACACCACAACATGATATCATTTGTGCACAGTTCAAGTTTCGTTAGGTTCTGTTCTCGTTTATCTTCATTAAAGGAAATATACAGTTGAGTGTCATCGGCATACATCAAACACATTAATCCGTGGGACTTGATGACATCCTCTAATGGAGCGAAGTAGAGAGTAAACAATATTGATCCTAGGACAGATCCTTGTGGAACGCCAAAAGGAATAGCCATTGGAGATGACAATTTTTTATCGATAGATACCGATTGTGTCCTACCAGTAAGGTAGGACCGAAACCAAGACAGCACCGTGTTATTGAAACCATATCTTCTTTGGAGTCTATCAAGAAGCCTGCTGTGGCATATAGTATCAAAAGCGGCCGACAGATCTAACAAGACCAAAACAACTTCTTCACTATATGAATGTCAAAACAGTGCCTTCGTGGCCATGGTAAGTCGCATGAGACTTTAACACTTATTGAGCTATTGAACATATTTTTTATTTTTTAACAACATTTGTATAGAGTCGTTTTCGTATGAGTGTGAAACAGTACTGTATCGTATAGTAACAGTAGTCAACTCTAAAAAAAACATTCAATGTTTTTGCTGTATCGTACCAGTATCATAACCATAGCATTTCCCACTCATGTGAAAATGACTCTTTTTAAATTTCTCTGTAGTTCTATAAAGAATAATGAACTTTCAAACTGTGACAATTCTTCCGAAATGTTTGATAAATTTTACACAAACCTTTCTAGTATTGTTGACAAACATGCACCGCTTAAACAATTAAGTAATAGCGAAATGAAAGAGTTTTCAAAAACTTGGATAACCAAAGGTCTTCGGACATCAATAAATGAAAAAAAATAAATTATAACAACTGTCGATGAAACTCCGGCATGTTTATTTATTTTCGGCATCTCGAATAACAGCAATTAATAAGGTATTGAGTGTCAACATGCTTATCTAATATCCAAAATGCGCTAACATGTTTAGTAAATTAGGTGTTATGATCACAGTACATATTCAATGTTCTAAAATGTTCAATATAGTTAGTAGAATAGCTATTTAAATTAACAAATTTAACGTAATTAACGCAAAGATTCCTAGCATTAAAGTCATTATGTACGAACATTACTAGAAAAAAGGCATTTTACAATGTGCTACTTTGTGAACAGAACTAATTCTCGCTTTCGGCGAGGGAGAAAAGCGATTCTGCTAACATACACACAAGAAAACACACAAGTCATTCCTAAAAAAACTATTTTATTTTAGCTCACCTTGAATTTGCAACATTTTTGTTCGTCGTACATCAAGTTTAGCTGTTTCGTAAGTCGCAAAGTTCGTCTGAATAACATTTTGTATCTTGATCAATGTTCATTTTTTTTTCAATTATGAACATACCCTTACTCCGAAGAAAGCAAAGAACTATAACCATAAGAAAAACTTCCCGCGTTATTTGATTTCGCAGACAAATCCCTTGAGCGGTGTGTTTGTTAAATTTCTTTGCGTTTCATCGCTGTATCTAAGATTTTACCAATCTCAAAATGTGACAATTTCTGTCACTCAAATAAATCCATTGAAAATTTGATTAAAACTGTAAAAATTATTGAAAAACACAAGCAAGAATCGATTCACGGACTTCACGAGGTCGCCTCTAAAAGCCGATCGTTGATTGGCGTCTAATTGGCATACTAATGAGATTACTAGTCTGTGCGTACCGCCAGCGTTGTTATCTTCGACCGTCTTGTAATATGTTCTTGAGCATAGACTGACAGTATGTAACACGGCCAATAACCTAGTAGATAGTTATTTTGCACAATCATTACTAGCAAATAGGTGTTTTATGCTGAGGTCTACAAACGCTACTCAAGACGCAGTGTCTCGATTTCCGGATGTCTGTGTTATGCAATGTTAATCACACAGTCTCCAAAAGTTTTTGATGTCCCAAAAAATCATTTTATTCGTAATGCTCCAAATCAGAAACACGCAAGTTTCAATATCAAGAATGTAGCGTTCCTGATGAGTACGATAATTTTTGTCTAAATGTCTGCTTAATAGACCTCGGCTCAAAGGACGTTTATAAATAAACAGCCAAAAGTTAACAAAAATATGCTACGTACGAAGTCGTCGGAAAAAAATATGCATCTGGATTACGATTCATTTTTTTACCTTTTGAAGTTGATAATTGTATTTTCTGCTTGCTAATCTTGAAAGATAAATTATTTTGAGACTGTTATATTTACGAACATTCTAGCAAATAGGCATTTTATGGGGTCTGCTACTCTGAACAGAACTAATTCTCGCTTTCGGTGGGGGAGAAAAGCGATTTTGCTGGCATACACACAAGAAAATACACAAATTACTCCTAAAAATATTTTATTTTAGTTCATTCTGATTTTGCAACATTTTTAATCGTCGTACATCAAGTTTAGCTGTTTTGTAAGTCGCAAAGTTTGTCACATTTTGTATCTTGATGACTTGATCAATGGCCCATTATCTTTAATTATGAACATAAACTTAAAAAAATAGTCTCCCTCGCTCCCAGCACAGGGCTCAAGATTTCATGCGAGGGAGACTAAAAAAAATAAGAACAATAACCATAACGAAAACTTTCCGCGTTAATTTCTATCAAGGATATGATCTCACGTACCAATCACTTGACCGGCGTGTTTATGAAATTTCTTTGCGTTTTATCACTGTATCTAAGATTTTCACAGTCTCAAAATATAGCAATTTCTGGCGCTCAAATAAATCCATTGAAAATTTGAGTAAACCTGCAATAATGTTTGAAAGATATAAGCAAGAATCGATTCACGGACTTCACAAGGTCGCCTCTAAGGGACCGTTCGCACTAGGCTGATTTGGTGTTTGCTTTGCAAAAATATCGGTCAACGAGAGGTGTAGACGAGTGCGAACGCGATTTTGTTCCTTTACCAATTTTTGTCTTGGCTTACCAATCTTCAAAGACGCCGTCGGCCTGCTCCAAAGTAGGCCAATTTTTTGTCAAATGTCAAAACTGTCAACTATTAGGATATGTAACAGATCAAATTCTCGTTAGATCAACAATGAGTTATCAATGGAGTCCGTACTACAAGTCGTACAACTTAAATTCTTGTAATTTCAGTGAAAATCAATCTCCAAATAGCTACCAGTTTTACACAACGGAGTCGCCGGGTCCATTTAATTTTTATGGATCCCAAATGGAGCAGTTGAGCCAAAACATCGTCGTCAACTCGATGCAAAATGGCGCGCAAAGAAATCAGGATTCATTGCCAAGTACAAGCAACGCAGGCAAAGGGAAGGGCCAGTCTTGAAAAAAACAGCATTTGATTCAATGGGCCAAGATGAAACCAAGCTACTTGTCAATTTATGGGTAGAAAATCACTACCGTCTTGAGAGCAAGGATTCACGAACGGCATGGAATAAGGTTGTGGAAACGCTGAATGAGCAATACAAGAACAACCGCACAGTCGACAAGTGTAAACGCAAAATGAAGTACCTTCTGGAAAAGTATAAGGAACGCAGTGATTGGAATAAGAAGCAGTCCGGTGGACATTTGTGGAAATCGCCATTCTATGACGAAATTGACGCAGTCCTTGGAACAAGAGATGTAGTTACATTCCAACACGTCGAGGAAGCGAGTGGCTCGGGAGCGAACGAAAGTACTGCCTCTACTAACGACGAGAGTTCCCCTTCTACTAGTAGTAAAAGTGCCGAAAATGCTTTTACTGGTACACAGAAAAGAAAAAGTCGAAAGCGAAAGAGGGCAAGCAGAGAAGAAAGCGACGACGAAGTTAATCATATGAAGTCATTGACCGAGCAGGGTGACAAAATTAGCGAAGTTATTGCAAAGATGCAAGAAACACAATCCAAACAAGTCGAAATGATGGGAAAGTTCATGGAGGCAATGGTAAATATAATGTCACAACCAAAGTAAAGAACGTTGCTATATATGATATCACAGTAAACTGAAGTCTGCAAAGAACATTGTTTTAATAACAATATGATTTCATAGTGTTTTTAACATTAACATTTTTACATTTGTTACAGTTCTAGCATTTATTATAAACTCTTGTTTGATTAATGATTGATCGCTTGATTTCATTTGCAAGATACTTTTGTGTCATTTATATGATATGGTCAAACGTTTCATTAATTACTTTCAAAAGAATCTATTGTCTATGCATTTCTATTAAATTTAAGATAAATAAAAATAATCTCTTGAATATATAGTGTTTGTAATTATATGTGTTTATTGCAAATAATCATTCAAAATCTCTCGAATATATTCTCCGTCTCTTAAGACAATGTTATTATTGTTTGGTGGGTTATCGTCATCGGGAGGATCTTCTATGTCCCAATTATCGCGAACTAAAATACAGAAGTTGTGAAGGACAGCACAAACCATGTTAATTTTGGATATATTTGTCACATTACATTCCTCTATAAAATCTAGGATCCTCCATCTCGCTTTTAATACTCCAAAAGCGCATTCAACTTTAACTCTAGCTGCAGATAACTCTCTATTGAAATCTATTTCATTGGGGTCTACAGTTCCCTCTGGGTAAGGTTTCTGCAACCATGGTGTATGGGGATAAGCACTATCACCCACAAGATATGGTTGTAGAGAATGTTGACCAATCTGGAGCATGGGTCCATTGGCTAGAATGTCTCCATTCTCTGCCTTTGTGTAAATAGCAGTATTACGAAGTACGCGGGCGTCGTGCATACTGCCAGGAAAACCGGTTACCACGTCTAAGAATATCATCCTTCCGTTCACTATACCTTGCGTTACTACATCATACTGGTGATATCGACTGAAGTAGTCATGGCCACTTTGCCGTGGTCTTTTTATTTTGATGTGTGTGCCATCAATTGCTCCTGCTATGTTCGGTAAATCAGAGTAATCCTGAAATGTTGCTATTTCCGTGGCAGTTTCAGCCGCAGTTGTTGGGAATTTTATGTATTCTCCCCTGATTTCATGAAGTCGATCAACTACATCCCAAAAAGCTTCATATGCGGTGGTTTTGCCTATATTCATTGCAACACCAGCATTTTCGTAAGTCCCTCCATGAGCAAGCCGGTAAAGGGCTATTGCTAGAACTCTTTCCGGAGATATGCATGGTCTCAGCCTCGTGTTCTCTCGTTGAATATAAGGACGTAGAATGTTCAGAAGGAGATCAAAACTATTTCTACTCATCCTCATTTGACGGCGAAAGTAGTCTTCAGGAATATTTCTATCATTATAATGGATCTCGAACCATGAGGTTTGAGGACGTGGCAGCATCCAGTATGGCTGTAATCTTCGTCGTCTCCGAGCATTTACAAGCAAAATTCGGTTTTGTGCAATGTGATTTAATCTGAGTAGGCCAAGGAGAAGTAAAATTTGCTGTTGGGTGTTAAATATCAGGTGAAAAGCATAGATAAATGCGAGAGCATTCAAAGGTCGCATTTTACATATGTAAACAAAATACGCCGCGAAAACTTTGCCGCGAAACGAGACGTATAGTTGAGTCGTATTTCTATTTTGATTGACATGTTATTTGCTAATCTACAATTTGGTTATGTCACAGTGCGAACACAATTAGACAAATAATTTTTGGTCGAGACAACTTTTGGCTTGATTTTTGTAATGGTTTACAAAATTTTGTCGGACAAGTGCGAACGGGCTCTAAAAGCCGATCGTTCTCACTTGATTGACGACTAATTGGCATACTAATGAGATTACTAGTCTGTGAGGAACCGCCAGCATATGTTATTGTGGGCAGAATAGATGTATCTAATTTAATCATTGACCATTCAAATAGTCATTATGAGCGAGCATTACTAGCAAATTCTGAAATGAGCTTGTTTACGCTTTTACCGTGATTTTGCATCCTCGGAAACCCAGGGGTTATATCTGTCACTCGGTTTTTGCAATACTTGCAGCATAAATTTCAAAGAGCTTATGGAAAAACGCTTGCAAGTTACTGTTTATACAAGCAGAATGAAAATACACCATTTTCACGTTGTTTTAGTGAAATTACTAAGAATATAACAGTCTGAAAATAAATAATCTTACAAGATAGCATATTTTTTTTCCGACGACTGACTTCGTATATTTTTTTTTTTAACTTTTGGCTATGTTAATTTATACGCAGTGTCTATATGCAAGACAGCCCGTCGCGGTCGTAAATAGACTAATAAAGGCCGGGCAGTCCAAAATTTTACAAAAATTATCAAGGGAATCGCTTTCAATAAGTAGATCAAGTAGATAGCCTTCCACAATCAGCAATAGATAGCCTGTTGACTTCGACGCCTTTAAGCATGTTATTTCAGTTTGAACACTATACATGCGCTGTGCAAATTAAATGTATAAACATTTAGCACAATATTATTAAAGTGAAGTGAAGTGAGTCGTATTTTACATAGAAATATCAAGCGCTTCTTGCGAGCCAAATGCATTCGAATGAGGACGCTTTGTCTTCCTTCAACTACTTGGCACTTAGAAATTTTCGCCATGCACTGCACGGCATGACTGAGTATGTCTAAACTCTTCCAATAAGTCTAAGGCATTGCTGGCGATACGGAAATAAAATGGTCTAGATTTGCGCAGCAGAGCAGTGCATGGCGAAAATTTCTAAGTGCCAAGTAGTTGATGCTGAAGTAAGACAAAGCCTCCTCATTCGAATGCATCTAGCTCACAATAAGCGCTTGATATTTCTATGCAAAATACGACTAGTGTGATCTACTTATTGAAAGCGATCCCCGTGATATTTTGAAAAATTTTGGACTGCGGGGCATTTAGTCCATTTAAGACCGCGACGTCCTTTGAGCCGAGGTCTATTAAGCAGACATTAGACAAAAATTATCTTACTCATCAGGGACGCTACATTCTTTATATTGAAACTTGCGTGCTTCTGATTGGGGCATTTACGAATAAAATGATTTTTTGGAACATCAAAAACTTTTGGACACTGACTGATTGACATTGCGTAACACAGACGTTTGGAAAACGAGACACTGCGTTTCGAGTAGCTTCAGTAGACCTCAGTATAAAACACCTATTTGCTAGTAATGATTGTGCAAAATAACTATCTACTAGGTGTATTGGCCGTGTTACATACTGTCAGTCTATGCTCAAGAACATATTACAAGACGGTCGAAGATAACAACGCTGGCGGTACGCACAGACTAGTAATCTCATTAGTATGCCAATTAGACGTCAATCAACGATCGGCTTTTAGAGGCGACCTCGTGAAGTCCGTGAATCGATTCTTGCTTATATCTTTCAAAAATTATTGCAGTTTTACTCAAATTTTCAATGAATTTATTTGAGCGCCACAAATTGCCATATTTTGAGACTGTGAAAATCTTAGATACAGTGATGAAACGCAAAGAAATTTCACAAACACGCCGGTCAAGATTGGTACGTGAGATCATATCCTTGATAGAAATTAACGCGGAAAGTTTTCGTTTTGGTTATTGTTCTTAATTTTTTAGTCTCCCTCGCATGAAATCTTCAGCCCTGGGCTGGATTGAGGTAGACTATTTTTTTAAAAATTAATGTTCATAATTAAAAAAAATTGGACATTGATCAAGATACAAAATGTGACAAACTTTGCGACTTACAAAACAGCTAAACTTGATGTACGACGATTAAAAATGTTGCAAAATCAGAATGAGCTAAAATAAAATATTTTTAGGAGTAATTTGTGTATTTTCTTGTGTGTATGCCAGCAAAATCGCTTTTCTCCCCCACCGAAAGCGAGAATTAGTTCTGTTCAGAGTAGCAGACCCCATAAAATGCCTATTTGCTAGAATGTTCGTAAATATAACAGTCTCAAAATAATTTATCTTTCAAGATTAGCAAGCAGAAAATACAATTATCAACTTCAAAAGGTAAAAAAATGAATCGTAATCCAGATGCATATTTTTTTCCGACGACTTCGTACGTAGCATATTTTTTGGCTTTGTTTATTTATAAACGTCCTTTGAGCCGAGGTCTATTAAGCAGACATTTAGACAAAAATTATCGTACTCATCAGGAACGCTACATTCTTTAAATTGAAACTTGCGTGTTTCTGATTTGGAGCATTACGAATAAAATGATTTTTTGGGACATCAAAAACTTTTGGAGACTGTGTGATTAACATTGCATAGCACAGACATCCGGAAATCGAGACACTGCGTCTTGAGTAGCGTTTGTAGACCTCAGCATAAAACACCTATTTCCTAGTAATGATTTTGCAAAATGACTATCTACTAGGTGTATTGGCCTCGTTACATGCTGTCAGTCTATGCTCAAGAACATATTACAAGACGGTCAAATGATAACAACGCTGGCGCGCGGTACGCACAGACAAGTAATCTCATTAGTATGCCAATTAGACGCCAATCAAGTGAGAACGATCGGCTTTTAGAGGCGACCTCGTGAAGTCCGTGAATCGATTCCTGCTTGTGTTTTTCAATACTTTTTACAGTTTTAATCAAATTTTCAATGGATTTATTTGAGTGACAGAAATTGTCACGTTTTGAGATTGGTAAAATCTTAGATACAGCGATGAAACGCAAAGAAATTAAACAAACACACCGCTCAAGGGATTTGTCTGCGAAATCAAATAACGCGGGAAGTTTTCGTAATAGTTATAGTTCTTTGCTTTTTTCGGAGTAAGGCTATGTTCATAATTGAAAAAAAATTGAACATTGATCAACATACAAAATGTTATTCAGACGAACTTTGCGACTTACGAAACAGCTAAACTTGATGTACGACGAACAAAAATGTTGCAAATTCAAGGTGAGCTAAAATAAAATAGTTTTTTTAGGAATGACTTGTGTGTTTTCTTGTGTGTATGTTGGCAGAATCGCTTTTCTCCCTCGCCGAAAGCGAGAATTAGTTCTGTTCACAAAGTAGCACAGTGTAAAATGCCTTTTTTCTAGTAATGTTCGTACATAATGACTTTAATGCTAGGAATCTTTGCGTTAATTGGATTTTAAATAGCTATTCTACTAACTATATTGAACATTTTAGAACATTGAATATGTACTGTGATCATAACACCTAATTTACTAAACATGTTAGCGCATTTTGGATATTAGATAAGCATGTTGACACTCAATACCTTATTAATTGCTGTTATTCGAGATGCCGAAAATAAATAAACATGCCGGAGTTTCATCGACAGTTGTTTTATATAAAAAATATTTGAAAAGTAAATCTCGTTATTATCACGACAGATTTAAATTCTATAGAAATAAGTTAAATCACTTAGTTAAAATGAGTAAGAAGGATTACTACAATAAATGTTTCGTTACAAATAAGGCAAATACTTGGAAAGGTATTAAGGAGATTATAGGTTTTAAAAATGGAAACTGCAATATTCCACAGAAAATAACAACTAAAGAAAACTCAGAATTAACTGATCGTAAAGATATCGCTAACTATTTTAATAAATTTTTCACAAATGTAGCCGAAACCATAACAAATCAAATTCCACCAACTTGCATCTCACCTTTCCGTTTCATGCCATTAGAGACTTCTGATAGTTTAGGAATGTTTACTCAAGTAACAACATTAGAAATTGAAAAAGAAATCGACAACTTAAATATTAAAAAATCTACAGGACCTTTTAGTATACCCATATCTCTACTTAAAACAATTACACATATCATTTCACAACCATTATCAAAAATTTATAATTCAAGCCTTTTGACAGGAACAGTTCCTTAGAAATTTAAAATGGCATGTGTAAGTCCTATTTTAAAAAAAGGCTCACAATTAGATGTAAATAACTATCGACCTATTAGCGTCTTGTCAATATTCAGCAAAATTCTAGAAAAACTCGTTTTGAAACAATTAATGAAGTTCATAAAAGAACATAATATTCTTTATGGGAAACAATTCGGTTTTCGTCATAAATATTCTACTATTCAAGCAATTCTCTCTATATGTGACAAAATACAAAACGCCATCGAGGAAGGTTTCTACTCTTGTGGTATCTTCCTTGACTTAAGCAAAGGGTTCGACTCTATAAATTATGACATTTTACTTAAAAAACTTGATCATTACGGTATGGTTAAATCATGGTTTGCTTCATATTTACAAAACCGGCAACAGTATATCTCCTTAGGTGGCACTAGCTCAGATATACTCAGTATCACTTCCGGTATTCCACAAGGCTCCGTGGTCGGACCAACTTTATTCTTACTATATATAAATGATTTCCATAACTCATCAACGGCCCTTGATTTTCATTTATTCGCAGACGATTCAAATCTCTTTTGTAAAGATAAAAGCCTGCAGTCTTTAGAAACAACAGTAAATACCGGTAACCACTTAATAGCTGCCCATGCTTGGCTTAGCTCAAATAAACTTCTTTTACAGCCAAATTCGTTGTATCGCGACCCACCGTTTTAAAACTTTGTTTTGATTTGGTCTTTTCTGAACCGCCAATCAATTTCAAGGGCGGAGTTTGTTTTATATTAACCAATGACAGAACGTGTTAGTGCAGGCTCCACCCTATGAAATTGATTGACGGTTTAGAAATGACCAAAATGAAAACAAAGTTTTGAAACGGCGGGTCGCGATACAACGAATTTTGCTGTAAATATTGATAAATTAAATTTCGTTATATTCCATAGTGCTCAAAAAAGGGAAAACTACAACTTTCAACTTAAAATAAATTCTATCACCCAAAAAACTAAAATAAAATATCTCGGAATAATGATGGATAAAAACCTAAATTAGAAATCTCACATTTCATTTATAATTTCAAAAGCACGCCATTATTTACCGCTTCCTTTGCTTGTTAACCTTTACTATAGTTTTATTTACCCATATCTCACGGCATAATTGTCTGGGGTCATACATATCCTTCAACTTTAAATCCACTTTTAATTTTACAAAAACGGACTTTGCGTATTATGCCTTTCAGCACCTTTCAAGCTCACACTAACCCGATTTTTATCAGTCTAAATATTTTAAAGTTCCCTGATCTTGTTTTTCTTCATACTGCACTATTCATGTACGACTTTAACAACAATAATCTTCCAACTTGTTTTCATTCCTTTTTCACAAGTGTTAAAAATACACATAGTTACAATACACGACTAGCCTCCAAATCAAGCTTTTCCTTGACAAAAATACGAACCAACTATGGCAAATTCAACATAAAACTTTCAGGTGTCCACGTTTGGAATAAAATTGATGAACCTATTAAAAATCTCAAAAAAACACAATTTTAAGGATTCTTTAATCAATCAACTACTTGCATCGTACTCGGACCAAACGGAATAGGCCCAAGTATGATATTATGCACCATAGTGTATATAAAATATTTATTATACTTCTATATCATATTTCTTGTATTTAATAAACAAAAGAGTTATAGTTATCTATATTAGTATAGTATTTATTTTTTTTTCATTGCCCTTTTCCCCCTTTTTTGCTCTATATAATTTTCTCTAACTATTGTTTAAACATCAAATAAATCTTTCAATCGACATTTCAATAGCCTGCGTGCAGACGGTTTGTTTCTCCATAAACAAGCCGTCTGCAACATAGGCTACATTTCAACTCCCTACAATTTTTTTACTAGAATTATACCCATTACTATGTAAAAATGAACGCATTCATAAATTACTACTTTACAAAATACAAGATAAGGATTACATTAAATGGACTGGATTAGTGGGATCAATGCCCAAAGACTGGAAAACATATTTGATCCAAAACAAAGGTTTAATAAACAAAAATAGTGATGATCAAAAGTTCTTGATGAGGGACAAACCATTAGAAATTAGAACACTATGTATAAAAAGTATTTATGCAGACCTAATTAGGGAAAAATATGTCCCTCCCCCTGTCCAATCAAATCTAAACAGAAGAATAGGAGAAACAGAAGAAATTGAATGGAAAAAAGTATATAGTCGAATATATACAACATCAATTGATAGGCATATCTAGGAATGTTCCAATATACAGTATTACAGTGCTGATCGCCCAACCGTGAACACCTAACAAAGTTTTGTACAAGTTTTTGACAGGGTTTTCTAAGGGCCTTCTCACATGATTCCGGAATGAGATTCATTCTGGAATGAGTCCATTCCATCCCCGTAGGACTTGTATGTGTTCGTTCATATGATGCCAGAATGAAATGTTGCTAGCGGGCTGGTCATTCCAGAATGAGTTCATTCCGGTTTTCAATCCGAATGAAAATCTCGTTCAAGAATGGAATTTCATTCTGGAATCATGTAAACTCAGAATGAGCAACGTTCGGGAATGAAAAGCACAAACCGAGGAGACTGGGGCGAGCTGCGCATGCGTAAACTCTTCCACCAAATCAAGATGGCGGAAGACTCGAGGTCGAATGTCAAGCAGAAAAAGCAAAAGAAATCCGCAACCACCAGGTGGACATGGGACGAAATCAAAACTAAAAAGTTACTGGACGAATTAGTATCATACAAGCGACAAAAATTAGGAGAAGGTGTAGAATGGGACTCTGATAAAGTTGTGCTATTCGAACATGCTCGTCAAGCAATGGCTGGTCAATGGCCAGAAGATTTTGGAAAAAGAGAGCCCACTACTGCTGACAAGACAGTGGAAGAGATGTCAAAGGAAGAATATCAGAAGCACGTTGAGAGTGTGAAGGGTGAAAAAGAATTGGTTGCTCTTGGCTACCGTAGAGTAGCTAACAGATTCAAAACACTGAAGAAGACATATACAGAAGACTGCCGCAATAATCTTCGCTCGGGATCAGGGCAGGTAATTGTACAGTACTGGAATGCGTGCCACGAATTATGGGGAGGAAGTGCTGCGACAAAGCCAATGGAGTTTGGGGAATCATCTCTTTCTAATGAAGGGGAGCTGAGTGAAGACTATATAGAGGAAGTAGAAAGTTCAAGTATGTCAAGTGTTGCTTGTGAATTAAGCGATTCACCAGGAGAATCAGTTAGTCCAGTTTCAAGTGAAAGTTCAGTAAAAAGAGTAAATTCTGCAAAAACATTTGTAGACTGTAAGCGCAAAAAACTCCAAAAACACCTGACAAAAGAAGGGAAGCAAGACCTTGTACTGCAGAATTCGCAAAAACAAATGGAACTCCAACAAACAATGTTGGAAGTTATACAGAAAAAGGATGAAAATATTGACAGTGCTTTGAAGTCTATTGCTGAATCTACTGCAATGCTGAACAGCACTTTGGCTACCACAATGCAGTACATGATGTCTATGGGTCAGCAGCAACATGTTCCTTATAACCCTTTTATGTTCCCATATGGTGCTGCTGAAGTCAGGGATGGACAAGGACCGTTTTCTTCATCATCTTCACAGGCACAAGAATCTGCTTCATTGTTTGATTTTAATAATTATCAACACAAATGAAAGGTATTAACTTTCACTACATCTTCATGATTATGATGTCAACACAAAAAGTATGAACAAAACGGAATCGAATACATATCAAAGTTTATATATTCTTTTGCAGTTGATGACAGAGCATATTTGAAATATTTTTATTTATCAGAAAAATATCTTGATCATCACATGTTTCAATTTTTTCACAAAGACAGCTCGTAAAGTGAAAAGGATTATAATTCGTTATAGAATGCTGTTTTTACATGACATTTGCAAAGAAATCTATGGTGTTTTCAGTCATGGAAACAAGGCATTTTCCTTATCAGATACATTTCATTGCAAAAAGCATTGTTTTTGAAACTTTGAAATTATGCCAACACAGGTGTGACACTTTCAGTTATGATCAAAGTATATTTTTCTAATAAATTTGATAATTATTTGAAAATGTTCCTGAAACATATTTGTGTTTGTCCAACAAATATGAGTGTTTTTATTATAATAGGGTCAGAAAATGTGCATACAAAGTTCAAATATTGTAAGTTTCTACACGATCAGCTACTATTTTTGAAATATTTGTTTAAAAAAATCATGTTTACCCCTATTGTTGTAAATTCTGGGTCCTTGTTAATAGCAAGTGATATGTTGCATTGTTTTATTATTTTATACTTGTGTTCATGTACAAACATAAATACTGTATAGATTTTTTTTCATAATCTACCTGTCAGTCATATTATGTACTCATCAGTTTCATCATTTTTACAACGATAGTTCACAAGGGAAGATAACTGTGAAGCAGGTTTGTGCATATTTCATATGAGCCAAAGTGTTTGTCCCACACACAAGCAGTGTGCCATATACTGAAGTTCAACAGCTCATTGCAACATTTATTTTTTGACCTGAAACTCTTAGTGTGGAGGGGATCAAAGACACTCACAGTTTATACTGTCATTTTGTGCTCAACAATGAGTTATCACAGTATAGCTGATGTAGTATGTCTACATTTGGCAGTTTGTAACTTTGTTTAAACCTAACAGGGAGTTCCTTAATGGACTGAATGCAGACAACAAGAGAGGGGAGAAATATGATGGAAGATATATTTCACAATGGGATTAGATTTGGTTGTTAATTTAAATCTATGTACATTGTAAACATGTCTTATCAGCATATTCACCCAAGCAATCAGAGCTTCAGTCCATTGTCAGGGAACTAGTTCAAAGCTCAGGCCTATAGTTATTAATAATAATAATAATAATTTAATTCTTAAAAACGCATATATACACAAGTCTCTATGCTTTTAACAATGTAAAAATATTACTATAACTAAATACAAATAAAATAATAAAATAAATTAAGATGTGTAGAAAAATTAATAAAGTCATCAATGTTAAAATATTAATTCAGAATAGTGTCCATATTTTTATCCTTATTCCTATAAATATAAATATATCCTATTAGCAACTATATGTCATACGAAAAAGAAATGTCTTTAACTTATTTTTAAAGGTAGAAATACTATCTGATTGTTTAATGTCTGATGGTAGTGAGTTCCATAATTTTGGCGCCACATTTGAGAAAGCTCGGTCACCATACGTCTTTGAATTGGATCTAGGTACAGTTAAGAGTCCTTTATTGGACGATCGCAGGCGACGAGAAGTGCTGTACTCGTTTAGTAAAGATGATAGGTATGTTGGTGCAAGACCATTTCGACACTTGTAGGTTAGTAGCAGTATCTTATACGTGATACGGTCAGTAACTGGCAACCAGTGCAAACTGCGCAACACGTCTTGGGTACTCTCGTCAGGCTTAGGTCTTTTAACGATCCTGGCTGCAGAATTAAGCACTCTTTGAAGCTTGTGAAGTTCGTATTGAGGTGCACCGCAAAGTAGGCTGTTACATTGATCTATTCTAGAAGTAACAAACGCGTGGACCAGTTTCTCAGCTTGTTGTTGGTTTAGATACTTCCGTATCTTACTGATGTTGCTCAGTGCCATGTATGATGTTCTGCAGCAGCTGTTGATCTGACTTTTGGCGCAGAGGTTTTGGTCAAAGACTACTCCCAAATTACGAGCATCAGGCTTGGGTGTTATTGTTAGATTACTAATTGTAATATCAGTGAATGTTGAACGTGAAAACTTTGAGCGTATGTGCAATGCTTCTGTCTTACCGTCGTTAAGAACTAGCTTGTTGATAGTACACCAGGTCTTTATATCCTGTATACAGTTCTCGATAGTTGTTTGAGCTTTGTCTCGTTGTTGTTTGCGTACAATAGTGTACAGTTGTGTGTCGTCTGCGTAAGTCATAGCCGATAGTCCATGTGATGTAATGATGTCCTCGAGTGGAGAAACATACAGGCAAAACAGAACCGGACCAAGTACTGAGCCCTGAGGGATTCCTTGTTCGACTGTGTAAGGAGATGACGATAGGTTGTCAATTTTGACGCACAGAGTTCGACTATGTAGATAGGAACGTAGCCAAGCGATGACAGTGCCACTGAAGCCAAACCTAGTTGAAAGACGGAAAATTATTGGAAAAAATACAACATTGGTGGAAGCAATACCTAAGTTATGTATCAAATGAATATTCATAATTCAAATGGGCTATTTTCATTTAAAGGCTTCTAAATCACTGCTTTTTCTGTTAATTTGTGTATGGTTAGTTTACGATTGGTAATTAAGCAGAGTCTAGTTTTTTTCTGGACATCATTTTGCAAAGCCGCATGTTTGAAAGATGAGGTCAGTTGAGCTCTTTGTGCAAATAGCCCTTTGTGTAATATGATTTTTACAGTTAGAGTAACTGTTGTCTATATGAAACAAAACATGTTGTGTTAGACAATTTAAGTAAACAATTTGCTACCTTTAGCTAGGCATTTCATTGTTATGAATAAATGTTGATATTCTAACCATC
Organism: Diadumene lineata; assembly: GCA_918843875.1. Lineage (NCBI taxonomy): Eukaryota > Metazoa > Cnidaria > Anthozoa > Actiniaria > Diadumenidae > Diadumene > Diadumene lineata. The sequence goes on along the minus strand of CAKKNV010000001.1, from coordinate 465,619 downwards.
AATGCTTGAATGTTCTTTAAAGTAATCCTTAATTGTGTCTCTAACAGCTCTGCCATCTGTCGATGTATATGTGTATCTCTTGTCAACTTTGGACACCAGATTCATGACATTGTTTTTTTCTAGTTGGTGTTGTAGTGCTACTTCATCAATCTCAACACCATGTTCTTCACACCAGTTATGCAGCACAAAACATGTTAAAACAACTAAAGAGATATCTTGTAGTTTTAATGGCATGGGTACAGTAAGGATTTGCCATCTGGCTTTCAAGCGACCATAGGCACATTCTATTGGGTTTCGTGCATCCCTGAGCATTTGATTGAAAACAACTTGTGCATCATCAGTGCAATGAGCATATTCTTTCATAACATGGGGTAGAAGAGGATAAGCTGGGTCAGCAAGTAAGAGGAGGCCCACCTTATCTCTTCCTGGTAGAAGTGTACGATTTAAGTATGGTTGGGTCTGGGCTTTCAATCTTTGGTTTATCAAACTGTTGGAAAATACTTTGGCATCATGTGTTGCACCCGGCCATCTAATATCGACATCTATGAATATACCACGGTAATCACAAACTCCTTGAACATTAATAGAATATTTCATTTTGTAGGAGTAGTAATCTTGAGAATTGATATAGGGCTGGAGAATAGGTACATGTGTGCCATCCACTGCTCCAACAACCATAGGAAAACCAGTGCTTTGCTCCCATCCAGCAATAAGTGTTTTCAAGGAGTCTAAGTCATTTGGCATATGTAGATATTTTGGTGCCAGGTGTAGTTTAAATGCCATGCAGACTTCTTTTACTGTTTTTGTGACTGTTGACAAGGCTACACCAAAAGCATTGGCTGTCATAGACATAGAACCAGAATCTTTCAAATAATATAATGTAATTCCAACCTAATAAGATACATATATTTAGATAAAAACAAACAACAATAACAAAAAAACAAAAAAAACAACAACAACAGCAAAAAAACTCATTGAATTATGAGTGTGAAGACATTCATGAAAAGTGATTCCCTTGATGATCAGTAAAATACTAGTATAAATACTAGTAAAACAGAATTCACTTTAAAAATCGTGTTTTTTAATACTAGCTTTAAATTTTCGTTCAAGATCATTAGATACCTTTTTAGTGGACGATAATGCAGGTCTTGGAGATCTAGGGCTCGGTTCAATGTATGGTCTTATCTCTTCAACCAAAGCCATGAACCTTTCCTTGTTCATTCTGAAGTTTTTTTTCCATTCTTCGGGCAAGCATCTATCTTCTATCATATTTCTCCACCACATATCTGTCCTACCAGGTCTAATCCAGCACGATCGTTTACATTTTTCACATCTCCTATTAAACACCTCTGCACTCGGTAATTGAGGACGATTCGCCATGAAGAAAAGACGTGATTGGTTTCTCTTTTTCGCTAACAAAAGTAGTACCATCGACAAATTATTAGCAGCTATTGCCATTATCATTAATATCACCGTCTTCCAGATTATGGGCGCCATATTTTTCACTTGTATTTCGCGCCAAAAAAAAGATAACCTGAGTCGAAGTCGCATGTGAATGCAGTGCGAACTTCATTCCAGAGTGAAAGTCATTCCAGAATGAATCTCATTCCGGAATCATGTGAGAAGGCCCTAAGCCCCGATCTTGACAAAAGGTCAAGAGCAATGAAACAAGGCCTCCTTGCTAGAACAATGATGAGCTGTGATTGGTTATCTAGAAACTTAAAAGCATCAAAGTTGTCAAAAACCTGTCAAAAACTTGTACAAAACTTTGTTAGGTGTTCACGGTTCGGCGATCAGCACAGTAAACAATATTTATGTATTTCTCTCACATGATGATTATAATTAATAAGTACTGCATGCATGTCCTTAGCTTTGTTTACTGGGCAATAACTCACACATAGTTGGCAATTAATGGCTATGGGTATAACCCATAGCCTGTTTATTCAAATTAAATGTTGTATAATATTAACAGTACGCCCAAGTAAAGGTGTGGGCATAAAAAACAACCGAGAGGAGGCCAAGGGGTGGAGGAGGGAATTTCGAAAAGTTTGTATCTTGTCTTGTTGATGGCTCCACGCGACTGAAGCCGACACGGCGATAAACATGTGACATGCAAATACTCCCTTATGGGGGGGGTATCGCTTATTACCCTCATTCCTCACACCCCTCTTGGTTATTAAAATCACATATCAAAACATTTCATAGGATTCGAGTAAATACATAAAAATACTATTTGTATACAAATATTCCCTATTATATTTGAACAAAGATCTACATCGTTTTAAAATTGTAAGCTCTCCCTCCTGCTCTCTTTGCCATTTATATGCCGAGACAATTGACCATCTATTCATAGACTGCATTGAGGCAAAATTACTACTTTGCAATACGAGATTGGTTAGAACAATTTGAGATCAGACTAGGTAGGTGTAGGTGATATCTTTATAAATTTCTTGATTACAATATACAAATACTCTTTATACCAAGCTAGTAAGAATACTAAAATGATATCCCTAAATACTTTTAAAAATCTTATTATGCACTATGAACAAGTGGAAGGGGGTATTGCAAGAGCAAGAAATAAAATACCAATACATAATCGAAAATGGAATAAGGTTTTAGAAGGAAGATAATGAACAAGGCACAATGGAGTGTTAAACTGTTTTAGTTGTTTGTAGGACGTGTTTGCTATCATAATTCTTTGTTTTGTTTTATCATGGTATTGTAGAGTAAAATCTGGAGTTATTTCCTTAGGGAATATAACCCATTAAATGTTTAAAATCTATCTATAATATTCAAAGTAATGTATTATCTTTTCACCGTTAAAATTATATTGAATGTATGGTTTTAAAGACGAAAATCTAGAGTTATTTCCCATTAATTGCAAATAACTAATATAAATGTATTTGTAGCATTATTAAATTAAAAAAAAAAGTTTGAATTCAACAAACATTTAGAACATGAAAAGAACCCAATCATAGATCTGGACTAAGTATCTTCTCCTTCCCCCTAGCAAAGTAGTAACAGAATGAGAGTACTGGGCCACTTTTATGCCATTTTCCTTTCTTCCCATTTTCCCGTCCCGTCCCATTTTTCTATCCCTGTCCTTCTCGCTCCGTCCCAAGCCATTTTAGCCTCGCCGCGCCGCTAGCAGGGAGGGGAGGGGTGCTGCGGGTGACCGTTTTATTATCCTATTAATATCCAACTGTGAGCACTAAATATGTTTATAAATCAATGACACCGACATATGTTTGCACTGCTAATAACTATTTATCGCTCATGTAGTCCGTTGTTCTAGTAACATTTAACATGTGTTAATTTAACAATAAAAGAGATACTTATAGCGGTAGTTTAGTATCCACTATATGAAATATGTCTTATAACTTCATAGTTCAACCGACTAGATTTACTTGCTAGCTTCTCAATCATTCTTTCCGTTCATATAATTTATTCTCTTCCTGGTTACTTGAATTCTCTAAACCATCACATGCGCCATTTCCACTCTCCAAGGCATTGATTTCAAAACGTTCTGCAAACCCAGATCCGTTGACAGCTTCATTCCCATACTGTCTGGTGTATTCTGAATTAGTCGATGCGGTATTCATGAGTCTATTGATCCCATTGTCAATTCTTGCAATTTGATCTTTCAAATCCTTCCACTCATTGATTGAAAAATCCATGCCTATGTTCGATGGTATGCCTCTGGAAGATTTTCTTATCTGAACTCTGATAGAATTATTAGAAAATATCACAGAACAATATAACTCTTCCATTTCCAAGTTTTGTAGAATGATGAATCTTACACAGTTGTTCTCTTTGTTTCACTTGAATAACTAATGAAATATTCCGTTTTGAAGGATGATTCTTATGCTAATATCCACTGATAAAAATACCCGTCGGAATTACCATCGCTGTTGGTTGGCAAATATAGACCGAATTAGCAGAACAAATGTTTGTTAACCAACATATAATTAAGAACCATTTTGGTTCACATAAGAAAAATAAAAGTGTTTTTCTTTCTAATGAATTAAAAGTCATTGAAACACTTATCAGGGATGTATTATCTTCTCCAGATAGCAAACGTCCGCATTTTACCGATACTGATAAGCTTGTATATATTAAACGTTTCTCCTTTCCAGTGGGTCAGAATCATGATGGTAGTCTAGAATATTATCGTGTATTAGTTGTTAAAAGAATTTCTAATAGTTATGTAGTAACAGCATACCCTGTATGATTAATGAGAAAAGCTTAAAAATAAAATACATCTGTGATTTATACGCTGATTATTGTGATTGATTTGCGCGCGATGCTAACAAAAACACCCGTTTCCCGCCGAAACTGATACATTCGAACACAGACTGTAAGGTGTAACTTTTTTTAATTTATTTTAATTTCACTACAACCTTTGTTTCTGTCATTTTGATTTATAGTAGTGATTTCAAACTCTCACATAGTTCAGTTCCTCAAATAGTTTATAAGTCCCAAGCGTGATTCGCATTGTCGTCCATGGCCGTGTATGGTACTCGCTCCATACCATTGTTAAAGCTATCAATCCCTGTAGCTGGTAGATTCATTGACAATAGTGGGCCTTTTTCGTTTGAGCTGTATCTTTGAGATGATCTTTGTTGAGATACAATAGTAGATATCATTCTTCTTATGCTGTCATCAATCAAATCAATTTGAGCTTTTAGATCTGAAAATTCATTCAAATTGAGAGCAATTCCCTTCTTGCTTGGAATCTTTTGGCCACATGCATCATCCGAGAACTGTCTTAAGTGCACCTTTACTTCATCATTCCAGGAGCTTGCAGACACGTAGATATTACGTCTTCCCAAAGTGAACATTTTCAGTTTGCATATATTCTTGGAAGTCAGAATGATAAAATTGGATAAATCAACTGCTTTTATAACAAAGTCTTACCTGATAATGATGTAATCGATATGACGTCATCCACTAATTATAATCAATTCACAGATCCTTGCTCGATAGTGATGCAATCTTAACAATGACGTCATTACTAATTATGATCATTTTGAATGATGATTATAAGTATTTATGGTGCAATCTTGTCCACTATTAATAATGAATGACGTAATTGCTAATTATAGAAAATAAATTCGTCATGATGGTGTAATCTCACACTTATAAAACGGGTTCATTCGGAACGTTTTTCACTATACTGAACAACAATGTCAGCTCTTTCAGAAGAATATATTTCAACTGTTCAAGATCTAGAAAATATTTCTGAAGAACAATGGGCAATTAGCGATGCAGAAATTGCTCAAATGTTAGACGAACAAGCGGAGAATAGAGAGGTGTTGGATGTACCAGATGAGATGCTTCAAGAATACGATGGTCCACTAGTAGACGATGGTTCATGGTATTATTGTAACGAATGTTCTAAACGTTACAAACATAAATATAGTCTTACAAAACATCAGAGACTTAAACACCCAAAGCATCGTGAATGTTGTAACTGTGGCGAGACCTTCACCTCCGAAAGCAAGTTCAATGCACACGAAAACTTTTGTAATGGTGGTTCATCAAAGAAACGGTTGCATGAAGACGATGACGATCAAGAACTCAACAAAAAGCGCAACCAACAAGTGGGTGAAGGGTTGGAAGAAGTTGAGGAGGAGTCAGCTTTAAAAGACAACCTTAAAGTATACAAAATGACCCCAAACAAACAAGAAAAATATGACCTTTCTTTGGTATTGTTGAACAAGAAAAAAACACTTCTGAAGAAACTATCAAAAGAACTGACTAAAAAACTTGGTGTTAAATGGTTTTTGTGCGTTCAAGTAGAAATGGTTAAAGCTTCATCAGACTTACAAGAAACACGAAGCACACCACATTTCAGAAGTCCTACCTTCACTACACTCTCAGAAGATCAAATGGAAAAACAGTACTCTGAAGCTGTAGAGAAAATGAAGAATAGTTTTCTCGAATATCAGCGCGAGGGCTCAGGCTGGCGATTAGACTTTGTGATTCATGTAACGTTGAATCTAGCCACCTACAAACCACTAGATGGTTCCAGCTACCTTGAACTACCAAGAAGGCTTAAGAATAAGAAAGCACTATTGAACATTCAAAACAACGACAAAAAGTGTTTCCTCTGGTCTGTTCTTGCTGCAAAGCATGCTGTCGACTGGGGCTCTCATGCTAACAGAATGTCAAACTACCAAGCATATGATAATGAAACCAACATGGAGGGGATCAAGTATCCAGTCACCATTGATCAGATAGGTAAGTTTGAAAGGCAGAATAATGATATAAGTATAAATGTATTAGGATTTGAGGAAAACGAAATATTCCCATTATACGTTACTAAATCTAAAAAGATTTTACACGTAGATTTACTACTATTTTCTCAAGATGAAAAAAGTCAGTATTGTCTGATAAAAAGTCTCAGTAGGCTCCTTTCGAGCCGCAGTAAACACAACGGTGCAACTTTTTATTGTGCTCACTGTTTGCATGGTTTTACAAGAAAAGACCACCTTGAAGAGCATGAAGTTAACTGTTCGAAGAATGCTCCACAAAAAGTGAAATTTCCTAGTGAAGAGAACAATATATTAAATTTTAAGGATGTTCATAAACAACTTAATGTTCCCTTTGTCATATACGCAGATTTTGAAACTCTTGTTGTTCCGCAACAAAATGATCAAATTAATAACAGCGAAAGTTTTACGTTAAAAACACATAAGCATGAACCATGCGGATTTTGTTATCTTATTGTGTCCGAGGTAGAAGAATACAATAAGCCACCAGTGCTTTATCGCGGTAGTGATTGCATTGATGTGTTTTTATCGAAAATACTAGCAGAAGAGAAAAGACTAAGTAAGATTTTAAAACATGTTGTGCCCATGACAATATCAGCTGAAGACGAACAGGCTTTTCAAGAAGCAACTGTGTATCAACACTATAAGGATTGTTTATTTCAAAGGAAACGCACCATGGCTAGCATGATTAGAATACAAAGTTTCAATCATGAACTATTTTCCATTAAGTTGAATAAGATAGGTTTAAGTCCTTATGATGATAAAAGATATATCTTAAATGATGGAATAACTACTTTGTCAAATGGGCATAAAAATATTACAAAAAAGTATTGCTTATCAACTTAAACTATTCATTAATACGATTATGTGTAATGTATATCTATAGCCTGACCTCCTAATGTAAACTTAATAGATATATAGAATTACAATCAACTAGAGTCAGGCTATCGTTTAAAGTAACAACGATTACATGTATTTTTTTGAAATGTTTTTTCAATAAAAATATTTATGTAAACTACACAGGAGTGCTTTCTTGATCTCGACCAGAAATCCCCACAAGGGTTGATTCCCCTCGTATTTCTAGCTCATAAGAGGGGTGGAGGTTATTTGGATTAGCGTGTAATTTTCGCCAAATCAACCATACAATAAGAATCAGCATGGAGAATGATAATACACCCACACTTGAATAAATATAGACCATGTAGCTATTTTCTCTACCTTCCTTTATAGGTAGTAATCCTCTAGTTGGTGATATTTCAAAGCTTATACTCGTAGTCTGCGTAGTCGGTGATGGTTTAATGCTCACCGCTATCGATGATGATGGCATAGTCACCATAGTTTTAGAATGAACAATTGATGTAGGTGATATCCCAATTGTAGTAGGCTTTATCTGCGTCGCGGAATAAGTACTTCCAATTAATGATGCCGTGCTGGATCTGGCAATCAACAGAGTGCTACCATTTTCCTCCATCGAGGTAGTCGGTACTAATGGTACACAATCGCTAAACACTTTAATCTTCAAATGTTCCATTTGCTCCCCCAGTTGATAGCAATTAAGATCGTTATTACCTCTGAGGTCAATCATTTTCAATGATGTAAGTGACTCTATTATAATGCTCAAGTTTACATGGACCAAAAAGTTCTTCTTCAATGATAACGATGCAAAAAGCCATGGTTTCTTTAACTGTTTGAAGTCAGGCTGTTCTTTTAAATTCATTCGAGTACAGTCAATGAGAAGAATGTCTTCTAAGCAATAGCAATTATTGCTGCAACGGTAGGCAATAGTCTGTTTTACATTCAAAAGCAACAGAGAAAATAACAAGTTAAAAAAGCCATCCATCTTAGTAGATAGTTCACAGGTTGATTCTCTTACGCTATTGATGGAATTTCATGTACTTATCTCAGCTTTAACGGTGTAATAAACTTGTCAATAACAGAGTATATGCAATAATAGTTTTGATTACAATCATTTAAAATAAATATAAACCAACGGTGTTTATCATTCCTCTATTGGATAATAGAAAAGTATTTCTCTATCTCTCTCTTTTTTTTATATAACAATAGAAAAATCACTTTATCCCATTAAAAAAAAAAAAAAAAGAATACGATGGTCCACTAGTAGACGATGGTTCATGGTATTATTGTAACGAATGTTCTAAACGTTACAAACATAAATATAGTCTTACAAAACATCAGAGACTTAAACACCCAAAGCATCGTGAATGTTGTAACTGTGGCGAGACCTTCACCTCCGAAAGCAAGTTCAATGCACACGAAAACTTTTGTAATGGTGGTTCATCAAAGAAACGGTTGCATGAAGACGATGACGATCAAGAACTCAACAAAAAGCGCAACCAACAAGTGGGTGAAGGGTTGGAAGAAGTTGAGGAGGAGTCAGCTTTAAAAGACAACCTTAAAGTATACAAAATGACCCCAAACAAACAAGAAAAATATGACCTTTCTTTGGTATTGTTGAACAAGAAAAAAACACTTCTGAAGAAACTATCAAAAGAACTGACTAAAAAACTTGGTGTTAAATGGTTTTTGTGCGTTCAAGTAGAAATGGTTAAAGCTTCATCAGACTTACAAGAAACACGAAGCACACCACATTTCAGAAGTCCTACCTTCACTACACTCTCATTCGAGTACAGTCAATGAGAAGAATGTCTTCTAAGCAATAGCAATTATTGCTGCAACGGTAGGCAATAGTCTGTTTTACATTCAAAAGCAATAGAGAAAATAACAAGTTAAAAAAGCCATCCATCTTAGTAGATAGTTCACAGTTTGATTCTCTTACGCTATTGATGGAATTTCATGTACTTATCTCAGCTTTAACGGTGTAATAAACTTGTCAATAACAGAGTATATGCAATAATAGTTTTGATTACAATCATTTAAAATAAATATAAACCAACGGTGTTTATCATTCCTCTATTGGATAATAGAAAAGTATTTCTCTATCTCTCTCTTTTTTTTATATAACAATAGAAAAATCACTTTATCCCATTAAAAAAAAAAAAAAAAAAAGTTCCGCGATTCCCACGATTCCCGCTTTTAGGTTATTAAAAAGTCCCGCGATTCCCGCGATTCTTACTTTTTAGGTTATTAAAAAGTCCCGCGATTCCCGCGATTCTTACTTTTTAGGTTATTAAAAAGTCCCGCGATTCCTTTTTATTTACTGATCTTTCTTTCTTTGTTTGATAAAATATATGCTTTCGTCATGATTTGCTATTATTTTAGTCTGTCTTTCATCATGTTAACCCCAAAAGATTGTCCTATTCCTGGCTGCAATGTAAAAAGACTTATAAAGCTATCAAATCATTTATCGGATTATCATTCAATGAGCTCTGAAGAAAGAAAGCCTTGGTTACAAAAAGCCAAACTGCAACTCCATAAATACACAAACGAACCTGATAGCGAATCATTTGCTAACCAACCACTATCAATAATGGATGCACGATTTAAATCTACTACTAATATATGTCTCTACGGATGTACTTCGAGTGGGAAAACCTTTTAAACTGAACGTCTGTTGCGGAATGTCGATTATATGTTTGATCAACCCATTCAAAAGATAATCTATTGTTATGGCGAGTTCCAAAAACGTTTCATCAACATGGAAAAAGAAATTCTGAACTTGACCTTCTATGAAGGGTTTCCGAAAAATGTTTATTCAATGTTCGATAAAACACCAGGGCTACTCGTTTTAGATGATTTAATGAATGAGAGTCAGCAAAAAGATTCCATGATGGAGCTAATCACGCGTGGCTGTCATCATCGTAATATCAACACCATCTCTTTATTGCAAAATCTTTATCCTCGTGGAAAGCACTCTCGCACCATTTCTCTGAACACGCACTATATTGTTGCGTTCAAGAACCCTAGGGATTCCTTGGGTGTTTCAACACTAGCAAGACAAGCATTTCCCAGAGCTATCCCCTATGTGATGGAAAGCTTTGAGGATGCAACTAAAAAGCCTTATGGGTATTTACTTTTTGACCTCCACCCCTCTACACCGGAAAATATCAGACTTCGAACATCTATTTTCCCTGATGAACAGCAAGTGGTCTATGTTAAACGTATATAAACCCCACCATTAGATGATCTCAATCATTTGACGATGTCCCAGCGCATGAAACACAACTTGGATTTATTGCGCGTCCTGGCACATTCAAGTCAAAGGCAACGAAAAGCCATTTTACAGACCTGTCACGTAGATTTAATCAAGTGCCTTGCAGAAATCTCATTAAACGTTTTAAAGGGTGTTGTCCCTGTTTCCACAGTCCAGAAAAACAAATTGAAGCGTTACAAAAACCTCCTACGGGCATTGGCGGATAAGAAAGTCTCACTAAAAGCAAAGCAGAACGGACTCATTCAGACTGGTGGTAATCTTCTGACCTTGCTGCTGCCCCCTGTGTTATCAACTCTTGGTAGTTTGCTTACAAAATGAAGCATGCCAAAAGAATGCTTTTAGTACCGGAAGAAGTGATGAATTTAATCTATCAAAAAACAGATCTTGAAACGTCACCACTAGTCAAGTCTATGAGTGCCTTGAACCATCAAATAAGTAATAATTTAGAAAATGCGAAACTTCCTGCTGATATCAAACTCAAAAACCACGAACAGTATTTTCAACGTTTTATGAATTTACAAGATCAAAGGGAAAGCTTTATTCCTCGAGTAGAAGTTCATTCTAGTCCGGAAGTCCCTACCGTTTTAGCACAAGAGCCTCAATCACAGATGGATCAAACACAGGAAGCCCAACCACCGAGAGCACAATCATAAGATCACTCAGACAAAGAAATAGTAAAATCTATACCAGGGCGCTTTCGAAATCAAGCTGAGGGGTTACTACAATGGATTAAAAAGTTTCCTGAATCAATCACATGGAATGACAAGGGAGAAGTTTCTTTAGAAGGGAAATCTATGCGAGGTTCTAGTATAACTGATCTCGTAAATGATGTAGTAAGATCAAGGAAAGGATATTCACCTATTGCTAGAGATGACTTCACCAAAGTCTTAGCTCAGCTTAACACACCTGAAGAATTTGTGAGGAATGAAGAACGAAGGAAGTTAATGTCTCTATTCAAAGCTGGATTACCACCCACTCCTGGTTTTGCTAATACAATACCCTCTCCACCCACCGCCCCCTCTAAGAAAAGGTCTGGTAGAAGGCGATCGAAAGTCCCCTCAGGGACGCAAAGAAGACTAGAATGGCTACCATATTGAGTTATAAAATAAACGATATATATCAAACAATAGCAATAAAGCTTTTTTTTCAACTAATATTTATTTCGTTTTTATTTAGAACAGTTTCTTTACATATTGATAAACTAGGTGATCGTTATAATCTTTATCAGAGCTAAACAAGTTTACTATTGTATCCATTGGCACACCACGTGCGCGGTGTAGTAAGTAAAAAATACAATATTCTCCACACACTGCAGTAAAGTAACTCTGTAATTCTTTCTTGTTAGATAGCCATGTTTCTGCATTTTGGTCTAGAAAACGTTTAAAACGTTTGCTATAAAAAACAGGCTCGTGACCATAACTATCAAAAAATTCTCCTTGTTGAGGTGATGAAAAATAAAATGCTATCCAATGTTGGCCTGGTTTAGATTCAGGTTCTGTATTTGCTATAAATCCACAAGGGAAAGTCTCTATATGCTTTGGTAGACTATTTTCTGCAAAGACTCCGCCAAACTTTGCATGTGTAATAGCATCTCTGTTGATGACATGTTCAAGCTGTTGGGTGTTCATGCTGAGTAATCAAATGTCACGTGTCTTGAGTAGTCAATCTCCACTACACCCTCAAATTCACCGAACACTATAAGATTGATTGCGTTGCTCAGCCCAGAGGTAAACTGTATTTCAAGAGAAACGTTTCCTTTCTGTTTCTGATTGAAATGAGCTGATGAACCACAGAGATCGGGGGTTAAATCAAATACAAGGAGAGAAAAGCCCCTGTTATATTCCGATCTTTCAATATCTAAGCCTGAGTCTGCAAATAGTCTTCCAGTCCCGCAAATATTGGTTGATAGGCTTCCATAAAGTTCATTTCACTCGCACTTGATAGCTTGAGAGAGATAGGTTGGAAGGGTATCATTTCTCCGTCAACGTTGATCTTAATTGCGTTAGCTCCATATAATTTGAAGTTGAAGGGGTTTTTTGTATAACTCCCATTAAAGGCATCGGAATCGACCATGCCTATCACTACTCTTTTAGGGACTAATCCATTAAACAAGTCCCCCTTATGTAATGATGGGTTTCCTGTAGGTATGGTGTAGGTCTTGCAATCCACTCTACGTATTGGATATTTAGCACTTATACCCTTTTTGAGCTCATCGAGATGATGTAGTTGAAGGCTAGGGCTGACTTTCACAGCTAGTACTTTCAAGACGGCACTCTGTATCGCTATTTTATAATTAGGGGCTGCTTCTTCTGACATCAAAGCAAAGGCGGGAGAGTTTGGAGTGAGCTTGATTGTAAGATTAACGTGATTTAATAGCAGGCGTTCGCTGAAGAACATATCGCAATGTATAGGTCCCCAGAGGTCTACGGTATTGCTCTTCTTTGTAAACTTATAACGTGTTTTTAGACCCTCGTTACTCCCAGCTGATGTACAATCAGTCTCATCCATGGAGCCTGCGGTATCTTTGTAGTATAGTTCTCCAGTAAGAAGGGACTTTTTTGCTGCAGGTCCATAGTTCAATAGCGTTTCCATAATGCTCTTGTAGCTATATGTTCCAGTCGCTTGAGTTATTAGTATCCCATTGAGGTAAACATCCACCTGTTTAAACATGCTTTGTAAGAAGAGGTTTACAAGGGCAGTTTTTTCATCTGTAGTAAGATCTTTACCGTCAGCTTTTGTAATCTTCACTTTGAGGAACAGCATGGTTTTGGCTAAATCTAAATATTTTTCAGTTCCGGGAATTTGAAATTCAATAGGAGATGAAGATGATATAGTAGAAATAGGTTGATGATCTATCCATTGACCCATATCCACTGCTACTTGAGTGGAGGGAACAGTAAATAAATCAACTTCACTTTTCATGCAGGGGCTGGAGTGAGGGTGTACAAATGCCATTATTTAGAACCAAAAATATCTCCGGCCTTGATCGCCTTAGGTTTTCCTTTCTTCAGTAGTTGATTTTTCTTTCTTGATGGAGCTCTTTTAGCTCTTTTCACCTTGCCAGTTGATACCAAAGTGAGCTTTTCCTGAAACGCTTCAGGTTTTAAACGTTTTACCCCACGTCCCGTTTGAGTTGTAAGCTGATTCAAAGCTTGATCTTTCAGTGTTTTTGCTGTTTGTTGTAATCTTGATCTAGCAGAACTTCTAAGGGAATTTCCCTTCAAAACATCTTGCGCTACATTTAAACCAGTGTTGAGTGCAGCTCGACCCAATGCCTTAGCACCTTTCTGCAAGAAAGGAATTGCTACTCTCTTTAAAGATTGGAAAAAGGAGCCAAGTCCGTATCCTCTTTGAAATGGAGTACCATGAAAAACTATCATTTTCTCTCCTTTGAGTTAGAAATACGGTGAATGACGGAGTCTAAAACTTAATGTTAACACCACGCGGCCACGTTGAAATGGTACTCTTAATCCAGTGTCATCTGTTATAAGGACTTCAACAGTTTCAAAATCTCTCGTAGATAATGGAATAAAGTGTGGGTTGTCGTAATTAATCGTTGTGACCTCTCCATATCCACCCTGTGAGGGGACTATGCGCAGTAGGGGTGCCTGTACATCACCAACTATTCGTGGCTCTATTATGTTTAAGTAGACGTAAAGTGATTGAAGCCCGAGATTCAAATCACTCATAAATGGTGCAGTTGTTGTCTTTTCTATGAGCTTTCTCTCCGGGCCGAAACCTAAAACTTCTGATAGGGCTTTTACAAATAGTATCTTTTTTCCAGCATCCAAAGTCACCGTCACTTTATCTGTAAGGGAATCATACTTGAAAGAGATTCCCCCTACTAGATTATCCTTGAGACATTGGTTCATTGCAGTAATTACATCTTGTATTGATGAATAATATCCCATAGGAAGAGTACAAACATCTGAGAGTCCGCTTGGTTCTTGATAATAAAATTTGCTATTTTCACTCCTGATATTATACCAAGATTTTGGGAAAGTGATTGATGCCAATCCAACTTCCCATGAGCCTGTTAGATCTAGGTGTTGTGGGAGTTTAACTTTATACTCTGCTAGTGTATTATTCGGGAATACATCCATCGATGCATTGCTAGGTAGGGTCATGTAAAATTGACGTGACTCCATTGCTAGTCAACATGAAATGAAACAACTTGGTAGAAATTGAACTAATTTATTAACAAAAAAATCATTCTACATCGTTTTTGTTTATCCATGAGTTATATTTATCAGGATATCCTAACCATTTCACAAAATATTCTACATTTCTACCACGCTTCCGCGTTTTTAATATTTTTTCTATCTTGTATGTTTGTTCTTTACCACGTGTAATAACACGCTGAAGTTCTTCTTCGTAAAAAGTTCCTTCTAACTCATCCCCATCAAACTCTTTTACTTTATAAACTGGTGGATTTCTAGGGATGCGTTTCGAGATAGTAAAAATCTCTTCACTCCAGTTCGGTAAATAGCCTTTGTCGAACAATTTCTTCTTCTTCGAAATTCGCACTTCATCAGCCAAGTTAAAAGCATAACCACGTTTTGGGGGCTGATTAGCATATAATGTCATCCAAACATTTTTCGCATTCTTTGTATTCACTGATACAGGTGGTCGTTTTATGCTGCGATGATAGGAGTTGTTGTAAGAATTCAGCAAGTCATCCAGCACATCAATATACTTCAATGTTCCCTTCAAAGTGAAATATCGATACATCCGCTGCTTTAAGGTACGATTAAAACGTTCCACGACGCTAGCCTTCGTTTCGTTGAAGGTATGATAAAACCCGATACCTTTTTCTTTTAAGAACGATTGAAATTTCTTATTTATGAACTCACTCCCTCTGTCAGCGTGTATTTTCACTGGTTTGCGACCTGACTTTTTCAAAATCTGTTTGAAAGCTTCTAGTAAAGAATCTGCTGATTTGTTCTTCAATGCTTCAACATATGCTTGTTTAGACAGAACATCTATGCAAGTCACTAAATACTTGTAATTATTATTGTATTGTTTCAAAGACTGTAGATCGATGAGATCTATCTCCCACAAGGAATCAATAGATTTTGCATAAACGCGGTTTCTTCTAAAGTGTTTAGTTACTGGTCTGTGTAGAGAGTAAACACGTTGAGCTCTTAGCCATTCAACAACATCTTTTCTTTTCAATTTACTGTTCTTCTTTTTTGCAGCATAGTAAAGGGAATCGACGCTGCCCAGACTTCCTTCTTGGTTTAACTTGTAATACAGATTCTTTAGAAGCTTCTCCATCAATTTGAGAGTTTTGAATAATTATTTTACCCCCGCAGCATGCTAGGACAAAGCGAACTTTTCGAAAAATATCTTGCAGTTTAAGATTAGGTAAAGAACTGAAACATCCCATGTCTTCACACTACAAAATCGATATCACAACTGAATCAATTTCTAAAACGTTGTTCTATTTATTTGTGAAGTAACAATAAATCATCGCACATAGTTAATAAACCATGAAAATAAATCTAATGATAGATTTGTTTTTAGTCCTTCATATCTATCGCATAAGTCTATAACAAATTCCGTCATGGAATCTTCTTCATCGAACATCAGTTCTCTCCACAGGCTGAATACCGCATAGGGGGATGCTTTTGGAAGACTTTGGATGAATCTGATACTTTCTTGAGGAATGGGGAGATCGTTTATTGTGTAGAAGTTTTCACATAAATCCCGTAACAGATCCAATGGTATTTCATCTTTGATTTCTGGGAAAAACTTGTTGAAGATATCATATTCTCCTCTAAAATGTTGTTTGTTTTCTTCATCTTCAAACCTTTGAAAAATTTTTCTCTTACAGATCTCTACATAGAAATAGGTCAGCAGGCGATGTATTTTTACACGCACCACCTGTTCTACTTCATCAGTCACAGTCATAGTGAGGGAGTTTTTTCCGCAGGTGATAATTGTAGCCATATTCATCTATCAGTTTTATTCTTTCTTCAATATGCCACAGTGGAGAACGATAGATCCAGCAGTATATGAGTGGTATAATGCTTAGTAGCATTTAAGTTCTAAATTTCTGGGACAAGTTGTTAAATAGGAGAAATTTCAAATGACGTAAATTTCTAAAAATAGTACTCTGACCACGACCGTTATTGCACCATCATGGTGAAATACTTAACAGAGAAATGAAAATAAGTAAGTAAAAACAAAAAGACAACAGTCAAGAAAAAAAATAAATAAATAAACGATGCGTGATCAAAGATTCCATGCTCACAGTTGGATATTAATAGGATAATAAAACGGTCACCCGCAGCACCCCTCCCCTCCCTGCTAGCGGCGCGGCGAGGCTAAAATGGCTTGGGACGGAGCGAGAAGGACAGGGATAGAAAAATGGGACGGGACGGGAAAATGGGAAGAGAGGAAAATGGCATAAAAGTGGCCCAGTACTCTCATTCTGTTACTACTTAGCAACTCATCACAGGTCAGGGAAGAGTCACCATCAACAGCAAACCAACACAAAGACAAAATATGGAATGCGACATTCTCACTATGCTTGAACGTTGTGCCATTACTGAATCTCACACTGTGTAATGAAGTGAGGTTGAAAATAACCTAAACTATGTTGTAATGAACATCCGCATCAATGAGTACGACTCCACCAAATACCTTACAACAACTCCAAAGACAGAGCTGAAGCAAAGCACATGTAAATTCCCAACACCTGATGACACTGCTTTTCAGAATCGTTTTGATATTCCACTGCAGTGCAGGTGGAGCTTCTAGATCATTGCAAGAAGTCATTTTCCTGCAGAGCCTGGAACAAGTCACTGACAGACATCTCGAGTGACGATATCATGAAATGCCAATGTGGCATTGTCCAACAGGTGAACATGTGCCCCCAGGTTACTTCAATCTGTATGCAACTACGCAAGGAAAATGGTGAATTAATTTCGTTAACAGCATTTCAGCTGACCATCAACGGAAGTTTTGAAGCAGAAGATGGTGCTGTCGTACATTTGGACTTAAGTATGTGGGAGTGTATCTGCTCGTTAAGATCGTCCGAAGCTCACCAGCTTTAAAGAAATATAAAGTGCCAAAGCAAAGTTTTAAAAGGTTCGACCAATATCTAACGAACAAGACCAATACCTATAACATACAAGAAAAATGACAGAACAAAAGTGTGTTATTCTGGTAATTTTAAGAATATTGGATGTAGAAAGCTAAGTTTCTAATATTCAGGTAACCTTTCACTAAGCTTTAAGACAGGAGATCAGCAAATACCAAACAAGGTCTGGCCACGAGTCAAATCGAATTCCCTGTTCATATTTACGCTGTAGGTAGATAATCATGAGTTTTGAAAGGATCCGGGATTAGTTTTTCAAAATTTCAAGAATTTTTCGAGAAATTAGATTTTGCGATCGTGAAGCACGAAAATGACCGTCTGCGAAGGCAAAAAAATAGTCATTACAAATAGCCCGTCGTTTGGGTACTATTCACGAAATATTTGGAAATTTAACTCTTAATTTCGCTAAAATACATATTTTTCTTTGATGTGATGGTATTGATTCAATTATAAAGCTATATTTTGTCCATTTTAATTACCCTAGTTTTTGATTATTTTTTTGCTCGCTCAATTACTTGCATTTGAAAGGCTTTCTAAAACTAACTGTTTTTATATGTGGGAACTCTCTGATCTGCTTGAAATTCCGGTCAAATAGAGCTTTAGAATTGCTCTCACGTTGGAGCAAATTTTTTTTCTGGGTATTTTTGAATTTAATGAAATAATATGCAACTGAAATATCACAATAACCAGCAATTTCAGACACTGACGGCCTTTGTTTACATTCTATGTGATTCACCCGCACGTCGCGCATCCAAATTCACTAATCATAATTATTCCGAAAAAAAGATACAATTGTATGTGGGTTTTGTTTGGCATCGTTTCAAAAAGCACAGTTTTCGAAATAAAGTAATTTTTGAAATAATTATAGGATGCGCAGAGTTATGATTGAAACTAACATTTTTTTGATTACACGAACATTACTATGTACTCAACCAATCCAAATTCCAATCTAAACAAATTAGTACGTTACTTCCAGTGCATGTCAAAAACGTTATCTAATCCGAGTAAAATCTATGAAAGATATAAAGATAAGAAAGTAGCCATTGTATAATTAAATATATAAATTTTTCGGCGGTGTCAAAAATCGAATTTTCATTGATATTTTCGGAATTCACCCAAATAAATAACGTGCAAGTTTGCATTTAGAGACTACTCAAGTCACTAATGAATCCTTTCATAGGTTAATTAGCATAGGTGACCGCTTCTAATTAGTCGTTAAAGTAGCTAGTTGTTTATGTAGCTAGCATTGTTATCATGTATGAGAATAACTGTACCTACAATGCCATTACTGGAACTGATTGTGGTTCAAATAGCAAAGAAAGAATCCATAACATCACAACTGTACCATTGCTGGAATGTCACCGAGACATCTCTAGTCATAAGTCACAATTATCCTTCCAAGGTGTAGAAACAGAAGTACAACTAGTTCTTGCAAGATGTGGCATTTATGATCCTCCAGAAAATACAGTCATTTGGAATATATGTCCACGACATCGAGCGTCACTCGGAGTTGATTGGAAGAGAAGTTCAAGAAAATGCACAATTTCAGGAATTTTATCAAAGCATAGTCCACGTGTCTCAAAGCGCCCGAATGCCGAAAGAGGACTTAGTAAAGACGATAGTCACCTAGTTTATAAAGAAACTGGTATTTTCCTGGCACCCGGATCAGGTAACTAACTTTGTTGAAGCAATTCCTGCAAACGATGTTACTTTTTATCACTTCCCCGCGAAAAACCACAGGAACCCCGCTTTTCGCACACAAATAAGTACATTGTAACGTGCAGTTAGACTCTTCCTCAGTCTCTCGCTCCGTCGCTACGCTCTCCGCATAGAGACTGTTACACCAGAATCTCGCAAAGGATTATAGGTCCCACAAATGTGGGACCCGGGATGCTTTGCGAAACATTAGTGACAAGTTTGAACAAGAACACATAGAACAAAGACACAGACCGGGGCAGGGTCCCAAGGGCCACTGTACATGCCGCCAAAGTCAAAATTACTTTGATTTTATTGTCGTGTAAGCTCGAATTACGATTCAATCAATACATTTCACGAAATATTAAGCTCAATATGTACAGGCATTTTATTCACAACCAATAGTTCAATAAAGATTGATTTCGATACGTTTTCCCTACGTATTTTACAAGTGATCGGGTTCGAAGTTTGCGCTCCATTTGTAAGCAAAGTTTCGAACTCTAAAAGTCAAAGAAACAGACTTCTCAGCGCAAAAAATACTTCCTGAGAATCTCAATAAATACCATGCATGTTCATTTGTGAGCCAAGATACTATAATTTAAAAAATGAACCAAAAAATGACCGTTATACTACCAGCGACAATGGTTGAATTCCACTGCTCAACGTTGTCATTGTTTATAAATTTTGTGATTTGCATACCACCAATAGGATTTCAGGTACGAATCAGATTCTAACGGCCAATCAAAGACTCGCCACTATTCTGGTGTAACAGTCTCTATGCGGAGAGCGTAGCGACGGAGGGAGAGACTGAGGAAGAGTCTAACGTGCAGTTTTCTGTGCCAGCATTTCGTTTTCTTCTTTCTGTTTTTCATTCTCTTCTCCTTTCTTCTTTCGAATTTGTTTGTGTTTTTTTTTTTATATGACTGATATTTTAATTCATTTCCAATGTATGTAAGACGTTAAGACATTTTTGATTAGTTCAGTAATCGGAATGCACTACGTTATATCCAGAATTGGAAGTAGAATATTTTGCTTTGTTTTGATCTCAGTACTTGTTAAATATTTTACATTTTTTGATAACATTGTGAACAACACAGCATATCAGTACAGGAAGTAGTTTTATGCATCACAAGCACACGCCCAAGAGCTTTGCAATAAAACTGTAATATTACTGTCCCCTCCCCCCACCCGTAACAAAAGTTGAATGACATAACGTTTGCAATCGTGAAATACTGTCGTCATGAAATAGGTGTGTGTATCAAGTGTAGAAAGATGTTTGCAGAGGTAACTCATGAGGCAAAAACAAATGAAAAACAATGCGCTGAAGAGACATCGGTGGTAAGCAATAAATGTTAAAATAATTTGAGCGACCAGTGCTTTGCTGTCCTACATATTTCACAAACAAGCATTAGCAGCTGTTATGTTATGTTTTGAACCTAGACTTACTGGTGTACAGTGAACTCTCAACAGAGTGGAAACTCTACTTATTTGTTGTCCATGATAGCGTTAGTTGATTGTAGTTTCTCTCAACAGAGTGGAAACTCTACTTATTTGTTGTCCATGATAGCGTTGGTTGATTGTAGTTTCTCTCAACAGAGTGGAAACTCTACTTATTTGTTGTCCATGATAGCGTTAGTTGATTGTAGTTTCCAAAATAGTCCCATCCCCCATCTGCGCTAAATTCAAATGTGTGATATTATGTACGACAAACAATAGTTGCTTTTGTATTATTCGTTATAGGATGGCGAAGTGACATTCCCTGTATTTCATAGTACTCCACTACCTATGGGTGTGACCAGCATGTCTGATATCACACAGACAACTTTAGAGGGTAGTTTGTTCGTTCCACCATCCCAAAGTAGTTTTGATACTCTACATACATTTCAAGAACAATCATCTGATTCATTTGAAAAGCTAAATGGGTTCCTTAAGAGTAGAGACGTCAGTCCGGTAAGAAATGTACTACAGACTGATTGGTCTGAAGCATCTGGTAGAACTCAGCGCCGTCATGTTCGTAAAGCAAAGCAAGCAGTACACGCCGTTCTAGAAGAAATTGCGCCTGATCAGTCTAACAAATTGTGGAATGCTGTAAACATGTCTGGTCCACTCTTCGATTTCACAACTGATTCAGAGAGTGATGAGAGTCGTGAGCCCATTGACGCAGTATTCATTGAGGCCATAAAAGAATGTTACAGCAATGCAAACACTTGGCAGACCCGTCGACAAATATTGTCAATAATAGCAGGTAAACTAGATTTTAATACACTCAATAAATGGATCCCTGAAGTAACAAGATGGCGATTCAACCAAGCCCACAAACATGCTCTACTTAATGAAAGAGGTGTTCCTTTGGAGACGTCGCTCCATACAAGAATGTATGTTTCACATGCTCAAGTCGATCATTTTCTTGAGTTTATCACCAGTTCCCATGTCACACAGGACATGCCATTTGGCGAAAAGACAATCCAACTATCTACCAAAGAAGTGCTAAAAGTTCCAAATATAATACGCGTGATGATACCAGAGTCCATTGTTCAACAGTACTTGTCATATGCAGATGAATGTGACTTCAAACCACTTAGTCGTAGTACACTCCTTAGAATTCTGTCCGTCTACTCAGCCTCATCACGAAAATCGAAGGTCTAGATTATATAAGCGCAACAGGTGCACAGGCTTTTGACGACCTTCTGGAGGTCATTGAACGACTAGGCGAAACTTGCAAGAACTTGACATGGGCTGATCAACAGGAGAAAAGGCTGAAGTCTGCCAAACGATACCTGAAAAGTGACTTCAAGGTAAGCTAAGTTTCCGATTTGTTTTTCTTATTGATTTATTGACTGATTGATAGGTCGAGCAATTGATCAATTGACTGACTGGCTGGCTGGCTGGCTGGCTGGCTGGTTCGGGAAGAGGGGGATCTCATGGCACATGAGTCTATTTATTATCGACAAGACAATGCAGGATGTTACAGAAGTGGAGCAACCATTACTGGTGCAAACAAGATTGGCAGCAATCATGGTGTCTCCATTAAACGACTCGATTTTTGCGACCCGCAAGGCCGTAAGGGTCCATGTGACCGCAAAGCGGCTATAATAAAGTCACACATGAGGAGACATTTGAACGAAGGCAACGATGTAGAGAATGGCGAGGAGATGAAGAGTGCAATGGAATCCTCTGGAGGTGTGACAAGTGTCTATGTTTCCCTGTGTGAGTCTTCTCTGAGTGTCAGTAGCGTTAAACTAGATGGTGTTAGTACGATCTCTAATGTTGAATACAGTGGTGAAACGTTACGCATATGGAAGGCATACGGTATTGGAGAAGGAAAAGAGCTCAACCTCAAAGCTTTTGAAGACGAAACACCAACACCACATATAGATGTTTCAGATAATGTTGTCACAGACAAATTTACTGCCAAGGTTCAAATCCAGTCGAAAACAGCAAAATCCATATGTAACTCAGAGGAAGAAGACGTCAACAAAAACCAAGATGTTGATCCTCAGCTTTTCTGCTGTCCTGAGGAGGGATGCATCAAGACGTACAAGAGGTTTTCTGATTTGAGCTATCATTTGGACTGTGGGAAGCACGAAAGAGTCCTATACAATGCTTGAAGAACCAAACATTGGTGTTCCAAAATTGCACGAGCTAATTACTTCAGACGAATCGTCATGTGCAACACCATTGCCAATGGGATGGGCGTTGAGATCCAACCAACCAGCTAAACGCTTTTCAGAAAAACAAAAGGAGTACCTCAAGAGAAAATTCCTTTTAGGAGAGGCGACAGGTAGAAAGCTTGATCCAAAATCGGCTGCCAGGTCCATGATGAAGCCAAAAGACACAGATGGAAAAAGACTTTTTACTTCTGACGAGTTTCTTAACAGCCAACAAATTTCAGGCTTTTTCTCTCGACTAGCTGCTAAACGATCTCTTCATCCACAACACATGCAAGAAGTTCAATGTGACTCAGACGACGAGAACAGTCAGGATAAAGAACAAGAGTTCTCCACTCTTCAGTCTGAAGTAATGGCAGAGATCATGGTAGACCAACATCCCATTACATATGACGTCTACAACATCTGTGAGTTAGCTGGGTCAAATAAGTTGAACAAATTTTCCGTAGCAATGTTAAATGAGATTTGCGATTTTCTCCAAATACATTTACCAAAGAAATGTCGCCAAAAAGCACCTTACATTGAGAAGATCGTTGAGCTTGTAAAGAAGTGTGGATGCTAAGTATCATTTAGTTGAGTCGAGCTTTAGGACACCTTCAGTAACTTGAACTGATATATAAAGTACTCAAGCTCATTCTAATTACTAGCCTTTTGAAACCTGAATATTAAATGAATGAATGACTAAATAAAAAAAAAACGGCTGAATGAATGAATAAAAAGATGAATGAGTAAACGCATAAATAGATGAATAAATGATACATGCATGGTAGAATGCACATCATAGCTTCTTACTCGAGATCTTTTATACTCCCAATAGAAAGCGACGTCCAAACAAACGTAGTTTTTTCAACTACTAAGCACTAAACGTATTGCTAAAATACAAGAGTCGTATATTAGAGACACCACTGATCTTTGCATTGAAAAACCTAAAACGGTATTTTAACAATCACTGACTCTCATACCAATAGCAATATAAACAAACTAAACGTAGTTTTTTAACTACTAAGCTTTTAACCTATTGCCAAAATACAAGAGTCGTACTATACCAAAGATACCACTGATCCTTGCATTGAAACCCCAAAAAGTCTCTAAACTAAAAACTGTGGCAGCTAATTTCTAAATAACGAGTTTTTATCGTGGATCTTCATAGACCATCCTACATATGTCTTACAGAACGTAAAAATCGCTTAAAGACTTTTTAGTCATAGCAAATTAAAAACGTTACTAAACACAAGACACTTAAACACAACAGGTCTAGAGACTATATACTCGTAGCCCTACTAGCAGAACTAGTTAACAGCCACTGACTCTCTTACCAATAGCAATAAAAACAAACGTAGTTTTTTCAACTACTAAGCACTAAACGTATTGCTAAAATACAAGAGTCGTATATTAGAGATACCTCTGATCTTTGCATTGAAAAACATAAAACGGTATTTTAACAATCACTGACTCTCATACCAATAGCAATATAAACAAACTAAACGTAGTTTTTCAACTACTAAGCTTTTAACCTAGTGCCAAAATACAAGAGTCGTACTATACTAAAGATACCACTGATCCTTGCATTGAAAACCCAAAAAGTCTCTAAACTAAAAACTGTGGCAGCTAATTTCTAAATAACGAGTATTTATCGCGGATCTTCATAGACCATCCTACATATGTCTAACAGAACGTAAAAATCGCTTAATGACTTTTTAGTCATAGCAAATTAAAAACGTTACTAAACACAAGACACTTAAACACAACAGGTCTAGATCTTTTATTGGATAAACCGTATAACATAACTTGATAACACTTTCCGAAGAATTATAGTTTGTGTGGCTCCGAGTATATTTATAAATATTTGCACTTAGTCAAACACTGTAAAGATTCGAGAAAAGTGCTGATCGTAAATGTGACTGAACCATCAAAACACTGAAAATTACTTGAAACCCAACAAATCAGTGGCTACATTTTTTTTTTTTCAAGTTTTTTTTCATCAACTTGTAGAAAAGATTTCCTTAAAGTTGATTGACAATATATAATAGATCTCCCGGGATAATGATCTGCACAAAACTATTCAGGCCGGCAACGCCAGTGAGAGAGTTGAACTTTACAACCATGTGTAAATGAACTTTAGCATATCAAACTTTCCTCTTCAAAAATGTCGTTTGCATATATAACCACATTCGTTAATCTTACCACTTTGGATTCTATTTTGGTGATGGTCTACTTTCTGCAGTCACAAATTTCGGAAAAACTCCATGACAACTTCCACTTGCAGCCATTTTAAATTTCTTTGAGAGGGAAAGGAAACAAAAAAAAATGAAAATTACAAAGGAAGCCCAACGAACGGCAGTAAAACTCGGTTTGATATAAATGTTTTTTTAAATAAAAAAATAATAATAATAAACACCCAGAAAAAAATAGCTAACCCTCGAGAGTTATGGAACTATAGCACCTCTAGTTGATCAGGATTTGTATTCAATGGAACAAGATGTGTTCATTATTCTTCACAAGTAGCTGTTTTGCAATCAAAATCGACACAAAATATTAAACTTGTAAGTAAAATTCGAACTATGTTGGTTTGTCTCGGTTTGTTTTGATTAAAGATTTTATTGTTCTGATGTTTTGATGTTGAAGTAAAGGTTATTTCTTTGTCAAAGTGAATTGGGAATTTTATTCAAATTAAACAAATCATCGAAGCCAATTCCGGCAACATGTCCGACCGCGACCGACAGCTAAACTCACCTTTATGAAGTGATCGATAAAAATTATTTCTAAAATTCTTTTTATTACTTTGATTTGTAGTAGATCATAAAATTTACAAAATACGATCAAAATTATATATTTACTAGTTTTCACGAGTCAATGTTTTTTTACAATGATTGATGCCCGTGCGTGACGAACATGTAAACAAAGCCCGTCCGTGTCTGGAATTGCTGGTTATTGTGATATTTCAGTTGCATATTTTTTCATTAAAATCAAAAATACCCAGAAAAAAATTTGCTCCAACGTGAGAGCAATTCTAAAGCTCTATTCAACCGGAATTTCAAGCAGATCAGAGAGTTCCCACATATAAAAACAGTTAGTTTTAGAAAGCCTTTCAAATGCAAGTAATTTAGCGAGCAAAAAAATAATCAAAAACTAGGGTAATTAAAATAGGCAAAATATAGCTTTATGATTTAATCAATACCATCACATCGAAGAAAAATATGTATTTTAGCGAAATTAAGTGTTAAATTTCCAAATATTTCGTGAATAGTGCCCAAACGACGGGCTATTTGTAATGACTATTTTTTGCCTTCGCAGACGGTCATTTTCGTGCTTCACGATCGCAAAATCTAATTTCTCGAAAAATTCGAAAAATTCTTGAAATTTTGAAAAACTAATCACGGATCCTTTCAAAACTCATGATTACCTACAGTGTAAATCTGAACAGGGCATTCAATTTGACCCGTGGCCAGATTATCACGATTATGTTTGGTTTTTGTTGACCTCCTGTCTTAAGTTCTTTCATTTTCAGACAACATATCAAATAATTACCACCCCATCTGCCATCGGGCTGTGTATAGCCAGTCAATAACAGTTGACTTTGTTACTAAGTTTTTTAAAACAATGTGGATAGATAAGTCCACTGGAATTGATGATATACCAAGTCGCCTCTTGAAAGATGCTTCACATGTAATTGCGGCATCCATCACAAATATAATATAATAAGTCACTGTTACAAGTTAATTTTCCAAAGAGTTGGAAAGTAGCTAAAGTCATCCCCTTAGATAAAGCCAATGACCGTGATGACCCTTTTACAGACCGATATCTGTACTCTCTATCCTGTCTAAAGTATGTGAAAGAGCACTTTTTAATAAACTCTATAGCTACTTTACAACTCATCAACTATTAACGAAAAGTCAGTCTGACTTTCGTCCATTGCTGCTCTCTTCATTGCTCAACGTGGCTGAGACTCTTTTATAGCATGAGCTTTTTGGATATTTTTTTGTTTCTTGGCCCAGGTACAAAACTACAGATACATTCCCATCGATCTAAAATACGTTGCACAGAAGGACCTAAACTAAGCCATCTGACTTCTGTATTGCTGAAAATTGTACATCTCTACCATTGCTCTTTGCCAATCCTCATAGTCTTCTCGGCGTGCAGCACTGCACTTGAACGGAGAATGGATGTCCAAGCACAGCTGACTTATGTCTTTCCCATATTGCTGCAATCCTTTTTTAAATACATTATGGCCATTTTCCTAAGTCAACACATCCACTAAAATCTGGATGATTATCTTTGATCAGTTCTTGGAGCGTTCTAAAAATCTCTCCTGGTATGAATCTATGGCAGTAAGCCATACGTTACTAAACTTAGTTCTTCCACCAGGCATATTCAATCAAAATACAATTCAAGAATCATCTAAAATACAGTTCATGTCTGCAAATGAAAGAAACAAATATCACTATTGACACTAAAAATCATTTAATATGCCTAGCAATTACACTAGGTAAAAGTATTGTTAGTAACAATTTTCGCATCAGTGGTCTGTGAAAACCATTTTTTGTCATCATTTCCTTCACTTTAACAAAGACAACAAAGAAACTACAACACACAAATTAGCTGTTGAAGTTCAAGATCTAAAAAAGGTCAGAGAATCGAAAGTATTGTCAGTGGACAGTCGATCGAGTTTGTTATGGTTTCATACAACATTGTACTGGTTTCGCTGAGGCAGAGGAGGCCAAAAGATCACTCACTCCCCAAATCTTTACCTTCGAGAAAGATCCCCAAGGCAACTCTTATGTGAGGATGACCCTAGAGACGCTACAAGCTTGGAGAAATACGGAAGAATGTACGAAACCAGTGAAGAAAAGGATGGCTACAAAGCTCTTCGGCTTTAATCATCCAAGCTAAATAGCCAATCTGCACAAGCCTGTTCCAGTATCCCAAACGTCAAGACTGGAAGCCAACTGATTCCTTATGGTACGACAATCGTCCAATGGGAGTAAACAAACTTGGTGTGATGATGAGCAAAACAAGCCTCGAAGCAGAATTGTCAAAACACTACATGAACCATTCCCTAAGAGCAACGGCCATCACTCTATGGACTGATGCTGGAATACCAAATCGTCACATTATGGCTATTTCAGGCCCTAGAAATGAGGAGAGTCTAGGGCATTACAACGCCAGGCCATCGCCACTCCATTTACAACAGTGAAGTAATGTGCTTTCAAATGCCTTGCAAGGAGCTCCCAGTGTTCAAGTGACCGCCCGTCAAGTTCAGCAGCAATTGTCAGTTGAAAACCACCAACTGAAAGACTTTTCTGGCTTTTTTACTTCATGTAATATAGAAAATGTCAATATCTCTTTTTCAAAATAAGGTTTTTTTGAGAGGACCAAAAGCATGAAAGATTATTTATCATTATATCATGTAATCTTTTGTTGCTCCGCTACGCATGGTGGTTTCTCACACTCCTCTTGTGATCGCTCAACATCCCGTGTGTTTTGATCAGTATCAAACACGGAAAACTGTTTTTGAATTGTTAAGTGCAAGACCCTGCATAAACCTTGCTCTTTAAGACATTTGTGAATATGTCAAAGTAGTTTGTGATGCACTTAATCTTGCAAGAGATATCCTGATTAAGCTTTCTCCTAAACACCAGGTTGTGTAATCTGAAAGTCAAATTAACCCTTTCGCTCCTGTGCCGGCCAAAACCGGCCGTAGACAACTGCCTTGCTTTAAAAAATCATATCTTCCTGAATTAAGTCATTCATGCCATAAATCACCATTCAAAGCAAACACTAGGAATGTGGCTAACTTTTAAGTATCATTCAGGTTGAAGAAACAAGCAATTTGGGCAAAAACATACAGTTCAAACTTTAAAAAGCAAAAAAATCACGTTTTTTCGCTATTTTCAGATGTTGAAAATGACACATTTTGCAGGTCGATTTTTTTGGCAAAATACCTTGTCTTCAAGCAAAAAGTTTCATATCCTATGCAAATTCAGTCCTTCTACTAAGCGTATGCAAGTTTTTCAAGTTTTAATTCATTCTACTTACAGCGCTAAATCCTTACGAACATGCCTATTTCGAACTACACGTGTTTCGACAAAAATACCACTGCAATGCATTCTGGGAAATTAACCATACTTTCGGCAGCCGACACACCATCCCGCCATTTAAGTTTTTTTTATAAGTCTAACGCTACCTCGGAATTCTGCCAAAATTACAGGCTTATTGTGTTCTATCACCAAAACTTGCAAAAAAAAGCCGCGGCAGTCCGAGAATTTGCCTCTAAAACAGTCTTAAAGTGAAGATTTCTTCAACGGTCACCAAAATTCACTAGTGCGAAAAAAACACGAATTTTCACTGGAAATCATCTCACCTGCTTGATTTCTTTCAAACAGCAGACTCATCACAACTAGAAAGCTTAATGATGCTTTTCCAGAAGCGTTTAGAGGCAAAATAATAGCAAAAGACAACAACGAAATCACGAATGATGCGACTTTGTCAAAGTTCTGATTAGACTGAAAACCTGTTTCAAACGTGTTAAACCTGTTTACCAGCTTCATGCCTTCCCGGTAACACAAAAACACAGGAATCTTGATCGAAGTCAAAAACAAACTGCTCTGGACGAGCTAAAAGTTTGTAGGCGTCAAAAAACGCCCAAAATCGCCAAAAATCTCCAGAAGGGAAAGGGCTAATTCATCAGCATATCTTGGTTCTGGCAAACCAAGAGTCAAGCCATTATGTGCCAATCGGTGGACTGTAAGAACTGGTGAAATCTACGCAATCATAACTATGAAGTTAGTTAAACAGAGCAGATCTACTTCGAACAAGGCAGATTTCAAGCTGTCATATATATAAGGGATTTCAAAAGACACAAAACATGCATATACTCGATCGAAATATTATATTGACACTTGCAAAAAATCAAATGTTTACTTCGACTTCTCTTGATATTTTAGGTCAACATATTTGTCTGAATTTCCTGATACTTTATCTCGAAATTGGTGACCCATGTGCTTTAAAGGGCAGACAGCAACTATCCTTAATTTTTTTTTTTTTTTTTTTTTTTTTTGAGCTTCATAGTATACAAAAAATTTATATGGCTTTTTTCCTCTAA
The DNA here is from genome assembly GCA_918843875.1 of Diadumene lineata. NCBI lineage: Eukaryota > Metazoa > Cnidaria > Anthozoa > Actiniaria > Diadumenidae > Diadumene > Diadumene lineata. The sequence goes on along the minus strand of CAKKNV010000001.1, from coordinate 435,642 downwards.
ATCAATCGCTTTATAGTGTTTTCTGAAAGTAGAAAAAACATTTAACATTTGTGGTTGGGTTTAATGGGCCTCTTGAACTATTTAGTTCCTTTGTTGGTATATGTAGGTGGTTGCTGTGAAAAGATTGCTACAACTTCAATCTACCAGACAAGAATCCTTTGTTGAGTATCATACTACCATAAATTCTGTGGAGAGGGAGTTCACGATGTCCAGGACAGAGTGGAAACGACCATGTCAAAAATAACCACGCATTTGTCATATTTCTTATGCTTCAAATAATACTTCCGTTCCCATCTGCTTCGTTTCCATGGCGATGTCTAATGAGGTCAATCGCCGAACACGTTTTCTCTATTATCTGTTACTTTGACTACAGGCAATTGACATAACTTTACCTCACGAAGATTTAATATGAAGGAAATCAAGCCCAGAACGCTGACCTTTGATACAAACGCACACGCCGAGAATGGTAGCCCTACACTAAAAGAAGTTCATCATAATTTTCGGAAGGGACTGGTCCACGAATTGAGTTATCGTGAGTCAAATACCATTCTAAACTACTTCGATACAATTCACAACTGCAATAACCGACTTGAAATCTGACTGCATACTGAAATTAAGAAACCCGTCGTACCTGAAATCAAGAATCCTAGAGAGGAAACAACTTACCCAGTTCTGATTCAGTCAATCATCGCCAACAAAAAAGCTGTCACCATATTGGATCATTTATCATCGCTAAAGAATCGACTGTACTTCATTTTGCGAAGTAAATACCACAAACTATTTGTGACCCTCCATAGGAAAACAGTGAAAATGGTGATTACTCGCACACGGTGAATTTTTAGCACGTTCGCTTGTTCCAAGCTTTCAGGTTTCAAACCATCTTCAGGGAAAAACTGATTTACAAGTATTCAAATCACGAGATCATAACAAACATGTTGTACCGATCGTTGTACCATAGAATGCTTTTTTTATCACAGTAATTGGTAAGTTTATGATTGCTGTTCAAAATCATTAGAAAATATTATCATAATTATTATGCCTGAACTCGATAGGTTAACACAATAGATGAACACGATACTGATCACACATTGGTGTTATTGCACGTTCTTGTGTCGTTGGGTAAATACTATTGTGCGATAATTAGGTCATTTTAGCATACAAGATCATGCTATCTACCGTGTCTATTGTTCTATCGTGCTAAAACGCTGTGTGCATGTGATCACCTTTTTCGCTGTTTTCCTATGGAGGGTCACATTTTATGCAGTAAGTATTTGGTCCCTTATATTTGGTTTAGTGATATTTATTATTTATCAATTTGGATCTCGCAGGGATTTTATAACCTTTGCTGCAATCTTTTTATACACAATTTTAGTCATTGCTTGGCTTTGCATGTGGACCCCTGTATACATTGTTCATAACTTATCAAATAGTCTAGATGACTGTCATATTGTCGACTACTGTTTGTAATGTTAAAAAATGGTAATGATGTTGTAGTTCCAATAAAAGTGGAAAACTTTAGATCATTGTATACTATAGATGCATGGAAAAACTACATACCGCAATTAGAATATGGCCATGTCTATGTGTTCAGTGAGAATGAGATCCTGACAAGGTGTTATGAAGATTACAACCATCAAATTAGCAAACTTGCCAGAAACTGACAATGACAAATCAGACATTGCCACTGAAAAGAAGTTTCTAAACCAGATCTACTCAACCGACAAGGTTGTTTCAAGTTTCAAGAAAATTCTCCAAGTCAACAAGTCCCTGGTATATTGTTATAGCTGTGGACAATGCAGTCATGCACCAAACTGTTTCGAAGATGTGTGAAAGTTGTTATCAGAGACGGATCAGACAGAGAATCCTTGCAGCTTATTGCATTCGCACAATCCCTCCTATCAACAATACCAAATATTTTACAAATGGATTAACATGATATTGCAAACAAGCTGAATTTGGAGAAATTTAAATTGACCTATGACTGAACTCTCTATCACTACCGCTGCCTCTGATACATCTGTTTAACTTCCAGATGATTCTTTCGAGATTAAAAGCAGGACAACAGTCAGAAATTTAATATATTTTTTTCATATGAACCTTCAAAACAGAGATTGGGATCAAGTAGGGCAATGAAATAATATTGATTTTCAATTGGACAAAATATGGTGTCTTTATGAAGCTGATAATTTTAGGACGTTTCAGTTTATAGTACATGGAATGATTCTAAAATGTTGTAACTCTTATTCATCCCATTCATCATCATCTCCACTGGGAAGATGTATATCGTGAATTTGCTGTTTTGCAGGGTCATGATGTCAAAGATCTTAAAGTGGATCATTGTTTGGCTGTGACCTATGAAGAATCGTTTTACATAGTCTTAATGACAGCCAAAAACAGACCTGTCCTAGATGACGACATTGAAATCACTGTCAACTTCCTCTCCAAAAACGGAAAGAAATTTGTGTGGCCAAAAAGAAAGGATGTTGATTCAATGAGCAGAAACTTTACCTTTGTAATTTTACCTTTATGATCGAAATGAAAGAGGTAGGTGGCTTTATACTCTTTCCGATGAGGACTTACAAGCAATAACCACAAACTATGAAGAGTATAAAACAAAATACTTTTATTAAGATTACTGTAACCATTCGCAAATGCTCTATAGACACTAGTTTTCTAAATTATTAACATATGCCTGGCTAAAAAAATTTATTTGTTCAGAAATCCAACTTGAATTTTGCAATTCAAATTTTTATTGAAGTAATGAGCTCACATGATTTTGCTTTTGATAAGTCTGGTGTAATTATGTGTGGCAATTTTCAAAATGTTTGAACGCTGGGGTCATGCTCCTTTTTTTAATTTTTTGACTGCTAGACACTGGACATTATGATTGGCTTGGAGCACTAAAACTTACTATTCATCACAGAAAATACCTTTTGAATGATTTATTTAATCAGTATCTTCCACATACCTATAATGAATTGGATAGTAATTCAGAAGATGGGATGGAGTAATTGTTAGCTCCGCTAATCTAATCTATCAATTATTAATCAAGAACAGTCAATCATCCTAGAAATTTGATCTTTATGTTTGTACAAGACATGTTTTAAAGTGATTGCTATATGCGTCGAAATCTATCAGTATATATATATTCTACAATCGTTTGCCAACGATCTAATCTATCTATATACACCAAAGTAAGTGATCTTTAACTTGTTTACTAAGTGATTCGTTGCATGATGTTGTAATTGTAGCTTTAGGACGAGCACATTTGATTTAGCTAGAAATGTAATGTATTCAAGATCGCTTTATTCAATTTGTAATTCTATATTTGTTCCATAGTAATCTAGTTTTATCGTGATTGTGTTTTGTAATCGATTTCATTCTGTATTTAAATTACTATATCATATCTGTATTGCAGTTCGAACCAGTTCATATCGTAATCAATCATCGGCTGCGTTCGAATGGTGTTTGTTGACTTGTGGTCATCGTGGACTACAACTCAACTCAATGATACTATGACCATTAGTTGTTGTTTTTTTCACACGCAGTGAAACATGTATACCGGGATAATTGTTTTAGTAAATAAAGTTAGTTACACTTAACTGTGGCTTCTATTCTTTTCATAAGTTACAGGAGAGAGAAGAGGTGATATTTTGATAGATACTTTTTTCAATTCATGATTTATTTTATCATTTTGAAGTGACAGAAAGTTCGAAAACATCAGTATTTTAGTAAAATTAAGCTAATTAACAAGGCAAAAATCTGGTCTTTTAAGTAAACAAAGGATTATCCAAACAATAGGTTACGCGCTGGTAGGAAAACACAGACAAACTGGCAGACATAAGTCGATATATCTTGTTTCATGGGATCCCTGTTGTATTAACTATTAAAATGAGATACAAATTGGAGTAATTAATAAGGTAGCTAGCCCCAATTTCAAATTAGCCACACAAGTCACTTTCAAAACACTACCATCCATCGACAGAAAAACATATGGTAAATTGATTATTAAAGGAGTATTGATTTTCATAAAGCATTGGACCAAGTCGATCACGCTACGCTACTAGTCAAACTAGCTAACATGGGGGTTACGAAAAATTTCTGGCAATGGACAAAGAGTTTCCTCTCAGACCGAACACTGCAGGTATTATCTAAATGTGCACAAGTCATCACTGGAGTACCACAAGGAGGAGTAATATCACTTACTCTATTTAATACCTTTATCAACAATATCGAGGAAACACTTCCCAGCAGCCCCAATGTTACTGCATGCAAATATGCAGACGACTGCACTTTTAATCAAGTTGTATCAAATGATTCAGAAAGTTGCATGCAGAATGTACTATAAATACTATAATATACTTGCAAAGGCCCGACCACGCCCAAAAGACGCGCCTGAATGGGAATCATACCGAAACCACCGAAACATAGTTCGCAGGGAAATCCGCAAAGCTAAGAGAACCTACTTTCAAGACACAATCAACAGCAACAAATCAAACACAACAGAGCTATGGAAACATCTCAAATGCCTCAACAATTCAAAATCGTCTAATATAGGACCAACCACCCAAAGTACATTGAACAGCGAAATAGCAGACAAATTCAACCAGCACTTCACATCTCTACACCCTAACTATGAAAAAATAACTGAATTTATCAAAAAAAAACCTGCAAACATCTCACTGTCATTTTCAATGATCGACAGTGACTTTGTAACTAAGCAGATAAAGAAAATGCCTGACAAAAAAGGAACTGTTCTTGACCAAATTAGTGTCAAACTGCTGAAAACTTCTCTTCCAATCATTGTTGAGCCAATAACCAACGTTCTCAATTCCGCAATAACATCTGGAATATTATATGATAGATCTTAGTAAGGCCTTTGATTTGATTAATCATAACAAATTGCTAAACAAGTTGGAGTGCTATACCATCGAAAAAACCTCCATGGATCTATTGCGCTCTTTTCTCGATAACAGACGTCAAACAGTTATCTTCAAATGACAACTCTCGAAGAAATGCACACAGCAGACCATTGGTATTCCGCAAGGCTCTATACTATCACCGCTACTGTTCTCAATTTACATGAATGACTTATTACTCTATATCAATAACTGTAACATAGACGATATCACTCTATATGCTGCGCATAAACAACCAAAGGAAATTGAAACACTGCTGAACAACGACCTGCAACCACTGAAAGCCTGGATAGATCAAAACCAATTGGTCATAAATAGTGATAAAACAGAAATGCTACCCATCTGTACCAGACAAAAGTCAAATGACGGAAAAAGTCTCTTTATTCATTGACTCGTCACCAATCAAGCAAGTTAATTGCCACAAACTACTTGGTTTACTTATCGACAAGAACTTAACCTGGAAAGACCATATAAGTCATATCATCATCAAAATCAACAGCAGACTTGCACTCCTAAGACGAATCAAGTCATTCCTACCCCATTTTGCGCGTATGATGTTCTACAACACCATGATACAACCCATTATAGACTATGGTCTAATAATGTATAGTACATGCGCAAAGGAGGATCTCAAAAGAATTCATAAAAAGCAAAAGCAAGTTGGTCGAACAGTACTTGACATTCATAGAACTCAGGAAATGAGTTCTATGGAACATTTTAAGAAGAGCGAACCTTTTAACAGCTTCATTGATGTACAAATGCATGAATGATCAAACTCCTAAATATCTAAGAAACAATATCACAATCGACAATAAAAGATCAACTCGACAGACTACTCAAGGCTATCTCACGATTCCACTTTACAAATCCAACAGTGGTCAAAGAACTTTCAATTAAAGATCTATCAAATTATCGAACGAATTACCTAAAGAAATCAAGGAAAGCGTCAATATAGAAAACTTTAAAAAACAATTTTCAAACTATTAGTTTTCCGAACTATATGAACAGCCGTTTTCAATAGACTTATAATCAAACACATATCTCTTTTATAGAAATTTTTTTTAGACATTTTTTTCTAATGAATTTTTTTATAACTTGTAATTGGTGAACCAATTTTCAAACTGTAGTTTTGTATATATTATATATATCGCTATTACCATTGTAATTTTTTTTAATTATTGTTGTATTATATGTATTTATATTTTTGTATTTATATTGTAACCGAGGGCCACCTGAAAATTATCACTTGTGGTAATGGTGTTACCCTGTCAAATAAAGTTGATTATTATTATTATTATTAAACTATCTTGAACTGTGGGCTACACAAAACAAAATGGAACTCAACGCTTAAAAGACCAAAGAAATGCGGATGTCCTATAAGAAAGCGAACAACATGCCGGGTGATTTATTCATTAACAATGTAAAGCTCGAGCGAGTCAATAAGTTTAAATTGCTTGGAGTTGAAAGACAAGACAATCTGAAATGGAACACACTTGTGACCATTTGATGAATATATATATTTAAAGATGTTAGTGAATGACTTACACAAACTTGCTGTGCTCTTCTTTCTTTTGTCATTCTCAGATTAATACAGGTTGACCAAAAGAAAAGCATCTACAAAACTATCCCATAAAATGTTGGTTTGTCCATCCTGTGGTACGATTCAGTGTTACCTAAGTCATCTCATCTGTAAGCGTGGGTATAGTCATGGGATGAAAGAGTTATCACAAGCATTTGAAATGCAGAGACGCATTCGAAATGCAGCCAACTCACTGAAAATTTCTAATAAATGGATAATGCTTTTTAACATTCAATAATGAATCATGACACTGCTCCTATAACTTTGAAAAATTTGACTCTCATTACGTTCAATTTGGCTCAACATGGTAGAATCCAGCTTTTTTCCAATCAAACATCTCTTTAAGGGAGGAATTTGGCCAAGATACCGAGGAACAAGAGCAGGAAAACAAGTAAAAGATCGTCAATCTCGTCAACAACAAATCCAAGTCATCTCTTCAGGAGCAGTGAAGCATGTCTCGCCCGCTATAAACACTAATTATAAAAGTCGCAATTTTAACAGTCTTATCACAATTCCTACCAAGACACAGACAGAAGGGTCTAATTATCTTCATGTGCCATCGTTTATTGTGTCTAATGTGATGTCCTTGGCCCCGAAAATCGACGAAATTCGTGAGACTGTTCGCAATGCAAATGTTGATCTTATTTGCATAACTGAGACCTGGCTGAAAGACAACATTGATAATAATGTTATTGCCATTTCTGGTTATAATGTGATTCGTCGCGCTCGTTCCAATGCAGAACACGGTGGAGTATGTATGTACATCAAAGACTTTATTCAATTTAAAACTCTCAAAGACCTTATGAACATCAATTTGAAGTGCATTGGACTCAACTACGTCCTTCACGACTCCCAAGAGGAATCACTAGTATTGTCATCGGTACTTTATATCATCCAACAAGCGCGAACAACACACCTATGCTTGACTACCTCTGCGATTGTTTGTCTCTAATTGAAGGTCATTTCCCTGTATGCGGGATTATATTACTTGGTGATTTCAACAAAAGCCTTTTTCAAGAAATGTTCGCACCTAAAAGCTTGCTTCAAGTTAAATCAGATTATTGACTTTCCAACACATGGCGCTAACGTTTTGGACCCAGTCTTCACTACCAGGCGTTCGACCTCATCGATCACAAGATTTTAATGCAGAAACTATCATCCTTTGGCCTCCCTAGTGGTATCATCGCCTGGATAAAAGATTTCCTAACTAGCCGCAAACAACACGTCAAGCTAACCCAAGATTGTTATTCTGAATGGGGGGAAATTCCAGCTGGTGTACCTCAGGGGACAAAATTGGGTCCATGGCTGTTCACCATCATGATCAACGACCTGTCAATCAACGAAGTTTCTATGTGGAAGTATGTGGACGATACAACTATAGCTGAAACTGTACCAAAGAACCATACAAGCAACATCCAGCAGTATGTTAACGAACTATCCCAACAAGTGTCTGCTGACAAGTTTCAACTCAATGAAGACAAATGTAAAGAACTGCGGATTAGTTTCACATGATCCAGCAGGGACTTTGATCCAATAAAACTCAATAACAAGAACATTGACTGTGTTAGCAAAGCCAAAGTCCTGGGCGTAACCTTAGCAAATGATCTCAAGTGGAATGATCATGTGGATGAAGTTATGAAAAAAGTAAACAAGCGCTTATACTTCTTCAGTAAACTTAAATGAGCTCAAGTAAAACCAAAGGAACTTACAACATTTTACATCACTTGCATACGATCCGTAATGGAATACGCTTGTCCACTCTTCCATAACAGCCTGCCTCAATATTTGTCCAATGACCTGGAGCAATGCCAAAAACGTGCCTTGCGTATGATCCATCCGGAAAAGGACTACGAACAAGCACTGGAAGAGTCCAGCTTAGTAAAATTAGGCGTGAGAATATCACGTCAAGACTATTCAACAAAGCATGCAGCCCAGGTCACAAACTTAATAAACTGTTACCAGCTAAAAAAAACGTACAATTTTCGAAATAAAAGAACATTTAAGAACGTTAATTTTGCAACTAAAAGAACACTACTAAGTTTTATAAATTTTAATTCAAGAAAGTAATCGAAGACACTCATTAGGAACATTTGCAATCATTGTTCATAGCGTTTTTAAATCATCACTTTTAATTTATCATTTTATCTATTTATTTATTTACATAATTTATACTTTGCATATTTTTACAAAACTCTTCATAAATATTTTGTCTAGCTTTTTATACTCATATATATTAATTTTGTAAATGAGTATAAAAACATCGTAGCTATATTATTATATGTTGCGAAAGTTACGAGTTGTTATCACAGGAAAAAATTTGTGATTCCCAGAATGGGTTTTTTTTTGTTTTTTGTTGCACTTTCCCAACAATAACCCAAAATAAACCCATATTGGTAATCCCAATTTTGAACCCAATGTTGGATTTTGTAGCATTTTCCCAACCATAACCCAAAATAAACCCATTTTGGGAATCACGATCTTTTTCCTGTGTATATCTAAAAAACCATTCAACATCGCTTAAGACGTGCAAATAAAAAAATGTTCGGCTATAAGAAAACACATTTTCAGGTTAAAGAAACTGCACTTTAATAGCTGAAAAAATCGATCTTAAACAACTTCCTATCATATACTGCAGGAAACACTACCTTTACCTGTAAAAATACAAGAAAAGTCTAAAAGTCTTGAGCACATCGAGTCCCTGATAAACTTTTAGGTTTTCAAACTAAATTTGTCAATTCAAATGCTACAATTACATGGTCACAGCCACTGTTTAACGTGACTTCTGTATACACTTGCGGTAGATCATCCATCATATGGGATTCACTATTTCAACAGGACACGTGACAAGATTGTTTTGACACGTGATAAGAACAATGGATTTTATCACGTGACAAGAGTCTCCAGATCTGGAGATTATCCCGGACTGCTAATGTTCATCTCAGTAAGTCTCAAACACTGCTTCCAGGCTTATTTTAGGTCTTCCAAGGTATATTAGTATAATACCTGTTCTTATCAATCTGCATTGGCTTCCTGCAAGATTTTGTGTACATTTCAAAGTTTTATTGTTAACTTTTAAATGCCTTTATGGCATGGAACCTACTGTAAGTATCTATTAGTTTTAAGCACTACAAGGGAGAAACGGGCAGAATTGTAAACATCAACAAGACACTCTTAGAGCGCGAGCTTGGGCTTGTGAAGAAGCACTACGGCCCCATTTTGGTTGTTCTAACTATCGACGCAGCTAGCCTCTCATTTTCGTGATGAGCTAGCTAAGAACGCCTGTGTTAGTTGCTGTTAAGTCCTTTCCGTGCCGGATTCTACAGTATTCAAGTCAAAAGCAACGAAATTGAAGTAATTTCGTAAACCGTTTGCCATTGGTAAACTTTGACAGACTTCAGCTCAGTGACGAGAAAGTGGTTCATCATCATGGCTTCTGAGTGCAATAGAGGAATTAGCGTTACTCTGCCTGACGACCCAGAGGTAAAGAGTAATTTTAGTGATGAAAAGACGACAGTAAGTCAAAAAATTGAACATTTGAGAAGCCAGAAGAAATCGGCAAAGTGCAGACTTACAAAAGCGAGAAATTATCTTCAAAATCTCATTTCACATGATACTTATGAAAGTAAAAACACTATTCATTGTCAAATAAAGAAAGTTAAATCAGAGTTTGACATTGTAGAGAAGATTAATAATAATAATAAACTTTATTTAAACACAGAATCTCATCATTAAAAAAAATGCTCTTCCTGAGAGCTGTGTACAATGATAAAAAGATAAAAAACTTTACTTGAAGTATATATATTCATTAAAAAAATTTTTTAACGTTGTTGAGAAAGTTGTTCAAGGTTGGTGCCTCGCGTACCCATAGAGAGAGTGTTAATGCTTTAAAGGAAGATTATGCATTAAATGTAATCGAGCACATGGGAATTCCAGGCATAGAGGCACTCGATAGGGAGTTTACTAACATTGAAAAAGAAACTCATTTGACTCGCGAGTAACAAGTTGCGAGTGAAACGAGTGCCTTTGTTTTAGCGAACTAAGTAAGTACTCGCACTCGCCATCAGCGAGTCAGAATGCGTACTTGCACTCGCAAGTGTGGATGCTGCCTTAGTTGTGGCCAGTACTGTATGAATTACAACAGAAATGACTTTGAACTGGTTTCATAATATTCGGCTGAGAGAAAGGCAATTCGCTTTCGCAGTATATGGAAATAGCATACAAATTGGGGCATGGATCAAGACTATTTGTATTTCTATTGCCATAGCCAAACTATGGATAGAACAAAATAAAAATTACAAAAAGCAGGTTTACAGGAATTATAATCTATGGATAACAAAGTAGGCAGCAGATCAATGTCCGCCTATATCATAACATTATTGCGGCAAAAGAATCAGTTTGTAACAATCTCAGAGAATCTGTGTGTGTTCAGAAGACATTGAACAAGATAAAGATAGTTAAAGCAAAAAAGGGTTTTAATTATCCAGCCAATCTCGAGTGATGAAAGTTGAAGAAAAGAAGAATCATTGATTACTTGCATGATAATTTCTCTGAAAAATCCAATAACTTTGATCCAACTCAAATCCACTCAGTTTATTTACCCTTGTGAATTCCAATAGTATAAAAAAACTGTCTTACAAATGATTTTATATGAAATTATAAAAGTTTGTTCCTTTGCCATCACATTACTCTTTGTGAATAGCAGAATATTTGGAGAACTGGAAAGTACTGACATCCATGCGGATAATTCATATGATATCTTACAGTTTCAATATTTTTCACTTGAGCAAATAAGTCATTTGTCAATGTTGCTACACATAAAAATGAATTGGCAATGTAGTACTGACTGGACTGACATGGTGTTGATATAGTATTTCTTTCCATGCAGTACCTCTGGAATAAAAGAAAAAATAGATAATGTAGTACATAACAAATGTAGAAATACATATACATATCAAATAGAGTGCAAATTATACACCTATGAAATATCTGCTAGCAAATAGTTTGTGTAGATATTCCTCTTGGTTTGCAATCATGTGCATGCACACTTTGAGATAATATGGTGGCAATTTTGTCTGTGATTAAAGGTCTGTTTTTTACTTCACTTTTTTATTTCATTTGATTTAATTAAATGAAAGCTGAAAAACATAAAGAAGAATAAAATTACTAAAAACAACTGTTTAGATACCAAATAATGCCTTTTGGTTTGTCGCGAGTCGAGACATTCAACAACTTCGCCTCTGGTCAATTGTCCTGTGGACACCTGTTACAGACTTACTTAAACCCATATTTTTTGCTACAGTATACCATAGTGGATTACTCCGTTGGAGAAACCACAAAAATTAAGTAATATCATATTGCTGAAGGGACTGGTCAAACAAAATGCAAATTATGTTGAATCCATTTCTCTCTCATTTATATCTTAAATAATTGGAGATTATATTTCAACACATCAAGAACAAAAATGATCTTTGTTTCCACTACATATTACCTTCTTTACCAAGCATGGGGAGGGTAACCTCCGTAATCAGGGTTTGAAAAATAATAAAATCGAGAAAAGGGAATTAATCCATTCATAAGCAACAAGAAAAAAAGCAATACAAGTTTAAGCTGTTTGAAGGATCAATTGACAAGCAAATATGCAACATTTTGCCACTATTGGATGGTGATCTATTAAGATTATTAAAATTTCTCAAAGTCAGAAACATTTTTCTGATTATTTAAAAGATATCAATCAACGTATTTAATACTTCATTAACCCGGTCCTAAAATTTGATGTGCAGCATGAAACAAACAAAGAAAATCGTGTAAAGCGTCAGAAAATACAGAGTTAAACATATCCATTCAACAGAGAATAGTTTTACATGTATGCCAAATTCTGTGGTGGTAAGACTTACTGAAATTATGACAAGTGCCTTGCTGTGTTTTGTGTAGTAGAAACTAAGCATAAAGATACCTCATAATTGACTTTTTGGGGGAAAAAAGTAGAGAAAGAGAGCCTCTGTAATGTCGAAGTATGTCTGGCTCTCACGACAGGAGATGAACGGCCGTATCCAGTCGTTTCGCCCCGCTTGCTGGTTCGACCCCATCAGTTCGATTCCCTTCCAAAACCATTGTCGTAGAGTTCGCCCCGTATTTGCTAGTTTACAATAATTCCCAACAATAACCCGTTTAATTATCGAAATGTCACGTAAATTATATCATTTTTTATTTATCTTGTTTTTATTTTAAGTGTAGAATGTTGAGCATAATGAGAATTACAAATGCTACATTCAATTATTTTGTTATTTTTATGTCGGTGACACCATCGACACATTCGTACACCATTGGATTTGTCTTGAAGATACATATGTATTGTTGTATAATTTGTATCTATCTGGCTGTTATTCCTAATTATTTTTTTATAAGCATGTGAACATGTTAACATTTGAGGGTTTTTTCTGATCAACTTTTTCTGATCGTCTATTTCAGCAGATCAGAAAATAGGTTACGACTCTAAAGTAGCTCGATTTAAAATTCTAAATTGTGTTCATTATTACCTGTAAGAGTTTTCTGAGTTTTTAGATTAAATATCCACCAAACATAGAAGTTATAGGCCGAAGAGTAGGCTGAAGTTGCATGTTCATTATTTCTCGATTGGTACGTGGTAATCAAAATACCGCTGTACCAGCTTACGCAGTCGCACGTTTGAACAAAATGATGTTTACGAAAGGGCGACGACAGAAGAATTCACAGATTTTCACTAAAATCAGGATTGTTATATAGATATTTTTAAGATACAAACAATTTAATTTTGGATGAGTTGAAAAAAAGCTTCTTCGTCATGGCTTTTCGACTTGTAATATTCGCTTGAACTTCGGATACCGCAAAATCGATATTTACCCATTCCGGTCAGATTTTTACTCCAAATACCACATGGAAACTCTTTAGAAAAGCTATCGAGATATTACAGATATAAAAGCCGAGGTTTATAATAACATACAATTTTCAAATCTACATTTTTTTTAAACAGGGCGAACTGGTCTACCAAAAGGGGTCGAACTGACGGGGTCGAACTGGCAAGTGAGGCGAAACGACCGCAATTCTGAACAGCGATGAAATGAAACCAGCCTCGAGACCGGTCGACAAAAATTAATACAAAAAAATTCTAGATTCCACTGAAATATCTTTCACCGAAATTAAAATATAATTCCTAAAACAACAGTAGTACGTACGTAACATAGTTTCTTGGAATAAATACGATATAACATCAGTTTATCTCTCGTCAGTTTGCAGTTCATTGCATCTTGGCGCCATTTTGCAAACACGAGTTTCGGCATCACTAAGAGTTAGAAAGGTTCTCATTCCTTCTCGCTAGAAAAAACATATAACAACACCTTGCTTACCTCATAGTGGTAAAAGAGATGTGAAAACCATTTTTAAGAAGAGCAAAATACGACATTTCTGGTCGCACTTTACGTCCCAAACACCAAGCTGTCAGTCGAAATCTGACACCGTACCAGCACCCAAGATTCATTGCAAACCGTGTAATTACACACAGGAAATCCGCAATTGAGACTTCTGCTAAAACGAAGAGAAATAAGAATATCGAAATAAATAAATGTAACCAAAACTAAGCACTGTTTGACAAAAGGTAAACATTGCAAAAAACCGCTCTTTTTCAGTAAATTTAGAAAAAACTAAACTCATAAAATCATAAAGAAAATGTTCTTAGAATGCGAATATTTGATGGTATTGTTTCCCCTGTATTTCTATTGACGCACATTGAAAATTGTGGTTTTTTGACTAAAAATGAATAGAATATTTCTAAAAATCACAAAAAATGCTGATCAATTCAACTTCTGCCTCAGTGGCGCTGCATGGTTGAAACACCTGTCAGGATAGCGTGGATGAAGCCGAAATCTTCACCCATAACGTAAACCAATTCGCTGCTCCAGCATCTTCAAATGTCTCGGAGGAATCATCACATTGATTTGCGAACTAAAAAAGAATAATTTTTAGTGATGGCCCGTTGAGAGTTCGATCCCCTTCGTTTTTTCTATCTCTCTTTTTTTCTCAATTTCAATTTTTTCTGTTTTGTTTCTCTTTCCATATTTTTTTTCTTTAACTATTTTAAAGTTGTTGTTGTTGTTTATTTTTATTTATTTTTCAATTATTCATTCACTTATTTATTTCCTTTTTTTTATTTTGCTTTTCATCTACGGTTTATGCACGGGCTTTAGGATTCTCCTTGCTTCGAGTCGTGAGAAATGTTTAAATAGCTGTCCCGCTAAAAGCGGTCTATCGACTTTCGCCTCAAAAAATAGATTTCCTTGATTTTTTGTGGGTGAAAAGGGTTTGGTATCCATATAATAAAAATCGACTTTGTTTTGGAATCAAGCATTTTTTCGCTTTGCGAGAAGGCAAAATTCGATTTTTGGGAATTGAAGTGAAAATGGTCAATTTCACGCTGTCGAAATTACCAGATTTCAATGCCTCGCTGCGGTTAAAAATCAAATCCTTAGAAAAAAGTAACACCACAGTCATTTAGACAATTATTTCGTTCGTTTGATTCCGAAGTTTGAACAATTTTGAAATTATGCATCTAATGCTAGAAATATTTGAATATTACCTATTTTTTACACAATGTTTGTGTTCGAAAGAATGCCTTTCCAAAAGGAACAAAATCTCTAAAGTCTGATAAAATTTTCATAATTTTTGTGTTTGGCAGACATTTATAAGACTTATAATATCGGAATCTAAGCTCAGACAGGTGGGATAATGTCTACAGTGAAAATGAACGAGCAACGTTTTTGAGCTATTTTTAACTTGTTTACAATTTTCGCGACACGGACTTATTAACATAATTTCACTAACACTTAGAAAATAAACTACTCTATAGGCCTCAGAATCCCTGAAACAATCAAAAACTCATAAAAACAAATAAAATTCGATATACTTTTGTTAAGTATTGAATTTCATGAGCATTTTCGAAAATAATTGTCACGGAGATTTGCGATTGCGTGACATGTTTTGCAAGCCGACTGTCAAAACATATCTGCATATTTTAGTTGATATATTCCAAATCAAAAAAGAGAAATTTTTTCTCATTATTTCAATTCTATGTTAATGTGACAATATTTGCAGTTTGTTAGCTCGCTAGTGGGTATTAGACTATTTATGTTCAAATTTTAGATCCAAAGTGCAAAAATTATATCAAGATTAAATCAGTAGTAGAGAGGTACCGAACTTGGCTCAAACACCTATTTCACACAGCAATTCATTGGTTGAAAAAAGGGCCATTTTAGGGCAAAACAGAATTTGAGTTGATGACGTCATAACTAGGGAAAAAATAAATGGGGGAGGGGTGGTCTCTGGAATTATTGAGCTATGAGCCAGAATACGGTACCTCTCTACTACTAGGAGGGGAGGGGAGGGGAGGGAAGTGATGACGTCATCACCTTGGGAAAATCAATAGGGGAGGGGTGGTGGCTCAGTTTGCAAAATCAATAGGGGAGGGGTGGGTCTATTTTTGAATAATCAAGATGATTCTATAGCTTGTTACTATGAATTATTTTTTTTTATTAAATATATGGATGATCTTAAAAAATATAATATAAAGTTTGAATATTATTTATGTGTTATTTGTAAAATGGCAAGACATAAAATAGAATTCAACGATTTGAAAACAAAAATTTGCAATTCTTGTGTCAAAATGATATTCAAATCATATGAAATTAGAGAATTGAAAGAAGATAATATATTAGGATTTTAATATTTTCTATTATATACAAGATGAGCCAAAACAACAATATCTTAGATTCGCCTGTTCCGTATATAAAAACTCCAATATTAAAACCACAGGTTTATAAAGCCCCGGTTAAACATTATAATGCGAAGAAATTACAGGATGTTGCAAAAAAGAAATTAAATAAATTTGCTGACTGGTTTTTGAATTTCATTCCAAAAGAAAAAAAGAAAATAGCTAATGACAAAATTAAAAAGTTGCAATCTTCAATTAACAAGATATTCAATCAACATAAAGTAACAAAGAAAGCATCTGCTCTAAAGGGTTTTTTAACTTCTTATGAGATTAAAGGACAGGCAAAAGTTGATCCTAAGATTTATTTTCAACGGCATAAAGTTCAAGTTTTAAATCTTTTGAAAGAGAAAGAAAAGCCAGTTAAATTTAAAATGGTGCTTGAAGTCGAATTTAAAAAGAAGAAAATTTTTACAATTTCATATTTTCATAGTGATATTGAAATCATAACTGAAACTAGTAAGTTAAATGAAATTTATGAAAGATTAATTGAACAAATTTTAGAGAAAATAGAAACATTTCAAAATATGGGCTCTGGATGGATTTTTAGTAAGGTGCTTTTATTAAGCCTTCATATTGATAAATTCAATCCAATTTCTGGAAGTTCATATATTCCTTTACCGAGGAAATTAGCTTTGAAAAGATCTATTGTTAATCCTAAAAATAAAGATTTAGAATGTTTTAAGTGGGCAGCGACTTTAGCAGTCATAAAACCTAAGGGAAAAAATAAAGAGAGAATTTCTAGAGAGTTAAAAAAGAACTCTGAAGAGTTGAATTGGTATGGTTTAACTTTTCCAGTTGAGCTTTCAGATATTGACACATTTGAAGAAAATAATCCCAATGTAAGTGTAAATGTATTTGGTTATAATGAAACTAAAGAAGAGGTTTATCCGTTGAGGATCTCAGAAACAAATGGCGAAAGAATAAATCTTCTTCTTATTTCAGATTCTGAAAAAAGTCATTATTGTTGGATTAAAAATATGTCAGGACTTCTTGCTTCACAGATTAATAATATACAGCATAAAAGATTTATTTGTTTACGTTGTTTGAATTCATTTCCAAAGCAGGAAACTTTAGATAAACATGAAGAATATTGCAAAGATAAATCAGCAGTTAAAAAAAAAATGCCAATCAAAGGTTCAAAGTTGAAGTTTAAAAATTATCATCATTCAATGAGAGTTCCATTTGTTATTTATGCAGATTTTGAATGTATAACAGAAAAGATAGAAAGTTCAATGGAAGATAATGATCATTCTTGGACAAATAAATTCCAAAGGCATAAACCATCTGGATTTTGCTATGCTGTTAAATCTACAGTTGAAGATTTGTTTCCATTAGATGTGGAAAGTTATACTAGTTCAAGTTCAAATGAAGATATCGGTCAGATCTTTGTTGATTCGATTGAAAATAAAGTTAGGGAGATTTATAATAAAATTTGGCATAAGAAAGTGGAATTAACAGAAGAAGATGATGGGAATTATAAAAGTGCAACTGATTGTCATATTTGTTCCCTTCCTCTTAACGGAGATAAGGTTTTAGATCACGATCATTTAACTGGTAAATATAGAGGTGCAGCGCATAATTCATGTAATTTAAATTATAAAATACCAAAACATATTCCAGTGATATTTCATAATTTATCTGGATATGATGCTCATTTGTTTATAAAAAATCTTGGCGTTTCTCAAGGGAAGATAGATTGTATTCCAAAGAATGAAGAAAAATATATTAGTTTTAAAAAGGAAATTATTGTTGATAGATTTAAAGATAAGAATGGAAAAGAATTTAATGTTAAAAGAGAAATCAGGTTTATTGATAGTTTTAAGTTTATGGCTTCATCTTTAGATAAACTAGTTTCAAACTTGTCAAAAAATGATTTTAAAAATATGACAAAATATTATGGAGATAAGTTAGAGATATTATTGCGGAAAGGTGTATTTCCTTATGATTATTTTGATAGTTTAGAGAAATTAACTGAAACTAAGCTTCCGCCCATTGAAGAGTTTTATAGCAGGTTAAATAATAAAAATATTTCTTTATCAGATTATGAACATGCTGAGAAAGTTTGGAAAAAGTTTAATATGTCAACTTTTAAAGATTATCACGATCTTTATATGAAAACAGATGTTCTTCTATTGTCTGATGTGTTTGAGACCTTCAGAGATGTCTGCATGAAGAATTATAAGTTAGATCCTTGTTGGTATTATACTTCGCCTGGGCTTTCATGGGATGCAATGTTAAAGAAAACTAAAATAGAATTAGATTTACTTCATGATCCTAATATGTTGTTAATGATTGAAAAGGGAATTAGAGGAGGAATTTCGATGATTAGTAAACGATATGCAAAGGCAAATAATAAATATATGAAAGATTATTCACCTAAGGAAGAAGATGTCTTTATAAAATATTTAGATGCTAATAATCTTTATGGTTGGGCAATGAGTCAAAATATGCCTTATGCTGGATTTAAGTGGATGAGTAAAGAAGATATTAAATATTGGCATAAACGTTCTTGTATCTTAGAAGTGGATTTAGAATATCCCAAGGAACTTCATGAGTTGCATAATGAATATCCCCTTGCACCAGAGCCTTTGATTGTAAATAAAGTTGAAAAACTAATTCCAAATCTGAAGGATAAAGAAAAATATGTAGTTCATCATTCAACTTTAAAGAAATATTTGTCTCTTGGTTTAAAAATTAAAAATATCCACAGAGGTATTTTATTCTTAGAAAAGCCATGGTTGGCTGAGTATATTGATTTGAATACTCAGCTTAGAACTAAAGGAACTAATGACTTTGAAAAAGATTTCTTCAAGTTGATGAATAATAGTGTATTTGGTAAAACTATGGAAAATATAAGAAATAGACAGGAGATAAAACTTTGTAATAGTGAGTACAAGTTAAAAAGTCTTATAGGAAAACCAAATTATAAAAGGAGAACAATATTCTCAGAAAATCTTGTTGCTGTTCATATGAATTTGACTGAGTTAATATTTAATAAGCCAATTTATGTTGGAATGTCAATTTTAGATTTATCTAAAGAGTTAATGTATGACTTCCATTACAATTACATTAAGAAGAAATATGAAAGCAAAGCTGAATTATTGTTTTCTGACACTGATTCACTTATGTATGAAATAAAGACAGAAGATTTCTATAACGATATTTATGTGGATCTTGAAGAGAAGTTTGATACTTCTGCATATGGGAAACATCAAGTGATTGATAAAAAAGTAAATAAAAAGGTCATTGGAATGATGAAAGATGAGACAAATGGAATTGAAATAACTGAATTTGTTGGACTCAGATCAAAATTATATGCATTCAAAGTTGAAGAAGATGAACATAAAAAGTGTAAAGGTGTTAGAAAGAATATTATTGATGTTGATATTTCTTTCAACGATTATAGATATTGTTTATTTACTGGAAGAGAGCAGTATAGAACTATGAACTTAATAAGAAGTTATCAACATGATATTTATGCGGAGACAGTAAATAAAGTTGCATTATCTTCTAATGATGACAAAAGAATAATTTTAGCAGATGGGATTAATACAAGAGCAATAGGATATTTTTAGAAGATGTAAAAATAAAACATTAGATATATGGAACTTAAAGAATTTTCAAACGAAGAATTTAAACTTGAAGCAGCAAAGCAAAAAGATCAAATCTATTTCAAAGCTAAAGATGTTGCATTAGCTCTTGGTTATCAAAATACTGCTAAAGCTATTACTACACATGTTTCTGATAAATACAAGGTTTCTTTGAAGGATATCAAGGTATCCCAAATCGCACACCTTCATCCTGACACTATATTTCTTCTTGAACCAGGTCTTTATGAATTAATATTTTCTTCAAAGCTTGAATCTGCACTTAAGTTTAGAGAATGGGTATTTGAAGAAGTTCTTCCAACAATTAGAAAAACTGGTGAATATTCTTTAAAAAAATATCCAAGATCGATTGCATTTAAAATTGAAAATGAATATGATCTTCATACGAAAGTGGTTGCCTACATCAGAAGATTCTATCCCAATGCGCTGATATCTGCAGGACTTGGAGAACTTCAGGATACGTCAGAAAAAAGAATCTCCTCCTGGGCAAAAGGTTATACAAAAGGTCAACCTGATATAATAATTCATAATTATCATAAAAATTATACTGGTTTCGCTATAGAATTTAAAACGCCTACAGGAATGGGAGTTGTTTCTGAACATCAGCAAAAATTATTAGATAAATATAAAAATAATGGTTATAAGACTATTATTTCAAATGATTACGATTTAATTATTATAGAAATCAATGATTATTTTCTTTATGTTAGAATTAAATGTCCTTATTGTAGAAGTGGATTTAAAAATAAATGTACTTTAGAAAGTCATAAAAAATATTTTCACAGAATTGCAGAACATTCTTTGGAGGAAGTTCAGTGTCTTCAGGAATAACCATTAATTCTTCTCTAACAAAGTTCCTCCTTGGTGCTCCATCAGAAAGATAATATAAAACTGGTTGTTTCTCTGCGACAACGGCTCTTACAATATCAAAAATTCCAAAACTCCAATTTGGATCAGTAGCTCTTTGGTTTTCACCACCTTCATATTCTCCAGGCTGATATAAATATCTAACTTTTACACCAGCAGGCAATCGTTTTTCTTCTATGCCAACTGGTCTTTTATATTGCACATGCTTTTCTGAAACTTCTTTTAACTTTACAGCATCAACAGCCGCTTTACCTGTTATTTTTTTCGCTTTATTATTTATTGACTTTAACACATCAGGTAATCTTTTAACCCATTCTCGACTTCTATCAGTCATCAACATTTCTTGTGCATATTGATGAGAATATAATTTTTCTGCTAGAGTTCTGTTTACTCTTTCCACTATTGCTTGCGCTCTGTGATTCTTTGCTTCTGATCTTTGAATTTTAACATTATTTTTTTCCATCAACTTCGTCACTGCACCCATAAATTCAGTTCCCGGATCAACAATTAACGTTTCTGGATATTTTAATTTTCTTTTATATATTTTTTCAAATGCATTTGCTACACCGGAGGAGTCTTTTGAAGTCAGTGCTTCAGCATCAGCATATCTGCTGGCGACATCTACTACCAATAATACATATTTATATGTTTTATTTCCTACTGTATCATGAGTAAGAAATAGTAGATCTGACTGATGAACTTCATTCACCTTTTCAACATTCCAATGCCATCTCGGAATATAATTTGGTCTTGGAAGATATATTTGCCACAACGCTTGTTTTTCTAACCATTTCTTAACTTTTTCTTTATCGACGCCAGTGGCTTCTGCCAGAGGAGCAATAGCCTCATAGCCTTTCCAATATCCATTTGTAGAATAATAATGGTTTGAAAGTTTTTTATTTTCCATATATATAATATGAGTAATATAGCAGAAGTTTTAGATGTCAGTCGTGAAAGAAGAAAACCACTTGCACTAAAGGCTGATAGAACACTACATCGAATAACCTTCAACCCCAGCAGCGCGAATCCTGGCGAGACGCTTTATATTCATCTGCCAAAGTTGAGTGAGAATGTTGTCTTTGTTCCTGGCAGCGTTGGATTGACTTTTAACCTCGCTCTTGCAACTGCAGGACATGCAAACAACACTCTCGTAAATAATATTTCAAGGAATTTAGTAGCAAGAATGAAAGTTCTTTATGGTGGTGAGATACTTCAGGATACTAATAAAATGGATCTGTTTTCTACGTATAAAGATCTATTTCTATTGAAAGCCGAAAGAGAAAACATGTTGAAAGAAGGAGTTTCATCAGCAAATATGAGAAAATTAAGAACAAGTGCCGGAGATAAAGTTACTTCAGACGCAAAAGAAGTTGCCTTGGCGGCTATTTATGGAACAAAATATAGAATTGCATTGAACCATCCAATCATTGATGACCATGGAGTGTTTAATCACAGAGCTTTGAATAATACATTGTCATTTGAAATAACTTTAGCAGAAAGTAAAGATATCACTATCACATCAGATACTTCAAAGGCTTATACATTTTCACTTTCAAACATTGAGTTAGAATATCAGTGCATCTACAGCGATCAACTTGCGAAAAATGCACTTTATGCTTATGCCAGTAAAGGATTTTATTATGAAAATGTGCTTTTGCATAAGACAATTACAATTAAAAAAGATAGTGATACAGTTATTAATGAACATATTAATATTCCACGAAGGAGTATGTCTGGCATTTTAATGTTATTTATTGAACCATACACTGTTGGTGCAAGAGATTCTGAAAAGTTTGTTTATCCATCCTTAACAGAAGTTTCAGTTAATATTGACGGCATGCCAAATAAAATTTTTAGCAAAGGAATGAAAAAGACTGATTTTTGGGACGTGGTAGTTAGAAAAATGGGCGTGACAGATAACATAACTCAGAAAGACTTTTATGATAATAAGTTTGCTCTTTGGGTGGATCTGAGAACTCATCCTTCAGATCAACTACATGGCGGCGGGCTGTTATTGAATTCTACAAAAGATGGCGTCAAACTGGAAATAAAAAGAACTGCAACTGGAAGTGGAAATGTAAATTGTTATGTGTTTGTAGTGGCCGATGCAGTTATGGAAGTAGAAAACTCGAATTTGAAATCGATTATTTATTAAAATATAGATGGATGAATTAAAAAATAAAATTCCTTTTCACTGTATTATTACAGGACCAACTAACTGTGGAAAGACAAAATATTTGATAGAAAAATTAAGAAGCACTTACAGATTTGTATTTCAGTATATTATTCTCATCTGTCCCACCTACGTTAGAAATAAAACTTACCATGGTTTTGCAAATGGCGACAAAAGATTTATAGTTTTATGCCCGCCGCAAGAAGAAGATGAAATAAATAATCTTTTAGAAGATATTGAAATAGTTTTCTCTGGCACAAAAACTCTTGTCATATTAGACGACTGTGCATTTACAAAAGATTTAAAACAAAGATCAAATAGATTTATAAGTTTGGCATTTAGCGGTCGGCATCAGAATATTTCTTTATGGGTTCTCACACAGCAGTTAACATCTATTGCCAAGCCATTTAGAGAAAATGTGGCTTGCATTATTAGTTTTTTTTCTCCAAATAAGATGGCTAACCAAACTCTTTTTGATGAATTTGCTGGAGATCTTTCTCCAGAGATGAAAAAAGAATTTAAAAATATATTGAAGTCAGAAAAATATTCACGAGTTTGTTTTTGTCTTAGGCATCCTTATCTGGCTTATATTGAAATCCCACAATAAATTTTTTCCAAAAATTTATTATATATAATGACATCCGTCTTAGAGCAGTTTGAAACAGAAGAAATAAAACTTCCCACAACCGTGGAAAAAAAGAAAAAGAAAAAAATAATTCCGGCTAATTCTGCTGAAGTCGAAGAAAAAAGAGAACAACTTTCTATACTTGCTGTGCTTGGTACAATAGAAGAGTATACAGGAGTTAAATTATCTCTTGGCGATGTAAAAAAATTATCCCCAGCCGATGTTGAAAAGTACCACAACAGATATCAAGTCAAGATGGGAACTATGGTTTCAGGAAGTCTTGTTAATATGACTTTGGAAGGCACATCTGAAGTTTTAAATTATTTTTTACCAATTGACGATAAGAAGGAATTGTGTACTGACTTGAAGAAAAATGAGCTGCTTAAACAGGAGCTCAACAGTGTTGCGGGATATACAATTTTAAAAGGTGGAAGGTTTGTAGCTCTTGGCAGCGGACTTTTACAAGTTGTTAAGCATTTGAAATTCTCTTCAGCAGCTGTTAAGCCAACTTCAAATTCTGTTGAAGAGAATTCTTAAGAGTCTTAAGCATTTGTTTAAGATGGATCTTAAGAAAAAAATATTATATTATATATGTCATCTGATGAAAAAGTGGAAACAGAAAAAAAAGTGGAACAAATCACAGCTGAGCCAGAGAAAAAGCCTGAAAAGGTTAAAGATCCAAAACGCGTCGAAGCCGGAAAACGTTTGGTCGAATACCATAGGAAAGCCAAAAAAGCTTTGGCCGAAACAAATGAAATGAAAGAAGATTCTTCTTGGTTCCCAGACATAAATTTTTCCACGATTATTGGAGTTGTGGGGATTGGTTTAACTACAGTTGATTTATATTTTAGGCTGAGGAAAAATAAAAATGAAGAAAAAAAATATAAAATTAAGTTAGAACCGATAAAGGAGACAGTTGAACCTGAGCCAGCCAAAGTTAAAAATAAATATTTTATGGAATAATAGACCAAATTTAAAATAAAATCAATATTTTTTTCTTAATGAAATATGCTGTATGCAGCAAAATCCAAAATAAAACTTTTTATAATTTCAGAAAATTGTAAACTATTTATAAATTTTAGAAAAAAAGAAATATGCTGTATGCAGCAAAAACAAAATGTAAACTTTTTATAATTTCCAGAAAAATGTGTATGAGAGAAAAAAAAATATTATTAATTTCATATTATGCTGTATGCAGCAAAAACAAAATGTAAACTTTTTAGAAAATATATTTATCTTGCCATACAATACGAACAAGAAATAATTACATTCCCTTTTATAAATCCCTGCCTAGGATTAGTGCGCTTTATTTGCCCAAAATTAGGCTGAGATAGAGTTTTATATTGTATTAATCTTCCACACACATCACAATTATTATTCTTTCTCATTTCCAATACATAATTTAAATCAATAAATTCTTTTTCATTATAAATCTTCTTTAATATATCATGTTTCTTATAATTACTTAAATCTTCTTTTATTTCATTAATTTCATCTTGATTTATATTTTTCTCTCTACATTTATGGCACGTTTTCATTAAATATCCATTTTTCTTAAATTCATCATTATCTTTAAAACCGTGGCATCTCGAGCAGCATCTTTTATTTGGCTTTTCGCCTTTGCGGCATCTGTTGCACGTTTTAAATTCTTTTTCATTAAAAATAAAGTCATTTTCTTTTTTTAAATTATGACATCTGCTGCATATTTTCATTATAATATAAAAATACTTATTCACAATATAAAATCTATTTTCTGAAAATTATAAAAAGTTTTATTTTGGATTTTACTGCATACAGCATATTTACTTCTTCATTTAATTTCTATATTTCTTTTATTTTCTGGAAATTATAAAAAGTTTTATTTTGGATTTTACTGCATACAGCATAAATTTATTCTGCATTATTTTTTTTCCTTTTAATATAATATGACAGAAAATAAAGCAGTTAAAATTGTAATGGACTCGGCTGTTATAGTTGGACTTTCAGCGGGGATTGGCTATGTAGCTAAGAAAATCCTAAAAGAAAATTTCCTCGGCGATCCCAGTTCAAATTTAGGTAATTATGGTAAACTTACTCTTGTAGTTGCGGCCAGTGTGGCAACAAAAGAATATTTAGAAAAACAAAAAATAATCCCAACAAATATATAAGATGGCAACCATAGCAGTAATGATAGCAGGAGCAGTACTTAACGCCACGGCATTCATCGGCGGATCATATTTAGGAAAATATTTAGATAGTTCTCATACAGATTTAGAGAGAATAAGGCATGATAAAGCATTAGAAAAATATCAGCATGACATGGGCGAATGGCAAAAAGAACAAAAAAGATATCAAGATTGGCTTGGACAACAATATTTAGAAAAGAAGCAAGCTGATGAAAATCTCCAGAGCACTGACGAAGCTTTTGTTCTTTATAGTAAAGCACATCCAGAATTTGCCCACAGATTGGAAAATAAACCTAATTTCAAAAACTATTATTCACCGTCATCAAAACAAAAACAATATGAAATTTTATATGTTGCTGGCGGAATGTTAGCAGCGGGCTACGTAACTGCTAAATATTTATAAATATAATGGCTGAATTTGAACCTACAGATTTTGACCCAACAACTGAAGAAGGTCGTATAGATATAAATGAAGAAGTAGATAAAGAATATGATACATTACTTCTAAGAGAAAATGAAACAGTAGACAGTTTATATTCTCGTTTTAGACAAAAGTTCGGAAGGGGATGGAGAAATGCATTTAATAGATTTTCAGATTCATGGAAAACAAAAAACCCTGGCAAACAACTTCCAGAATACATGGAATTACAAAATATGGATGAAGAAATTGATAGTACTTCTACTGATAGACTAAGAGTAAGTACTTTACTTACAAAATACCCAGATCTTGATAAAAATCTAATTGACATAACAACAGATAGAAATGGAAATCAATTAATATCATTTCGGTCAAGCAGATTAAAGGGATGGACAAAACCTGAAAGACTTTATAATGAGGATAAAACTGTAAGAAAAAGTGTCGATGATAAAATAAAAAGTGGAAAATATAATGAAATCCCTACTGATCTTTTAATAATGGAAAATCAAAATGAAGAATTTGAAAATAAAATTGGAAGACGAGAAGAAGAAATAGAAAGAAATAATGAAGAAATAGCGTCAACTTCAGATCAAGATAGAATTAGAACACTTGATACTAGAAATCAGGAATTAGAAAATCAAAATGCTGCAGATAGAGAAACAATAGAAGAAAATAATCAGGAAATTGAGCAGATAGAAGAGAGAATGAGTTTAAGAAATAGAATAAAATATATTTTCAAAAAATATGGTTTTACTGTTACTGCAGTTGCAACCGCAGTTGCTATAACAATAGGCGTCCTCGTCAGTCAATTAAAATCAGGACTTTCATCAGTAGCAAAAGGTGTTGGCAATGGACTTAAAACTCTGGGTAAAAAACTAGGTGAAATATTGCCGGGCATGATTGGCGCAATAGCTAGTTTCATTTTTAAAACCGCAGGCCAAGTTGTTTCCTTTGTGGCTGAGCATGCTTGGCTATTGGTTGTTGCCGTTGTTGCCTTCATGATTGAAAAAATGAAAAAATAAACTATATATGCAATTAACAATAAAATCAACAACAAATAATTTTACAATCTATCTTGATCAACCACCGGCGGTGGAAAAAATATCTCTCCTTGGTGCTGTAATTAATTTTCCTTCTTCAACTATTCCTTCAGAAATCTACATTTATTGCGATAAAATAGATTCTGAAAAACGATTATACAACGGTAAAAGAGATACTTTATTTGCAGTTATCTGCCGCAGAACAGTCAATCAAATTTCCTACGACACCAAACCAAAAATATCAATACCATTGTCTACAACATCCGCCATTGGAAGTCTTACTTTTAAAGTCAAAGATGCAGATAAAAAAGATATAAACTTTTCTAGCATTGTTCTTGAACTTGATTTAATATAATGATAGCTGAAGATCTTACCAGTGAGCAAATAATAGAGAAAAATATAAAAAGAATAAATATTTATAGAAATTGGTATTATAAAGCCATTCTATCAGGATATACAACGCATCCAGAAATTATCATCGGTTCTAGTTGTATATATACCATTCCAAATGAAACCTCTTACATTTTAATAAAAACTTTAACTTCTGATAATGATGGACATAGACGCACCAGTAGATTAACTTCAGATGATACTATAGATTTTGGAATTCAATATACAACAGCAACAAGTAATGGCAGTACAATTCATTATATGTTTTCAGTTGATCTATCAACTTGTACAAGATATAAGATTAAAGATGGTGAGGGTGTAAAATATGTTTTTCCCATAAACCTTAGTTGGCCACTTTCAAATATAACAAATTATAAAAGTATCAGGGTTTTTTCTATTTATATTAGACAAAGTAAAGGTAAAGATAAAGGTAATGAAACAAGCGTTGTAGTTAATTATTCTCAAGATATAGAATGATAGCTGAAGAACTGAACAGTAAACAAATAACAGACAAAATTTTAAATAGAGAGGATATTTGGCGAGATTGGTTTTATGGGGTTCTTAGAAAATCATCAGTGAAATACCCAAAAAGCTATACAAAAGGTGATACCGTATCATGTAGTATGCTTGTATATCCAAATGAAACCTCTGAAGTCAACATTCATACTTTAACTTCAGACGACGATGGTGGTGGATTAGATGCTAATGATGGTCTTGCTTTCGAACTTCAATACACTACAAGTGATGATGCAACAAACCCCAGAACCCATGCAATGTTTTCTGTTGATTTGAAAGATTATCCGAGATATAAACTTTGGAATGATTATAGAGGTGGAATTGCTCATATTTTTCCTTTAAACAAAAAATTCAAACTTTCAAAAATACCAAACTATGAAAAAATTCGTCTTTTCAATATTTCCATAAAGCAATCCAAAGGAACAGAAAAAGGTAATAAATGCAGTTTAATGGTTAATTTCACGCAACAAAATTAATTCCACAATAAATTTTTTCCAAAAATTTATTATATATAATGACCGACTCAGTATATCCAATTTTACCTTCCGGAGAAAACTTTCGTCTGAATAAAGTAAATATAGTTCTTTCACAACTTGATGACGAACTTAAACATTATGAAAAAGTTAGAAAAAAATATGCAAGAGTCCGATCCTTAATACATGGAACTGCAGTAATCAGCGGTGGATTATCAGCTGTACTAACTGCATCTGGCATTGGCACTTCACTTACAGGACCAGGAATTATTGTTGGCATTCCCTTATCAGCCGTTGGTGGTATTCTTGGTCTAGTTTCCGCAACTTTCGGAATGGCAACAAAAAGATTAATAAAAAAAGTATCAAAGCACGAGAAAACAATTCAACTCATTAAGTCAAAACATAATAGCATAGCTGATCTTGTTTCAAAAGCACTCCGTGATAATTCTATTGATGAAAAGGAATTTACACTGATTATTACAGAGTTGGATAAATATGAAGCTCTGAAAAATAAAATAAGAATGACTTTTCAAAAAAAAGAAGAACCCCAAGTCAACATAGAAAAGCTGAGAGAGGAAATAAAAAAAGTACTTCTACAACAGCTATCCACCGGAGTGAAAAAGAATTAACTTTCTCTTTTGATAGAACTCCCTATGGCGGATACATGTACAAATTAAGATATAATAAATATATAGAATGAAGTGAACAGATTTTTAAAAAAGCATATTTTTTTTTCATCTTTGTAGAAATAAACTTAAATATATAGAATGAAGTGGACAGATTTTAAAAGGAAATACCCAAACTACTCGCGATTTAGATTTGGTGAAAATAAAAATGGCGATGTTGAATTTCTATTTAATGATGGTAATTATAATCCTTTCAATAAAGATGGAACTCTAAAGAAAACATTATATCACTTTCCTTCATGGAATGGACATACTTATAAACCTGAAAATATAAATGATTTTTTATACACAAACGACAAACAAGCTTTTGAAAAAGCCACAGCAGAAGTAAATGAAATGGAATTCCCTAAAAAAATACCGCTTCAATAAAAACGCAGATTATAAATTCCTCTCATGGAATTCTAATCCAACACATTTGAATTATTATTCTTTTAACGTTTATATCACACCAAAAGAGAAAACAAACTTCACATTTAGAAACATATTTGACGACAGTGAAATAATATTTAGAAAAACTCCTGATGTTAAAAAATGGTTAGAAAGCCCCAACTTATCATTTTGGGCACAAGCGCTGAATTTTGCCGTCTGGTGTGCTACAGGTGGCTGTGGTGTAAGTAGAGAAATGCTTACATCTGCATCGCCTCAAGTTGATAGTTTTTATAAGTTTCACGTTTATTTCACTATCAGACGCATTTTAAATGAACTTCAATGTCCATTGCCAAAAGATAGACATTTTTCAAAATTTAATAATTACTATAACAAAAATGCTTTTGAGAAGTTAAAAACAGAATTCTCCAGCGGTAATGATTTTAGATATCATTCCTCTACAGAAGTATTTAATGCTTACTATTGGAGTTATGGCGGTTTAGATCATGACAAATACATTCCAAACAAAATTTATCAACTACCAGACGAATGGGCAACTACAGACCATATGAATCATTTCAACATTGAGTATGTCTCCGATCCAAAAATGAAAAGGCAATATGAATATTTCTTTCCTTCTACATCAATGGGTTTAACAAAAGCTGGATTATCTAGAATAAATCAATCTATAGAAGCATTTGTCTATTGTATTCTAGGCAGTCAAGTGCAAACAAGAAGCAGCATTATTGGCGACAGCGGCAGTGCACAAGAAACTCAAAAAGTATTTTTACAACTGTTTGAAAGCTCTGTTGTTGAAAGCGATATTTCAAAATCTATCCAAAGATATCAATTCGCTCTTCAACAAGCAAAACAAAAACTAGATCTTGCTGTTGCGCTCGGGTGTTGGCTCTGTCCATCGTTTTTAGTTTTAAATAATTCCCCCATTGTTGGTTACAATAACAAACTTCAAAAAGCCACAGAGAATATGAAACTTGGAGTTAATAATATCAACGAAGAAATTATTCCTGTTGTTAAACATAATTTAGGTCCGTCTAAAAAACATCTGCTGCCGAAAGAAGAAAAACCTCTGCCTACAAAGGAAAAAGAACCAATACACAGTAAACCGTTTATTTCTCAAAAACATAAAATTAACCTAGCAACAATAACAATAGCAACGGCAGGTTTTGCGTTTTATTTGTGGCATTAATTACTGTCTCACGCGTGAGACTCCATATAAGCAATTCTCAAAACAGTATAATGTCTCACGCGTGAGACTCCATATAAGGAATTCTCAAAAACAAAAAAAAAATATCCTAGCAACAATATGTCTCACGCGTGAGACTCCATATAAGCAATTCTCAAAACAGCATAATGTCTCACGCGTGAGACTCCATATAAGGAGTGAATGTAAGACTGTCACGACTCAATAAACGCCAAGTACTTCATGTATGCCCAGATTATAAAAACAAACAAATCTACAAAAGAAAATATGAAAAAAACGAAGGACTACGTCACAAAAACTATAATCTGGGAATACATACAGTACTTACCGTTTATTCGTCGTAACTTGATTCCGCTGCAACCTTGAATGGTTAGCTGAGCCGAATGCTCTACTTATATACACATTGTGTTTCTATATTTAGTATATTACATCACATTCAAGAACATTGCGAACGTATCCAAATATAGCATGGCGAATGTTCTAGAACATTCGTTAGGCATGACTACAAGCACGTACAATGTTCAAGAACATTCGTTAGGCATGACTACAAGCACGTACAATGTTCTAGAGCTTACTTAGGCATGACTACAAGCACGTACAATGTTCAAGAACATTCGTTAGGCATGACTACAAGCACGTACAATGTTCTAGAGCTTACTTAGGCATGACTACAAGCACGTTCGTCACTAAGACATATAAATAGGCGATCGAGTAACTTATGATCACAAATGAATAAACAGAACCTCGAGATATTCTTCCAAGACGTAAAACAAGCTTTTATAAATGTTGGGTTAGCTTACCCAGAAACAGCAGATTTTATCGACGAACAATGGAAGGATTTAGAAAGAAAATATCTAGAAATGACTGGCAATTCAACTGCTGAAAGCCGATCAGCGCCAACATTTGAAGATGTAAAGAAAAGATTGAGTGAGAGCAAGAATAATCAACGCTTCATGGATTTTACAGGAATCGAAAACGAACTGAAAGACACTACTAAAGAAGATTGCGTGAAGAGCATCAACCTTTTATCAAGAGCTATTGGCGACTGCAAAAGAAAGACTGTTTATTATGCCGCCCTACAAGGATCGTTGCTTCAAGGTTTGGATATAAATGATGAACAGACATTAAATGAAATCAGCATGTCAAGATCTTATGCTTATTTTTTAAAGAAATTTTCGATTCTTGTAAATGAATTTAATCAGCTCCGGTATTGTGAATTGCCTTTACGCTATTTTAAACAGCATCTCCCAATAATTTCAGATATTTGTAAAGCTAATCCCGAGGAATGGAAATGACTTTTTTTTTAACCGGTTATTGACAAAATAAAAGATTATGAATCATTCAATCAGTCTCATGCGTAAGAATATATATGTTAAATTAATATAATGGAAGAGTGCGATTGTCAACATAAAATCTTAGACTATGAAAATTATTTTTATTATTGTCAAGAGTGTGGAAAAACATTCGATATTTGCCCAACCTTAGTTTTAAATCAAGAGAATTTATTCAAACAAGAAGGCAGATCTGTCAGACCATCTAATTTTAATCCTTCAAAACATTTCAGAAACTGGATTTATTTAATCCTTGGTCGATCTCCATGTATTCCAAAATATGTTATTGAAAAATGTAGAGATGATCTTCCAGATTCTAATGTTAAACTTCAAATAATTTCCATAAGAAAATCCTTAAAAGAAATTCAAAGAACGGATTTAAATAAATTTACCAGCGCCATCTGGTCTTTAGCTACAGAAAAAAATCTCCCAACCGTGGATGGAAATCTTCTTCATAAAAGTGAAATGATATTTCTGACTGTTTTAAAAAATATAAGACGGGAAAATAAAAAGACATATTATCCTTATTTCATTTATAAAATATGGGATCTCATCCTTCCAGATGAAGACCGTGAAATATTAAATTTTATTCATTTAAAAAGCAATTTTGTTATTAAGAAAAATGACGAAACTTGGAAAAAAGTTTGTGAACAAACAAAGCTTGAATTCAGAGAAACCTAAAGTGTGAAAAAATAATTCATAGTAACAAGCTATAGAATCATCTTGATTATTCAAAAATAGACCCACCCCTCCCCTATTGATTTTGCAAACTGAGCCACCACCCCTCCCCTATTGATTTTCCCAAGGTGATGACGTCATCACTTCCCTCCCCTCCCCTCCCCTCCTAGTAGTAGAGAGGTACCGTATTCTGGCTCATAGCTCAATAATTCCAGAGACCACCCCTCCCCCATTTATTTTTTCCCTAGTTATGACGTCATCAACTCAAATTCTGTTTTGCCCTAAAATGGCCCTTTTTTCAACCAATGAATTGCTGTGTGAAATAGGTGTTTGAGCCAAGTTCGGTACCTCTCTACTACTAAATCAGTTGTGCACAACAGTCCAGTCAGCTGGGCTGTCAGTTTCCTAATTAATATATAACAGCGGCTTTTTTTAGACTTCGTTGACAAAAATGGCATGCTTTTTGCATGTCAAAGACCCACAGGGCTGTGGGAATTTTAGAAATTTTACACAAATTATATCGCTAAACGATTGCAATGACAACATTGAGGCTCACTTGAGACGAAACCACCTCTCTGAAAAGGAAATATGCACCGAACACCAGCTGATATTAATACGCGCGGGAACTTTTTATGCCGAACAAAATCCAAATGATATTCTGATATGTCCTAAACACCGGGCCAACATAGGAAAATACTTTCAAAGTAAATCTACTTGTCAGTTTCCCGAGCATAAAGCACAGAGAACGTCAGCCCAAGGGAAGATAACGCGTGTTTTCAATGTCCAAATATCGAGAGAAGTACATGTAATTACTGGATTATTGATACCTGTTGGATCTCGTAAGTATTAACTGTCTATACCTTTATATTAAATGTTCATGAGAAATGCAATTATTTTCACGAAACAGTCTTCGAATTCACTCAATATTTTTCGTTTTTCTTGAATAGCAATTTGCGACAGTTGTAGAAAGTTCCACGACCGAAGAATAAACAATGAGTGGGGATGGCTCAGAAATTCTTCCAGCAAAGATAGTACCGCCGTGGATAAACAACTTGTAACAAGGGAAAGAAATCTAATACACAGTAAGGACCTATTATATTACGATTATGGAGACAGGGGAAACCGGAAAAAATAATAACGAGCGAAGGGAAAAGCAAAACAAACAAGCAAAAACAAAAAAACAAACATTACTTCAAATAACTGAATGAATGAATGAATGAATGAATGAATGAATGAATGAATATGGATGGATGGATGGGTAAATGGATGGATGGATGAATGAATGAATGAATGCATGAATGAATAAATGAAAACACAATGACAAACAAAAATTTGCTGACTGATTGGGGATAGAGTAACACGTTACAATAATATTGCAGTAAGATATAATTTTTTGTCTTCCTACCAACAGAGAAGAAGGAGCATGTGCTGTTACATTAGAAGAACTGTCACTGTCCCCACCATCCTACAAAGATCCTTGGTGGACACCAAGAAAAAAACAAAGAATATGACATAACAGCTCTTCTGGGGATGAAATGATAGAAACAACGAATGCACTGACTGTATACAATGAAGCGCTATCGAAGATTGCTGGGCTTAGTGACGTAAATATTGCGCCTCTCACACAGGTGTTAGATGGTAAATGGAAACATGCCACACCCAAAGAAAAGACTAGCTGTATAGAAAAAGTAGAGGAAGCTTGTAACGCAGTGTGCAAAGTCATTGCGCCTGATGATAGTGAAGAACTCCTCAGCTCATTTGTCAAACAGCGAAGTGGTGAGTCCGATGATCTAAAAGCTCTAGTAGCGGCCTACAAAAATGCCCCTTCAAAATGTGCAAAAACACAAATTCTCAGTATCTATACTTGTCATCATTCCTACAAGTACCTACAAGAACTCCACGCTCCGTTTGAAAAGTTGAGTGACAGGCAAATAAAGAAGGCTAGATCCTACGCTAAGACGTATGGTACAACTGGGGTGATATCAAAGCAACCTCATCATCGTATCCGTATTGATTTGGTGAAGCTGGACCATTTCTTGAGGTTTGTTGACCAGCCTTACTTCTACAGGGATGTAGCTTACGGAACTAGGAACATAAAGTTAGACTCAGGAGAGGAATTTATTATGTCAAATGTCGTTAGGATTGTGACAAGATCAACTATGATTGAGCAGTACCTAAAACACTGTCAAGATGAAAGTGTGGATCCACTTGGACGATCAACATTGTACAGAATATTGTAGGTCCGTGAAGCATCGCAGCGCAAATCATTACAAGGCCTTGACAATACAGCAGCTAGTGGGGTTGAAGGGTTTCAAATCCTAGAAAGAATCGTCGAAAAGCTTCAAGAACTTGGAGCTGATGAAAAATGGAGTAAAGAAACAAAGAAAGATCTGAAGGTGGGTAAGCTGCATCTTCAAACCAAGTACAGATCTCACTGCCGTCATGATGATAGCCAATGCCCTGACCACTGCAAAACGTTTGCATTAAGTGATACAACTGATACCAAACTTCAAGCTAAGTGCAACCATGAGCACAAATATCTTTGTGATCAGTGTGAATCTATCAAAGAAACAATCCAATCAATTGCGCTACAGCTGGAGTCGCCAGCTATACAATTTTGTAATGACGATCAGAAATTGGATCTAAAACACGACTTCGAAAGTGCACAGGACATGGTTTTTCAGTGGAAATGTCATCTCGTTAGAGCAGAAAACCAAGACATAGCAAAGCAAGCAGTTATGAATTCCCTTGACACTGAATCAGCATTTCTGGTTATGGACTGGGCAATGAAATTCACTCAAATCAGATATCGGGAAAAACAGTCCGAATGGTATGGAAAAAGAAGGATGAATTGGCACGTCAAAGAATACTGAAGGGAATTATCTAGAGGTAAAGTCGTACAGTCACTTATTCAACAGCTGTACCCAAGAATGGAAGTCAGTATGCGCCATAGTAGAGCATCTACTCACCACCCTTAACGCAGAAAAACCGCACATCAGAAAAGTATTCCTTCGATCAGACTGTGCTGGATGTTATGATAACAACAACCTTATTGCTGTTCTCAGGGACGTTAGTAAAAGAACTAACATTCGTATGATGAGGTATCTTGAATATACATGCATATTCATTTATTCAGTTGTTCATGCATTCGTTTGTGTTTGCTCAAACACTGCGCTTTCTTTCTTTTAAATGCAATTTCTTTTATTGTTGCCCCCGCAGGGTTTTGGCCCAGAGGCCAAAACCCGAGGAGGCATATTAGAGTTCCCCGGACGTAAAAGGGAGAGAGAGGTCTGGTACTTATATTTGGTTTGGTAGAAAAAATCTCGATTTGATCGACGAGGCGCGCATCTGGATATCGGGATATCAATGCTATGTCGGGAAATTTTTACATCCCTTCCAATGAAAATATTTAATAAGGACATAAAGGACAGCATACACAAAGAATTAACCTAAAAATTCGAAGATGACAAAGTCTGTCGGGAAAAACTAGCCAGCCACGGGATTACGCACGAGGTGAATCCAGTGAGGAAAAGTGTTTGCAAGGTACGTAATTCTAAAAAAATCGACTCAAATTACCATTCACTTGACGTTTTAGTTATTGTATAGCATCAGGAAATTATAACAAATGTATTTTTTTATGTTAATGTGTTATTTCATGTCAATACGTAGCTCGATTTATCGAATTGTAATACACAAGACTCGATTCACGAAACAATCCAGTCAACTGAAACGTGTATTCAGCCACCAAAAATGTATCCAAAGCGTATGAAAAAGCTTGTGCCCTTACTGCAAGCTTCATTTCAATTATTTAAGACCAAAATTACAACATTTTTGACGTTGATGGTCGATTTAATCCTACTGCAACCAGTACAATTGCATTTTTGTGAACGAGCTTTTCAAGTAATTAACATCTTATAATTAGTTGATTCAGTTGCCTAACTTTTATATAATTTCTATTACATTCATAGAATAAAGATCTGTTGCAGTTCCACTTGGTTTCAACTTGTAAAGCTTCCAATGTTGTTAGCTTTAATTACAGAGTAGTGCTTATTTTACTGCACAGTATTGTTGTTTGCACTCCATTACTTACAGTTAAAATTAGTGATATTCTTCCAAAGCTATTCTAACAATAATTGTGCTCTATTACTAGTTGCCTTTGATTCAAATCTTGCCATAGTCAAAAAAGACACCAGAAATCCTAATTTATTGTTGCCATTTATAGTTGTGTTATTAGTTATATAGAACAATATAGAGTGTGTACAACAATGGTGTTGAACAATTCAGTGCCAAATAGTCATTCCTTAAATCGTTACACTTATCTGTGAAATCATGATTATTACTATTTAGTAACAATTAACTATTTGTCACTATTACCCAACCAAAACATTACTGTTTCTTTTGTCAGGGTATTGTGTTCTGGTTGAGTGCTAGTGACAAACAGTCACCAAATAGAGTGTACGCACTAAAAGTGTGCAACATAAATACCACTTAAGGTAGTTCTGGACCCTTGCTACTGCGCATCCTGCTCGTGCATGTGAAATCAAATAAAATTTCTCGTGCGATTAAAAAGAAATTTTGCGTTAGAGCCAAAATATGGTCATTCTTGAACTTTTTGTTAAAAAATAACATCATGGCATTACATACGGGCCTCAAAAGCAACTAGTGCCCATTCCCGCGCGTCCAAAACATTGAAATCATCTTATTTTCCGCGTGTTTTTTGCTTATAGCTCTAAAATTAGCACGGTGACACCCAATTATTTTTCCATTTTTATATCTGGCATAAACCCAGCTGTAAAATTTTGAAATAAAAAATACATGGTCTTCGAGACCAAAACATTGTAATTTTGACTTTTTTGTGGTAAAGTGTGCAAAAAAAAATAATGAAGCTCTTCATTTAAATCTCCGTAAAATATCTCAGTCGATGTCTTTTCCAAGGAATAAATTCATGAGAACTATAGCGAAGGGAGCATTTTGTTAGACTCTTATAGCAGATTTGTGAAAAACTTTCAAATTTGTTCGCAAGAATATTACTTTCAACAAATTTTATGTTACTGCTTTTAGTTGAAATGGGGCAAAAATGGGCCTTTTACCACCCCCCACAGTTCCAAAACAAGCGCGGTGACCCCTATTTTTTATTTCATTTTTGTTTTTCATATGTGTCAGTCCTTATGTAGAAAAAGTTGAAAAAAATTCTATCGGCGGGAAGTGTGGTTCCCGAACTACCTTAATAGTGCTGTTTTATGCTAATTCCATTGTTTTCTTGTTTAATTAGTGCTATTTACTACAAAATAGTGATCACTGTTGCACACATTTAGTGTTTGCACTCTAGCCACCATTTGTTTGTAGTTAGTTTGTTTTTGTTTCATGGTTTTCCTGCGCTTGCTCCACCTTACTTATATTTCGCACATTAAGTGTAACAAATCCAACTCCCACTTTGCATCAGTTGTAGTTTATTAGTTGTTTATATTCATCCTGTTAATTATTGGAACAGTTAGTAATTAAAATAAATAAATGGATGATGTTAAAAACGTAGTCATCTTAGTCATTTTATAAATTCCTCATTTTTCCCCTTCACATAATGACAGATAATGTCTGATAACTTAATACCAAATTCTACAAAGACAAAATTACAACAACAATAACAAAAACATTTGCTGTTTCAAGCCCTTCCTATTGTGAAAAATGATACTAAGCTTCTTACAGCATTCATTCTAAGTAAAATCACAGATTTAACAGCGGGGGCAGATTTAGTGAGAACTATTACTAGTTTATATATAACATATATATGATTTTTTCTGATTTAGGTATGGCTTCTCGGAAGCCCAATACGGAAAAGACATCTGTGATCGTATTATCAGTCCAATGAAGGGTGCCATTCGAAGATATTGTAATGAAGGTCACGACGTAATATCTGCATCTGACATGCACGAGGCACTTGCAGTAAGACAGGTTAAAGGAACAACAGCTGTTGTCTGCGAAACAGGTGATGCCACCCAAGAGTTTACAATGCCATTTCAAACTTCAGCACCTATCACAATTTCATTTATGAAGAAGGAGGTCTACGAGTGACAAAAGCTTATAGTATAGGTGAGGGAATTCTCATTCCCTGGTCACAGATAGTAACAGATAACCTACGCCCTGCAGTGTTGAAAGAAAGTGAAGCCAACCGTGGATTCTTCACTGCTGTACCACCAGTAATCAAATAAGCAGGTCATATCAGCAGACACCATAATCAAGATAATGACGACGCAGAGATACCCTCGATGTTCCCCTGCAATGAACCAGTATGCAGTCATGAATTCAACACGTACAATGAGTTACAAGATCACTATAACTTTGGTCAACATGGAAGTACGTCACCAGAGAGCCTGTATGATAACATCAGACGACAGTGGGTGGCAAAGTTTTCATCTCTTACACTAGAATCCACAGTGAACACTGGAAGTGAAACAACAAGTATGGAGATCTCGAGAAGATCAATTACACCATTGTCAATGGGTTATTGGGCCCTGAGAAAGCCACGTAGCAGTAAAAGGTTCAGTGACAAAGTCAAGGAATATCTGATTGCGCTGTTTGACCATGGCGAAAGGACAGGTCGAAAAGCAGTCCCAAACCAAGTAGCTGCTGAAATGAGAATAGTCAGAACCATCGATGGGTCGAGACGATTTTCCAGAGAAGAATGGCTGTCAAAGACGCAAATCCAGGGTTCTTTTTCCAGACTCGCTGCAAGCAGGAGAAAGGTGCAAACGCAGCTTTCTCCAGAAATTGAAGAGGACGACCCAGACGTATCGGAGGTTGAGAAGTCCCAAGATCAACAACGAAACATCGAAGAAGACATGGAAAACATAGTCGATCAACTTGGTGTGCGCCACCCAATAGCATATGATGGCTATGACATTTGTGAGTTGGCCAAATATGACAAATTATCTCAAATTCAAAGTCACAACACTAAGAGCAATGTGCCTGTACTTCGTCATTCCAATAAGATCAAGAGAATTGAAGGTCAATTTGATAACGAAACTTATAGACATGACAAAAGATTGCTCCTGCGTGGTTTGAACAGAACAACAAAGTAGAGAAGAGAAGAGAAGAGAAGAGAAGAGAAGAGAAGAGAAGAGAAGAGAAGAGAAGAGAAGAGAAGAGCAAACAACAAAAGAGAAGAGAAGAGAAGAGCAAACAACAAAAAAGAAGAGAAGAGAAGAGAAAACAACAAAAGAGAAGAGAAGAGAAAACAACAAAAGAGAAGAGAAAACAACAAAAGAGAAGAGAAGAGAAAACAACAAAAGAGAAGAGAAGAGAAAACAACAAAAGAGAAGAGAAGAGAAAACAACAAAAGAGAAGAGAAGAGAAAACAACAAAAGAGAAGAGAAGAGAAAACAACAAAAGAGAAGAGAAAACAACAAAAGAGAAGAGAAGATTAAAAGTGACATGGAAAAATAGACTGTCGGGTTCTTAATAGCTAATTACAGTCAGATAAAAATAGTTGTAACCTGTCAATTTATAAATGAAATGCAGAAGCAAACAAAAATAACAGCAAATAATATAATTATTTTTTGTTAATTAAAAATTGCTGCATTTCATTTTGACAATTATTCAGAAAAAGATATCGCATTTTCGAGGCAATGTTTCTGAAGGAAATCTGCAAGAAATTCGATTATTTACTAAGAATGTATTAATATTTATTTTATTATAAAAGTCATCTTTTTAATTTTGCAACTTACCGACTGGACCGGTCGGCATAAGAAAGTCACGCAATCGCAAAACCCCGTGACATTATTTTCCAATATGCGTTTGAAATTCATTAATAAACAAAAATATTTCAAATTTTATTGATGTTGATGAGTTTATGATTGTTTCAGGGATTCTGAGGTCTATGAAACGGAGCATTTTCTAAGTGTTAGTGAAATTATGTTAATAAGTCCGTGTCGCGAAAATTGTAAACAAGTTAAAAATAGCTCAAAAACGTTGCTCGTT
Source organism: Diadumene lineata (assembly GCA_918843875.1). Lineage (NCBI taxonomy): Eukaryota > Metazoa > Cnidaria > Anthozoa > Actiniaria > Diadumenidae > Diadumene > Diadumene lineata. The sequence continues at coordinate 394,813 of CAKKNV010000001.1, read as the reverse complement.
CATTTTCACTGTAGACATTATCCCACCTGTCTGAGCTTAGATTCCGATATTATAAGTCTTATAAATGTCTGCCAAACACAAAAATTATGAAAATTTTATCAGACTTTAGAGATTTTGTCTATTTTGGAAAGGCATTTTTTCGAACACAAACATTGTGCAAAAAATAGGTAATATTCAAATATTTCTAGCATTAGATGCATAACTTCAAAATTGTTCAAACTTCGGAATCGATCGAACGAAATAATTGTCTAAATGACTGTGGTGTTACTTTTTTCTAAGGATTTGATTTTTAACCGCAGCGAGGCATTGAAATCTGGTAATTTTGACAGCGTGAAATTGACCATTTTCACTTCAATTCCCAAAAATCGAATTTTGCCTTCTCGCAAAGCGAAAAAATGCTTGATTCCAAAACAAAGTCGATTTTTATTATATGGATACCAAACCCTTTTCACCCACAAAAAATCAAGGAAATCTATTTTTTGAGGCGAAAGTCGACAGACCGCTTTTAGCGGGACAGCTATTTAATAACAACCAAAATACTCTTATTGAATGCTAAAAAAAACACTACATAAATCACCTTATACTCACATTTAATTTGCCTGTTTTTATTCTTCCAAATACGACAATATTTAAGTAACGTTCCGAGTAAGAACTAGTGTAGCAAACGGCAATGGAATGCATAAAGGTGTTTATTGTGTATTGTTTAAATGCTTGATCTGATTGGCTAAAACAAGAAAATTGGCCTTTTTTCAAACTTTTGGGATATTTTTCCTATATTTTATTCAAAATCACATTTCAGTTTTATTAAAGCGATCTTATTTTTTTCTATGAGAAAATTTTACCGTGGGACTCACCATGAAAAGCAAGCGTCTCCTAGCCATTGTTTTGAGCAATTCTGATTGGACAAAACCATTAAACACAAAAGAAACACTGTCTTGTAAACAGCATTTTGTAGATTTTACTTATGAAATGTGTAACCCTTAGCTAGATACATCAATATAGTGAAAATTAAAGAATTTCTACGTGGGGAAGTTTTTTTGCCGCAGAACAATAGAAACCTCACTAGTTTTTACGCGTATTGTTACTTAACTGGTTTACAATCCCATTTCATAACTCGTTATGACCGAACGTTATCGAACGAAAAAATCTGCTCAGCCTGCAATAAAATGACCGCATCGACACAGGAAGCCCTCTCCTAAAAATAATAGTTATGCTAAATACTAAATAATCACAGGGTAAGCCCAAAGTAAAAATCCATCGTTCAATGCTTGTTAGGAGAGCATATAGAGAATTTGTCTGCGCATGTCAGAAAATTTTAGCTCGCGGTCATGTTTACATTTGTTTTCTACGACCGGTGAACTTTTGAGTTCCAATCGCAATCTTAGTGATCTTCAATTTAGGAAAATATAAATGGATACTTGAAGTCTATCACTTTGTAAGGTGCTGTGACTAAGTTAAGTAAATGTGGAGGTTTTTTATCTCAAAATACTTTTGAGTAAAAGTCCGCAAAACGAAGAAGAAATACACAAACCTACTGCATTCGTGTGAGGACTGCTGCCATAATAAAAGAAATAGCAGAAAACTTTTTCCACAGATTAAGAATCAAAGGTCATGAGAATTGTGTGGTACAGAATGATTTCTTATTGAGGATCGATTTTGTGGGGTGATGAGCAGATTATTTGCGCTTTTTGCAAGTTTTGGTCAACTTTCCTTCTTGATAAGCGGTATGTTTGAGGGGCTGCGCCGAAGCTAAATATAACTGATGCGAGTCGTCAAACCACATTCTACATCACAGCATTGTTATTTTTTAAGAAAGATTGGCCAAAACGTGATATTGCGATATTTGTTGACGCCATGGTTGTGTTTCTCCTCTCAAGCAATTTCGACTGATTTGAATACCGAACCTGAAATTAGGTTAGAATGATCTTGATTAATCCAAATGAATGTGAAAACACAGATGAAACACCAAATTTTGTAATTTTCGGGCGTTTGTTGATATACTTCTATCTTCACTAAATATAAACTTTAACTCAAGCACGGAGAAGATTTGTCAGTCTTACTCTTTGGTCAATTTTTTCGCATAAATTTGAAGAAAAGTCGAGCTTAAATGTGTGCGCCGCTAAGTTTTTCCTTGGTATGCTTTCTTTGATAATCTTATATTAGTATTATACTTTTGGTTTTCAATAGAGTTTTGGCCAAAATCTTTGATCGGCAGTCAAAGATGACCAGGTCTCGTTGTGAAAGCGGCCATATTGCAGAATCTTGCAGATACTTCATGGTTATAAACAAACAAATTGTTATGCTAATGTCCAACAAGAACTATAATAAGCCGTACGGAAATAACGGCCAATCACTGTATGGTTGGAACAGAGACTTTCGTCACCTGAAGTATCTCTTTTGTGAATTGGGATTAAAAGGGATTTAGAAGGTATTTTTTTTCGCGTGATCATAGCTGCTTCTACCATTAACTTACGACATGCGCAGACAAATTCTCTATATGCTTGTTAGGAGCTGATGACGCGTCATGACCATATAAGTTTACTACCCTGGCTCCTTCATCTATATAAGGTAACTACCCTGGCTCCTTGAATACGTAATTAGCTCAATGAAAGCATATAGAGAATTTGTCTGCGCAGGTCGTAAGTTAATGGTAGAAGCCGCTATAATCACGCGAAAAAAAATACCTTCCAAATCCCTTTTAATCACAATTCCCAAAAGCGATACTTCAGGTGACGAAAGTCTCTGTTCCAACCATACAGTGATTGGCCGTTATTTCCGTACGGCTTATTATAGTTCTTGTTGGACATTAGCATAACAATTTGTTTGTTTATAACCATGAAGTATCTGCAAGATTCTGCAATATGGACGCTCTCACAACGAGACCTGGTCATCTTTGACTGCCGATCAAAGATTTTGGCCAAAACTCTATTGAAAACCAAAAGTATAATACTCATCTACGATTATTAAAGAAAGCATACCAAGGAAAAACTTAGCGGCGCATACATTTAAGCTCGACTTTTCTTCAAATTTATGCGAAAAAATTGACCAAAGAGTAAGACTGACAAATCTTCTCCGTGCTTGAGTTAAAGTTTATATTTAGTGAAGATAGAAGTATATAAACAAAAGCCCGACCAGAAAATTACAAAATTTGGTGTTTCATCTGTGTTTTCACAATCATTTGGATTAATCAAGATCATTCTAACCTAATTTCAGGTTCGGTATTCAAATCAGTCGAAATTGCTTGAGAGGAGAAACACAACCATGGCGTCAACAAATATCGCAATATCACGTTTTGGCCAATCTTTCCTTTAAAAAAAACCAATGCTGTGATGTAGAATGTGGTTTGACGACTCGCATCAGTTATATTTAGCTTCGGCGCAGCCCCTCAAACATACCGCTTATCAAGAAGGAAAGTTGACCAAAACTTGCAAAATGCGCAAATAATCTGCTCATCACTCCACAAAATCGATCCTCAATAAGAAATCATTCTGTACCACACAATTCTCATGACCTTTGATTCTTAATCTGTGGAAAAAGTTTTCTGCTATTTCTTTTATTATGGCAGCAGTCCTCACACGAATGCAGTAGGTTTGTGTTTTTCTTCTTCGTTTTGCGGACTTTTGCTCAAAAATATTTTGAGATCAAAAACATTCACATTTACTTAACTTAGTCACAGCACCTTACAAAGTGATAGACTTTAAGTATCCATTGATATTTTCCTAAATTGAAGATCACTAAGATTGCGATTGGAACTCAAAAGTTTCCTGGTCGTAGAAAAAAATGTAAACATGACCGCGAGCTAAAATTCTCTGACATGCGCAGACAAATTCTCTATATGCTCTCAATGAAATATTTCAAGTAAATTTTTGAATTTTACGCGCGAAGGACGATTTCATACGCTAAATGCTCGAATAAAAACATGCTGCTTTTTAAATGTTAGGCCGGTTAGACTTAGCTGCAAACATAGAAAAGCTAATCTGAGATCGTTTTTGTTTTCATTGATAGTTATAACACCAAATCGAAATTTTATTTCAGTAAGTTATGTTGAAATATTTTGTACGAATAGCTACGTACGTTGACTGTTGTAACGGCTTTCGGTTGAGTTAGGCAACTGTTTTGTTTTTAGCTTAAGGACAAATCAAACCTTTTTTACGCTGGCTATAAAGAATCCGAGGAGATAGTAAAAATTAATCATCGATCTGTGAAGGAAAACTGCATGTCTTTATCGCTTGTGTTTTAAAGTAAGAAGAAAAAGAACTGTATACTGAAAACAAAAAACTTTTTATTCAAATTATAGGCCGTGACTCGAAGTGAGGCAAACATGCAACCAGTGCAGAATTCACATGTGAAAGTAGCGAACAAATTTTGATAGACATTTTGTTTATTTTTTTTCATGATTATTAACATTGCCATTATACTATTACGTCAGTATTGACTTGTTTTTGTCAAGGATTTTTCCTTTTGCTCGTTCATTTACTTCATCATCTCGCTCATTCGTCTGAATTTATTTATTCGCTTATTTCTTATTCATTTATTTTATCTTTCATTTGCACACAGAGTTTCGTTTCACATAATGAGAATTTATTCTGATTTCACAACTCAATCTTATCTTTAGCTATTTATTCATCCATTTGACAATTTATTTTTTCAAACATCCATTTTCTCATCTTATCTTTAGCTATTTATTCATCCATTTGACAATTTATTTTTTCAAACATCCATTTTCTCATCTTATGTTGTATTTGTTTGTTTTTTTGAAAATAGTTTACTGTAGTCCAGCTCTGAACCTCATTCGTATCATGATTAGATGATAGCAATCGCAAAGGATCATGGGAAATTGTGGCATGGAGTCCAGCTTTTTTCACCTACAGCCAAATTCGTTGCATCACTATCCGCTGTTTTGAAAATATTGTTTTAATTTGGTCTTTTCTGAACCGTCAATCATTTGCAGGGGCGGAGTTCATTTTAAATTTACCAATGGCAAAACATGTTAGATCAAGCTCCGCTCCATGAAGTTGATTGATGGTTCAGAAAAGTGAGATAGTGAGATCGACATACTGAAGATGGATGAGCGGATTAAACAACTTGATGATCCAATCCGACTCGCTTATAATACGGCTGAATCTCACATAGGCAAGCTTCGAGCAATTTTTCAAAAGGCTGGAAGACAAGGGGAATGGGAAAGTACCTTTTCACTGGGCAACCCCGCCACTGCCGCGAAAGTAAAGACATATCTAAAAGCAGTCACGGCAGAGCAACTCAAAGCAAGGAAGATTCCAAAGCAGAGCCGACCAAAAAGTTTTCACTCAACCCCTGAGATCGACATACTGAAGATGGATGAGCAGATTAAACAACTTGATGATTCAATTCTCTCTACACCCTATGCCAAGCAAAAATAATCCCTCCAGCAAGAGTTTGAATTATTCATTAGTGCGCGCTACCAGGACAAAAATCATTACTCACGGCGACACCAACGGACGTATGTCGTTTCCTTGCATGGAAAGATAAGAACCGAAAGACTCACGTACACAAAGAGGGTTGTCAAAATATGGAAAAGCACGGTTTGCAGTCTTCATGTCAGTGCCCAATCCGACTCGCTTATAATACGGCTGAATCTCACATAGGCAAGCTTCGAGCAATTTTTCAAAAGGCTGGAAGACAAGGGGAATGGGAAAGTACCTTTTCACTGGGCAACCCCGCCACTGCCGCGAAAGTAAAGACATATCTAAAAGCGGTCACGGCAGAGCAACTCAAAGCAACGAAGATTCCAAAGCAGGCCTTATTCCTCCCAAAGCTTCATGCTCTGGCACGTCATATCAATGCAAAGATTATATCTCCTGAAAATAAAGGCCTAGACCTATATGTATTGGCACGGGACCAACCATTTCTGAAGACATTGTTTTTTAGTGGTGACCGTGGATCCGACCTTGGCCTCGTCAAGACAACGGAGATTCTACGCTTCCCTAATGATGATGGCTTGCTCTTTAACCATATATGGGGAAAGTCCCTTAGAGATGGATCATCCAATATGTTTGGGATCAGGAGGCACCCTAACCCACTTGTCTGCCCTGTAGCTGCCATTGAAGCGTATGTTGACGTATGCCAACGTTTAAAAATCGACATTTCACGAGGGTATCTCTTTAGGCCAACCAGCCCTCAAGGCAATTTAATTGACAAACCATTTGTAGGGAAAACAGCTCAGCAGCGCTTAAAACTCTACCTCAATGAAACAAATCTTGATGAAGGAGAAACTCTCCATAGCCTACGTGCAGGATGTGCAATCACTTTGGCGTTATCCGGCGCGCAATTGGCGGACGTCATGGGACACGTTGGCTGGAAAAATGACCAAACAGCTCTGTATTACATGAAGTTGGCAGAAGTGCTTAAGCAAGGTTCGCCTTCGTCGCTCCTGTCGGCTAATAGTGAAGACGCCCACACTGCAGTAGGCCAGTACCAGGATTTCAATTCCCTAAGAAACTTTGTCTCTGCTTTTCCCCCGATAACTGGAAAACGAGCCCCTCCGTCAGATTAGTATTGACTATACTTAGTGATTGTGTATAGCAGAATAACCCTCAAAAAACATATAGACATACCAGTTTTTAGTTTCTGTTATAAGTAAATGTAGTATATTTACCCAAAATATTTAAAACAGCATATGTATAAAGCGAAAAAGTCAGGTATATAAATGGTACTAAATATTGGAGTGACATGAGTATGGGAGTCACAATAGGTATGGGAGCGATAATGATTATGGAAGTGGCTATGAGTATCGGAGTGATATTGAGTATGGGTCCGATGATGGGTAGTTTATACATGAATGTGACCGTCTTGTATAGGAGACCGCCAGGCCTCCAATTCTCAATTATAGGGGGAGATCAATGGCAATAGTTTACTATTGATCTCATCCCTCCTCCTTGGCGGCCGACGTTTCCCACCACACCCACCCTCTGGATAAATATTACCTGTCCATGAGGACGTCGACCGCTAGGCCTCCAATTCTCAATTATAGGGGGGAGATCATTGGCAATAGTTTAATGTTGCACACATTTATTGCTTGCACTTTACCAGATTCAAGATTCAAGATATTTAATAATAATGCCTCTAATTACAAATAAGTAAAAAAATATACAATAAGTTAACATATCTTAGGGCATCGACTAATTGTAACAGAAAGTACTGAAGAACACAATTAGTCACTAAGATATTTACAAGATATGGGTCAGAAAGTGCATTTACATTACACACAAATACAGACAGAAAAAAGAAGATAATGAAAGAAAATGAGAATGAAAATGAAAATGAAAAGGCAACAATTGTAAGGGATATTAAACATTGTTACAATAATAAACATGGATTGTAATTATTAATGAAGCTAGAAAAAAGTTTACTTTTAAATTTTGTTTTCTTTTCTTTTTTTAAATTTTCTTCTAAAGAATTCCATAACATTGCATCAGCAAATCTCATATTGAACTTACCATAATTGGTCTTTATATGTGGAAAACTATAATTTTCTTTGCTAGCAAATCTTGTGTTGTATTTATGTTTAGTACTAGCATGAATAAAGTATGTTTTAAATACACTGGGGAGATTTCCATGATGATAATCATACATGAAAATACCTGTTTGGAGCTTTACAAGATCTTTGATTTTTAATATATTCAGTTCATAGAATAAATGATTTGTATGTGCTCTGTAGTCGCTAAATGTTATCAAGCGGATAACTTTCTTTTGGAGATTGAAAATGGGTTGTAACGTAGAATCGTATGTATTACCCCAAGCTACTAGGCCATATATTAAGTAAGGGTATATCAGAGAGTAGTAGATATTTAATAGAATACTTCTTGTGACAGTGTGGCGTATTCTAGAAATAACACCAACCCCACGTTTTATTTTGCTCTCAATAAGAGAAACATGAGACTTCCAATCGAGGTTTTTGTCAATTAAAACACCTAAATATTTAGTTTCACTTTCCTGTTTCAGTACACAATTATTCAGTCCTAGTTGTATATGGTGTGTCATTTTCTTCTGTGGTGCATGAAAAATGACGTAAAAGTTGATTACAACTAGCCATTTGTGCACATGTTCAAACTCATTCCTAGCTGTGTTTCAATGTCAATAAGAGACTTACTTGAAAAGAATAAATTTGTATCATCAGCAAAGAGATGAAAATCTAGAACATTTGAACAATTTGGTAGGTCATTTAGATATAACAAGAAGAGAAGAGGACCTATTACAGAGCCCTGAGGTACTCCCATGGGAATAGACCTAATATCCGAATTTACATTTCCAACAGAAGTAAACAGTTTTCTGTTACTTAGATAAGAATTAAACCATTCCAAAGCAATTTCTCTGATTCCATAAAAGAAAAGTTTATCAAGCAGTATTTTATGATTGACAGTGTCAAATGCTTTAGATAGGTCTAAAAATATTCCACAAGAAAAACTGCTCGAGTCAATTGTTGTTTGAATTTTGTCAGCTATAGAAAGAACAGCTTGAAGGGTGGAATGATGCTGTCTGAAGCCAAACTGTTTATGAAATAGAGTAAAAAACATCAGTTTTTCTAACAATTTGTTAAATACTGCTAGTAGAGATATTGGCCTATAATTGTCAACACAAAGCTCAGACCCCTTCTTATGGACTGGTATGACATTAGCTAGTTTGAATTTATCAGGGACAATTCCAGTTTCGAAGGAAAGGTTAAAAATTCTTTCAAGTGGAGAGCAAATTAAATAGAAGCACAAACGAAGAAAATCTCTAAAAGTATAGGTCTCTTAAAGCACATCAGCAAGTATCTAAAAAGACACCAACGTGAAACATACTATAACGCAGTAATCAAACCCTTATTTCAATACGGATCTAGTGTATGGTCATCGACATCAAAGGAGAACATAAACAATATATTCAAACTTCAGAAAAGGGCTGCGAGAATAATAACAAACGCTGAAAAACGATCAAGTTCGGTTCGACTCTTCAATAGCCTGAACTGGATTCCTTTTTACAAGACTCGTATATCAACAGATGCTCTATATTGCACAGAAGAACACAAAATAAAACAGCAGATTATCGTAATGACAACCTCAAGCTGAACAAAGACATACACACCAGAAACACTCGTTTCAGTGGCACCAATCCATCCTGCCCAAAATACAAAAAGGAAACAGAAGGCGGACGCTCTTTTGCAGAAAAATCAATAAAAGAGTGGAACAACCTGCAAAAAGACCTCAAACGTTCGGAATCAAACAAATTATTTAAAACCAAACTTTTTAACAACATTCTTAACAGACAGAAAACAATGAATATTTTTGATCAAGTATCAAATGATAATGAACATAAACTTTTATCTAATCAATGTATCTTGAACATATATTTATAGTAGGATTTTAATAATTATTATTTATCATTTTTAACTTTGATATTTTATTCTATTTTCTTTTCTTTTTATTATACTGTTTTAAATTGTTTTAAAAGTTTTTTCATAAATTAATTACTACCATAAACATTATTTATATATAAAAATAGACTTTTCATTACACCACTTTTTATATACCATATTTTTTGTAATTTTACTTTGTACAGAGGGCCAATATCTAAATACTGTTAAGAACAAGTATTTGTAAGCATCAAACAAAGTGGGAAATGAAAAAAGCCATGCCCCATTGAAACTTTGTGTGCAGGTAGGTTACCTAGGGGGATGCATGAAAACACCCCATTATAGGGTCATCAACTGCATTGTTGCCATGGCAACACCAAAGCTTTGTTCCCACCCCAGATCCATATTTTGACCAAAAAATTTAGTCATTTGAAGCACAAATGTAAACACACCGTTCTCCGTTACATTTTATTGATTCCTTTAGATATTTCTTGCAGTACTAGGTCCACCCATAGGCTTTACAACGAGCATCTTAAATCTGACTAGTTGTCGATATACGTAGAGAAATATTAGATGGAGTTGGAGGTGGTGTCCGCAATTTTGAACAAGTACCAAATCAGACCCAACTCATTTATTCATATCTCCTAAAGTGGAGTGAGTTGAAACTTGACATTACTAGCACAACTAAACCAAGGACTGATCTTTACGATTGATAAAAATTTCATTGGGAACTAACATTGTGTGTATGTAGCAGCTCGATAAATTATGCTGATTTTTCGAAAGTCCCTATAATTGCCTATATTGCAAGTGGAATTTATCAATTGCAAAAAAGATCAAAACTAGTCAAACAGACACATAACTGTTCTTTAGTGTTCTATTTTATTGTTTATAGTTTTTACAATAGGTTCAAAGCAATGATTTCTGCATGACAATCAGTGTCTCTAGACCTACCTCACTGAAGTTGCTCACTTTTGCATCGCTGACAATATATTGGTCGACTCTCACAGTTTATCCAAACATCCTGGCTAAAAAATTCATTAAAAATGCCCACAATGTCTCTTTAGATGTCTTTGCAAATAAAGTCTATCCGTTTACAATGGATTCTGGTTGTTTTTTCATTCAAACATTCATTGATGCCTTCGTCGTGCTTGTGAAAATGTCTAACTTGTTCCGGCAGTTCTGCTTAATCTTTTTTGATCAAATTATTACAAATTGTGCTGCAAATAATATTATCTTATTATACAGTCCTCTGCAATCCAATTTTTAGAATCAAAGAAGCGAAAATATGTTTGTAAACTGAATTTTCGAATCAATGTTGTTTTGCTTCAGTAACTTAATTTTTAGGGTAAGACCGCTGAACACAAAGAGTGCATTTTAATCATTTGTCTTTTTTTAATATATTTTTTGATATATTTATTTATTTACTTACTTATTAATCTACTTATTGATTGACCAATTTAACTACTTAATTATCTGTTGTGGTAAAAACATAAATTATACACAGTAAAATGAAGAGAGTGCTTACTGGCATTTTGGACGTTAGTCCTTCGTCGGAGTAAATTATCTATCTATGTATTTGTTGTACCTATTTATCTATATTTTTCATATATTTCTTCATGTTTTCATTGATGTGTTTATTCATTCATTTATTAACTTTCTCATTTGTTTATTTGTTAAGTTATTTATTTATATATCTATGGTTGTCTATTTATTTATTTTGTCATTTACTTATCAATTTATTTATTTTTATTTGTTTATTCACTGATTTATTTAATTATTTACTTGCTTAATGGTTTGTTTATTTGTGCGTTTATTTATTACTTTATTTAGTTTTTTTAGTTAATTGTTATTAAATTTACAAATAGATCTTCCGTTTTTGGAAATTTACGTATTTTTTTATTTTTTATCTAATTCCGATTTATTAATTTGTTGTGTTTTTTTATTTATTATTTTTATTGTATGTTTATTTGCTGTCATTCAATTTTATTTGCACTTTTCAGTCTCGTTTCAATGTCTTTACTGGGTCATATATGTTTATGTGCTTTCCTACATGTGTTGTTACTTTTGTTTTTACTCCATGCCCTTTGTGCTTAAAAAGCTTTTATTGATGAAAGTATGTAATAAGTAAATTTCAATTACAGATTGAAAATAAGATGAATTTTGAATGGGCAATAAATAAACAAAAATTGACTCAATTAATGAATTAAAAAAATGAATAATAATATATGATTAATTAAACTTATTATCAAATTTGTTATTTTTTAACTATTCAATTTCTTATTTCTTATTTTTTATTTATCAATTAATCTATTAATATATATATATATATGAAATATTTCAAAGATCATTTCTTTCTTCTGAAGTAATGAATAAAAATAAAATAAAAATTAATGAATAGAAAATAGAAAGGAAATTGGTAAAAATAATTAAACCAGGAAGGAATAAAGAAATTGATACAATAATAAACAAGTAAACAAACAAATTAATTGATTAAGAAACAAATGAATACAAATTGATGAGTAAATAATTTAATTAACAATAATAAAAAGTCGTTTCCATATGAGTGGAGAACCAAAACTCATATCATATTGTAATCGTAATCTCTAAGAAAAATTGGATTTTTGTCGTAGCGAAAATGTATAAATGATATCGTTTCCCACGACCATGCGACAACGAATCTATAGGTGTAAAAAACATTAACAAATAATAAGATAAATACATAAGATAAATAGATAAATAGATAAATAGATAAATAGAATAGATAAATGAATAATGAACTAATTTATTAAAAAATAAGTAAATATATGAGTGAAATAGATAAGCGTTCAGCGGTGTTACCCAAAAGTGTAACAAAAGTGATTCGAAAGTGAGTTTAACAAACATAATGCAACTTCTTTGATTCTAAATACTTTCGTGTTTGGACTGCAAAGGATTGGATAATAAGATAAGACAGCTCACATTGCATTTGCAGCAACATTTGTAATAATTTTTTCAAAAAAAATTAAGAAGAACTGGGAAAAGTTCGACATTTTCACAAACACGACAAAGACATCAATGAATGTTTGAATGAAAAAACAACCAGAATCCATTGTAAACGGATAGACTTTATTTGCAAAGACATCTAAAGAGACATTGTGGGCATTTTTAATGAATTTTTTGGCCAGGATGTTTGGATAAACTGTGAGAGTCGACCAATATATTGTCAGCGATGCAAAAGTGAGCAACTTCAGTGAGGTAGGCCTAGAGACACTGATTATCATGCAGAAATCATTGCTTTGAACCTATTGTAAAAACTATAAACAATAAAATAGAACACTAAAGAACATTTATGTGTCTGTTTGACTAGTTTTGATCTTTTTTGCAATTGATAAATTCCACTTGCAATATAGGCAATTATAGGGATTTTCGAAAAATCAGCATAATTTATCGAGCTGCTACATACACACAATGTTAGTTCCCAATGAAATTTTTATCAAATCGTAAAGATCAGTCCTTGGTTTAGTTGTGCTAGTAATGTCAAGTTTCAACTCACTCCACTTTAGGAGATATGAATAAATGAGTTGGGTCTGATTTGGTACTTGTTCAAAATTGCGGACACCACCTCCAACTGCATCTAACATTTCTCTACGTATATCGACAACTAGTCAGATTTAAGATGCTCGTTGTAAAGCCTATGGGTGGACCTAGTACTGCAAGAAATATCTAAAGGAATCAATAAAATGTAACGGAGAACGGTGCTTCAAATGACTAAATTTTTTGGTCAAAATATGGATCTGGGGTGGGAACAAAGCTTTGGTGTTGCCATGGCAACAATGCAGTTGATGACCCTATAATGGGGTGTTTTCATGCATCCCCCAAGGTAACCTACCTGCACACAAAGTTTCAATGGGGCATGGCTTTTTTCATTTCCCACTTTGTTTGATGCTTACAAATACTTGTTCTTAAGTGCTACCCTCTTTAAATAAAGTCTATTGTATTGTATTGTATTGTATTGTAAACTTGTTACCAGCTAACGATGTAAAAACTAACCAGTTTCATGTTTGTAAAACGCAGCTCAAAACTCTGTTTATTTTCACGTTCCAACAAAACATTTCAGTTCTCATTGTCACTAAGTTAACAATAGTAATGGTTTGTGCTGTTTTTTGCCGACATATGCAAGAAATAGACCTGTCAAACAAACATACAAACAAAGCAAGCAAAACAAACAAAACAATCGAGAAACCATTGGTGCTCCATAGTTTATTGATATAATCTCAATAACATTTTGAACATTTTTAGCGGAGCTCCGCGCGGGCCGAAGGCCCGCGCAAGCGGAGCACCATAATTAAGAAAATATGGTAAACCATCGAGCTCATTTGAAATCGACCACAGGAAGCCCGGAATTCGGAAATACGTACAACGTCCGTCCGTACATACATACATACGTACATACATACATACATACATACATACATACATACGTCCGTCCGTGTACACTCACGCGCAAACTTGCTGACCAGTTTTAGTGAGCCGAAGTTTTCGCGCCAAAACTTTCACAAATTTTAGACTCGTGACAAACATAGGAAATTTGCTGTCCTCGACACACTACGCACACAAAAAAAGTTTTTAGAAAATTATTTTCAATTTACTAAAACCTTAAAAAGACTGGTTTTCACTGTTTAAAACTAAAAAAAAAATATTTCTACAATGGACAAGAAGAAAGAAACTGGTAAAGCTAAGCCGCTGGTTAAAAGTGCTTTGACGGTGTAAAAAAACAACAACAAAAAAAGACTAGGAAAAGAAACACGAAGGACTTTCAACGAAGAAAAGCAATGCGAGCTGAGCGAGAAAGAAAGCGTCAACTGACAAGTGTAGAAGAAATTTTACCTAAGCAGATAGTAACTGGACAACAAAGACAATCATAGAAATCTTTAGCGAATCATAAAAAGACAATTTTAGAGAAGGAGGAATCCTCAGAAAAAAAAGGAAAAGGACAAGATACGAAAAGACCGAAGGCGGTCCAGGATTCATTCAACTGAGTCAAATGGCTGTGGAAGAAGAAAAAAGCAAGAGATCAGGAGTCATCTGTCTCTGGTAAGAAGCGAAAACTTAGTATTATTTTTGCTTTAATTTAATCACTAAGAAAGAAAGAAAAATTTACAATAATGAATCGATTTTATTTCTCAAGCAAGGACAGTGGTCGATTCGTTGACATAGCAACCGCAAATCTGTCGTAGAAGAAAATGGCGGACTACTCGTGTGGAGTGTCGGCTGTCGTTAACGTTGGCTGTAAAAGCAATACTTTATGTATTTGCACAATTATTTCAATGACCTTTTGTCCTTTGTAAATTAGCATTATCACTGGAGAAGTGCAGGTTAGTGGTTTCTCTCCAACAATACACTTTTATTTGTGAAATTCTCTTTGTGAATTTCGAAGTCTTTCTTTAGCCAAGTTTTGTTTTTAAACTTACCTTACTATATAAGCCTAAATACCTTGTAGTCAGAGTAAAATGTCTGTCTTTTAAATCATGTAAATTTATTTGCCGGCTGATTACGTATAAACCGTTCAATTTAAAATGCTCAAAATGTCCTCATTAGTTTTGAAAACAAAATTGCTCAACACTCACTTTTCTAGATTTTCTGTAGTTGAGAAATTATGTTTAAGAATTGCCTTGAAATATATATCGCCAAGAAAATATTATGCATTACATTTATGGATAAGTGACATTGATAGATACTATTTACTATTTAGAACAATATAGTGATGATCCAACAATGGAAAACAATGCAGTTAGCACAACATTGTACTATTTAGCATTGCTAATCTTTGACAGAATTATTGTTTTTACATAAACATATTTTTAACTAAAATTCAACATTAGTACATAAATATATTTTGCATCAATTCCAATTAAACAAATGAATGAAAAGAATCCAAATTCTGTCATATTTCATGGATATAACCAACCACTACAGCAACAATGTTTATCTTAACTAAAATTATAGCTATATTTGGTTTGTGATTTTCCCATTGTATGAGCAGATATTTTACAAGTTGCAAGTCTTACGAGTTAAGATTTTGCAATTTTTTTAGCTTTTAGATTTGAATATCAACAAAATAAAGATACAATATGGCAATATTAGCTTAAAACCAATGTTTTTAGACAGTGGAGGCTAATTTGGCTCAAATCCCACTTGACCACTGCATTGTTTTAAAATCATTTCTCTTTTTGACATTAAATTGAACATTGAATTGTTTTCTCATTTTTTTATTGCTCAGTTTTTTTATATTAAATTAGATTTTTGTTTGTTTATTTGTTAGCTGTAATCTCTTTATCAGTGTTTTGCAGCTTATGTGTGTTTGTTTAGTATTTTTTTTTATCAGAGACTGTTACAGTTATATTTGATATTGAAGAATAAATGAAAAAATGCTGCTTGTATTTGATAAGAGAGGCAGAGGAAATAACCCCAAATGGTCAAATATGTACATGGTAGTTTCATTAATTCTTCTTAAATGGTGGAATTTCATATATAAATTTTGCATTCTGACACAAAGTGAATTTAGAGGTCTTCCAATTTTCATTGCATTTCACAAAGTCAATAATGTGTGCTAAGTCATTTTGTTTGTTTGATTCTTCACAGGTAGAAATGACAATTTTCCTGAAGACGCACTGGGCATTTGTTCACTATTAAAGACCAAAAACATAGAAATTGATATTTTTATCTCTTATATCTTTATTATACAATTGTATTATAAAGATATAAGAAATAATGATCTCTCAAAACAGGTTTCAAAACAATGTACAATTTTAACTGAATTTAAAATATTATTGAACATCAACATACAGCTGCTCTTAAAAAGGTTGTCGAGTTGAAATACTGATTTAGTAAATAACAATATCATTTGCATACATCAAGTTTTTAAATTTTCTTGTTTTTAATACAAAGCAGCACATGTTATATAGTTATTATAATTATGTGAAGAAGTTATTTTGTAAATTTTGACTCATCACTTCTTAAAAAATCAAAATCATGAAATATGCAAATGACTTTGCTATTTACGAAATCAGTATTTCAACAAGACAACCATATCAAGAACAGCTATATCTATAATAATATGATCAACCCAATTTGAGTTTTGTTGTTACATGTTTTTACTGCCCTCAACCCCAGAGTAAAATATGTTTGCAATGGATGGGCACTATGTTTCAACATAGTTGTTGTTTTTCCAGGCTATTTATTTATCAACCGGTTGTTCATATCAGCCAGGCACTTGTAAATAATTTAAATTATAATTATAGATTTAATTATAATTTTTACTTTACTGATTTGTTGTAGCTGTATTAATTGTTGTAGAAAATAAAGACTACAAATGTCATCCATATTTGTTGGTGTTCTGATAAGCAAAGGCTATCAAAGTGACAGGGTGCATTAATTCATTTTTGTGCAGAAAGAAAGGGGGAGGGGGGTTAATAGCTGAAATAGGGGTAGGAGTTCAGGTCATATTTCTGTAAAGCACTTAAAATTAAAGTTGCTGCAAAGGAAGCATTTTTGTTTTGCCACAAAAACATATTAAATTATATAACATTGTGCTCGCACCAATTAAAATTATATGAATAATTATATTCATTATAGCCATATTGTTGGAGCTCCGCTATTAGGTTTACCTAATTTTTATATTACTTTCATAATGTTTACTTTTGTATAATGTGCAGTTTTGATATACTGTATACTGGATAGGTATTTAATAATATTTAATATTTCTATATTCTATCAACTTGGGGCGATTTACAACAAGGATAACTTAATCTGCACCTATAGGCTTGATTTTTACACTAAACATGTAGTTATGACTGAAGTTTTGAATAGTGCCAAAATAAACTCGACCAAGTTTATTAAAACGATAAAAAATAGATATTTAAAAAAATCAGTTTTTCGGAAATATCTCGAAAAATTGATCAGCTTAAACAATTTGTAAACTGCATAGTAAATCATGAAGCTTTAGAATATACTCAAAGTTAACGTTGGCACTCTTCAAAACGTCAGTCATAACTACATATTCAGTGTAAAACTCAAGCCCATAGGTGCAGATTAAGTAATCCTTTACGCGAAATGAAAAGTAGTCGGTGCGCGTCCAAAAAAAAACTGTTGTAAATCGCCTTTACTTGTATATATTGTCACACATATTCTTATAAATATGCATATGTCCATTTTATTGTTAATTATTTCAAAAATACTACAACTTTAGTTTATATTTAAACCTTTAACTTATTGATGCTTATTT
Source organism: Diadumene lineata (assembly GCA_918843875.1). Taxonomy (NCBI): domain Eukaryota; kingdom Metazoa; phylum Cnidaria; class Anthozoa; order Actiniaria; family Diadumenidae; genus Diadumene; species Diadumene lineata. The sequence continues at coordinate 377,180 of CAKKNV010000001.1, read as the reverse complement.
ATTTCGGCATAGCATTTTCGAAGCTTTGTGATAATGCTGCGCTACGACTACAAGCTCTTAGCTTGTCGTGAGCGCTCTATAAATATTTTATTATTATTTTTATTGACAGGTTGATGCTAAAAACGCTGACGTTTATGATATCTAGTCATGACTTAAGCCATCGCCTGTTATCGTTACTTTGGTCATCTTGCATTATAGCAACTATTGATGTTAATTGTTAATTGCAGTCAAACTATTAATCGTGGTTATATAATATTCATCTTTACCCCGTGGCGTCATTCTAGGTCATTGTTATTATCTTTTATTAATATTAGTTGTTAATATTGATTATCATTAGAGTAGTATTATAGCCGTACGGTGTCATGATGTTACACCATGGTGTCATCGCCTTCTACATCACTGTCGTCAACTGGTACCATGTACCCATCATCCACTTCGGTCATCTGTAGCAGCTCAACATATGGCTTGTCGCGTGACTCATAAGAGTCTCCAGGCTTCTGATGACGTCGGCAAAGGTTGGACGGTCGCTTGGCTGTTCGCTCCAGCAGCCAAGCATCAACTGGTACCTAAAACATTATCAATGAGAGAACAGCTATTAAAAAAACTTCAAAGAATCTTCAGTGAGAATATTTTAAGAGAAATAAATATCGTTTTCTAGACTTAAACTTTCTACGTTTTAATCCCAGGAAGCGGGAGTTGGTGGGGTGTGGGAGGACAAAGGGGCTAAACGACTAGGGATGGCCGTCTTATCTAGATAATAGTCAGCGATTTTGTTTCTTATGATATTTGCCAAATCCTTACTTTTTGGTATCTTTTAGGGATTGAAAAAGAAACAAGCCCATCTATTTCAAGCACTGAAACTCTTGACTAGAAATTCAGTCATTAATGAATATATAAATAAAACTTATATAGGTGAATTAAATAGTATTTGTGGTAACCACTAAAAAGCGAAAACTGTTAAACCACGTCCGGTATCATTTTGTTGGTAGTTTTGAAAACGTCCGGTGAGCGTCCCCGGTAGTTATATCCGTGGATTTCCCTCCCCATCTGTTAAATCTCTTACGAACAATCCCAAAAATGTCTTCCATGTTGGAATGTTACTAAAACCTCAATTTGCGACGGACTGACAAAGGGTACTAATTAATCAAGTCGGCTCCAACACACAGTCAAAGGAAATAACTTTTTAACTTTAACTTACATCTCATCTGGACACAGATCAGGTTTATCAAGTGTTTGCCCATTCTTCAGGAAACGCGAAAGCTGCTCGTTATAGAGAGCGCTGTAAGGAAGCTTTCCTGGAAATTAGAATGACAAACAAAATAGTTACGACAGTAATAATTCAGTGTATTAGAAAATCGTTACTTAGGTACGGTACTGCATAGGGTGCAAACACTAAATGTGTGCAACAGCACTAATTCGTGGTATTTATGTTACACACTTTTAGTGCGTGCAATCTATACTAACGAATACTTATTAATAACGTGAAGTTGAATTTTCTGCACTGATTCGTGTGATACTACTTACCAAAAGAAAATATTTCCGCCGTAAAAAAAAAAAAAACGCCGTAAAACCATCTTTAATCAACAAGAAATGCTACAATTAATTCGAATACCAGGAAACAGTATAGCCACTTTTATCAAAAAACAGCCAATTATGTAATTGATAAAGCTGAAGACCATTTGCATTATTAAAAATTCATATTCTGAAAGACTGGATGGGGCTTATTGACAACCGACAAATGGCTTACAACTTAGCTGACTATTAACGAATGACATTAAATGTGACTGCTCAACTGACAACTGACAATTAGATTTCAACTGTCAACTGACAGTCGAACCTCTCATCTAGACTATCTATACTTACACATCGCTTTTGGTGGTAAACACTTGTTCAGTCAGAGCCTCAGGTGACATCCATCTCAGAGGAAGACGTCGACTAGCAAGGGACTGGTACAGCTTAGTCGCATAGGTCACGTTGCGAGACAGTCCAAAATCAGCAACTTTGGCTGCAAGGCCATCAGCAACAAGGATGTTACGTGCTGCTAGATCACGATGGACGATTTCTTTTGAGGTGAGATATTCCTAGAGAACACAAAGTAAGGCTTTGTATGAGTAAACGTCTACAAAAACAAACTTCATTGCCATTTTAAAAAACCGTTACAGGTTGATGGTACAGTGACAAAATAAATCACATTTATAGTAAAATTTACAGCTTCATATCTCTTATTTAAAGCTTACCATTCCTTGTGCATTTTGCCACGAAAAAGAAACAAACTGTTCCATCAAATTGTCCACGCTTTCTTTCGTGTCAACATTGTCGACGGCAGATGATTCTGAGGCCTCATCATTGGAGGGACACACCTTGACATACGTCTATAAACCAATGATATTCAACAGAAGACATGTTTCAACTTGTTATTTTTCGCTGCTCATAATATTAAAAATGGCGTTATGACATTTCCAAAAATGTCTTTGGGTGGGATAGCAAAATTCAATTAATTTGTGCTTCTAATTAAGCTCTCTTACATAAAGATATGTAAATATTACCAGATGGGCAATATAGCCGTGATTCATGGTATATTCTTGCAGTGAACAACTTTGAAAGTGTCCCGAATGAACAAAGCACACCGAGTTGGATTCCCTTCATAAATGAGTAGCAGTGATCAAGTAAACTTGTATATGTGGTGGAAAATGAGGAAATGAAAACAGGGACTCCACCGCGCAAATAGCGTTTGCCCTGATACTCAAAAAATTACTCGGGTTTGCTAAAGTTAAAACTGTCCTATGTTGTTCTCAAAGGTAAACTAATTAATAAATAGCGAATACAATCAACAATACCTTCTTGCGTTTGTCTTTCAAAAGGTGCAGCAAATCTCCATGTTGTGCATATTCAACAATCAAGAATACCTGATCCCCTTTGATGCAGCACGCGAGCATTGTAAAATTTTGTGTGATCCAACATTCTTCATAAACTCAATTTCCCCAAGGAACTCACTTTTCTCTAGTGAAGATGCCTCATCTGAAGAATAAAAAACGCTGACTCGACATGTGAATGACTTAATAAGGTTTTAGATCAAAGTTCGTTTCTATCACATTTTATTGTCATTGAGAATAAAATACTCGGAACAAGAATGCCGCTATGAATCAAGCACTGGAGCTCTCGAACAGAAGAAGGTCGTGTAATAAACAACTGTGCCGATCTGGATACTTACCATGCAATATTTTAACAGCCACAATCTTATCTTTCCTTGTTTTGGGAACTTTTTTCGTCTTTTTGGTGATGATGTATCAGATGATTTTCGCTCAAGTACAGTACTGTCTATCCTTCTTTTCCATACTTTACCAAAGGCACCCTTACCGATCAACTCTACTTCACTGATATCAATCTCCCATGGATCATTAACTGCACACCTGTTATAGCAACCGCAACACATTGGTGATGCTGAAATCCATGGGATTAAACTAGCAATAATCTTGAATAATTTTGGTTAAATTAACATTTAGTGGTCGATTTATGATATATACCTTTTCTTCATGTCCCTTCTTCTCTTTATAAATACCAGCAGCAAACTGAGAAACACTAGGACAAGCATACCCGAACCAAGCCCTACTCCTAGAGTAATCTTTAGAAAATCGTTTTGGCTTTTTTCAGCTATGTTTTCATTGGGTTTTGGTACTCTAACCACATCTTGATTAGGGAGAAGCGATGAAGGCAGTGATTTATTAGCTTTGCCGCAAAAAACGGATCAGCATTAGAGACCATTATAAATTTAGAACTTAGCGATCTTTCAAATGAGTTATGACCAACAAATTAAGCCTTAATGTTGCTAAGACGGAACTCATGTTAATAAGCTCTCGACAAAAGCTCACTTCCAGTGTTTACCATACACCTGACATTAAAATTAACAATAAGGGTCACTAGCACTAAATCTCTTGGAGTCCACATTGACGAACATTTAACTTGGGCCAATCACATCGAAGAAGTCGGTCACAAAGTTGCCTGTGCAATTGGCGCTTTAAAACGACTAAGACCATTTATTTCACAAGATACAGCTGTAAAACTCTACCACGCCCTGATTGAGCCGCATTTTGACTATTGCAGCCCAGTATGGGATGGTTTAAATAAACAGCTTGCCGACAAGTTACAAAAACTTCAAAACCGTGCTGCCCGAGTCGTCACTCGATCAAAATATGATTCTAGTGCTAGCGGCCTTCTAAAGTCTTTAGGATGGAATAAACTTTCTCTGAGAAGGAAGAAAATGAAATTAGTTACGCTTTATAAAGCATTGAAAATATACCATCATCTCCACAAGCCTTTCCGCAGCGCGAATAGATTTCTTATCAGATTGGTATTCCTCTGTTGAGAATGGATCTTCAGAGATTCCAAGCGAGTCAAATACAGTGGGAATGGGAGTGCCTGTATCGCTGACTTTCGGAGGGCTTCCAACTAGCTGGCTGAAGTGATTAAACCAGGTTTGAACTCGTTCCTCTAGACTGTTTGCTTTCAGCTTGATTGACTGGGCTCGATGGCGACCAGATATCTCATTGATGAGTTTCCATGCCACCCCGTGTCTAGAACTTGTGTGTGCTTGTTCTGCATCAATCACCATTTTTGTCAGCTCCTCCCTTTCAACTATAGCGTAGGCATTGTAACAAGTAAACTACACAAACACCTTGGCACCACCAGCAGCGATGTCAACATATACGATGCTTTGATGCAGTCGAGAAATTATTCGGCTTTATGAACACTTCGGTCGTATACTTCCGTCAACGAACCGGCACGCCAAAGAAAAGTCAAATCATACAATCGAAAACGATCGATCGAGAAAACAGTCGCAAACGATTGAAAAAAATTCGATTTTTGAGAAACCAAAGCCTTTTGATCCTACGGCCGTTTTTGAACAATTTCGATCACGATCGTATTTTGATCGAAACCAGTTGTAGGATCATAAAACGTTGTTTTCCCTATAATCAATTTTTTTTCCGATCGTTTTCGACCGTTCTCGATCGTTCTTGTTATAGTGGGAAGTAGGCTTAACAGTGCACGCACTTAAAATATGCAACACAAATACCACTAAATAGTGCTACTTTCTGCTAAATTTATTGTTTTCTTTTGTTTAATTAGTGCTATTTACTACTAAATGGTAACAACTGTTGCACACATGTAGTTTTGCACTCAATGAGACTCAAATTTACGACTACGCTTACCAAAATGCCTGTTGTAGATTGAATTCATAAGTATAATTTTTTGCCCTGTTCCTTTATCTTTTATTTTGAGCGCAATCAGTAAGCTTTTCATTTATAAAGAAAAAGAAAGCCGGCGTCAAGAGTTTTATAGCACCAGATAACAACGATATTAACAAGGTTTTTATTTTAACCTTCAAAAACTAACAACAATTACCGCCAATATAAATAGAATATTAAAGCAGATTTGAAATTCCGTTTGATTACAGCAATCCATGTTAGCCTAAAACAAAAAAAAATGTTTTTGATTTTTTGAGTTTGTTGCTATATTTTTAAAACATTCTATGAAGAAATAAATAAAGAGATTATGAAAACAAGAAGACAGAAAACTGTACACGCGCACCAATCGAACCCACTACCGTCCGAAAATTATCGCTGGACTTTGACCACTGAGATATGCGGTCACAAATATTATGACAGATGCTTCTTTTATAGCAAACAGTTTACAAAATCTGCAATTGCACTACCCAATTTAAACATTTCAAAATTGAAAAGTCGCCGGTACTACGAATCATGATTGAATTTGTGACAGTGAAATATCTGAAGTAAAAAAACCTCCACAAATCACCAAATAAGTAATATTGCCTAAAACCCTGAGGGCGTTGGTCAAAATAATATTTGCGACTGCTTTGCTGAAGCATTTATGGAAGCGAAAGGGCATTGTCGCGAGCGCGAAGAAGCATTCAATAACGCCAACAACAGTTCCACAAAATATCTTTCTAAAGAACCATTATTCTTATTGAGTGTTTGTTCCCGTTATTGAGTGCTTCTACGCAATGACAGTTCTCTTTTGTTTGAATGAATGTTTCAGTGGGGTTAATGAACAGTAAATGGTGTATTTATACTTTACTCACTAACTGCATCACTTAACATAACACAATACAATTGAAAACACTGCGTAACGCAGTCATTTTAATATTCCTTCGCGAGCATCGAAAAGCGTGTTTTTTTGCCAAAAAAATAAGAAGAAAACGAGCAATTGCCATAAAAATTAAAAACCAATAAAAAGACAATATAATTGGTTTTGAGAAATTGTATTGAAATAACCAAAACAGATCTTATTTAACAGTGATATTTCGTTCGTTCGTTCGTTCGTTCGCTCGTTCGTTCGTTCGTTCGTTCGTTCGTTCGTTCGTTCGTTCGTTCGTTCGTTCATTCATTCATTCATTCGTTGGTTCGTTCGTTCGTTTGTTCGTTCATTCATTCATTCATTCTCTCGTTCATTCGTTCCTTCGTTCACTCGTTCATTCATTTGTTCATTCGTTCGTTCATTCGTTCGTTCATTCGTTCGTTCATTCGTTCGTTCATTCGTTCGTTCATTCCTTCGTTCATTCCTTCGTTCATTCCTTCGTTCGTTCCTTCGTTCATTCCTTCGTTCGTTCCTTCGTTCATTCCTTCGTTCATTCCTTCGTTCACTCCTTCGTTCATTTTTTCGTTCATTTTTCGTTCATTCGTTTCTTCATTCATTCGTTCCTTCGTTCATTCGTCATTCGTTCATTTATTCATTTATTTATTTATATCATGTACAGTTTAAGTAAATAACTAAAGCAAAAGAAAGAAATCGCAAACAATTTGTGATAATTAAAAATGTGATGATTCCATGTAATCAATCTCTATGTCTTAAAAAAAAAACACATTTCGAAAGGCAGCAGATAGCAAATAATTAATCAAAATCGAAAAGTCTACAACAGTGGAGATTCCTAGCCCGTCAACTGTACTAGCCCAATCATGACTTGACTTCGGTGATCCGACGAGAACCGGTGTTTTCCTGTTAGTTTGGTTGTAGACATTTTCACAATGGCACAATTATTTCCTCTTTTCACAAAATAAAAAAGCAAAACAAAAAATAACAGCAAACAAACAAAGAAAAAAAAGCCAGTAATATTGCATGAAAATAATAGATTATAACATAGACACGATATTACGCGCGCTCTGATTGTCTCATTGTCATGAACCATCAGCGGGTATTTCATAACCTTGCGTCAGCATTCTTTTTGGCGATCAAGATTCTCGATCTCCTTTACAAACCGACCAAGCTCAGTGAGTGCAGTAAGACATTTCTTATCATCAATAGATACAGAATTATGTCTGTGAAACACTTTAACATAAAAATACGAACAGTTTTCGAATTGTCAAGCGAAAAATTACGAATTTCTTTAAACTTGCCCCAGTCCATACTCGGAAAAGCCTTGATATTATTGAATTTTGAGGATATTTCTCAAACTGAATATCTTGCAAACCAATACGGGCACCTATCTTTTTTATTTTATAATATCATTTGAAATCATGTTTTTCAAAACATATATGATCGATGACAAAATTCTATGGCTAGATTTTTCGATATTTCGAAAAGTGTTTCCTTCGAAGCATCGAGGAGGCACGTGAAAATTCGAACATTTTGTTATTTTTTGCTTTATTTTGCTTTGCTGTTGAATTTTAGTGCAAATCTTTTGCTTTACAACGATAGTCCAATGTATAAGAAGCACATTAAAGCACATTCAAAATATTTGGTATTGACCAAGCTCAGTAAAGAGATACTTTTTTGAAGATGCCTATTTTTGAATGTTAGACGCTAAATTGACAAAAATGGGTATACTTTAAAAATTTTTATCGCAAAATCCAATACGGTGACCCCATTTTTTTATTTAATATTTTTGATGAAAAACTCAAAATGTTTTAATGTAGAAAGTTTTATCAAAATTCTATGGCTAGTATTATTACTACGGAATTACCTTAAAGTCCTTTTTGATTTAAAAAAAACTAGGACAATTTTTGATGGATCATGATATTTTCGACCGTTTGTTGATTGGCTGTAAACTGTGGTTCAGCTAGGATGACAGACTCACTAAAGGTTGTCAATGAATGTCAATGGCTGGTGCACGAAACTTGTGCGAAAGTTTGCATGGATTTTTTCGCTAAAAAAAATATGTTAACGGACAAATTATCAATGGAAATTAAGAAAATGTAAGTAACTTATTGCAATAAATGATGCCATGATTTGACAAATGTTTTTTGGTAGTTTTTGTTGATAGTTTTTGTTTGTTTTTGTCGGAGAAGTTCAGCCTTTGAAGTTGGCAAAATTTTTGTAAAGGAAACGTATAATTTATCGTTGTTTTCCGCAATAAAACAAAAAAAAAATTGTATGGATGCCCATTCTATCTATTCTCAATTATCAATTACGAGTAATAACTAACTTGTAATTGAGATCGAATTCGGTCTAGTTTTACGAGTTTGGTTTTAGCGACACTTGCCGTCATTTTGTGGCGGCTCTGGATATATTTTATTCACTCTAATATAAAATTCATCAAAAAAAAAAAAAAAAAAAAAACCGCTAAGAAAAAATAACAAAGATTCTTTCTTGTTATCAGTTATGAGCATTCTCAACTGAAGCTGGATATTTTTGCGGTAATTGTCCGAATTTTGATGTTTTAAACTGGTTTATTCAAAGCATTATTTTTTGGAGCCTTTTTGTCCATTCTAAGCGCGAAGTATCGAGAATATCTCGTTTGATGAGAAAAAAAATTGTCTATGTTATAAAAGGAATGTCTCATGTCTCCGCTTCGCGTCGTGCCACTCTTACCAGTCCGGTTCATTACTAGATTTGGTAATATGCCTACGTCACAAGATGGCGGACACAACTTTTTCAAGGGCACCTTTATTTTTTGTCCCTTACGGCTTGATAAAGACCCTTTCCCTTTACTCTTTGCCCGCTTACTCATTCGTCTATAACCAACAGCCATATTGATGTGAACAAAAGTGTGGAATTTACAATATTCGAGTGTTTTCCTTGATTATTTCGAATGATTTCTTAATTCATCTCGTTGGTGTTTACTCGCTAAAACCTGATTTTAAGGATCTTTGCCCATTCTGCTCATAATTTCGCCCATATGAAGGCAAACTAGAAGAGTTGATTTATCGTTAAAAAGTTGTTTTGATGGAGTGCCCGACATAAAAGTGAAGTGCCCAGCGCTTTGAAGTGTCTGATTCCTGTGAAATAGTAGTATAGAGGGGCCGATATGAACTCATAACTCACTCTAAAAAAAATAATAAAAAATATTATTAAAAAATTAATATGCAGCCCCCTCTCTACTACTAGGAGGGGAGGGGAGGGGAGGGGAGGGAAGTGATGACGTCATCACCTTGGCAAAATCAATAGGGGAGGGGTGGGTAATTAATATGCTGTAGTTTCCCTGAATTCAAGTTTTGTTTTTTCACAAACTTTTTTCCAAGTTGCATCATTTTTCTTTATTACAAAATTGCTTTTTAAATAAATAAAATCTAATATTTCACGGTCTTCCTGTGGAAGGATTAGATCCCAGATTTTATAAATGAAATAGGGATAATATGTCTTTTTATGTTTTATATTTTTTAACACATTTAGAAATATCATTTCACTTTTATAAAGAAGATTTCCATCCACGGTGGGAAGATTTTTTTCCTGTGGCCATGGACCAGATAGCACTGGTAAATTTATTTAATTCGGTTTTGCGAATTTCCTTTAAGGATTTTCTTATGGAAAATATTTGTTGTTTTATATTTGAATCAGGCAGATCATCTTTGCATTTTTTTATAATACTTTGGGGAATATATGGAGATCGACCAAGGATTAAATAAATCCAATTTCTAAAATGCTTGGAGGGGTTGAAGTTAGATGGCCTGACAGATCTACCTTCTTGTTTGAATAAGTTATCGTGATCTAAAATTAAGGTTGGGCAAATATCAAATATTTTTCCACACTCTTGACAATAATAAAAATAATTTTCAGAGTCTAATATTTTAGTTTCACAACTGCAGAGTTCGTCCATTATATAAATCTGAATTTCTACCTAAATAGATACCAGGCAACTCCAGCAATGACAATTATTATAGCTGCCTTATTGTTTTCATGTTTTTCTATTTTAGGAAGAGGAGATTTTTTTTACTGTTTCATGTTTTTCTTCTATAGGTGGAGTTGGTTTCTCCTCAGGTTGATTTTTTTTAGACGAACCTAAATTATGTTTAACAACAGGAATAATTTCTTCGTTGATATTATTTACACCAATTTTCATATTCTGTGAGGCTTTTTGCAACTTGTTATTGTAACCAACAATAGGGGAATTATTTAAAACAAAAAACGATGGACAGAGCCAACAACCGAGAGCAACAGCAAGATCCAATTTTTGTTTTGCTTTTTGAAGAGCGAATTGATATCTTTGGATAGATTTTGAAATATCGCTTTCAACAACAGAGCTTTCAAACAGTTGTAAAAATACTTTTTGAGTTTCTTGCGCACTGCCGCTGTCGCCAATAATGCTGCTTCTTGTTTGCACTTGACTGCCTAGAATACAATAGACAAATGCTTCTATATATTGATTTATTCTAGATAATCCAGCTTTTGTTAAACCCATTGATGTAGAAGGAAAGAAATATTCATATTGCTTTTTCATTTTTGGATCGGAGACATACTCAATGTTGAAATGATTCATATGGTCTGTAGTTGCCCATTCGTCTGGTAGTTGATAAATTTTGTTTGGAATGTATTTGTCATGATCTAAACCGCCATAACTCCAATAGTAAGCATTAAATACTTCTGTAGAGGAATGATATCTAAAATCATTACCGGTGGAGAATTCTGTTTTTAACTTCTCAAAAGCATTTTTGTTATAGTAATTATTAAATTTTGAAAAATGTCTATCTTTTGGCAATGGACATTGAAGTTCATTTAAAATGCGTCTGATAGTGAAATAAACGTGAAACTTATAAAAACTATCAACTTGAGGCGATGCAGATGTAAGCATTTCTCTACTTACACCACAGCCACCTGTAGCACACCAGACGGCAAAATTCAGCGCTTGTGCCCAAAATGATAAGTTGGGGCTTTCTAACCATTTTTTAACATCAGGAGTTTTTTTAAATATTATTTCGCTGTCGTCAAATATGTTTCTAAATGTGAAATTTGTTTTCTCTTTTGGTGTGATATAAACGTTAAAAGAATAATAATTCAAATGTGTTGGATTAGAATTCCATGAGAGGAATTTATAATCTGCGTTTTTATTGAAGCGGTATTTTTTAGGGAATTCTATTTCATTTACTTCTTCTGTGGCTTTTTCAAAAGCTTGTTTGTCATTTGTGTATAAAAAATCATTTATATTTTCAGGTTTATAAGTATGTCCATTCCATGAAGGAAAGTGATATAATGTTTTCTTTAGAGTTCCATCTTTATTGAAAGGATTATAATTACCATCATTAAATAGAAATTCAAAATCTCCGATTTTATTTTCGCCAAATCTAAATCGTGAGTAGTTTGGGTATTTCCTTTTAAAATCTGTCCACTTCATTCTATATATTTATTATATCTTAATTTGTAAATATAGCCGTCATAGGGAGTTCTATCAAAAGAGAAAGTTAATTCTTTCTCACTCCGGTGGATAGCTGTCGTAGAAGTTCTTTTTTTATTTCCTCTCTCAGCTTTTGACTTGGGGTTCTTCTTTTTTTTCTCTAGATCTTATTTCATTTTTCAGAGCTTCATATTTATCCAACTCTGTCATAATCAGTGTAAATTCATTTTCATCAATAGAATTATCACGGAGTGCTTTTGAAACAAGATCAACTATGCTATTATGTTTTGACTTAATGAGTTGAATTGTTTTCTCGTGCTTTGATACTTTTTTTGTTAATCTTTTTGTTGCCATTCCGAAAGTTGCGGAAAACAAACCAAGAATACCACCAACGGCTGATAAGGGAATGCCAACAATAATTCCTGGTCCTGTAAGTGAAGTGCCAATGCCAGATGCAGTTAGTACAGCTGATAATCCGCCGCTGATTACTGCAGTTCCATGTATTAAGGATCGGACTCTTGCATATTTTTTTCTAACTTTTTCATAATGTTTAAGTTCGTCATCAAGTTGTGAAAGAACCATATTTACTTTATTCAGACGAAAGTTTTCTCCGGAAGGTAAAGTTGGATACATTGAGTCGGTCATTATATAAAATAAAAAATTAATTTTGTTGCGTGAAATTAACCATTAAACTACATTCATTACCTTTTTCTGTTCCCTTGTAGTGCTTTATGGAAATATTGAAAACACGAATTTTTTCATAGTTTGATATTTTTGAAAGTTTAAATCTTTTATTTAAAGGAAAAATATAAGCAATTCCACTGCTATCATTATTATAAAGTTTATATCTAGGATAATCTTTCAAATGAACAGAAAACATTGGATGAGTTTTGGGGTTTGTTGCATCATCACTTGTAGTGTATTGAAGTGCGAAAGTTATACTGTCATTAGCATCTAATCCACCGCCATCGTCGTCTGAAGTTAAAGTATGAATGTTGACTTCAGAGGTTTCATTTGGATATACAAGCATACAACATGATACAGTATCGCCAAATGTATAGCTTTTTGGGTATCTTACAAATGATTTTTTTATATTCTCATAAAACCAATCTCGCCAAATATCCACTCTATTTAAAATTTTTTCTGTTATTTGTTTACTGTTCAGTTCTTCAGCTATCATTCTATATCTTGAGTATAATTAACTATAACGCTTATCTCATTACCTTTATTTTACCTTTACTTTGTCTAATACAAATATAAAAAACCCTGATATTTTTATAATTTGTTATATTTGAAAGTGGCCAACTAAGGTTTATAGGAAAAACATATTTTACACCCTGACCATCTTTAATCTTATATTTTGTACAAGTTGCTAGATCAACTGAAAACATAATATGAATTGTACTGTCATTACTTGTTGCTGTTGAATATTGAATTGCAAAATCTACAGTATCATCTGAAGTTAATCTACTGATGCGGCGGCTATGCCCATCATCATCAGAAGTTAAAGTTTTTATTAAAATGCTAGAGGTTTCATTTGGAATGGTATATATACAACTAGGGCAGTTGATAATTTCTGGAGATCTTACATATGGTGAATTAGGAATGGCTTTATAATACCAATCTCTATAAATATTTATTCTTTTTATATTTTTCTCTATTATTTGCTCACTGGTAAGATCTTCAGCTATCATTATATTAAATCAACTTCAAGAACAATGCTTGAAAAGTTTATATCTTTTTTATCTGCATCTTTGACTTTAAAAGTAAGACTTCCAATGGCGGATGTTGTAGACAATGGTATAGATATTTTTGGTTTGGTGTCATTGGAAATTTGATTGGCTGTTCTGCGGCAGATAACTGCAAATAAAGTATCTCTTTTGCCGTTGTATAATCGTTTTTCAGAATCTATTTTATCGCAATAAATGTAGATTTCTGAAGGAATCGTTGAAGAAGGAAAATTAATTACAGCACCAAGCAGAGATATTTTTCCCACTGCTGGTGGTTGATCAAGATAGATCGTAAAATTATTTGTTGTTGATTTTATTGTTAATTGCATATATAGTTTATTTTTTCATTTTTTCAATCATGAAGGCCACAACGGCCACAATTAGAAGCCAAGCATGCTCAGCCACAAAGGAAACAACTTTTCCCGCGGTTTTAAAAATGAAACTGGCTATGGCGCCAATCATGCCCGGCAGCATTTCACCCAGTTTTTTACCCAGAGCTTTAAGTCCATTGCCAACGCCTTTTGCTACTGATGAAAGTCCTGATTTTAATTGACTGACGAGGACGCCTATTGTTATAGCAACTGCGGTTGCAACTGCAGCCCCTGTAAAACCATATTTTTTGAAAACTCTTTTTATTTTCTCTTTTAAAGTCAGTCCAAGTTCAGTTTCTAATTGTTCTTTTTGTGTGTTAAGTTCAGCTATTCTTTCTTCTAGCCTAATTGTCTCTTGCTGTGCGGCTTCTATTTCTTCTTCAGTGCGGTTGGTATCATTTATAATTTCTCTCTGTCGTTCTATTTGTTGTTCTAAATCTTCTATTGCCTGTTCCATTTGTTGAAGTTGTTCATTTTTTTGTCTTATATCTACTTCTAAGGTTTTCTGTCTATCTTCAGCCGTTTTTAACATATTTTGAAGTCTAGTTTTTTCTTCTGTTAAAGATTGAATTCTTTCTCGCATATCTGCCTTTTCTCTACCATGGCCATCTTTTAGAAGTCTAGTTTGTTTTATAAATTCATCTTCCTTTTCTTGTATTAAATCTTTATAATATTGAACTTCTTCATCATTAAAATCTTTTTGCAATGTTAAATTTGTTTCTCCAAGAGCATTTTTAATAGTTTTTGGAAGTGAAGGATTTACTTTTTCATTAGAAAGTAAAGGTTTCCATGTTGATAATTTTCTATTTAATTTAACTTGAATCATATCATATTCATCTAATTTGGAAATAAATTTGCTTGTGTCTGCATTAGGAAATATTTTTTTTATTTTTTCTACAGCTTCATCTCTTCTTTGTTCTAATTCAATTAGTTTTATTTCACTTGTAATTCGTGATAAATATTTGCTTCTATCCTCCCCAGGTCTTTGAATTATATTTCTATATCTTTCTTCTGAAACATCATAGCCCTTTTCGTAAAAATTTTTTTTAGTTGTATACGTCCAACTAAACCATTTTCATCTGTTTCTAATTGATCCTCTAAATCTAAGTTAGTTTCTTCATATTCTTCAGGAAGTAAAGGATCTCTATCACCCATGCTACCCATTTCCATGTCCATTATATTTATAAATATTTAGCAGTTACGTAGCCCGCTGCTAACATTCCGCCAGCAACATATAAAATTTCATATTGTTTTTGTTTTGATGATGGTGAATAATAATTTTTGAAATTAGGTTTATTTTTTCAATCTATGGGCAAATTCTGGATGTGCTTTACTATAAAGAACAAAAGCTTCATCAGTGCTCTGGAGATTTTCATCAGCTTGCTTCT
The DNA here is from genome assembly GCA_918843875.1 of Diadumene lineata. Taxonomy (NCBI): domain Eukaryota; kingdom Metazoa; phylum Cnidaria; class Anthozoa; order Actiniaria; family Diadumenidae; genus Diadumene; species Diadumene lineata. The sequence goes on along the minus strand of CAKKNV010000001.1, from coordinate 362,131 downwards.
TTTCTAAATATTGTTGTCCAAGCCAATCTTGATATCTTTTTTGTTCTTTTTGCCACTCGCCTATATCGTGCTGATATTTTTCTAATGCTTTATCATGCCTTATTCTCTCTAAATCTGTATGAGAACTATCTAAATATTTTCCTAAATATGATCCGCCGATGAATGCCGTGGCGTTCAGAACTGCTCCTGCTATCATTACCGCTATTGTTGCCATCTTATATATTTGTTGGGATTATTTTTTGTTTTTCAAGATATTCTTTTGTTGCTATACTAGCCGCGACTACTAAAGTCATTTTACCATAATTACCTAAATTTGAACTTGGATCTCCGAGGAAGTTTTCTTTTAGAATTTTCTTTGCAACATAACCAATTCCTGCAGAAAGCCCTACAATAACAGCGGAGTCCATTACAATTTTAACTGCTTTATTTTCTGTTGTCATATTATATTAAAAGAAACAAAAATTTGCTATATAATGAACGCAGCAAATAAAATTAAAGAAATAGAAAAATTAGAAGAAGATGAAGATTTAAAAGAATCAGTAGCACTTGCTTTAAAATATGAAGGTAATTTAATGACTGCAGTATTTATTAAAGAATTGCATGATTTAGCTACGCCAAAAAATAAAGACTGCTGGGCAAATAATTTCCGCCGACGAAAGCCATTAGGTTATGACTATGAGTATCTTGTTTATGAAGATATGGAATTTCAAACCCAAATTTTATGTGATGAATTTAATAAAAGTCAAAACATTGAAAAGTTTATTTATGATTTTGCTCAACTTCATCCATTTGTTGATGGAAATGGAAGGACAGCTAGAATTATATATCTTGCATTAACCAAAGATCTTTATACAAAAAGTCTAATGCGTAATGCGTCTGTATTCTGTTAAATCCAAATGTAAACTTTTTATAATTTCAGAAAACTTTATATTATGAATAAGGATTTTTCTATTATAATAAAGCGATGTAGCAGATGTCATAACTTGAGAGAAGATTACACCTTTATTTTAGATGAACATATATTTAAACTTTGCAATGGCTGCCGTAAAGGGAAAAAAATAAAACCTGATACTCATTTAAATAAAAGATGCTGCTCGCGATGCCATTGCTATAAAGAATATGAAGACTTTAAGAAAAACGGATATTTAATGAAAACATGTAATTCGTGTAGAGAAAAAAAAATAAACTTAGATGAAATAAAAGAATATTTAAGCAATTATAAGAAACACGATATTTTAAAGAAGTTATATAACGAAGAAGAATTCATTGATTTAGATTACGTATTGGAAATGAGAAAGAATAATAATTGCGGGGTTTGTGGAAGATTAATACAATATAAAATATTATCTTTGCCTAATTTCGGCCAAGTAAAGCGCACTAATCCTAAAAAGGGATTTATAAAAGGTAATGTAATTATGTCCTGCACATATTGTATGGCAAGATAAATCATTTTCAGAAAATTATAAAAAGTTTTCATTTTAATTTTACATAATACAGACGCATAACGCATTAGATAAAACAAAAAAAAAGATAACTTCTGAAAAAAAATATTTGTATTGAGAAAAAGAAGAAAAAAAAAGTGCCTGCTGTGGGGCTCGAACCCGCGACCTTTGAATTAAAATAGAATCAGGGTGGGTGTTGACAAAAGCAAAACTGACGTGTTGCCAGAAACCCGCCAGGGATTTGAACAATGCACGACACAACTCTTTTCCCTGACGGGTTTTTTTTTTACTTTTGGGCTAACGAGACTTTAATTTCATTCCCGCGCCCTGCGAGGACCCTCCGTCGCGGAGTTGTCCCCGGAGTAGTTTTACATTGGTCCTTAGACTTCTACTCCTACAATGTACATAGAAGGAGGGGATTCTCCTATGTACAAGGGTGTATTCTAGCACCACCCGGACTCAAACACACGAATTCAGAGCTCCCCTCAGACTCCAAATCCGCGCGCTAAGCCACCGCGCCACCAGAACTACACAACTATTCAAGAGATAAAATTACGTATTTGTCTAGTGAATATGCTAATTAGTTTTTTTTTCGCATGGGTTAAAATGTCAAAGAAGATATGAATACTAACCGGCTTACGGCATATGCCAATCACCTTTCAATAAAACAAAAGGCTTATGGCATAAGCCGCCAGGTGAAAGAAAATATGAATACTAATGACTTATTGCATAAGCCAGTTTACGAAGATGAATAAGGCAAGATTCAACGTCTTTAAGACAAGCCTGTATGAGTTTTTTGACTTGGTTCAAATTCAACATCCTGAGACAGAGGTCAGTCTGTTTTTTTTTTCATTTAAACGAGAATGGAAAGAAGATAAGATATTAGGATTTTAAATTTCCTATTATATACAAGATGAGTCAAAACAATAATATTTTAGATTCACCTGTTCCTGCTATAAAAACGCCAATATTAAAACCACAAGTTTATAAAGCTCCAGTTAAACTTTATAATGTGAAGAAATTACAGGATATTGCGAAAAAGAAATTAAATAAATTTGCTGACTGGTTTTTGAATTTCATTCCAAAAGAAAAAAAGAAAATAGCTAATGAAAAAATTAAAAAGTTACAATCTTCAATTAACAAGATATTCAATCAGCATAAAGTAACAAAGAAAGCATCTGCTCTAAAGGGTTTTTTAACTTCTTATGAGATTAAAGGACAAGCAAAAGTTGATCCTAAGATTTATTTTCAACGGTATGAAGTTCAGGTTTTAAATCTTTTGAAAGAGAAAGAAAAGCCAGTTAAATTTAAAATGGTTCTTGAAGTTGAATTTAAAAAGAAGAAAATTTATACAATTTCATATTTTCAGAGTGATATTGAAATTATAACTGAAACTAGTAAGTTAAATGAAATTTATGAAAGAATAATTGGGAAAATTTTAGAGAAAATAGAAACATTTCAAAATATGGGCTCTGGGTGGATTTTTAGTAAGGTGGTTTTATTAAGTCTTCATATTGATAAATTAAATCCACTATCTGGAAGTTCATTTATTCCTTTACCTAGGAAATTATCTTTGAAAAGATCTATTGTGAATCCTAGAAATAAAGATTTAGAATGTTTTAATTGGGCAGTGACGTTAGCAGTTATAAAACCTGAGGGAAAAAATAAAGAGAGAATTTCTAGAGAGTTAAAACAGAACTCTGAAGAGTTGAATTGGTATGGATTAACTTTTCCAGTTGAGCTTTCAGATATTGACACATTTGAAGAAAATAATTCAAATGTAAGTGTAAATGTATTTGGCTATAATGAAATTAAAGAAGAGGTTTATCCGTTGAGGATCTCAGAAACAAATGGTGAAAGAATTAACCTTCTTTTTATTTCCGATTCTGATAAAAATCATTATTGTTGGATTAAAAATATGTCCAGACTTCTTTCTTCACAGATTAATAATAAACAACATAAAAGATTTATTTGTTTACGTTGTTTGAATTCGTTTCAAAAGCAGGATGCTTTAGATAAGCATGAAGAATATTGCAAAGACAAATCAGTAGTTAAAATAAATATGCCAAGCAAAGGTTCAAAGTTGAAGTTTAAAAATTATCATCATTCAATGCGTGTTCCATTTGTAATTTATGCTGATTTTGAATGTATAACCGAAAAGATAGAAAGTTCAATGGAAGATAATGATCATTCTTGGACAAATAAATTTCAACAGCATAAACCATCTGGATTTTGCTATGCTGTAAAATCTACGGTTGAAGATTTATTTCCATTGGACGTGGTAAATTATACTAGTTTAGATCCTGATGAAGATATTGGGCAGATCTTTGTTGATTCAATTGAAAATAAAGTTAGAGATATTTATAAAAAGATTTGGTATAAGAAAGTTAGATTAACAGAAGAAGATGATGGGAATTATAAAAGTGCAACTGATTGTCATATTTGTTCCCTTCCTCTTAACGGAGATAAGGTTTTAGATCACGATCATTTAAGTGGTAAATATAGAGGTGCAGCGCATAATTCATGTAATTTAAATTATAAAATACCAAAACATATTCTTATTAGAAGCGATTTTGATGTCAATTTAATTTTGCCATTAAATTGACACCAAAACATATTCCAGTAATATTTCATAATTTATCTGGATATGATGCTCATTTGTTTATAAAAAATCTTGGCGTTTCTCAAGGGAAGATAGATTGTATTCCAAAGAGTGAAGAAAAATATATTAGTTTTAAAAAGGAAATTATTGTTGATAGATTTAAAGATAAGAATGGAAAAGAATTTAATGTTAAAAGAGAAATCATATTTATTGATAGTTTTAAGTTTATGGCTTCATCTTTAGATAAATTAGTTTCGAATTTGTCAAAAAATGATTTAAAAAATATGACAAAATATTATGGGGATAAGTTAGATTTATTATTGCGGAAAGGTGTATTTCCTTATGATTATTTTGATAGTTTAGAGAAATTAACTGAAACTAAGCTTCCGCCCATTGAAGAGTTTTATAGCAGATTAAATAACAAAAATATTTCCACAGTGGATTATGAACATGCAATGAATGTTTGGAGTAAATTCAAAATGACAACTTTTAAAGATTATCACGATCTTTATATGAAAACAGATGTTCTTCTATTGTCTGATGTGTTTGAGACCTTCAGAGATGTCTGCATGAAGAATTATAAGTTAGATCCTTGTTGGTATTATACTTCGCCTGGGCTTTCATGGGATGCAATCTTAAAGAAAACTAAAATAGAATTAGATTTACTTCATGATTCTAATATGTTGTTGATGATTGAAAAAGGAATTAGAGGAGGAATTTCAATGATTAATAAACGATATGCAAAGGCAAATAATAAATATATGAAAGATTATTCACCTAAGGAAGAAGATGTCTTTATAAAATATTTAGATGCAAATAATCTTTGTGGTTGGGCAATGAGTCAAAATATGCCTTATGCTGGATTCAAGTGGATGGGTAAAGAAGATATTAAATATTGGCATAAACGTTCTTGTATCTTAGAAGTGGATTTAGAATATCCCAAGGAACGTCATGAGTTGCACAATGAATATCCCCTTGCACCAGAGCCTTTGATTGTAAATAAAGTTGAAAAACTAATTCCAAATCTGAAGGATAAAGAAAAATATGTAGTTCATCATTCAACTTTAAAGAAATATTTGTCTCTTGGTTTAAAAATTAAAAAGATCCACAGAGGTATTTTATTTAAAGAAAAGCCATGGTTGGCTGAGTATATTGATTTGAATACTCAGCTGAGAACTAAAGGAACTAATGACTTTGAAAAAGATTTCTTCAAGTTGATGAATAATAGTGTATTTGGAAAACTATGGAAAATATAAGAAATAGACAGGAGATAAAACTTTGTAATAGTGAGGAACAAGTTAAAAGTCTTATAGGAAAACCAAATTATAAAAGGAGAACAATATTCTCAGAAAATCTTGTTGCTGTTCATATGAATTTGACTGAGTTAATATTTAATAAGCCGATTTATGTTGGGATGTCTATTTTAGATTTATCTAAAGAGTTAATGTATGACTTCCATTACAATTACATTAAGAAGAAATATGAAAGCAAAGCTGAATTATTGTTTTCTGACACTGATTCACTTATGTATGAAATAAAGACAGAAGACTTTTATAAAGATATTTATGCGGATCTTGAAGAGAAGTTTGATACTTCAGCCTATGGAAAACATAAAGTGATTGATTAAAGAGTAAATAAAAAGGTTATTGGAATGATGAAAGATGAGACAAATGGAATTGAAATAACAGAATTTGTTGGACTCAGATCAAAATTATATGCATTCAAAGTTGAAGAAGATGAACATAAAAAATGTAAAGGTGTTAGAAAGAATATTATTGATGTTGATATTTCTTTCAATGATTATAGATATTGTTTATTTTCAGGCCAAGAGCAGTATAGAAATATGAATTTAATAAGAAGTTATCAACATAATATTTATGCAGAGACAGTAAATAAAGTTGCATTATCTTCTAATGACGATAAAAGAATAATTTTAGAAGATGGAATTAATACAAGAGCAATAGGATATTGTGGTTAAATTGAAAGGGTGTAAAATAAACCCTTTGAAAATCATATTTAAAACTATATATATAGAAATCATACAATTTGAAAATAATGAATTTAATTTAAATGTGATAATTGATAAAGATAAAAATATCTTCTTTAAAGGAAAGGAAGTTGCAACTATACTAGGTTATCAGGACACTAAACAAGCTATCAGAAAACATGTTGATGAGGAAGATAAAATAACACAGGAAAAACTAAGGGGCGTCGAAACGACTCCCCTGAAATGGAATGATAAAAACTTGATTTATATTAATGAAGCAGGATTTTATTCTTTGGTTTTATCTTCTAAATTAGAAACTGCCAAAGCTTTTAAAAAGTGGGTTGTTAGTGAAGTTCTTCCGTCAATAAGGAAAACCGGATCTTATTCTTTAAAGAAATATCCAAGATCGATTGCATTTAAAATAGAAAATGAATATGATCTTCATACAAAAGTTGTTTCTTACATTAGAAGATTCTATCCCAATGCTTTGATATCTGCAGGGCTTGGAGAACTTCAAGATACTTCAGAAAAAAGAATTTCCTCTTGGGCAAAAGGTTATACAAAAGGTCAACCTGATATAATAATTCATAATTATCATAAAAATTATACTGGTTTCGCTATAGAATTTAAAACGCCTACAGGAATGGGAGTTGTTTCTGAACATCAGCAAAAATTATTAGATAAATATAAAAATAATGGTTATAAGACTATTATTTTAAATGATTATGATTTAATAATTATAGAAATGAATGATTATTTTCTTTATGTTAGAATTAAATGTCCTTATTGTAGATGTCGATTTAAAAGTAAATGTACTTTAGAAAGTCATAAAAAATATTTTCACAGAATTACAGAACATTCTTTGGAGGAAGTTCAGTGTCTTCAGGAATAACCATTAATTCCTCTCTAACAAAGTTCCTCCTTGGTGCTCCATCAGAAAGATAATATAAAACTGGTTGTTTCTCTGCGACAACGGCTCTTACAATATCAAAAATTCCAAAACTCCAATTTGGGTCAGTAGCTCTTTGGTTTTCACCACCTTCATATTCTCCAGGCTGATATAAATATCTAACTTTTACACCAGCAGGCAATCGTTTTTCTTCTATGCCAACTGGACGTTTATATTGCACATGCTTTTCAGAAATTTCTTTTAACTTTACAGCATCAACAGCCGCTTTACCTGTTATTTTTTTCGCTTTATTATTTATTGACTTTAACACATCAGGTAATCTTTTAACCCATTCTCCACTTCTATCAGTCATCAACATTTCTTGTGCATATTGATGAGAATATAATTTTTCTGCTAGAGTTCTGTTTACTCTTTCCACTATTGCTTGTGCTCTGTGATTCTTTGCTTCTGATCTTTGAATTTTAACATTATTTTTTTCCATCAACTTCGTCACTGCACCCATAAATTCAGTTCCCGGATCAACAATTAACGTTTCTGGATATTTTAATTTTCTTTTATATATTTTTTCAAATGCATTTGCTACACCGGAGGAGTCTTTTGAAGTCAGTGCTTCAGCATCAGCATATCTGCTGGTGACATCTACTACCAATAATACATATTTATATGTTTTATTTCCTACTGTATCATGAGTAAGAAATAATAAATCTGACTGATGAACTTCATTCACCTTTTCAACATTCCAATGCCATCTGGGAATATAATTTGGTCTTGGTAAATATATTTGCCACAACGCTTGTTTTTCTAACCATTTTTTAACTTTTTCTTTATCGACGCCAGTGGCTTCTGCCAGAGGAGCAATAGCCTCATAGCCTTTCCAATATCCATTTGCAGAATAATAATGGTTTGAAAGTTTTTTATTTTCCATATATATAATATGAGTAATATAGCAAAAGTTTTAGATGTCAGTCGCGAAAGGAGAAAACCACTTGCACTAAAGGCTGATAGAACACTACAACGAATAACCTTCAACCCCAGCAGCGCGAATCCTGGTGAGACGCTTTATGTTCATCTGCCAAAGTTGAGTGAGAATGTTGTCTTTGTTCCTGGCAGCGTTGGATTGACTTTTAACCTCACTCTTGCAACTGCAGGACATGCAAACAACACTCTCGTAAACAATATTTCGAGGAATTTAGTAGCAAGAATGAAAGTTCTTTATGGTGGTGAGATACTTCAGGATACTAATAAAATAGATCTGTTTTCTACGTATAAAGATCTATTTCTTTGAAAGCAGAAAGAGAAAATATGTTAAAAGAAGGAGTTTCATCAGTAAATATGAGAAAATTAAGAACAAGTGCCGGAGATAAAGTTACTTCAGACGCAAAAGAAGTTGCCTTGGCGGCTATTTATGGAACAAAATATAAAATTGCATTGAACCATCCAATCATTGATGACCATGGAGTGTTTAATCACAGAGCTTTGAATAATACATTGTCATTTGAAATAACTTTAGCAGAAAGTAAAGATATCACTATCACATCAGATACTTCAAAGGCTTATACATATTCACTTTCAAACATTGAGTTAGAATATCAGTGCATCTACAGCGATCAACTTGCGAAAAATGCACTTTATGCTTATGCCAGTAAAGGATTTTATTATGAAAATGTGCTTTTGCATAAGACAATTACAATTAAAAAAGATAGTGATACAGTTATTAATGAACATATTAATATTCCAAGGAGAAGTATGTCTGGCATTTTAATGTTATTCATAGAACCATACACTGTTGGTGCAAGAGATTCTGAAAAGTTTGTTTATCCATCCTTAACAGAAGTATCAGTTAATAATAATAATAATAATAATAATAATTTAATATTTCTATAGCGCACGGTCCATAGGAAGATGCTCCCGTGCGCTTTACAATGATAGATATGATTTTAAAAGAAATTATTTACAATATAAGAATACACACATACAACAATACATTTAAATATATAGCCTAGGGTGCTAGTAATTACAATTTAAAATTTAATTTATTTTAGGTAATTATAATTTATAAAGAAAAGAAAATAGTATATTACTTATGAACTTCAATATGTATATATCTACAGATAAAAATATTAAAAATAATAATAGTAATTTGAGTCTATGGTAGTTCATATGCTTTTTTAAACAAAAATGTTTTAAGCAGTCTTTTGAAAGATAATAGGCTTTCGGTATGGCGTATTTCATGGGGCAGATTGTTCCAAAGTGATGGTGCTGCAATTTCGAAGCTGCGGTCGCCAAGAGTGCGCAGTGATTTGTATCTAGGAGGCTGGAGTAGGAGTTCACCGGTTGACCTGAGATTGTATCTGGAAGCTCTTTGTAATGTTATAAGTTCACGTAAATATGTTGGAGCTATTCCATGTATGACTTTATAAGTGATCAGCAGAAATTTGAACTCAACACGGTATTTAATCGGTAACCAGTGTAGTTGTATTAACGATGGAGTGATATGGTCAAAGCGGCCAACCTTACAAATGAGTCTTGCAGCTGTATTTTGGACTCGCTGTAGTTTTTGTAGCTCGCAGGCAGGAATACCATATAGAGTGCTGTTGCAGTAATCAAGGCGGCTTGTAATAAAGGCATTGACCAGTGTCCGAGTGTCGTCGAAGTTTAGAAATTTTCTGATTTTCCTGATGTTATGGATATGGAAATAGGCAGCTCTGCATGTTTTGTTAATAAAAGTGTCCATTTTAAGTTGATCGTCGAACCAACATCCTAAGTTTTTAACAACGGAAGATGACGATACAGTGACATTACCCACGCAAAGAGAATCAATGTTGACTTTCTGTAGTTGTTGCCGAGTACCTATTACAATAAATTCAGTTTTGTCGTCGTTGATTTTTAGTCGATCAGTTAACATCCATCTTTTAATGTCAGTGATGCAAGCTTGCATAGCTGCAATAGCATTGTTTGTATTTTGTAGGTCTGGTTTGAACGAGATGTAGAGTTGAGTATCGTCGGCATAGGCATGTACTTGTGGAAGGTGGCGTTCTACAATAGCAAATAACTTGCTGGCGTATAAGATAAACAACAATGGGCCAAGGCAGGACCCTTGAGGCACACCAAACTTAGAGTTGAACTGTTTTGATGTATGACCATCAACAGTCACTGACTGAGTCCGGTTGGACAAGTAAGAATGGAACCAAGTAAGTACTTGACCAGAAATACCAAAGTCAGAGTTTAGGCGATGAAGTAAAGTTGAGTGGTCGACTATGTCAAAAGCAGCACTTAGATCTAAAAGAACCAGAAGAGTGAGATGCTGTCTGTTCATATTCACCAATATGTCGTTCTTTATACGTAGAAGTGCAGTTTCCGTGCTGTGATATTCCCGGTAGGAAGACTGAGCTTTTGGGTACAGGTTGTGCCTGGTAAGATGATCATGAATTTGGTTGACGACGGCGCGTTCAGCAAGCTTAGAAACAAATGTGAGGTTACTGATCGGTCGTAGATTGGAAAAGACGTGTTCTGCATTTGGTTTTTTGAGCCTTGGTTGAATGTCAGCGTGTTTCCAGCTATCAGGAAAGTACCCAGATTGGAGAGAAAGATTGATCATTTTCGTAAGAACTGGAAGTAAAACATCTAAGCAGTTGCAAACCAATGATGTTGGCATAGGATCTTGAGAGCAAGATTTCTTGGTGGACTTGGCAATTAATTTCGAGACATCTTCCTCGGAAAGGGTGTGAAATGTATTGAAATTTACAGTTGATTCAGAGGTGATACAATATGGTGTCATAGGAGTATCAACACTGACAGCTTCACGATCTAAATCAGCACGGATGACATCAATCTTCTGGACAAAGAAGTTTCCAATATCATCAGAGAGCTGAGCACTGTTGTTGTTGTAGTTAGGGAAGTTGAGCTCAGTTTCATGACAAAAGAGGGTTTTTGCTGACTTAAATAGCTTGCGAGGATCTTGATTGTTTTCCTGTATAAAGTTGGTATAGTATTCTTTCCGAGCCTTTTTCATCTCATAAGTTGCCTTGTTCTTTGTAGCTTTGTAAAGTAGAAAGTCATTATGAAGTTTTGTTCTTCTCCACTTCCTTTCTGCACGTCGTTTTTCTTTTTTAGCTGTTTTGATATCTTGGTTAAACCAAGGTACGATTGGTCGTTTTGTTATTGTTTTCTTGATTACGGGTGCATGTCGATCTAATGCTGACGATAAGGTGTCGTTGTAGCAGTTAACTAAGGTGTTGAGTTCGAGTGGCTTGTTGTTGCATAATTCTGATTTTGATATTTCATCTTGCAAAGTCTCTATGTTAATAGACTTTAATTTCCTATAAGATATCTGTGACTTTTTGTCAAATGTAGGTTTGTCTACTTGAACATTGCAATGTACTGGCAGATGATCAGAAAATAGGTGGTCAGTCCAGGGTGGAGATATAGATAGTTCGTCGGAGTTCCTGGTTATAACAAGATCCAGTGTATGGCCACTGATATGTGTAGGGATGTTCACATGTTGAGTTAAGTCCATGCTATTTAGTAGCTCGAGAAATCGTACTGCAGCAGGATCGTTGGCGACATCTACGTGGATATTGAAATCACCCATGATTATGAGTTTTTCAGTGCAGAGTACAACTGATTCCAAGTATTCGGCAAACTCAGCAATAAAGGTGTTTGTTGTTACAGGGTGAGCCTCGGAGTAAGGTGGTCTATAAACGATAATCAGATGAATCCGTAGGTTTCCAGATGTTACTTTCCATTCAGAAAATTCAAATGACGGGAATTGGCCACAGGCATGTTGGTTGACGACTAGACACTCTCTAAATAGTATTCCAGTTCCACCGCCACGGCGTCCTGAACGTGGATAATCTAAGAGGGTATACCCTATGGGAGTACAAGACACCCTTGCTGCAGACTCGTTCTCGTGCAGCCATGTCTCTGTGATTGCAGCAATGTCCGGTTTGTAGTCACAGATATAATCGGTGAATTCAGCGGCTTTATTGTTCAATGATTGAGCGTTGATTGTGCAGAGGCGAAGATAACTTGGTCGATGAGTTGGAGCAATATCACAGCGACGTATAGGTATCAAGTTGTTCGCGTTTCGTGTGTTTATTAGAGGAAAGCGGTTATTATTGCAGTTATAGCGATTTGACACTACCACAGGAATCCCAATAGACCGTGAGTAGTAGTTTGATGACTGTAAGTGAACATTTGTTAAATTTGATGGAATTTTTGTTCTTTCACAAGTCTTTGGTGATGCATGGCGCTTTAGATGTTGTTGAATAACAGAGTGTTCATTAGCATTCACTGGGCCAGGATTAAGTTTAAACACCAAGTCACCTTCAAGCGTGCAGTTAAAAGTTGCAGACGCGTTGGAGTAATAAGCACAAGGGCGTTTGTTTCTTTTTATCTTGAGGTGTATAAATAACACACATTCCAATGGAAATTTGTACTTGAATACTTGAATAACTCGAATACGATGAGACAATAGCTTGTGGACAATGGTTATTGTGTTGTTTAAGGCTACATTAGCAATGCAAATTTTGTAGTATTGACGGCATGCCAAATAAACTTTACAGCAAAGGAATGAAAAAGACTGATTTTTGGGACGCGGTAGTTAGAAAAATGGGTATAACAGATAACATAACTCAGAAAGACTTTTATGATAATAAGTTTGCACTGTGGGTGGATCTGAGAACTCATCCTTCAGATCAACTACATGGAGGTGGGCTGTTGTTAAATTCCACTAAAGATGGTGTAAAGTTGGAAATAAAAAGAACGGCGACGGGCAGTGGAAATGTAAATTGTTATGTATTTGTTGTGGCCGATGCAGTTATGGAAATAGAAAACTCAAACTTGAAAGCAATAATTTATTAAAATATAGATGGACGAATTAAAAACCAAAATTCCTTTTCACTGTATTATTACAGGGCCCACAAACTGCGGCAAGACACAATATCTTATAGAGAAATTAAGAAGTACTTACAGATTTGTATTTGAAAATATAATTCTAATTTGTCCTACTTATGTTAGAAATAAAACTTACCATGGTTTTGCAAATGGCGACAAAAGATTTATAGTTTTATGCCCGCCGCTGGAAGAAGATGAAATTAATAATCTTTTAGAAGATATTGAGATAGTTTTCTCTGGCACAAAAACTCTTGTCATATTAGATGACTGTGCATTTACAAAAGATTTAAAACAAAGATCAAATAGATTTATAAGTTTGGCATTTAGCGGTCGGCATCAGAATATTTCTTTATATGCTCACACAACAGCTAACATCTATCTCCAAATAAAATGGCTAACCAAACTCTTTTTGATGAATTTGCTGGTGATCTTTCTCCAGAGGTGAAAAAAGAATTTAAAAATATATTGTCAGAAAAATATTCAAGAGTTTGTTTTTGTCTTAGGCATCCTTATTTGGCTTATGTTGAAATTCCTAGTATATAATGACATCCATACTTGAGCAGTTTGAAACAGAAGAAACAACAATTCCAACAACAGCAATTGTGGAAAAAAAGAAAACAAAAAGAAAAACAACTCCAACAGCCAATTCTGCTGAAGTCGAAGAAAAAAGAGAACAACTTTCTATACTTGCTGTGCTTGGGACAATAGAAGAGTATACAGGAGTTAAATTATCTCTTGGCGAAGTTAAAAAATTATCCCCAGCAGATGTAGAAAAGTATCACAACAGATACCAGGTGAAGATGGGAACTATGGTTTCAGGAAGTCTTGTTAATATGACTTTGGAAGGAACGACTGAAGTTTTAAATTATTTTCTACCCATTGATGACAAGAAAGAGCTTTGTAAAGACCTGAAGAAAAATGAACTTCTTAAGCAGGAGCTTGACAGCGTTGCCGGCTATACAATTTTAAAAGGTGGAAGATTTGTCGCACTTGGAAGTGGTCTTTTACAAGTTGTTAAGCATTTGAAATTCTCTTCAGCAGCTGTTGAGCAAAGTTCTCAAGACTCTTTAGCATCTCTTGAGCAGAGTGCTTAAGAAAAAAAAAATATTTTATATATATGTCCTCAGAGGAAAATCAAAAGGAAGAGCAAATTACAGTTGAGCCCGAACAAAAAGTTGAAAAGATCAAAGACCCAAAAAAGGTGGCTGCGGGAAAGCGACTAGCAGAATATCATAAGAAGGCAAAAGCTGCTTTGAAGGAATCTAAAGAAACAAAAGATGATTATTCTTCATCTTGGTTTCCAGATATAAGTTTTGGGACTGCTGTTGGAATAGTTGGAATTGGTTTAACCGCTGCTGATCTTTATTTTAGATTTAAAAAAACAACAACTCCAGAAAAAAAAATAAACCAAATTTGGAGACAATAAAAGAAGAACCAAAATTAGTTAAAAATAAATCCTTCATGGAATAAGTTTTATCTGGGATTCAATCGGTTCCTTTTAGTTCTCTGATAACCTGAGTTTCAAATATTCTTTTTATACAGGCTTCACAAAATTTCTCTTCAAAATCGTCAAATTCTTCTTTTATTTTTGCCATTTTACAAATAACACATTTGTAATATTCAAATTTTATATCGTACTTTTTGAGATCATCCATATATAATGTGAAATATTATAATATATACAGCCTCGAGGTTGAATACTCCATTTAAGACCCACCCCTCCCCTATTGATTTTGCAAACTGAGCTACCACCCCTCCCCTATTGATTTTGCCAAGGTGATGACGTCATCACTTCCCTCCCCTCCCCTCCCCTCCCCTCCCCTCCTAGTAGTAGAGAGGGGGCTGCATATTAATTTTTTAATAATATTTTTTATTATTTTTTTTAGAGTGCGTTATGAGTTCATATCGGCCTCTCTATACTACTGAAATGGAGGTCAGCCGGCCCGAGCAGAAATGGATGTACATGCATGATATAAAAACTGATGGCGAGTTGTTTGTACGACTTCGCTGAAAGGGAGGCATTCAGCAAGAAAAAGTAGAGAAAGGATTTGTAAGGATGTGTTTGTAAGAGAATTCCAGAATCACTGAAATATTAACGACAAGAAAGAAACGACTTATTTCCGCAGTTCCTTTGTGTCGTGCAAGCTTTTCTTCTACACAGCGCGAAGCGGTGAGGTCAATGTTACAAGTCGAAAAAATAATTTACTTCACGGACGACTCACGGATGCCAATGTGTTAAATCTGAAGCCAAGAAAATGAAGAAAGCTGATACAGCCAGCAATATAGCAAACGGTAGCAACACAGACACACAGAGAGCATTGATGAGACAAGGGAACAACACGAGTTCCAATCTTCGAATGTATTTACTAGTTACAATGTTGCTAAGTCTCTGCTTATTACATGACTTTGATGCAGCAGAGAAATAGCACAACGGCTAGCAGAGAGATATGACTGTATTTTTATCACTTGTTAAGATGTTTATGACTGTACGAAGATGTTCGAAAAGCTCAAGAAAGGGAAGAAATCAGAGATTATTGGATTGTGCAGTCAGACTTACAAACATGAATTATAGGCAGTATTATGAAACAATTATTACGAGAGGTCAATAATGAAATTTTGAGCGAGGACCGCAACAACTATAAATTGTCAGAACAGATGATGTTGATATGTAAACTTGTGATTTAAATATGTAACGATCAATACTGGAAATGAATAATATTATGTATCACCCGGAGTAAAATAGCTTTCTTGACCCTTAAACTATGTAATTCAATCATGTATTTGATGTAAATCTCAGTATGTTGAGTGGTGTTGATTGATGTTTGGCATGAAATTTAATGCAAGGCTCTCTCTGATTGGTTGAAGCACTGTTTACAAAATATTACCAAATCTAGTTATGAACCGGACTGGAGAAAGGATTTGTAAGGATGTGTTTGTAAGAGAATTCCAGAACTGAAATATTAACGAGATAAAAGAAACGACTAATTTCCGCAGTTCCTTTGTGTCGTGCAAGCTTTTCTTCTACACAGCGCGAAGCGGTGAGGTCAATGTTACAAGTCGAAAAAATAATTTACTTCACGGACGACTCATTTAGATAAAGGATGCCAATGTGTTAAATCTGAAGCCAAGAAAAGGAAGAGAGCTGATACAACCAGCAATATATAAACGGTAGCAACACAGACAGCATTGATGAGACAAGGGAACAACACGAGTTCCAATCTTCAAATGTATTTACTAGTTACAATGTTGCTGAATGTCTCTGCTTATTACATGACTTTGATGCAACAGAGAAATAGCACAACGGCTAGCAGAGAGATATGATTGTATTTTTATCCCTTGTTAAGATGCTTATGACTGTACGAAGATGTTCGAAAAACTCAAGAAAGGGAAGAAATCAGAGATTATTGGATTGTGCAGTCAGACTTACAAACATGAATTATAGGCAGTATTATGAAACAATTATTACGAGAGGTCAATAATGAAATTTTGAGCGAGGACCGCAACAACTATAAATTGTCAGAACAGATGATGTTAATATGTAAACTTGTGATTTAAATATGTAACGATCAATACTGGAAATAAATAATATTATGTACCACACGGAGTAAAATAGCTTTCTTGACCCTTATATGTAATTCAATCATGTATTTGTTGAAAATCTCAGTATGTTGAGTGGTGTTGATTGATGTTTGCCATGAAATTTAATGCAAGGCTCTCTCTGATTGGTTGAAGCACTGTTTACAAAATATTACCAAATCTAGTTATGAACCCGACTGCTTACGCTTTTCTCGTGCCTAGCAGCCTCCCGCGTGCATCCAGAACTGAATATTTAACAAATAACTAAGGCTCAGCCGTGGTTTATACTGTGATAACTGTACGATGGGCTCATGAAAACACGAGAAAAAGTCTAAAGCCACGAGCGTATAATAATAATAATGTGTTTTTTATATAGCGTCAATTTCACAAGGTTCAACAACGCTTTACATAAAGAGTAAACTTAACTTAGACGAAAAAAAAAGATATCAATACGTTATCAATTTTAATAATATAAAAATCAGTATGCTTAAAATCTGTTTATGTGTTTTCTTAAACTATAAAAATTTCAAAGTACTCGAAATGTGCATGAAAACTTCAATTAAGAAATGTATATATTAATTAATCATGATTTTTTAAAAGTTTTGTTGAAAAGCCAGGTTTTCAGATTTTTTTTGAAACTAGTTATTGATTTACTACTTCTAATATCAGTTGGAAGAGAATTCCACAACTCTGGAGCAGCATAAGAGAAGGCTCTTTTACCATAATGGCTCTTTGCAATTTTCAACTCAGAAGGTGATGTAGTTGAAAAGGAAATGTAAAGTTGTGTATCATCAGCATATAGGTGATAGTCAATATTGTGCTTATGTATGATGTCAACAATTGGTGAAATGTATAAAGAAAAAAGTATTGGACCGAGAATTGAGCCTTGAGGAACACCACAGTTTAATGGGTAAGAGTTAGAAGCTGTTCCTTCAATGTCAACATTAAAATGCCTTCCGCTTTGGTATCTCTGATACCAAATCTCAAAAGCCTGTCCAACAATATCTGGTGGTCCACTGTATCAAAGGCAGCGGATAGGTCTAAAAGAACAAGAAAAACTGATTTATCCTTATCAATAGCAGACAAAAAATCATCATAGATCTTTAAAAGAGCAGTTTCAACACTATGTTGCTTTTTGTAGGCTGACTGAAGTGTAACATTTAGGTTGTTTTTATTAAGATGATTATTAAGTTGAAATGCAACAACTTTTTCTATTGCTTTAGAAAGAAATGTCAAATTAGAAATAGGCCTGTAGTTAAAAAGATCTTCACAGGACAAGTTCGATTTTTTAAGTTGAGGTCGTACGGTTGCTTGCTTTAACGATGATGGAATATACGCCGTCGATAAAGATAAATTGACAGTCTTAGTAACAGTCGAAAGTAAGTGAGAACCACACATTTTTAAAAGTTTTCCCGGAATAGGATCAAGCGTACAGGATTTTGATAATAAAGGAGATATAAGTTCAGGCACATTTTCTGCAGAAACTTGTTCGAATTTTGTGAGGTTTGAGTCAGCAACCTCAACTAAAGTATCTTCAATATTGGAAGTCTCATCAAAATTGCTATGAATCACATTTATTTTGTCAATAAAATATTGCGCAAATGCATTTGCAAGATATTTTGGAGATGGCGCTGAAGGCAAGACCTTTTGCGTTTTAGTGTGGACCATTTTCTCAAAAGTAGAAAAAAGAACCCTTTGATTTGACTCATTCTCATTAATGATGTTTTCAAAATATTTGGATTTAGATTTTTCAATTAGTTATCAGAGTATAAACCACGGCTGAGCCTTAGTTATTTGTTTTATTACATAGAAAAACTGGATTTTTTCAACAAAAACTACGAAACATCGTTGACCTTGAAAATTTTCATGTTGACGAATGTGCGATATTACAAGCGATCTGATTGGCGGTTTAAAAATAAAGTCGTTTGCTGATTGGTTAGAAGCAAAAAGATGAGTTGTGGCTTGCTCAAGGTTGTAACAGTGATGCTTTGCAAGAAATTGTGAACAGGCATGCATTGCGGGATGTGCGGTGTGCAAGTGTTTACATGTGAGACGAGTAAGTTGTCAGAGAGTGTTTGCAAGATTAAAAGCCTTTAAAATCATCAATTTTTGAGTGTTTACAATTGGCGACCACGCCAGGACTAGAAGAATTAACTGGAGTTTCGACAAGGATCGATTTAAAGGCTTAAAAGGTTGTGAATTGGAAAAAAATACAAGATTTGTTCGTCATCACAACCCACGTGGTCGAGGAAATCATGGCTGAAAACGTCGCTGAAAACACCGCTGAGGGCCACGAAATTCAAGAAAATAGAGAACAACTAACTCCATGGTCAACGGTCTTTGTAGAGGAGCTCGACGTTTTGTCTGAAGAAGATTTAACGAGAAGATTCGATCTCGAAAAAGAAAAAGTCGATCGACTCGCGGACGAAGGCAGTGTCGACATAAATGAGCCAGTCGCAAACTTCTTGAAGATTATAAGTAATTTTTCCACGCTTTGTATGGCCATGGCTATGCACTACAGTGCGAAAGGAAGATATTTGAAAACCCTGAGCTCCGATTTAAGTGACGAAATCGAGGAAATGCGTAAAGAAAGGGAAGTTTTGATTCATAACAACCAAGCGATCGCAAGTGAACGTCGAGACAAAGATAAAAAGCTAGAAGAAGAGAGGATTTCGCTAAACAAGTGTCTAAGACAAACCAAGGAAGACCTTCAAGCAACAAGGCAAAGGAATCTCGAGTTGTGTGCCGACCTCAAGGAGAAGGAAACGGAGATTAAAGCCCTAGAAATGAAAGTTCGACAATTATCGATTACTGAAGGCGAATCGACTAATCGGGAAATATCTATGGAGGATACTCGCACGAAGAAAGGCCTCCCTTCTGACTGGTCTAAAATTTGTAAAAATTTGACGCCATTCAACCCAGAAGTACGACCCAACGCCGGTGTTGAGGATTTCCTAGCAACTTTGAACAGTAGACTGAGTGTGCGAGAGCCCCCATACAGTGATGCTGAAAAATTATCGATTCTGAAAATGGTAGTGGAAGGGTCCGCTAGTGTACAGATCCAGAGTTATCCAAATGAGCTACAAAGTAATTACCAAAGACTTTGCGAGCAGCTTGAGAGAGATTTTGGTAAGTTCTCCTGTCAGGAAGCAGCAATCGAGGCTTTAAGAGGCAAAGAAGGTAAACAAAGACCATCGGAAACACCCAGCGAGTTCCGTCGGCGACTACAAAGATTGTTAAAGAAGGCTTTTGGAAGCAACTTCCAAGGAAAGAATGATGTGCAACTAAGACTTGCCTTTGTTGATGGTCTCCAAACTCACATTCGACAGCAACTTGAGGCATTAGCCATAAATGATTTTGATGACCTTGTGGCAAAAGCAGAAATTTTCCATCACAAGAAGTCACGCGTCAAGGAGTTTCAGTTGTGTGAAATGAGAAGCAGACCTCCTTTGAACCTTGAGGGTGCACACAGGTACCCAGACAAACGAACATGGTCAAAGCCTAGAGATGACTTTAGAAGACAGAGAAAGGGGGATTGCTTTCGCTGTGGAGAGGCAGGACACCATGCCAGAGAATGCCAGAACACACCAAGTAGTGTCGCCACAGGAAGCCCAACACCGATTACTCAGAACCAAACTGCCCAGTCGTCCACTTTACAACCCAAGCACAATGATTTTCTTGATTATTTAAAGAAAGTCATTGAAGGATATGAGTAACAGACAACAACTGTCAATAACATGCCTATGAATGAACAACAACCAGCTCAACCTTCACAGTGATTTGAGTCAACAGCCCCCATAGTTGAAAATAAGCATCCTGAAACTGATCCGACACATGAGGTGAAAGATAACACAGATGATTTAAAGGATCTGATGTCTGGAGAAGCTAACTCTGATATGCAAGGTAAACTTATATCTAGTATTGATGAATCTAGTAGTGATGACATAGATAGTGGAAAGCTTGAGAGAACACTGTCTGTTGATGAGAGACTGCCGGAGACAAGTCATACTAGGAGTTTACAAGTAGAGTTGAGTGAGGAAGACATTGATCCCATGCAAGAGGGAAGTGAAAATAATGACTGTGTGTCTGATGATTCTAGGAGCTTTGATTTTCCCACGGGAGGGGGGCTGTCCTCATTTCACTGTAACCATAGAAACAAGCATTGATGTGAATGCAGTATTAGACTTAGGAGCAGAAGCCACTGTTATAACCAAGGAATTATTTGAACAGTTGTTGTTGAACAATCCAAACTTACAGTTGATTGATGGGTGTGCTAAGATGTACAACGCAAGTAATGGAAGAGTCAAAACATATGGAAGATGTTGGCTGAATTTGAAATTTGGAACTAGGGTGATCAGGTACCCAGTTTATGTATGTGATATTAGTAGCCCAATGTTGATTGGTGCTGATGTTTTATGGAGATTATCATGTGTCATTGATTTATTCAATGGTGTTCTGAGAAGTTGTACAAAGGAAGTGACACCCTTCGCTCAAGAGTGGAAAGGAGTAAACACTGTTCAAGTGACACCTCAAGTGTGTGATGTCGAAATACTAGAGACGGTGACTGTTCCTAAGTTAACAGATGCACTGCGCGTTAAGATGCGAGTAGCTCGGAATCAAGATGTTGATGGAAAGGATGGAACAGTGCATGCTTCAGCTAGTCTGATTGCATTAGGACTTGAAGTTATTGATTGCATTGTTTCAACACGAAGACCATGGTTTTGGATTTATGTAAGAAATGTACAACACAAAGACATTGTCCTGCAAAAAGGAAAGAGGATTGGTAAAGTGATTGCTTTAGATGCTCCAACATTCGACACTAGTATATTAGTCATTGGAGACAAGTTTCAACAAGAGAACAGCTCAGAATTATCACCTGATGACTCTGATCATACACCTGAGTGGTTAAAAGTAAACAATACCACTGGAACATTTCACATAAAGAGACTTGAATTTCAAGACAGACCTTTAAGAAGTGAAGAGATCGACTGTTGCTATGCAGACCCTACAGGATTGACAGTTAAGCTGAAGAGTACAGAGTCGGTTGTGGAGAAGACGGTGAATGTTGTGAAGCAATCTCAGTGCTATGATGATGAAGTAGATAAAGCTGAAGAACAGATGGAAATTGGCCAGAGCTCAGCAGAGGAAGTAAACATAGAAGAGCAGATAGAGGATGCAGTAAAAAGGGCTGAAGCAGCAGATGAAAAACAGAAGGAACAATTGTTGAACTTGTTGTTAGAATTCAAAGGAACATTTACCAAGGGCAAGAATGATGTTGGTTGTACCACTCTCCATGAAGTTGAAATACCCATTGACAATGACGGTGAGCCAATTTATACTAAACAATATAAAATACCATGGACTGCTTATGATAGCTTGAAAAGCATAATTGCAGAACTTGAATCAAACCAAATTATTCGCCCATGTAACAGTACATACAATTCTCCAGTATGGCCTGTCCTAAAAACCAATGGGACATGGAGAATGTGTATAGACTTTAGGAATCTGAACCGCAAGGTACCTATATCTAGATGGCCAATGGGGGACATTGACTACTCCCTGTCGAGGTTGAAAAAGTCTACATTCTTTACAACTCTTGATGTTGCTAATGGTTTCTGGACAATACCCGTCAATGAGAAAGATCAACATAAATTAGCTTTCACTTTCGATGATACACAATATGCATGGACTCGATTACCATTCGGCTATGTCAATAGCCCTGCTGAATGGAACATTTTCTTACACAAGGTATTACCAGACATACGTGATAGACACCTGTCATTGTTTGTTGATGATGTCTTAGCCAATAGTGATGACTGGGATGAACACTTAAGTCAATTAAGATATGTATTGGAACAGTTTGCAAAAGCTAGCATCAAAGTCCCTCTCCGTAAATGTTGCTTTGCAAGATCATCAGTTGATTATTTAGGATACCATCTATCTTCTGAGGGAATTTCACCACAGACAAAGAAAACACAAGTGATTCTGAACATACAAGACCCAAAGAATCAGACACAGCTTCGCAGTCTCCTAGGAACAATAAATTTCTATAGAAGATTTATAAAAGACTATGCTAAAATTACAGAACCATTGACAAAACTTCTTCGCAAAGGTGTGGAGTGGAAATTTGGAGACACTGAACATCAAATATTACAAGAACTTAAATCCCAACTTTGTCAAGCACCTGTACTTGGTTACCCACAATTCTTTGCAGGAGCTGAGTTTATTGTTGAAACAGCATGTTCTGACAATGCTATGAGTGCAGTTCTCTTACAACTGCAAGATGGTGTACCCAGAGTGATATCATATGCAAGCAAAGGTTTATCAACTGCAGAGAAACTTTATGGTGAGTGTGAAAAACATTGTTTTACAGCCACTTGGGCTATTTTACATTTCAAACCTTACTTATGTGGTCACCATGCTATTGTCAAAACTTCACACCACCCAGTAACATTTCTTGCAAACAAGAATAGTGAATTATCATCTCGTGTTGGTAAATGGGCCCTCGTTTTGCAAAGCCAGTCATTTGAAGTACAGTATAAGAAAAATTCCAACATGAAACATGTTGAAGGATTAGCAGATTTGCATAACTGTAGCATAGACGCTAAAAACTCAGACAATGGTGACTTAAACGTTAAGCGACACCATAAGTGGGAAGCAGAACTGTGTGAGAACATAAAATGTGTGTATGCAGACGGTTGCTCATTCACTGATGAAAATCAACAAATCAAAGCTGGTGCTGGAGTATACTGGCCCAATAAGGAATACAACAATTACAGTCAAGGATATTCACTTGGTAAGCAAACTTCACAATATGCTGAATTAGCTGCTGCCTTTATTGCTTTAACACAAGCTATTGACATGAATCTCAGTGAAGTAATTTTGTGTACTGACTCGGAGTACGTAGTAAAAACTTTCCTGGAGTATCTACCAAGATGGAAAGGTTCGATGATGTTAAATAGCAAAGGAAAACAAGTAAAGAATGCAAATATTATTTCAGCTATTGAATTGTTGACCAATAAATCGTGTATGGATGTTTATTGGAAAAAGATGAAAGGACATTCTCAAATGAATGGTCATGATAAGGATGGCAATAATTATGCGGACAGTCTTGCAAAAGATGGAGCCAAAAATGGGCTGGAGTGGGAAATGGACCCCGTGCTTGTTCCAGAGGGTGTCCAATATGTGAGGACAATAACAACAAATCAAAATCAAAGTTTGAATGATGGAATAACTGGAGATGAATTAAGCTCAAACTCACCTGCAACATACAGCTTCTATCCTACGGAACCTAGTGAGGATCTTGTCCAAGCACAGGATAGTGATTCTGACCTTGGCCCTTTGAAACAATTGTTGGAGGGCAAAGTAACTGAACTCTCAGATGAAATATTAAAGAACAATAGAGAATTACGGTTGATGTACAAAAGGAAGGAATCCTTCACCGTCGAAAAGGGATTGTTGATGTTCATCGAAGAACAAGAGGGTTGCTCATGGAGGTATGTTGTTATACCCAAATCATATCGTGATTTGTTTATTTGGTACGTGCATGACCATCCAACTTCTGGACATCGAGGAATTGACATAACTTACAAAATTGCTGCTCAATCAGCCTTTTGGATAAACATGTTTACAGACATCAAGGACTATGTACAACGTTGTATTGTTTGTTGCCATCATTTGCCCAAGAGGTGCCTCTACAAGGCACCATTGAGACCAAGGTTAACGCTGTCACCATGGAGCCATGTAATGATCGACTTTGTTGGTCCCCTGGTTAAAAGCGCCAGAGCCAACCAATACTGTCTAGTACTTGTTGATTTGTTTTCAAAGTATGTTGAAGCACTACCTACCCGCAATATGGAAGCAGAGACTGTAGCAAAAATGCTAGTACTTCATGTTTTTAGTAGATGGGGTCTACCAACCAAAATGTCTTCGGATCAAGGGACACACTTTACAGCCAAAGTCATTCAAGAACTATGTAAAATGCTTGAAATTAAACAAAACTTTCATATATCATGGCATCCCGAGTCAGGGGGAGCCGTAGAAAGAACCAACAAGACTATTATGGAAATACTGAAGCAATATGTTAAAGGATCAGGTAAAGACTGGGACCAACACCTTCCACTTGTACTGATGGCTATGAGATCAACACCCCATAGTACTACTGACGTCTCACCACATGAAGTCATGACGGGACGGCGGATGATACTTCCTCACCACTTAGTCTTTGCCTACCCAGAGGCAGCCGGTGGACATGACTCAGAATACTCATATGTAATTGAGTTACAAGAAAACTTGAGACATACATTTGCCTTTGTGAGGGAAAATCTTGAAGCAGCTGCCAAGGTGAATAAGAACATTTATGACAGAAGAGCTACCACAAAAGAGTATAATATTGGCGACAAAGTGTTCTACTTCAAGTTTGCTAACATGAAGAAGAAAAGGAAAAAGTTTCTCCCTTGCTGGAGTGGTCCCTTCAAAGTTACAGACAAAGCCTCATCAGTAACATACCAAATCAATGTTAACGGTAAGAAGAAATGGGTCCACACTAATCAACTAAGACCATACTTTGGGCCAGCTCCACAGCACAGTGCAAGCTCTTGTAGTACAGCAATACCAACCATTTCAAGTATTCCATCATTAAGCACAGAAGATACTGAAGTAGAAGAACCTACATATTCTGATGACCAAGATAGTTATGCAGTTGAATCAACACAAGAACAGCCCACCAGCAATAAAGCCAAGAAAACCAGAGAAGGTCACATTGATCAAGGAAACATCATCCAAGCAAGAACCCGTAGTGCACATAAGAAATGAAAGAACACAGCATGAACACTTGTGACTAAAAAGGAAACTTTATTTGAACAATGACATTTTGATACATTTTACATTTAATGTTAATATTTTTACATTGTTTTGTTAACTCTCATTGTATAGTTGGAAGGAACACTCAGGGGAGGACCCCATGGAGTTCCTTCAGAGGGATTGTAACAGTGATGCTTTGCAAGAAATTGTGAACAGGCATGCATTGCGGGATGTGCGGTGTGCGAGTGTTTACATGTGAGACGAGTAAGTTGTCAGAGAGTGTTTGCAAGATTAAAAGCCTTTAAAATCATCAATTTTTGAGTGTTTACAAGGTCAAGAAAATTCATTCACTCCACTGAAATACTGCATGTAAAGTTTTGCTTTAGACTCGTCCAAAACTGTCAAAGCATGTGATTTTCGATCAAGAAACCACCCTAACTAATTGTTAAAAGTCAAAACTGGCTTAAAAAGAAATGCAAAGCATGAAAACAGCCTGAGGAAAGACAATACTGAAATCTGGCAGATTTACCATGAAGCGAAAAAATGTTTGTTCAATTCATCATTAATGGTTTACAACTGTAAAAAAAAAAAAAAAAAAAAACAGCCAAGCCATGAAGCTAAACGAGAAGTCAAATACATTCACAATCACTTGACTAGTCTATCGAGGAAAAGACACAGGGATGTTGTACGAAGGGATTTCATACTGTTCATAGTGAATGAAATTATCGTC
Organism: Diadumene lineata; assembly: GCA_918843875.1. Classification (NCBI taxonomy): domain Eukaryota; kingdom Metazoa; phylum Cnidaria; class Anthozoa; order Actiniaria; family Diadumenidae; genus Diadumene; species Diadumene lineata. The sequence continues at coordinate 336,187 of CAKKNV010000001.1, read as the reverse complement.
CACCTTAGCTTGCAACCACGAGGTCTGTCAGTGTTGAACTAAAGAAGCATTCTGTCGTGCGAATATGAACACTTTTTCATTATGAAAGGACAGTCATTTCACCTCCAAAGTCATGTTTTAGCTATCTCTACCCGATAGAACAGTTCTCTATATAGGTTTATTTTTGCATCATTTTTTTTTAAATGGTGAAAAGAAAGTTGAAAGTAAAGCGAGTCGGAGACTCAAGAAATGTACAGTTATGACTCCTAAGTACACGCATAAAGCTCATATCAGAAGGAGAAAGGTTAGTTTTACAGTTTTGAAATGACTTAAACATTGTTTTTCGAAATTATGCTTACGTCGGACTCGGTAATAGCCTGAGTATTTGTTTCTGAAAGGTTAAATATTTTGCTGTAAAGTCGTGTACTATTTCTATTTTTGTCTCATTGGTGAAGTTTTTTTCGGGTGAATTTTTTTTATTTATCATTTTTAGTAAGATTTATTAGTTGACTTAAATTATTGTGTTTCTCATTTTTTCTGTACAATATTTGTAGACTAAAATGTATTTTTGAAGTAATAAAATATGGATTTTGATCAAACTTTCATTGTGTAGTATTTGTGTAGTTATTTTGAAAGTCACTTGTTACCATAGTACCGTGGTTTATACTCTGATAAACCACGCTTCCTGAACCAATCAAAACGCTTGTTAGAATGAATCTATGTAATAAACGTATTTAAATAAATTGTTTGAAAATCTCCCTTTAAATAAGCAAGAAAGCTTTTTGTGAAAGCGGGATGTAAAATTGATACCATGCGAGGAGAGGACTTTTGTTTTAATTTTCTGTCTTCCGTTGGGAGAGAGTTAAAAAATTCCTCTGCTCGCAGGGTAGAAAATTGAATAAAACTTCATTAATTCATTAATTAATTCATTCATTCATTTATCCACCCATCCATCCATTCATTCATTCATTTATTCATTCATTCATTTCCTAGTTACCTATTATGAAAAAAGTTAAGAAAGAGAAAAATACATTGTTGGATAAATAGCAAAGCAGACAAGCAAGAAGGAAGCAAGCGAGAAAGTAAGGAAACAGTTTGTTTTCTTGTCGTTTGTTTCGTGATGTTTTTGCTATATATAATTTGTTTGTAGTAATTGGACGGGCTTTCTTTGGTGAAATCACTCGAGGAAGCCTGAAAATAAGCCAAGAGCGATCACGTGAGCTCCCGCATTCACGGCTTCGTTGGACAAGTTTGGTGCTCGTTTGCAAGGCGAAGGAGAGTTTGGTAAGTTTTTCACTGTTTTATGTCTCGCCAGTGGTTGTTATAACTTGAAAACAGTTGTAAATGATGTTGTGTATGATATAGTTTGATTTATATTTCATGATTCGTTGAGAAAGACTTGTTTTTGTACCGAAAAAAGGTTATAATGTCTTCAAGCCCGGTCGAGTTCGTCCGTAGAGTTCATAAATCTTTTCCTTGTGAAACATTACCTAATTTTGTTAACTAAATAACCCCTAAGAATTCTTACAGTGAGGGCACTCGAAGCGTGAACACTTGTCTTTATTTAGCTTTTTGTTTTCTGAGCTTTCTGCTGCTTCAATTTTTTTGAAAAAGTAGGACTGAATTCAAATGCACTGAGTTATCAAAATTCAAATGTTTTCAAGTAGATTCACTCGAAGGATGCATGTTAAAAAAAGTGTCAAAAAAGCACAAAGTGTTCACGGTTCGAGTGTCCTCACTGTAAGTTTTCCGAAGTATGACTGCTTTGTCTACCAGTGAAAGTTCTCTACAATTTTTCGTTTTAATTGCTCGATTCTGTTTGTTTGGTAGCATTCGTGAGACCACCGTCGTTTGTTGACGTAGTACTTCTCTTCGAAGTCGGTTCAAAACTAGTTTCAAAATTGAATACAAGTTGAATATTTCGTGTCCATGTTTTAAACTTATAATAAGTAGAAACTTAAGCACGTTTAAACTTAATTTTGAAACATAACAAGCCGCAAGCTGGATTTTATTTGAGGACGAGAAGAAAGTTTCTATCGCTCTCGATCTGTTGTTTAGCCCCTGGGGCCGGTTGCTTAAAGCTCGATTAGTGCTAATCCAGGATTAACTCTATATGTTTTCTTAAGAGGTAACCCACGATTAGTGCTAATCGGGCTTTGAACAACCCAGGCCAGGTGGTTTAGCCCCGTATTTCATCGGACCTAATGGTGGTTCAGCCCCATGTTATCAGTAGTGTACATAAGTTATGTTATCCATGGAATCATTTTTTATAAAGAAAGATAAAACTTCCTGGATAAATTCATGTATCAACAAGCCGAAAACACTTTGATGCGTATTTCAAGAAAACAAACACAACTTTCATAAATTATGAACTTTTATGAATTACACAAATATTTTCTAAAATGTTTAGATTTTAGCTTTATCTTTTCGTTTTAATTAATATTTTAGATCGAGAGAGTTTTAAAGTTGTAATAGTTGCAAAGATTTCATTAACAATGAGTTAATCGGTGGTGGATTAGCCCCACGCTTCAAATTGATTTCGTTTTTATTAATGTGCTTACTTGGGGTACTTGCAAGGAGAAATGTGTAAATTTGAGGCATTGAAAAATCTTTCGTATAATAGCATCTTAGCATCATTGAACATTCGTGGCAACTATTGTGGTAAATATTTTGGGGGGTAGTTTATAGTTTTTATGTTGTGCACGTACCGATTGATATATACTACATCCCTACTTGAAGTAAACTTACAATAATTATTTTAATGATTGAGATTTTTGTAAATATGAAAGTTTTCAAAATATCTTTTGAATTTGATTTCAATGACTTACACTTCCTTGTTCTAAGATTTTTCATTTTATGTTTTCCTGATCGATGTACATTTTTGATTACCAACCCCTTTTTGAATTTCGAATGCTATAAATAACACTTAATCATAGGCCAGTGTTTGACTTCATCATGAATAAAATTACATTTATTACCATAACAATGAATCTTAGATGACATTGGTATATTTTTTACAATATATTTACGCATTCTTTTCCTCATTTGTCTGCTTTTATTCCTTATATGGGTTATTTGTTTGACTGGAATTCTACTTGGTTCTCGATCATGTTGCAGTGCTCGAAGTTTGATGTGTGTTCCATCATCTATAGAAATAAACTTGGCATAACGTGACCTTAATTCCAATCTGGACGTGCAATATTTATTATAAATAAAACATGAATCAACTGACAATTCTAAAGTTTTCTCAAAGACATCACAATCATTTTCTAAAGACGCGAAGAAATGGTTGAATGGTAGTACAACATGGTATAAAAGAAGGTTGGCAACTATGCATGACACAGCGGGGGGAAACAGACAATAAACAAATTAGCACTAAAACTACTTGGCACAACAGTACAAATAATTGATAAACAAAACACAGTTATCGTTGTCACAAACCAGCAAAGAAGCGAATTTTTCTTCATGTTATGCGATTCCAACATGGCGTCCTTGTAACTGTGAACAAGAGAGCTAGTGCTTTCATTGTTTGAGTTCGTTTGAGTCTCAGTATTTGTATTCATTTGAGTTTCGTTTGAGCTTTCGATTCGAAAATGACATTCTTTGACATCTTTTAGTGCGAGTCTACGTACCACGAACGGTGTGTGCATTTGTATGTACAGTACCGGCCACGAGTAAGGCAGCATCCACTCGCGAGTGCGAGTAGCGAGTGGCCTTTGTCACTCGCGAGTGTGAAAAACAGAATATTCATGATTAGCGTCAGTCACTCGGAACAGAACGAGTCTATTCACTCGTTGTTACTCGCGAGTAGAACGAGTATAAAAAAAGAAAGTACACTAAGAAGTAAAGAACTTTCTTGTTTTTTATTTTTTTATTTTTTTGAAAGAATTCTTAAAACAATTTCTTTTTAGTTACGGAATACTTCTCGCACCGCATTTGTCAACTTTGAAGAGTTCGAACGTCTGATCGAACTTTTCTACTTCACGAAGAAATGAAAAGGGCTAATATTATCACTACAGACTATTTTTAGATAAACATTATAATAAACAAGTAAAAAATATTGCATTGTATTGCATAATAAAGTGTTTACAATCAGAAAAAATACGCTTCACAAATTAATTCAAGACGAGACAATCGGAGACGGAACGTCTAGAAAAGCCATTTGAATGCTTCACAAATTTGCATTCTGAACTCAAAAAGAAGATTTATAAATTCTTCAAATACTTTATTTCAATAGAAAATAAAACAGATTGATGTCTTTTTCTGAAATTTGTCTAAAAAATGTTTTAAAAAATGTTAAAAAAGTTAAGAATACTTTGGTGTGAATAGTTTGTTTACATCACGACAGAATGTCTGCAAAGGTGCGAGAACATCGTCCTGCTTAAAGTTTGCGGGTTTGAATCATTCTTTCCCTGAAATAAAAACATTTAGGTATTGATTTTTGAGGATCTTGTTGAAAAAAACTTTGAAAAGTATAGGCAAAATATAGTTTGTAGAGACTATGGGCAAAATGAAGTAAATGTTTTCATTTCGTTTGACAGTGAAGTCGTAAAGTTTAACGCGGCGGCAGCGCGTTGAATTTCGTTTTTTGTTACTTAGTCTTTTATTTAACGTTCGAAACTTCTGAATAACTACAAAAACACACACAAACAAAAACACAAAAAACCTGTTGGTTTTTGGATCCTTTTAGAACAGAATTACTAATTTCGATTTGGTTGTGTTTTCTTTGATTTTGATAAGTTACGCTTATATTGCTTTATTTGTGTTTCAGTAGTGTTCGATTGATTTAAATCTACAATGTCAGCCTGTAAAATTCCTAGTGAGAAGATTTTTCTACATTAGAATTCTGTAATTTTCTTGACTCGTTTGACTCGCGAGTAACAAGTAGCGAGTGAAACGAGTGCCTTTGTTTTAGCGAACTAATTAAGTACTCGCACTCGCGAGCAGCGAGTCGGAACGCGTACTCGCACTCGCAAGTGGATGCTGCCTTACTCGTGGCCGGTACTGTAATTTGAGTGCCTCATCATCTGCATTCGTTTTCGTCAACATCTTGTGGAGAACTGTGCAGAAATTAAGAGAGGATGTCGGATATCATCGAGACTCTCATTTCATCGATATTTTACAAACTTTACCTGAATATAGCCTTAGGTTAGCCTTTTTAAAAAACATATTTAAAACTTCCAGCGAATCTTTTTTTTGAAGAAAATTCGAAGAATTTGAAATCGCCGTTTTCAGACGTTCTGAGGCTCTAAAAATCGTCACGACAATGACCAAAACTCAAAGTGCTACTGAAGCCATAAATCAAGCTCTATTAAAACCAAAATTAGCACACATTAAGTTCATTTATTCCTCGATTAAAATGTATCAAAGTCTCGTTAAATTTTTCAATATTTGTTTTTAGTCCTAGTGATTTTCTAACGGACTTTAAAAACAGCACGGATTTAATAGCTATTTTTATCGATCAAGATCACATTCTGGTATGTCAAAAAAATTTAAATGAACAACATTTCCTGAAAGATACACTCATAAACTTAACTTGATTTGAATTTCAAGCTCCAAATCAAAGTTTTTCAGGCCCTACAATTCAGATTAGAATTCGCAATTATCGTGTCTGAACGTCAACATATCAGCAAAACTAATCAAAACACAGACACGCGTAGTAGATTTGAATGTGAGTTTGTTCGATAAATAACGCCTTTTAAATAATATAGCATATCCTAGTAGTGATCGTGCATTAATAATAGCAAGTTTTTACGCAAATATCAGAGAAATTCTCCAGAGTTATCAGATTATAAGTACCTTGTGTGTGTCATAGGTTAAGCCGCATATCATCGTCTACAGTCCTGTTACTGTTGTCAAATCCTCCTTGTATTGTTCTTTTTCTTAATTATCCGAAGTTTCTTTTGTGTACTTATAAACGTAGATGATACATTAATTTTTGAAGCATTTCGGTTATTCATTTGCTTTGTTTTTGTAGCGTGAATGCTAACAAACGTTCAGTTGTTGTTCAAGTTACTTTTTACTGAGATGGGACCTCGAGTCGTATGCCGACGTCCCTCAGTAGTAACGCAACACTTTAAAAAAACATCCGCGTGACAAACGACGCATTTTCTTATAAAAATACTGTGCAAAGATTTCGATATGAACTCTTGCACCTATAATTATTCAGTAGTTTTGGTTTTAGTAGTAAGGACTACAAAACGTTATGTTGAAAATCATAATTTTAATGTATGGGGGAACCAAACAAGGCTGCATGTGGGAGTTCTAAAGCGCGGCTCTGATGCAAGCAGGCTTGAATTCAAATTGCATTGGTCAAAATTATTTAGGAAAATAGTATGTTCACAGGAAAAACTAACATTCATTCACTTCATTTTAACTTTGAACATATCCTCCCTCCCCCCCCCCGAAAAACAAACTGGTTTGCTACTAAATGTTTTTAAAATGCACACATATGGGTCACGCAAGGAAAAAAATTTGACCAAGGGAGGATATGTTCAAAGGTGTAATGAATTGAATATTAACCCTAACCTCAAGCCTGCTTGCATCAGAGCCGCGCTTTAGAACTCCCAGATGCAGCCTTGTTTGGTTCCCCCACACAATAAAATTATGATTTTCAACATTAGGTTTTGTAGTCCTTACTACTAAAAGCAAAACTGCTGAATAATTATAGGTGCAAGAGTTCATATCGAAATCTTTGCACAGTATTTTTATAAGAAAATGCGTCGTTTGTCACGCGGATGTTTTTTTTTAAAGTGTTGCGTTACTATACTGAGGGACGTCGGCATACGACTCGAGGTCCCATCTCAGTAAAAAGTAACTTGAACAACAACTGAACGTTTGTTAGCATTTACCCTACAAAAACAAAGCAAATGAATAACCGAAATGCTTCAAAAATTAATGTATCATCTAAGTTTATAAGTACACAAAAGAAACTTCGGATAATTAAGAAAAAGAACAATACAAGGAGGATTTGACAACAGTAACAGGACTGTAGACGATGATATGCGGCTTGACCTATGACACACACAAGGTACTTATAATCTGATAACTCTGGAGAATTTCTCTGATATTTGCGTAAAAACTTGCTATTATTAATGCACGAATACTACTAGGATATGCTATATTATTTAAAAGGCGTTATTTATCGAACAAACTCACATTCAAATCTACTACGCGTGTCTGTGTTTTGATTAGTTTTGTTGATATGTTGACGTTCAGACACGATAATTGCGAATTTTAATCTGAATTGTAGGGCCTGAAAAACTTTGATTTGGAGCTTGAAATTCAAATCAAGTTAAGTTTATGAGTGTATCTTTCAGGAAATGTTGTTCATTTAAATTTTTTTGACATACCAGAACGTGATCTTGATCGATAAAAATAGCTATTAAATCCGTGCTGTTTTTAAAGTCCGTTAGAAAATCACTAGGACTAAAAACAAATATTGAAAAATTTAACGAGACTTTGATACATTTTAATCGAGGAATAAATGAACTTAATGTGTGCTAATTTTGGTTTTAATAGAGCTTGATTTATGGCTTCAGTAGCGCTTTGAGTTTTGGTCATTGTCGTGACGATTTTTAGAGCCTCAGAACGTCTGAAAACGGCGATTTCAAATTCTTCGAATTTTCTTCAAAAAAAAGATTCGCTGGAAGTTTTAAATATGTTTTTTTAAAAAGGCTAACCTAAGGCTATATTCAGGTAAGGTTTGTAAAATATCGATGAAATGAGAGTCTCGATGATATCCGACATCCTCTCTTAACAAGTTCAGTTTCGGCGAAATGTCTTGTGACATCGCTCGTGGTCACTGTAGTCTCCTTGACGACCATGACATCTAGTTCCTGTGTCAACCAATGATATCTACTTCCGGTAAATTTGGGCTTCCTGTGGGCTCCATGGCCACAAATGACATGCGCAGTAACTTGCAATTTTCAAAAATTCTGCATGATACATACATATATAGATAGACTGAAGCCGAAATCTTAACTCGGGGCCCCCTTGGGGGGTACCCCGAGTAACTAGACCATCAATGATCGTTTACATGGGCTCCCAGTCTTACAATTTTGACACAAGTCGACTACAATAATATTATAACACAAATACTTAGCATAGCGAGATCTAACGTTTTCCACCTTTATTGACACTACAACATCATAATTACAATTCTTATTGACATTGCATGAAGATGTAGTATTTTCGAGGACATGACATTCATCTAAACTATATGTAAAAGGAGAGCATAACAATACAACAGTAATATAACGAGAGTTAAAAAAATTGTGCCGTAAATCCCCGAGCATATAAGGTAACAAATACTATCGAAACGAATATATGCATAATAATACTCACTGCATGTATATATATATATTTAGTAAGTAGATACTTCGGAAAACGACTTTTAGACAATAAATTATCCAATATGTCGGCTTTCTTGTTGACCTCAGCTGACTAATCTTCTGTATTGTAAGTTGTTTCGAGATTTTTGGCATCAAGTGCATCTAATTTCTCTATTTCAGCATACATGCAGTCAGTTTTCATATCAGTTGGTCAGCCGTTGTGAGCCAAGATGGCGGCTATTTTTGCGCTCTGCTGGATTTCTAAAATTTGACAATCTGTCCTGTAATTTCTTCTATATTATTATATATTTTTTCTTTATACGATGGATCAAGATACACTAGAGCAATTTTCAAAGTTATTAGACGAAAAACTAAAGCCTATCAACGATAGAATAACTGGGTTAATCGACAAGATTGCCAAGCTAGACGATTTGGAAGAATCGTTAAACCTTCACATCAAACTGTACAATGATCTCGAAGCAAAAGTGATGAAATTGGATATGGACAACCGCTTGCTCAAATTGGAGAACAATTTGTTGAAAACTAAAGTTGAGAGCTACTCTAACGATATAAAAACTCTCAAGATTGAAAGCAATAATCATGCTCAATACTGCAGAAGAGATACTCTCGAAATTTCTGGGATACCACTTTCTCCTGATGAGGATACCAACCAGTTAGTTAGAAGAATGGGCGATCTCCTGAATGTGAGCATCAATGATGAGCACATCTCAGTAAGTCACCGTCTTTCAGTTGACAGAAGAACCAATAATGCATCACATACTCACACACCTGCCATCATTGTGAAATTTGTTCGTCGTGACGTCCAAAATAAATTATACCATGCAAGAAAGGCTCTGAAAGAGAAGACTTCGCAAGATCTGGGTGTAGAAGGATGGCCAGAACAGAAATTATTTATAAATGAAAGCCTGACTCCCCATAACAGATCACTATTCAAGGAATGCCTCAAAGTCAAACATGATCTCCACTATAAATTTCTCTGGACAAGGAATGGGAACATTTACATTAGAAAGGACACCTCTACTCCAATCATCTACATCAATTCTTTAGAGGATGTCAAGAAATTAAATGATGGAAGTAAAAGATAAGTGACTTTACATAATTTAAAGTATTTCATCTAATTTGAACAGTAATTTAATTGTATTTTGAACAATGAACAATGACTCTCCTAACATAGGTATTGATGATATTCCACTTTCAGTGGATCAACTCAATAATCTAGATCCTGATGTCAACTTACCAATTCCTTGTCGCTTTAAAAATTGTTCCACAAATGAGTTTTGTAGTGACAATGAGATTGGAGATTGCATATCTGACAAATACTTCTCAGTATTGCATTCCAACATACGTAGTCTATCTGCCAATTTTGATAATTTTACACAACCTCTTTGCAACATAATTTCTCTGTCATTGGCTTAACTGAGACCAAATTGAAATCATCTAACCAATTTACATTTAATAATTATATTGAAGGGTATTCATTTTACTCACAGTCAACCTTATCAAATGCAGGGGGTGTGGGTTTTTATGTCTCAAATGACTTATTAGTCAACATAAGGCATGATCTATCTATATCAACTACTGACTATGAATCATTATGGATAGAACTACAAAGTAACCTACACCACAACATTATATGTGGAGTAATTTATAGACACCCTCATAGCAATTTAGATACTTTTTTGACTTATCTGGAAGAAATAGCCAATAAGATAAATCATGAAAACAAGTATTGTGTTATTATGGGCGTTTTTATTATTGACCTATTGAAATCCTCTACACATCCTGATACAGAAAAAGTTTTCTCCTGTCTTGAGGCATATTTTTTTAGCCCACATATAATTCAACCCACTAGAATCACTGATCACTCAGCCACTCTAATTGATAATATATTTTTTAATTCTCTAATCCATCATACTATAAGTGAAGGGTTCAAAGCGAAAACAGCCTAAGTGCTCTTTAGGATAATTTTTTCGAATTTTCGAATTTTCACCAAATCAATCTAAAAAAGACATCTGACGATCTAATTTGGTCTAAAAACAAACATCTTCTATTTTTTTCCGAAGAAATTGTCCGAAAAAGGACATTTTTGGCGATTTTAGGGATTTTTTGAGTCGTACAAACCTTAAGCTCGTCCAGGGTAGTTTCTTTTTGGCTTCGATCAACACTCCTGTGTTTTTGTGTTACTGGGGAGGCATGAAACTGGTAAACATGTTTAACACGTTTGAAACAGGTTTTCAGTCTAATCAGAACTTTGACGAAGTCGCATCATTTGTGATTTCGTCATTGTTTTTTGCTATTAATTTGCCTCTAAACGCTTCTGGAACAGCATCATTGTTTTGTATTCTTTATTTATTTCGAGTTTAAAACACTGAAATGATTTTTATTGACAGCGGAGCTCCGCGCGGGCCAAAGGCCCGCGCAAGCGGAGCACCATAATTAAGAAAATATGGTAAACCATCGAGCTCATTTCAGATCGACCACAGGAAGCCCGGAATTCGAAAATACGTACAACGGCGTCCGTCCGTGTACTGCCGCGCAAAGTCGCTGACCAGTTTTAGTGGGCGCAAAACAATCAATTTTTTTGCAGTTTACTGAAATTTTTTTACAAAATGTATTTCTGCATTGGACAAAGAGCATGAAAATGGTAAAGCCAAGCTGACGGCTTAAAGAGGTTTGACTGCGAAAGGGATACAAAGGCAGCGGCGTGAAAAAGACAAATATCTACGATTCAATGATGAATAGCTTCAAAATATTCAGTTCACTGACAAAATGGGTAAACTTCGCTTGTGGCGCTGTTTTTAACTATTCAAATGTGCAGTCATGCAGAGCTGTTAACATTTTATTTGATACTTCATTCAAAAGTTTTTCAAAGCTGAAGATTTTACAAGTTGTATTTTCTGGAAGAGTTTATTTGACTGCAAGTTTGTCAGATGGTAGTAAAGAAGGCTGGATTCTTTGTTCATTGCTGATGGACTAATCTACTTTTAAAAGTAAAATCAACGGAGACAAAACGTTCATGAAAACAAAAACAAAACAAATATGCGCTGCATTTGCAGCAATTCAAAACAGGTGAAAAGCAAGACGAAGATGACTCACGAAGATAACTTCACTCTGTTCATTCATCAATTTTTTACAAGCAATTCATAACACAGAGAACTTTAGGATCAATACAGATTTATTCACAACAACAAAATTTTCATACAAGATGTTTGTCAACAAAGTAGGACTGCCAGTTCAGGGAAGGAATGAAAATGCAAATTTTAGCATGTGTGATGACCAACACGAGCTTGCCATCGCCGTTCAGTTGAACTGTGTGAACCTTTTAGGGGCGGTGAAAATGTTTTTTGCCACTTTTAAAATTCTAAAAACATGAACAAGCTTTTCGCAATCAGAACTGAGGACAAAAAGTTCAGTGGAAAAGTGACAGTACAGGACAAGAAACGTGGCGCCGGTATGTTTACATTTTTTTGACGATCTTTAATGAATTTCTTTTTTACCATCCACATGAAAGCAGTTTGCAATAGTTATATTTACTTGTTTTTGTAAGATATTTGTCCGTCGTTGATATCTTTATGTGTGTGGATTTTTTTTATTTGATTTTTGTAATTCTTTGATTTGTTATTGAAAATAAAACGCTTGTATGAATTCGTCAGTGTACTCATTGGCAAGTTAAAATTTCAAAACTTCATACTAGCTATTTTTAATGAGTTACGCAGTATTCACATTTGATAATTAAAAATTCACAATCGTCTTAGATAGCTAGATTACCAATAAGTAATTAATTACACATTTCACCAGAAAAGTGATTTTTTTGTCGTTTCTCAAAACCTTTTTTTCAAACGTGAAAGAGCGTAAAGCGAGAAGCGCGTGGGGAATTAGTTTACAACTCAAAGAAGCCATGTTATTGCTTTTCTAACTTCTCATTGGACAATCAATTTTAATTGACAAGTGCTATTTTTACCATGCATAACAACATATTTTTCGCATTTTTGCGTATAATAAAATGTTGTCGCATGCATAAAGCTTTGTGTATTTCAATTGATTATGTTATTATCTGATCATGAAAAGAAAATAACATAGACAAAAAAAATAAATAAATAAAAAATAATTCGTAGTGAATGAACAAATGAAAGAATGAATGATTGAATAAATAATTCATTTCATTAAATCGGAGCTCCGCTATTAGGTTTACCTAATTTTTATATTACTGAAATATAATAAGCTTGGACTAAGGTAACTCGTGACGCTTAACTTAATGGAAGTGAACACGTCAAATGAACTGTTTTATTCGTTGAACAGTACTTTCTACTTTCTCTCTTCTTTACCATTTTGTTGAATTGATACAATGAGCATCGAAATAATTTTTTGGTATATATGGCGAAATTTAGCGATGTTATTTACTTTATCGTTCTGTCTGGAAAAAAGAGCTAGTTCTCTCTTTCGGTGAGCAATCTTCAAATTGAAATGAACACTGAACTAAGCATATGGCTCTAATTGAAAGAAGGATGACAAACGCAAAAGAAGAAAGAAGATAAACATATTTTCAGCCATGGTTTGGATTCTTTGGATGTTTAATTCCAAGGTACATTTGCGATGTAACTGATTTAACAAATTTCATTGTAAAACCAAAACGCAACATTTGTCTATGAACTGTCTTTATTCATCGACAATCAATTTGTGAACGGAAATGTATGCAATAAAATTTGACTTCTTTCGAAAAAGGAAAAATAAACTCTTGGATATGTTTGATCTTAATGCAGGGAACTATAGATATTTCTTCGACCGATTTTGCGAGATTGATCACTCGATCAAATTCTTCGTTGACTACTAAGGACTTTTACTTGAATATTTTTGGGACTTAATAATTTCTCCATGTGGCTTCTTAAGTGGAAGTTTGTAAACTAAAGAGAAAAGATTTATTTCCGAGCGATTTCACCGTCAAGCCGTGAATCAAACTCGTGATTAAAATGCAGCTTTCACACACATTAACCGACAAAAATAAGGCTAAATTAGCATTAAATCAACAAGCATCACAATATTCAAGCAAACCAAAGAATAAAGATTGATTTGAGTTTCTTTTATTGATAAAAAGTCTTCAAACTTATCGATTTTGAGAAGCTAGAAAACTTACAATATTCGGCTCAAATTTCAAAGAACCACAGGAAACCCAATCAAAACAACAGGGGCTGGTTGCAGGAAGGCTAATTAGCACTATACACTGGATAAATCGCTATCCAGCGGATGAATTCTAAAGAAATTGTTTGGAGTGGATACCTTTATCCAGTGGGTAACTTTATTCAGGCTTCGTGCAGCTGACCCCAGAGGAAGACCAATCAACAGATCTCCTCAAAATCTCAAAATCTAAGCGCATCCGTCGCGGCAAACATTTTACGCGTCAGCAATCTGTAAAACACAAGATATAACAGAATAAATATTCTAACAAATGATCAACTACAAGCGTACATGGGAGTAACTACATGCTCTCTTTGAGCGACTATGCTGACATTTCTGTGTGCCAGGCTGTGTGACTTTCAACTTGTGCAAAATCAATATAACAGATCATACTTTACTAGTATTATTTTACAATGATTTCATGAATCTCTTTCAATTTCCACGAGTTGCGTTGCCATTGACAGCTTGATTAATTGTATTTTCTGAAAGCGTTTCTCAAAATTGTTTGTTTGAACGAGTATAGAAATATTTCATCGGGCAGTTTTATTTCTATGGAATTACCTTAACGAATAAATAAATTAAAGGATGAATGATTGAATAACTCATTTCATTAAATCGGAGCTCCGCTATTAGGTTTACCTAATTTTTATATTAGACAAATACCCAATATTGCGACCTAATGTTGCAACATCTCCTGGAATTGTTTATATGAATTTCATTTTTACGTGCTCGAAATCCCTGTGCTTTTGCGGGTTTCCTGTGTTGGTTACTTATCATCCACAGCAGATGTCTTTTTCTTACAATTTATCATTGTAAACAGCAGTCGACCATGAAAAAAACTCAAAGGCATTACGAAATTAGGTAATATTACTAGATATCGTTGTGGATGCCAAGAACAATGAGGGAGGGTGGGGGGTTGGCGCAGCAGTAGAAAACTGAGCAAAATTAAAAACTTAATTACTGAAGCGAAGTATTCATGGTTGGAGTGTCCTTGCTGTAATAACTCATTCCTTGTTTTTTTATCAATGGTACATGGCATAATATAATCTTATTTTCAATTCACATAATAATATGTCCTGGAATTTTTTCATTATTGATAATGGAGATAAAGGGTTTTGTACTGTATTTTTTAAATTATGCTGCACAAAACTAATATGGTGATTGAGATCATTTTGAAGCAAAAGAGGATGCACCGAGGTTAACATTTTCAAGTTGAACATGAATCTGGCATGAGTTTTGAAATTGAATATTAACTATCTTCTCATCACATTTAATTAATTTTGTCTTTATTAGAATTAATGACGATAATCCCTGTCTTCAATTGGTCGACCATGTTAGCTAGAAGATGAAAAATATGAAATATCAGACATTCACATAATGAAACTTCAAAGTTAAAAAGTAAAATAAAAAATAAAAAAAATAAATTAAAATAGTGCATACTTGAATATATGCTTTTGGAAAGGTTTCAGTGTCCCATTGATGAGTGACGGTACATTATGGTTAATTCAATTAATGTGTGAAAATGTCCCTTTTTTGAACAATCCATAAAATATGTACCTTTTTTTAAGAAAACTGTTTTCACCCCAAAAGGTGAATGAAAATTATAATTGAAAATGCAAAAGTCTTAGTCCACTTGGAATATTCAAAAACAGATCCTCAACAGAAATAGGCAGCTCATTTTATTTTCTTAAATTGTATTGCTTCAAAACCAAACAGAATTTTAACATACCACAATTACCCGCACGCTCTAGTGCCCTAATAGTAATATGGCATTTGTATTTTTTTGCGGCCCTTGCCGCCACATCTAAAGGCCAGTTTACAATAGCGATTTTTGCAGTGTGATTGTCGCGCGAATATTGCACTTATCTAGTTGCAGGCTAAATTTGTCCGTGTAAACGGCATGCGATTCTCGCACGATAATCGCAGAGAATTCGAACATGCTCCAAATTATCGTGATGATTTTTGGCGAAAAAGTAACAATTTGCTTTCCCCACCCCACTCGGGTGGAATTTTTGCGTTGTTTGTAAACATGGCGGAGATGACCGAAGCCCATACAAAAGCAAGAAAAACGACAAAAAAAGTTAGCTGGAGCGAAGAAATTGTCATAAGAGAATGGCAGAAGTACAACTGCTTGTACAAGAGAAGTTGTCAAGACTTTAGACGGCAAGACAAACGTGCAGCAGCTGTAAAAGCCATGATCGATACTTTGCACAGCGAGATTGATTCAAGCAAGGAATTGGATGGTAAACTAACTATTTTGCTCATAATATCTATAAAAAAAAATTTATGTATGCCTAAATATTATTTACTGTATGACCGAGATTATTAAAAATAACTCCTTTTTACGATTTGTTTATAAATTTGGCTGGCGACTAAGCTCAATTGAAACTTATTGCTAGAGTCGCGTTTGCATCAACAATTTATCAAAAGTTATATCCAAATTGTTTGAATAACCACTTTTTATTGAATAAAGTAATATAGTTGTCATTTATAATTTGATAAATTTGCTCTGATTGATGTAAAATTTCATTTTGTAATGAGAGATATTGGGACGGTTGTGCGATAGTTGGCCATAAATTTCAATTTTGTGTTGATATCGACCTGGATCAAAACCATGCATTAAATTTTGTAGTTTTCGTATATTAGCTGTTCGTGACAAATTCCAACAATTACATCGTCTTTTCTTTTTCTAGAGGAAGATGGATGATGGAACACAGGTCGCTACGGCGAGCAGACGTATTATTTCGAGCTCCGCCGTAAATGACGCAAAAATGAACCTTGAGCAGGTCAGAAAATTGATAAAAGAGGAAATAGCCCCACTAAATCAAAGAATCGACGAACTATTTGAAAGGTATCAAGAATTAAACACCTCAGTAAACGTTTTTTCTGGAAAATACGACAGTTTGTTAAACGAAACAAAGAATTCAAATTCAAACTTCCAACATCAAGCTCGTGATATTAAAAATATCAAACAAGATCTAACCATCATCGACAAACGGGCAGTGGAAGCACTAGAAGAAGTAGAAGAACTAGCTCAATACATCAGGAGAGATTGCCTGGAAATATCAGGGATTCAAGCAGATGACAACACAAGTGCCGAAGATATTGCCGAAGCCGTTGGTGAAGCAATTGGAGTTGAGGTTGACAACGATGATATCTCCATCGCTCATCAAATACCGACATATAATACCAACTCTCCACCTAAAGTGATTGTGAAATTCACACACAGGAAAACAAGAAACAAATTTTATGAGAAAAGGAAGAATCTATTTAAAAAGAAAGCCAAAGATCTACCAAACCTAAACCTATCATCAAATGCAAACGTCTACATATCTGAATCTCTAACACCCAAGCGCAAGAAATTGTTCTCTGAAGTGAATAAAACCAAGAAATACCTAAGATGGAAGTTCATCTGGTCCAATAATGGAAAGATATACATGAAACAAGCTGAAAAGACGCACACCTATTCATTTGTCAAGATCGAAGACCTTGAGAAATTCAAGAAAGATCACCACTTATGCGATGACTACTCAACTACGTGAACACTCAAGTAAGATAAACATGTATACTCTTTCACTGTGTCTATCAAGCATCACTAAAAGTCATTTCAAAAATTCAAGAACAGTTTATTCTCTCCAAGTCATAGTTACTTATATTCTGAATAGGAATGTAGACAATAATAGTATTAATTCTAATAACTTGCTATGAATTTCTTAATTGAATTGCCTTTTTACGATCTTGATCGCGATGAACTCTTGAAATTAATCGGAAGTTGGGTTTACACCTGATTCTATATTACAATCAAAAGATTTATTTCAAGATGTCATTATTAATCCTGAAGATAGGGATAACTTCCAGGAACAACTACAAAATTGTTCTATAGAATCAAAATACTTAAGCATAAAGAAATCCGGGAATATTTTTCAAAAGAACAAAACTCGAAACGGATTTTCAATCATTCATTTGAATATGCGTAGTCTAGTTAAAAATCTGAATTTATTAGAAGATCTTTTGACAACTTTTAGAACTGCTCCAGAAATTATTGCAATTTCAGAGACCAAACTAAAAGACAATAATATATACAACATCAACATAAACGGGTACTCGTTTTTGAATACTAATTCTAAGTCTTGCGCCGGGGGAGTTGGCCTTTATATTTCAAATGAACTAGAATTCATTAGGAGGCAAGACCTTGACATTCAAACTGAAATAATGGAATCATGCTGGATTGAAATTGTGCGACAAAAACAAAAGAACATTGTTATCGGCTGTATTTATGGACACCCTTCCTACGACATTACCCAGTTTTGTGAAATAGTCAGAAACCAATTAATTAACCTAAATGATAAAGGGAAAGAAGTATTAACAGCCGGAGATATAAATATGAATTTCATGAATTACAATACAGACAATAACACATCTGAATATTTAGACATGCTTTTAAGCACAGGGTTCATACCACTGATAACAAAATCCACCCGAATAACTCAACACACATCCACACTTATTGACCACATTTACACAAACGTACAACAGAAAATATTAGACGTAGGCATATGCTTGGCTGATATTACCGATCACTTACCAATTTTTTGTTCAGTCGGCTCCAAATTGCCAACAATAACAAAACAAAAATTTACTCGAGACTTTAGTAAATTCAACCAAACCTCGTATATCGATGAAATCAAAACAATAGACTTTACAAGTCTTATTGATACAAACGTAAATAAAAGTATGTCTAGAATAATTTACACTTTACAAACTATTTCGGACAAACATGCGCCTATTAAACGTGTAATCCACGATGACCACAGTTGAGCTGATTTACAAGTCAACAAACACCATTCGAACGCAGCCGATGATTTATTACGATATGAACTGGTTCGAACTGCAATACAGATATGATATACTAATTTAAATACAGAACGAAATCGATTACAAATCACAATCAGGATGAAACTAAATTACTATGGAACAAATATAGAATTACAAATTGAATAGAGCGATCTTGAATACATTACATTTCTAGCTAAATCAAATGTGCTCGTCCTAAAGCTACAATTACAACATCATGCAACGAATCACTTAGTAAACAAGTTAAAGATCACTTACTTTGGTGTACGTAGATAGATTGGCAAACGAGTAGACAAGTTGTAAAATATATATATACAGATAGATTTAGACGCGTATAGCCAGGCGTATAACAATCACTTTTTAAAACACATGTCTTATACAAACATAAAGATCGAATTTCTAGGATGATTGACTGTTCTTGATTAATAATTGATAGATAAGATAAGCGTAGCTAACATTCCGGCCCCTTAAAGGCGTTGGCGGCTTTACATTAATCATATAATAAGTGGAGTAAATAACGAACAGTAACAAAGGAAATATTAGACTAAATGGTAATGCTAATATTAAACTAATGATACTTGAACACCTTATATGATGTCAAGATTGTTCATAATGTCAAGTTCATAGTTCATACGTCACCACTTGATTCTTCAAGGGACGCTTCTTCTAGCAGGACAATCTTACTGATTGGACGTAGTAGTGTAGAGGTCCTTGTCTGGATCTTTGCGGATCTTACTAGGCCATCGCCGCTGTTCTGGTATACTTCTACCACTCGTCCAAGTGGCCAAGAAGAACGTTGTGAGCTATCGTCAACGATAAGCACCACGTCGTTGGGTTGAAGATTCCGACGCTGTTCTGTCCATTTCTGTCGGGCTTGCAGGCTCGGGAGATACTCCTTCACCCATCTCTTCCAAAACATGTCAGCTAGGTATTGTACCTGTCGCCATCTTTTACGGCTATAGCAGTCTTCTCTTGCGAAAAGACCTGTCGGACCAGATTGACCAGAACGCAACAGAAGCAGATGATTAGGGGTTAGAGCTTCCAAATCACGAGGGTCATCAGAGACTTTCGTCAGAGGGCGACTGTTCATAATCATCTCTACTTCGCACATCAGTGTAGACAGAGTTTCGTCGCAGATGGTCTGTTCCTTTAGAAGGCCTTGGAGGATTTTCCTAGCTGATCTGATACATCGCTCCCACACACCTCCATGGTGGGAACCTGAGGGTGGATTGAATGTCCACTTGACATTCCGTTCGAGTAACGCCTTGTGAATGACTTGTTGATTCATCGCTTCAATTGCCTCGCGGAGTTCTCTTTGTCCACCAACGAAGTTCGTGCCATTGTCTGAACGAATTTCTTTCGGTGGTCCCCGTCTTGCGATGAATCGCCTCAAGGTGTTAATGAAAGAGTCTGTATCGAGACTGTGGGCAACTTCAATATGCACCGCTCTTACAGTGAGGCAGGTAAACATCACGCCGTACCTCTTAACTGTCGCTCTTCCCCGTTTGACGGAAAACGGGCCAAAGAAATCAATTCCAACTGATGTAAATGGGGGATTTGCAGGTGTTACACGATCTTTTGGAAGGTCGGCCATCTTCTGTTGTTCAACCTTGCCATGGTTTCTCCTGCAGAGGAAGCAGGTGCCAATTGCACGGCGCACTGTAGCTCGGCCTTTTACTATCCAAAATCTCTGTCTTAACTGTGACAACACATGCTCTGTACCGGAGTGGCCGCTTTTGACATGATGGTGTCTAACCAACAGCTCGGTTACATGCTCCTTGCTCGGCAGAATAATCTGGTGTTTGCTCTCTTCTGTGATTGGAGCATTCTTCAGGCGTCCTCCTACGCATAACAAATCGTCGTTCAACTGAGGGCTTAGGTTGGAGATGGAGCTAGACTTTAGAACTTTAGGGCTATTTGAGGATAGCGTGTCGATTTCGTCAGAGAAAACTGACCTCTGTATGTGTTTAATGATTTCCTTTTCTGCAGCGTTTACCTCGTCGACAGTTAGAGGGGTTACTTCTCTTGAAATAGATGCTCGTGTTTGACGCTTGCTACATGCATTCCAAAGGTTCTTCTTGAGACGTAACATCCATGCCACGAACTTCTTCAAACGTAACCAGGAAGAGAACCTCTCGAAAATCTTGGTAATGGAGTCGTTCCGGACTTCTACTAGTGTTGTACACGCAACTGTTTCTCTCTTCACCTCTGGGTCGTTGTCTGGGATCTTAATCTCGTCGTTAGGTAGTTTTGGCCATGTTGTTTCCGACTGCCATAGGAATTGTGGTCCGTTAATCCAGCGTAGATGGTCGAATGAGTCAGACACCGGTAGACCTCTAGAAGCTTCGTCAGCAGGATTTGAAGTGGTGTTGACGTGTTTCCATTGTGACGATGATGTGGCATCGTGTATCGCGGCAATTCGGTTGGCTACAAACGTGTGAAAACGTTTGTTTTCGTTTTGCACATAACCCAAGACACAGGTGCTGTCAGTCCAGAAGAGAGATTCTTCATCCGGTGGCATGCTGATCTCCTGTTTAGCCATTCGATCTAGTTTGGTGGACAACACGGCGGCGGAGAGTTCCATTCTTGGGACTGTCATGGGTTTCAGTGGTGCTAGTCTCGACTTTCCGAAGACGAACGAGCAGTGAACTCGGTCATTCTGATTGACCAGTCTAAGGTAAGTCACGGCACCATAGCCCTGCTGCGAGGCATCAGAGAAATGGTGTAGCTGGCTGTGTGCAACTTCTCCGAACCCGTCCGGTTTGAAACACCGGCGGATGTTCAACCCTTCTAGCTTTGGAAGATCCTGCAGCCAACTCTTCCAACGTTGCACGGGGTCTGTCAAAAGGTCGTCCCATCCCAATCGTTGACGGCAGAGATCTTGAAGTAGTATTTTTGGCGGTAGCGTGAACGGCGCAACGAAGCCCAAGGGGTCGTAGATCGAGCTGACTATGGAGAGTATTCCACGTCTAGTAGTAGGTCTTTCTCTTATGGCTATGGCAAATCCAAAGTTGTCAGAAGAGACATTCCACTGAATGCCTAAGGCTCTCTCGATGCAGTTGGTGTCAAAATCCAGACTTTTTATCGATGGTGTTCTCTCTTGTTCAGGAATTGAGGACAAAACTGACGGTGAATTTGACGTCCACTTTGTCAGACGGAAACCTCCCTTTGCCAATAGCTCGCGTAGCTCTTTAGCAAGCTGGATCGCCACCTTCTCGGTCGCCACCGACTTCAAGCAATCATCGACGTAAAAGTTTTTCTTTACGGTCTCGACAGCTAGCCGGCTAAACTCTCCTGAGTTGTCTTCAGCAGCTTTGTGCAGAGCAAAGTTTGCACAGCTAGGAGATGAGGCTCCTCCAAACAAGTGAACATTCATCTGAAATTCTTCAACATCCGCGTCGAGGTTACCGTCCTTGAACCACAGGAATCGAAGAGCGTCGCGGTCTTCTTCCGTCACGTAAACTTGATAAAACATCGCCTCTATATCGGCCATGAGAGCTACTGGTTCCTCGCGAAACCTCGTAATCACGCCGATCAAAGAGTTAGTCAAGTCCGGCCCCTGTAAGAGCTCGCTATTTAAGGAGTTGCCTTTGAATTTCGCTGAACAATCGTATACGACGCGTACTTTATCTGGCTTCTTGGGATGAAACACCGGATGATGTGGCAGGTACCAGACTATTCTTCCAGTGGGCCCATCATCTGCGACCTTTCGTGCGTGGCCGTTCTTGAGAAGTTTGTCGATAAACTCTTGGTACATCTGATGGAGCCTTGGGTCCCTTGCGAGACGTTTCTTTAGCAGTGAAAGGCGATGAAGAGCTAAGCATCTGTTATTCTCGAGGTTAGGTGGTTCGCGTTTCCATGGTAATGATAGTTCGTAGTGGCCATCCTTAAGCTTTACTGTACGCTCCATCGTCTTTACCGCACGTTTATCTTCCTTCGACATCGTTTTCTTCTCATCGTATAGCGCATCTTGGAATTCCATGTCACAAAATTGCTTGAATTGGGTTTCAAGAGCAATATCGGCTTGAACAAAGTTAGACGCGCGACAGATGTCGGATTCTCTTGTCAATGGACCAACAACCGCCCATCCGAGAGTGGTTTTCATTGCGTAAGGCTCTCCTGCTATTCCTCCTCTCACCTCTTCTGGCTGTAATGCTCGAGGTACGTCGCTGCCGATTAGTAGGTCGACTTCAGCATCGATACTTGGTATGACGAGACCTTCGAGGTGCGACCATTCGCCGATATCGATTTGACGAGCTTTACTTTCGGTCGACACAGGAAGATTTGCAATGGAAAATACGGCAGGCAACTCCACGCGACCAGTGCCGTCCAGGGCTGAGACTTCGAGGTCGATAACTGTAGTATCTGTTTTGCTGTTGGCCTTTTCTAGGGTCGTAATAGACAGAGTTGTTTCTTTACCATGAGCGTTTAGCTTGTCCTTGAGATTGTTCGTGCAAAACGTTGTGTTTGAGCCTCCGTCAAGGAAGGCATACGTCTGTATTACTCTATCAGAGCCTTTAGCATTTACACAGACGGCAACTATAGGCAAAGCCGTCACTTTACGCACACACGAGGACTGTTGACTCTTGACGTAGCCGTTGCGTGCGCGTACGCTGCTCTCGTCGGATGATTGGTTGGTGTTGTCGTTCGAAGTGTTGCTGTCGTGCCGCGAGCCGGTCTTATTCGACTTTGGGTGGAGAAAGGTTGAGTGTTTTTGCGCGCAACCGTCTACCTTGCAGAAGCTCGCTCTTGGGCAAGAACTAGCTACATGGCCATTGGTGAGACAGTTATCGCACAGTCCCTTGCTGCGGACTAGCTTATGTCTTTCCTCGAGACTCATTCCTCGGAATTCAGAGCATTGCGAGAGCCAGTGCTTACTGCTACAGGACGGACATTCCAGGACTCTGTGCGGTGTTGGAGTGGATTTATCGCTGTTTCTTTCTGGCTGCGACGCTTCGGAACTAACTCGAGTTCCGAATGTCATAACGCTCCGACGAGGATTTTGTTCCTCTTTAGGTTTTGATCCGGTGGTACTCGAGTTCCTATCGCTCGTCAGATCGCCAAAGATAGGATGGGCAGCGATTCTTGCCCGATCCTCGACAAAGGCTGCCAGGTCGTCAACGGTGATTTCTCTTTGTTGTTTCTCCGTTATCTTGTCTGCGATATCGCGCCACTTGAGCCGTAGTCCATAAGGTAGTTTATCCACGATGCGCTTCAGCGTCTCGGGGTTCTCTATTTTACTAGAAAATCCGATTTCTTTTAGCGTATTCCGGCAGCTCGTAAGTAGTGTCGAGAATTTCTGGAGTGCTTCACCAGACTCCGACTTTATGGGATTACTCTCTGTTAGCTTATTGATGAGGGACGCTGCTATTTTATAACTTTGACCATATCTCTGTTTCAGGAGTCTTCGAGCTTCCTGATACCCTTCTTTAGGAGGCATGGAGAGACAGCTACGCATGAGCTCTTGTACATCTCCAGACGTATATTGTACAAGGTAATACAATCTACTACTATCGCTGTCCGTTTTAAGTTCAATGAGATTTTCAAAGGATCGAATGAAGTTGCAGTAGTTTGCCGGACTTCCGTCGAAGGTCGGTACTTGGGGCTGTGGTAGCATCAAGGCAAGAGTGTGTCTCTGCTGTTGCGCTAGGAGGGTTTCGATATGCTGCGTTTGCATATTTTGAGCCGAGATTACGCTTAATAGCGCGTCATCGCTTTCGGTTTTGACTTTAGCCGTCGTCTTCGCTTCTTCACTGATAGATGGTTTCGGGGGGGTTGATTGACTTGGTTGATTTTGCGCCTTCGTAGGATGTTTGGTGATTGATAGAGGTTTCTTCTGTTCTTCAGTTCTCTCGTCGCTGTCGTCATCACTGTCTTCGGGCTGATCTTCAGAATCGTCGCTGCTTTCATCGCTATTATAGGCCTTGGCTTCAGCACTAGCCTTTGCAAGCTCGGTTTCCAACTCTAACTGCTCCATTTTTTGCCTTAAATGGAATTCTTCTTCCTGTAGCCTTTGGCGCTTTTTTAGGAGCGCTGCTTCTGCCTTTAGAGCAGCCTTCTTAGCTAAAACGCTTTTCCTCGATGATGATCTTGAGCTTGAACGCGAACTATAAACACTCGACGAGCCTTCGCTTAATGTGCTTGATTTCTGCAATGTCGATGCTGTAGCAATAGAGATTATTCTTTGTTTCAGGTCGCAAACTCTGGTACTTTCGGCCGCAAAATATTCTTGAGATTCATCGATGTCGCATTCGTCGGTTAGGTTTGCATGGTAAGCTTCGTGTGCGGCTCGAAAATTATCGAAGGCAGTGTCTAATTCGGGAATCCTTTCCTTTACTGTGTCGAGGTTGTCAACGTTGAGTAGAAGTTCCTTTATTTCATTTTGCTTTTTAGTAATAACGCCTTTCGCGGCGCTTCTGGCTCGTTTCAGCTGCAATACGTCTTCCATGTTAAATTTCGGGCTTCCTTTGTCACATTCCGATCATTGTTTCTTCACGCGCTGAATTGAAGTGGTCACGTTCTTACAAAAACATTCCGATCATTCCATTTGAGATATGATGAATATTCAGTATAGGAATTTCGTCAGAAATAACGCACAAATTCGAACTTAATGTAATCCACGATGACCACAGTTGAGCTGATGTACAAGTCAACAAACACCATTCGAACGCAGCCGATGATTTATTACGATATGAACTGGTTCGAACTGCAATACAGATATGATATACTAATTTAAATACAGAACGAAATCGATTACAAATCACAATCAGGATGAAACTAAATTACTATGGAACAAATATAGAATTACAAATTGAATAGAGCGATCTTGAATACATTACATTTCTAGCTAAATCAAATGTGCTCGTCCTAAAGCTACAATTACAACATCATGCAACGAATCACTTAGTAAACAAGTTAAAGATCACTTACTTTGGTGTACGTAGATAGATTGGCAAACGAGTAGACAAGTTGTAAAATATATATATACAGATAGATTTAGACGCGTATAGCCAGGCGTATAGCAATCACTTTTTAAAACACATGTCTTATACAAACATAAAGATCGAATTTCTAGGATGATTGACTGTTCTTGATTAATAATTGATAGATAAGATAAGCGGAGCTAACAAAACGTATGTCAAATAAAAGCTTTAAACAACATAAAAAGCCTTGGATAACAAAAATTGTTCAAGTCACACGGCCTAAGTAAAGATCCTGAAAAAGTCAAGTTTTACAAAAAATACAACAACAAATTAAATAAAATCAAAGAACAATCCAAAAAGGCTTATTTTAAAAATCAATTCAATATGAATAGTCAAAACCTTAAAGTAACGTGGAAACTTATAGGGGGGTTTTTCAACAGGAACAAAAATTCACAAACACAAATATCTAAACTAATATACCAAAATCAATGCCACATTGATAAAAAGGACATAGCACAGAAACTAAATGAACATTTTACCAATGTAGGAGATTATTTAGCAGAAAAACTTCCAAAAACTAACATAAACCCATCGAGTTACATTAAAAGATCTTTTCGCGATAGTTTTATGTTCAGAAGCATAACGCCAGAGGAGGTACACGATGTAATTATGAATCTAAATATTAATAAGTCTACTCTTGGGGTTCCCCAAAAGTTTATAAAAATTCCATGTGATCAAATCTCGGAACCACTTTCTATGATATTTAACTTATCCCTTTCTCAAGGGATTGTTCCTGATGATCTTAAGATAGCAAAAATTACACCTATTGATAAGGGTGGGAATTGTATTATACCTGAAAATTATCGTCCAATTTCTACACTATCAACTTTTACACAAATATTTGAAAAACTTGTTCACAAACAACTAACTTGTTACATTGATAAGCATAAAATTTTGTTTGACTACCAATTTGGATTTAGAAAAGGCCACTCCACTGCACAAGCAATAACAGAAATTACAGACAACCTAAAGAATGCTATGGACAACAACTTGTATACTTGTGGGGTCTTTATAGATTTTTCTAAAGCATTTGATACCGTAAACCACCAAATTTTAATACAAAAACTTGAAAAATATGGTATCCGGGGTTTACCATTATTATGGTTTAAATATTACTTACAAAATAGGAAACAATTTGTTGTCCATGACGATATATCATCGGATAAACAAACAATAACCTGTCGAATACCACAAGGTAGCGTTCTAGGCCCGCTATTATTATTTTAAATATACATTAATGACCTTCCACAAAGTACGGATATACTCCAGTTCAAAATCTTTGCTGATGATACAAATCTGTTCGCTTCCTCAAAAGACCTTACCTCATTAGCAAATATTGTGAATCAGGAGTTTATGATTGTAAAATCAGCAAGAAAAAAGATGGTCAGATCAATATAAAAATTCCAGTAAATAATTGGGTGGAAATGCCTATTGAAAGGAAGAATTGCATAAAATACCTAGGCGTTATGATAGACGAATCAATCAGTTGGAAACAACATATTACGTTCATATGCTCGCGCATATCTCGAAATACAGGGATTATCACAAAACTTAGACATTATTTATCAGCGAAACAGCTTAAGCAAATATACTACAATATAATATACCCCTACATATCTTATGCCATCATGGCCTGGGGTAGTGCCTATACAACTCACCTGTTATGAGGGCCTACGTGCCTATTGTCATGTTTAGGTTATTCTAGAATAGTCCGGAACATTCGTTGAAAGTAAACAGTTAGTTCTAGAGAATTCTGTTGTCTGTAAAACATTAGCATAAGCCTAGAAAGATCTAGAATAATGATTAGAAAGATAGTTCTAGACGTTTATAAATAGAAACATTATGTAAGATAACTAAAATAAGCAAACACTAGAATGTTCTGGAAGGTCTGCCAAAACGTATATAAAGAGCTCTCGACAAAGTGAGAGCAGTTCCCAGTTCAGTCTTAGCTAGTGAAGAAGAAGAAGACGAAGAAGAAGAAGAAAAAAAAAAGAAGAAGAAGAAGAAAGAAAGAACAGAAAAGGACAAGAACAGAAAGACCTTCCAGGCAAGGCTAAGAACATTTAATAATAATAGGTTTTAATTAGACTCATTCAGATAACCTTACTTTTGTAAGTTTAATAACTTATTATTTTAATAAAGCAGTTTTCACAGCCATTTGCTGGGTTTAACGTGTTTCCTTGTAACTCGTGCTGTAACAGTTGGGGGCTCAGACGGGAAACACGTTTTATTAGCCATTTCGTTTAAATAGCTTTAGTGCTTTTCATTTGTGTACACGTTAATTCTGCAGTCAATATTATTCAATAATGGCATCAGGTTTTGACCCAGCTAAGTTTATGTTAGAACCAAATGTAGATGCTCTGAATGAGCTTAAGAAAGACGAGCTTATTGCTCTTGCAAAGCATTTAAAAATAGAAGTCAAGAAGTCTTGGAGAAAGCAGCAGATTAAGTTAGTTATTATTAAGCATCTGGTTGAAATCAAAGTCCTTGAAGAGGCTGTGCTAAGTTACGAAATACCAGATTCAGATATAAAGAAATTAGAATTAGAATTAGAGTTAAGAAAGTTAGACCTACAAGCTAGACAACTAGATCATGAATTACAAATGAAAAGATTGGAAGTGGAGGAAAAAGTAAGTTTTGTAGAGCCTAAGGCCAGCGTTAATAATTATTTTGACATTACTAAATATATCAAGTTAGTACCTCCCTTCCAGGAAACAGAAATAGATCAATATTTTTTACACTTTGAAAAGGTTGCAGAAAACCTGAAATGGCCCAAACAGTATTGGACCATGTTATTACAAAGTGTTTTGCTAGGTAAAGCTCGTGAAATCTATACTCAGTTGTCAGTTGAACAGTCTTCAGACTATGATACTGTTAAAGAGCTTATTTTAAATGCCTATGAATTAGTCCCTGATGCTTATCGTCAAAAGTTTAGAAGTTGTGAAAAAGAAACGAGTCAGACATTTTTAGAATTTGCTAGAAATAAGGAACAGTTGTTTGACCGTTGGTGTAACTCACAGAAAGTAGATAAAGATTATGCTAGGCTTAGAGAACTATTGCTAGTAGAAGAGTTGAAGAGGTGCATTCACAGTGATATCCGAACGTTCATCAACGAACAAAAGGCAGAAACCCTATCGGACGCTGCTCGACTTGCTGATGAATATTTGCTGACTCACAAGACGTCGTTTGGAGGAAAGCATGATCAGTCCTTCAAGTCCAGTTCTCCACTTCACGTGGGAGTACGACCTTCTGGCGTCTCAGGATTCGCCGCAAGAAACAATCCACCACCCAAACCGAATACTGGTAGTTCTACTAGAGTACAATCAGGTTCACCACCCTCTTCATCTAGGCCAACAGCACAAAAGCCAGCCATTTAAGTCTGTCATCTGTAACTACTGTAAAAAAGAAGGGCATGTAATATCAGAATGTTACAAGCTGAAAAGGAAAAACGAGCACAAGCCTACTGGTTTCATCGCCACTTCAATACCAGTTACCCAGCTTGACAGTACCGTATGTGGATGTCCTGATGTCAAAACACCTACAAACAAGTCTACAGAAAAGGTCAGTTCCCCTGGTGACAATCCTATTATGCAGATCTTCGAGCCATTTATTCACGACGGCTATGTATCACTACCTGGTGATTTGTTTACAGCTACCCCTGTGAAAATACTGAGAGATACTGGTGCATCACAGTCTTTATTGCTGACAAGTACCTTGCCGTTTTCTGATCGTTCCTATACTGGAACTAGTGTACTAATTAGAGGAGTAGATTCGTCTGACTACACGTCAATTCCTCTCCATAAAGTGCATTTATTGTCAAAGTTGGTTTCAGGACCTGTCACTGTGGGCATAAAATCGTCTCTACCCTTTGATGGGGTTCATTTTCTCCTCGGTAATGACCTAGCTGGTGATAAAGTGTCTGTCGACGTCAATCCTATTGTAAGTGAAACTCCATGTTTTGACCAGAGTCCTGATCCAGTTGAAAAAGACATTCCTGATTTATATCCAGCATGTGCAGTTACCCGAGCCATGAGTAGGAAAACCCTCCAAGAGGATAACAATAACACCGATGTTGAAGTTAACTTAGCTGACACATTTTTTGGTCGAGCCTTACAAGACAACGGTAGGGAAGACCCCGTCAAGCCACAACCCTTAAAGGAATCCAGCCCTGATAACAACTTGTCAGACCATCCTAGCAAGATGTCTTCGTCACAGTTGATTGTAGAACAAAATAACGACGCAGATATCTCAAGTTTAGTCCAAAAAGCCGTTGACGACAGTGAGGTATCACACAACCCTGTCTGTTTTTACCTGAGGAACGGAATCCTGATGAGGAAATGGAGACCTCCAGATGTTGCTGTTGACGAGGAGTGGGCAGTAAAGCACCAGATCGTTGTGCCAAGAGTTTATCGTCCAGAGATACTCAGTATTGCTCATGAAACCCCACTGGCTGGTCATCTGGGTGTCAATAAAACTTATCATAAAATATTGGACCATTTTTACTGGCCTAATCTCAAGAAAGATGTCATCGAGTTTTGTCGCTCATGTCATTCCTGTCAAGTTGTTGGTAAGCCTAACCAAAACATACCAAAGGCTCCACTTCATCCCATCCCAGCATTTGAAGAACCATTTAGTAGAGTTCTAATCGATTGTGTTGGTCCTCTGCCAAAGACAAAATCAGGTAATCAGTACCTCTTGACCATTATGTGTGCCTCTACAAGGTTTCCTGAAGCCATACCATTGCGGAATATCAAGACAAAGACCATAGTTAAAGCCTTGTCAAAGTTCTTCTCTTTGTTTGGTTTACCAAAGTCTATACAGTCTGACCAAGGTTCAAACTTCATGTCTGGAATTTTCCAACAAGTGATGCACGAATTGGGAATTCGACAGTACAAGTCCTCGGCATACCACCCAGAAAGTCAAGGTGCCTTGGAGAGATTTCATCAGACCTTGAAGACCATGATACGCAGCTACTGTTTGGATACAGAGAAGGACTGGGTCGAGGGGATTCATATGTTGCTGTTTGCTGCAAGGAGTCCTTAGGTTTCAGTCCTTTTGAATTAGTCTTCGGTCATACTGTGAGAGGACCTCTTAAACTGCTTAAGGAGAAGTTATTATGTAGTAAAGATAACGAGACATTAAGGTAGTTCCGGACTCTTGCTACTGCGCATCCTGCTCGCGCATGTGAAATCAAATAAAATTTCGCGTGCGATTAAAAATAAATTTTTTGTTAGAGCCAAAATATGGTCATTCTTGAACTTTTTGTTAAAAAATAATATTATAGCATTGCATACGGGCCTCAAAAGCAACTAGTGTCCATTCCCGCTCGTCCAAAACATTGAAATCATCTTATTTTCCGCGCGTTTTTTGCTTATAGCTCCAAAATTAGTACGGTGATACCCAATTATTTTTCAATTTTTATATTTGGCATAAACCCAGCTTTAAAATTTTGAAATAAAAAATATATGGTCTTCGAGACTAAAACATTATAATTTTGACTTTTTTGTGGTAAAGTGTACAAAAAATTAATGAAGCTCTTCATTTAAATCTCCGTAAAATATCTCAGTCGATGTCTTTTCCAACGAGTAAATTCATGAGAACTATAGCGAAGGGATCATTTTGTCAGACTCTTATAGCAGATTTGTGAAAAACTTTCAAATTTGTTCGCAAGAATATTATTTTCAACAAATTTGATGTTACTTCTTTTAGTTGAAATGGGGCAAAAATGTGCCTATTACCACCCCCCACAGTTCCAAAACAAGCACGGTGACCCCTATTTTTTATTTCATTTCTCTTTTTCATATGTGTCAGTCCTTATTTAGAAAACGTTTTAGAAAATTCTATCGGCGGGAAGTGTGGATCCCGAACTACCTTAAGTCTCTTACAATACGTGTCAGATTTCCGTACTAAGCTTAATAATGCCTGTGAACTAGCTAGGTCTAAGTTAGAATCAAGTCAAGTTAATATGAAGGCAAAATACGATGTCAATACTGTCAAACGTAAGTTTAGCCCAGGAGAAAAAGTTCTCGCTCTACTACCATTAACTGGTAACTCACTTCAGGCTAGGTATTTTGGACCTTATATCATAAAGAAAAAACTTAGCGATCTAAACTATGTATTAATTACTCCAGATAGGCGTAAGAGGACACAGTTGTGTCATATTAATATGCTGAAACCATATATAGAAAGGGATGCGACACCAGTTGCGCACCCTGTAAATGTTAATGTAGTTACGTCAAACTCTAGTGAATATTAATGATAGCTTTAGCCTGCCTGGAGAATGTGCTGCCAAGCTCAAGAACTCAGAAGTGCTGCAGAATCTAAAGCCTATGTTGGCTCACTTGACACCATCTCAGGGCAAAGACGTGGAAAACTTACTGCAGGAGTACCAGCACCTTTTTCAAGATGTACCTTCCCGTACTGATCAGATATACCACGACGTAGATGTAGGTGATGCCGTTCCCGTGAAACAACATCCTTACCGGCTCAGCCCAATGAAACAAGAGTGCTTAAAGGAAGAAATTAAGTACCTTTTAGAGAATGACTTCATTGAACCAAGTAAAAGTACACCAGATGGGTTGTACCAGTACAAAGTCATGCCATTTGGAATGAAAAACTCGCCAGCTACCTTTCAACGCCTGATTAACGATGTTACTGCTGGTTTACATGGCTGTGAAGCGTACATTGATGACGTCATAATCCACAGTGAAACCTGGGATGATCATGTAAAATTCATCAAGAACTTCTTCGACCGTCTAGGTGATGCGAAGTTGACTGTCAACCTGTCAAAGAACGCGTTTGGTTGTGCGCATGTAGTCTATTTAGGTCATATCGTCGGACAAGGTCAAGTAAAGCCTGTTAGCGCAAAGATCCAAGTAATCAATGATTTCCCTGTGCCGAAGAACAAGAGAGAGTTGATGCGCTTTCTGGGAATGGCTGGTTATTATAGAAAGTTTTGTCCGAACTTCTCCTCTGTCACTGAGCCGTTGACGCATTTATTGAGTAAGAAAGTAAAGTTCTCTTGGGGCACCGAATGTCAGAAAGCCTTTGACCAGCTCAAGATGTTGCTTAAGACAGCTCCCGTGCTTTCGGCACCAGACTTCTCGCGTCAGTTCAAGATAGCGGTTGATGCTAGTAATGTTGCAGCAGGGGCAGTGTTATTACAAGAAGACCAAGATGGAGTTGATCATCCGATTTGCTACTTCTCGAGGAAGTTTACCGCAAGCCAGAGAAACTATTCAACTATAGAAAAGGAATGTCTAGGTATGATCCTTGCATTGCAACACTTTGAAGTATATGTAAGCTCTACTACGTTACCAGTTATAGTATTCAGTGACCACAACCCACTTGTATTTCTTCAAAAGATAAAGAACAACAACCAGAGACTAATGCGTTGGAGTTTATTATGACAAGGATATAATTTAGAAATAAGACATATTAAAGGAAAGGACAATTTGATTGCTGATTGTTTGTCAAGAGTATAGTTGCAAGTAGCAAAAAAGAAAGTTGGCACTTTCTTTTTCTTCCAAGAGGGAGAGTGTTATGAGGGCCTACGTGCCTATTGTCATGTTTAGATTATTCTAGAATAGTCCGGAACATTCGTTGAAAGTAAACAGTTAGTTCTAGAGAATTCTGTTGTCTGTAAAACATTAGCATAAGCCTAGAAAGATCTAGAATAATGATTAGAAAGATAGTTCTAGACGTTTATAAATAGAAACATTATGTAAGATAACTAAAATAAGCAAACACTAGAATGTTCTTGAAGGTCTGCCAAAACGTATATAAAGAGCTCTTGACAAAGTGAGAGCAGTTCCCAGTTCAGTCTTAGCTAGTGAAGAAGAAGAAGACGAAGAAGAAGAAGAAAAAAAAAAAAAAAAGAAGAAGAAGAAGAAAGAAAGAACAGAAAAGGACAAGAACAGAAAGACCTTCCAGGCAAGGCTAAGAACATTTAATAATAATAGGTTTTAATTAGACTCATTCAGATAACCTTACTTTTGTAAGTTTAATAACTTATTATTTTAATAAAGCAGTTTTCACAGCCATTTGCTGGGTTTAACGTGTTTCCTTGTAACTCGTGCTGTAACACACCTTACAAAAATCCAGACAAAACAAAATCACATCATGCGTTTAATATTTTTTACTACACTTTACGGTAGGGACACAGAAAGTGCTAAGCCTTTATTGAACTTGCTTGATGTCCTTACAGTAAAAAACGTCTATTATTTACATGTTTTAAAATTCATGCACTTATGGCACATTGGATCACCCCCTAGCATCTTTAACTCAATGTTTGTGTATGCTAGAGATGTCCATAACTACAATACAAGATATGCCAATAACTGTAATTTATACAAATCAAAAGTTAAGACAAATATTGGCAAACAATCAGTTTCGTTCTCGACTATTGATATCTGGAATAGTATTCCAGCTGAACTGAAATCTTCCAAACAAACATATTCGTTTAATAAGAAAATTAAAAATTACTTACTTCAACAACAAATTATCGAAAGTACTGTTTAGATGTATATTAACTATTGTCAGTATACATTTACTCATTACAGTGGTTATATTTTCCAAATAATTATTATAAACTATTGATAATAACTTCTTGTAATATTATATATACTTAAAATTAAATTTTAACTTCAATAATTTTCTCTTTTTCTCAAACCTGTAATACTGTGGCAACTTTAAAAAACTGGGGGATAACTAGAAAACCTAACAGTTGATTTAGCCCTCAGGCTCATCAAATGCTTTTAATTACTATTACTATCTAAATTGTAAAATCATTAGGTTCACAAATGTAAACTGTAAATAACGTGTAATATGAGCAATAAAACTATTCTATTCTATTCTAGATGTTAAAAAGAAAATGCGACATTTACGAACACAGTACTGTAAGGAAGAGGGGAAAGTACGAGCGTCCAAAGTGTCTGGATCCGGGGCATCAGGTAATAAAAAAATAATTTATGTGTATAATTCTCACTGCAAATTAAAGAATCATGATTTGAAAAAAAAAATCGAATTGACTCGTGAAGAGAGCTGAATACTTTTCATTGAATGTATATATACCAACATCATTATGAATATGACCTAATTATATGGATAACAAATATAATTAAAAAATTAAACGCGACTTACCTTCGGAAGTTGAAGTTTGATTGTAGTTCTATCAAATCATTAATAGTACAGTAGGGTTAACATGAGATGCGCACGCACCGCCATGATTCAGCTTTCAAAGCATTTTGGGCGAACAACTAAGAAAAGAAAGGTAAAGGGGAGGGAAAAGATCAAGAGTGGGAATGTTATCTCATCTTATTGAGGATGCATCTACTTCAATGATCACATTAAGTTCTTCATCAGTAATCTTCCTAAAGTTACCATGGAAATTGTTTATCCACCACGATAATTCTTTCAATGTGTTTGAGGACAATATCATCATACATAATCACCGCCACAAAGCTTCAGTGCTTCTTTTTATCCTGTCTCAAGATAGCGCTGATGTAGTGGGCCAACTTGTATCCCTGTGAATGTTGATACTTTGGCTCCAACAAGCGTTGCTACTTCGCGTATACCATGTTCCTTATTCCCGTTCATAGACTATTTTCACCGGTTGACAATTGGTATAATAAAGCCTAAATACTCTATCTACTGGGTATGTTTAATAACTGTTTTCTTAGGGTGATTATAGAACCCCTGTGACGTTAATGCTTGGATTGCTGTAAGCATATTGCGCATGCACGTTTCAAAACTGACAACAATGTAACGTGAACTATCAATTTATTCAGCACATGAGATACCACACTGTCCTCTTAAATATGCAAAGATGGGTTTAACTATAACTTCGTTTACAACCTAGGTGATGATGTAAGTCCCATGGAAAGGCATAGGTATATTGGTAGTGTAATGGGCACCGAATAATATGCGTACTTTAAGTCGTATGACGTCGTATGTCAAGCAATTGTAACAAGAACTAGGAAGGGTAGCTTCGGAGTGTGTCTCGTTTTTAAACTGTCGATAAACAACACTCTCGTTACTGAGGAGCTTTCAAATTGAATATAGCTCAATGTTTCCCATTCCTCGGGTTCAGGTCTCAAAATAAAAATTTGTGGAAATAATTTACTATTCCTCGTGCACAGCACAATAAATGATCTTTTTTCTGTTCAAAAAATCCCATAGTTTGAGTGTCAATAATTGTATTTTCCATAAGAGAAAAGTTGTTTTCCATATTTGGTACAAGCCACCATGGTTTTTTTTTGCGTTCCCAAATTCAATGAAACAGAAACAACGACCAATCTTGTTTGCCAATGTCAACGTGTTTGTTAAGATCATCTCGCATTCATAAATGGCTAGTTTACTACGTACATATTATGCGTACATATTTACGGTGTTCAACCTATCTATAGGGAGTAATATCGCTCTGGGATGCTCACGGTTGCCGTACACTTCACAATTAAGCTGCGTTTCCAGTGTGGTTGTCCTTGTGGTTAACACGTCGGACTAGAAATACGTGGGTTCTTCAACATTCTTCCCTAAACTGCTTGGCATTATCTTAAATAAAGATCCCTGTAACTGGGACACTCCCTTTGACTCATTGTTTCACAAAGCAACTTCACGACCGTATATGTATATGTAAATATTACGGTTATTTTCTCAGCGACCTTACTGTTTTCCTCAATAGTTTAATAGTATATTTGTTTAGGCATGCAGTTGAACTACAGGCGTGTGCTCCCGGCAATAAATATCTAAGTCACATTGATAGATTTTGTAAACGTGAGGTTAGGTCCGGGTACGCATCTGACTTCATTTCCATTAAGGAAATTACCAATGGACGCGAAAACTCTGGGGCATTGTCACAAAACCAGAAAAAAACACTGTCTTCAAGGGCTAATACCTTGTAATACCAGAACAAAGATATCGAAAATTACGGAGTAGAGGCACAATTAACTTCTGACGAGAATTAAAACTGAACGTATATATTACATTTTATTAACATATGTCTTTTCAACTTTTTATAACTTTGTTGCATAATTATATTTCTATTTTAATCTTAGTTTCGTATGTGCTACTTTCATATGTGTGAGTAACCTTTGTAAACCTTCACGTTTTGTTGAAGGTGCCTGCTTATTAGTAATAAAGATCATTATTACTATTATTATAATCTCCAAACAAGTATTTGGGGATAGACACCGATGGATTCCTTCTCAGTTGAGACCACAACAACTTTCTTCGGCTGAGATTGAATTGCCTGTTTGCAGACATTAGCAGCAACACTGCATAGGTTGTAAGTGGTTCGTTTTATCACTTTTGGTTATCATTTGGATATAACCTTTAATTAAGCAACGCATAAATGGCCGGCATTAAATGTCCTTGCCCTCTTTGCCAGAATCCAAGGTTCTTGGCTCAGTCTTGTTTCAACTGTTCCCAAAGCATACTGTTGGACAGTTTTCCAGATGAAGATAATTTATTTATTTATTTTTATTCTATTTTATTTATTTTTATTATTATTATTTTATAACAATTATTATTTTTATATATATATATAAGCTGCTATTTAGTCAGGCCATCTTTTAGTGGACTATTGATTAAAACCACTAGTTTCTCAACGATCGGTTTGTGCCTTGTCAGTGTTGAACTCATTCAGCAGAGTATCTTTAAATATATAAATATATATAGCTGCACTTGTATCTGCATGCATTATTTGTATCACTATTTCCTGCTACAACGTTATTCGTTAATGCTTGTAAATCAAACATATATTCACTAGAATCCTCTTCGATTTCGCGTTCTCCTTCTTCATTTATTCTTATCATTTCTTAGGCAGAGCTCAGCATGTTCGTTTTGAATTCTTGGAACATGTTCTCTAGCGTAACATATGTGTCCATAGAGGCAGCTTTTTCACTTTCAATATCTGACATTTCTAACAATAAATAATGTCAGGCTAATTAGTGTGCGTATAAATGCAACACCATAGCATTGTACAATCACTGAATGTCATAACACTTCAAACAATAGTACGAACATTATAAATGCGTACTTTCAACAAATTATCATATTTGACTGTGTTTGAGATTTAAATATATTTTGTAATTCTCATTTCCTCAAAATAATGATTATGGTGACCGTATTTGCTAACTTTTGCATTAAAATACGAAGATATTTGCCAATAAAATTTGTGTATATGTATATTTCATGCTATCCTATAAAAGAATAAGCATTTAGCTCACAAACGACTTCCAACAAGGGATTCCGTCATTAAAGTTGAAATAACATTTCAACTGAAATTAAGTTCCATGGCACCACGTACCAACTGAAACTGTTGAAACCAATGTTTCAACTCTATTTTACTTTTTTAGTTTCATGGCAACACGTACCAACTGAAACAGTGAGCTTTGAACGACTACCATCAAGGTACAATCGTTATTACAGTGACCAGAATATTGACTAAATATGATTCAATTTGTATACTTCGTCGACAAAACCGAATAGGGATAAAGAAATACAACAATATCAAGGAGTTTCCTTACCTTCTCGAACAAGAGTTTGAATTTTCCCGCTCTCGTACAAAAGACGTCCGTCCAGATCACGGCGAACACATGCACTGAATCACGGCGGTGCGTGCGCATCTCATGGTAACGCGGATGTACGTAATGATTTGATAGAATAATATAATGTAACCCCAATGCAATGTAGTAGTATTAATTAACTGACTTAAAGTCGCGGAAATTTTTTCCTGAAAAATTATTTTCAAAAATGACCTCACAACATTAGTCAGTTATTTAAAAAACAAAAACAAAATTTATTTCTAATATATATAGACAATATAAGAAAATGTATGATGGACTAGGTCCAGTAAAATAAATAGAATTATGACATTGAACATATATTTTATAAAACGAAAAAAACTTAACTTTTAAAAATATTCAAGCTCGGCGAACATCTCTAGGTAGCCTATATATTAAAGTAATTGTCAGCATACATATGATATACAGTTCTTAATGCAATGTAATGTAATAATTATTTTGTACTGCTGATTAATTTTCAATCCTCGAGTGGTTTTGTGTGAAATGATTATATAAAAAATGTATTGTCAAAATGTATTGTTAAAAAATGTATGTCATTCTGACAGTAGATGTTCATTGTTTGACTGTTTAATTCCCTGTATTTTAGGCCAGTACAAACCATCTTGGAAATGGTATGAGGCACTGGACTTCCTGAAGGACAATGTAACCCCAGTGGCCACCCGACCAACACCTGGTGTGATCACAATACAGGGGTGGATCCAGCATTTTTCCTGACTTGTGCCCTTTTCAAATGTACCCCCTCCTGTATCCAATAAGCGCCGGAGGCGCGAACTTTTAGGGGGGTCCGTGGGTATGCCCCCCAAATTTTGAAATTCAAACACTCTAGACTGCATTTTCAAGCATTTTGAAGATATATTTGCTAGGAATTTATGGGTATTCTTTAAAAAAAAACCTTGAATATTTTTAAGGGAAAAGGCAATTTTAGGCAATGTAAGTAGCATTCGGGGACGAATTTTGTAGATGTTCTTCTAAAACTTGATCTCCACTTTCCAACCGAGACGAAAGCAAAGCTTGGAGGTTCGCTTTCATCTAGACTGTCATTGGTAGGATCGTCATCCCGACGGCCTCGTAGAGCGATGTTGTTTCTCCCGCATAAAATGATGGTCTTGAACAACGAGGACATAATCTGGCGATTCTTCGCGATTTGTAGTTGTAAAAGATTGTTGATAAATTGTTGATCAATCGGAACCACTTCATGTCTCATACTTCGAACAAAGTTATTCATAGCAATTACAGACCAATTATGAGTTAAGCACTTGCCATCTGAGTGACTTACCAAACGCTGATGAGTTGTTGTCCATTTCATCATCGGGGACTTGACTAGTCGATCCAACTTGCTTGAATTATGGCTTCAATGTTGTTTGCCAAAGAGTGCGCATGGGAGGCAAAAAGGACCATCAAGATATTCCGAATAAACGAGCCACTTGAACATTTCCAGTCAGGAATAATTAAACCTTTAAACCCTGCTGCCTTCTTTTGATTTAGAGAATACAAATTCATTCGCCGGCATCGAAACATTTGTAATCACTTCGTATTTTTGTACCTCCGATAAATTTTTAATTTCGCTAAAAATGACCCCGAAATCGAACCGATTACATGCGCTCTTACCCTTAATAGGCTCTCCGTGTGGAACAGGGTTATTAATAGTAGCCATTCTTAAAAAATCTGCTGATAACTGAATTGTCTAAGTTTTAGCTCGTCACAGTAGAGTAAATTCACTACAGTGAATAGCCATGCGAACTGTTGTCACGCTCTATTTATACTTTTCTGACTGGTTTCGAGTGGTGCCAGATTAACGTTAGCCAATCAAAAAACGATCCTGACTTGTTACATAAACAGAGTCAGCCAATGAAAAGAAGAGTTGACCTGTGCCCAAAAACAATGCTGACTAGTGCCA
Source organism: Diadumene lineata (assembly GCA_918843875.1). Taxonomy (NCBI): domain Eukaryota; kingdom Metazoa; phylum Cnidaria; class Anthozoa; order Actiniaria; family Diadumenidae; genus Diadumene; species Diadumene lineata. The sequence goes on along the minus strand of CAKKNV010000001.1, from coordinate 296,364 downwards.
ACCAATAGAATAAGGCTTGACCTATTACATGTAACACAACCCGGCATAGCACAGTACAAATGACGTAAAAATGTGTATACCTCCCGTGGGACCCTCCCTAAAACACACTTTTTGACGCAAAATGTATTTTTTAGCAAATAGACCGGAAACAGACGGTTTTAAAGCTTAAAAAGAGAAATTCTCGTTTTAGAAGATAAGGTTTCACCCACACTTTTCTTTGTCTTTTTCTTCTTTTTGGCTGGCTAATCAGAGCAATTAATGTACACAAACTTGCTGCTTCGACTATTTCGAGATCAGACACGACTCAACTACAGGAACGGCCTTAATATCAAAAAGAAACTACATTTTCTAGTCCTTAACTTTATCTACTGCATCTTCTTCTTATCACCAAGACCGCACGCTCATCTCAAGTCGCAGTGAAATCGCGACGAGAATCGCCGCGAGAATTGCGCATTGTTTACATTATCCGCAACTCGATGAGTGCGATAATGAATTACTGAATTAAAAAAAGTTCAGGTGTGCTATTTCTCATTAAACCTAATGTCTGCAGAGAATTGATTGCCATTTGTTCAACAGGACATGATGTAATGTTTAAATGGTGACAAGAAGAGCTACACTGGGATTGAAACCAATAAAATAAATAAATAAATAAATAAATAAATAAATAAATAAATAAAGAAACAAACAAACAAACAAACAAACAAACAAACAAACAAACAAACAAACAAACAAACAAACAAACAAACAAACAAACAAACAAACAAACAAACAAACAAACAAACAAACAAACAAACAAACAAACAAACAAACAAACAAACAAACAAACAAACAAACAAACAAACAAACAAACAAACAAACAAACAAACAAACAAACAAACAAACAAACAAACAAACAAACAAACAAACAAACAAACAAACAAACAAACAAACAAACAAACAAACAAACAAACAAACAAACAAACAAACAAACAAACAAACAAACAAACAAACAAACAAACAAACAAACAAACAAACAAACAAACAAACAAACAAACAAACAAACAAACAAACAAACAAACAAACAAACAAACAAACAAACAAACAAACAAACAAACAAACAAACAAACAAACAAACAAACAAACAAACAAACAAACAAACAAACAAACAAACAAACAAACAAACAAACAAACAAACAAACAAACAAACAAACAAACAAACAAACAAACAAACAAACAAACAAACAAACAAACAAACAAACAAACAAACAAACAAACAAACAAACAAACAAACAAACAAACAAACAAACAAACAAACAAACAAACAAACAAACAAACAAACAAACAAACAAACAAACAAACAAACAAACAAACAAACAAACAAACAAACAAACAAACAAACAAACAAACAAACAAACAAACAAACAAACAAACAAACAAACAAACAAACAAACAAACAAACAAACAAACAAACAAACAAACAAACAAACAAACAAACAAACAAACAAACAAACAAACAAACAAACAAACAAACAAACAAACAAACAAACAAACAAACAAACAAACAAACAAACAAACAAACAAACAAACAAACAAACAAACAAACAAACAAACAAACAAACAAACAAACAAACAAACAAACAAACAAACAAACAAACAAACAAACAAACAAACAAACAAACAAACAAACAAACAAACAAACAAACAAACAAACAAACAAACAAACAAACAAACAAACAAACAAACAAACAAACAAACAAACAAACAAACAAACAAACAAACAAACAAACAAACAAACAAACAAACAAACAAACAAACAAACAAACAAACAAACAAACAAACAAACAAACAAACAAACAAACAAACAAACAAACAAACAAACAAACAAACAAACAAACAAACAAACAAACAAACAAACAAACAAACAAACAAACAAACAAACAAACAAACAAACAAACAAACAAACAAATAAATAAATAAATAAATACAGTAATACATTTGACTAAACTAACAGTGACTATATGATTATGGGGAAGAGACAAGAATATGACACCACCCCCACATGAACACAAAGATTTTTTTAAACATGATAGCTGCGAATTAAATGTTTTAAGTGCCGAAAAACACCAATGAAGTATATTTCTACATCAGTACATGATTTATCAAGATAACAAAATTGTTACTCAATGACTATCTACCACGAAGTACATTCGGTGCTTATGTGGTTTGCACCACCACATCTGTAGCAATTTCCTAAATAAATGTGTAAATATTTAGTTATATCATAGTGCTTAGCAAGGCTAATCCGTTTAAAATACTTTTTGAGCACACAAAATCTTATAATACCATCATCAACAAAACTTTGTAATAAGGGACCAATTGATTATTAAGTCCCAGGGAGGGGTAGTGTTTTTAGAGGGGAGACATTTTTACAAAACTCTCTAAAGAGGGGAATAATATTTTCCGAACATCAACGACTCGGGGGTACATTTTGATTGTAACAAAACAAATATAAGAATAATTTCTGGACATATCACCCAAACATTACACAATGATATTCTTGAATAATCAATTTTTTTGAAGGTACACTGCTTCAACAAGAAAACATTGACCCCCTCTCCCCTGCAAGATAATTAACGATTGCTCCTAAGTAAAGATTAATATCATACTTCCTTTTTTCCTTTTATTTGTAATGGAATTAAAAATGTTTTTAGTTTAAAATTTACACAAACTAGTATTACCCAGTGCTAGTCACCCCTCTCCCCACCTCACACACATACACAATCTTCAACACCTATTCAATGTATGTATTAATTGAAAATGAGACGAGCCTTACCTGTAAGGTGATTTTGAATTGGGATTCTACCTCCTCATTGCTTGCATAGAGAGATCACGCGAGATAGCGCATGCGTAGTGAAGGTCATCCTTTAAAGCGGGCCCATGTCCAATGGATAGAAGAGATGGGAAAAGAAAGAATGGTTGCAACGACAATAACCCCATAGAAGGGGGGGGGGGGGGCAGGTGATTCTCTATGCAAGCAATGAGGAGTTAGAATCCCAATCCAACTTCACCTTACAGGTAAGGCTCGTTTAATTTTCAACTCTGCCTTCTCATTTGCATATTCGAGATCCCGTGAGACTTTGAAGCAACATGGGCCCTCAAAACCAAGTGGTGTCCTTAAACATTTCCCACAAGTTATTTTTGAAACAACTTTTATTGAACAAATAAATATCAACAAAATGAAGCCAATGTCTCACAATGTATATGTATGAAACAGGAAAATGCTCAGTCTCTGACAATTGCAGTGATATATTATAAAGCACAGCTTAGAACAGAATTTCCATAGTCATTTTCTAACTGAACTTCTCTCTTGTAATACTTTGCAAATGTACACTCTGATGACCAACCTGCAGCTTTCATTATTATGTCAAGTGGTACTCCTTTGCGATATGCAGCTGAGGTTGATGCTGATCTAGTACTATGTGTTCTGAAAATTTTAACATCAATGCCTGACTTTTCCATTACTGTCTTCACCCACCTAGAAATGGTACTTGAAGTAACAGGGTGGTAAGGTTTAGTGTAACTCAGAAAAACCTTAGTATGTTGTTTAGCTCGGATGGATTCTGTTCTGTCTTTGTAAGTTTCTAGATAATTGACTACACACAATCTCCTATCTGCCGGAAATACTGGCAGTATTAATGTAGGCTGTTCTTTTCCAGGTCTCGATTGTTGGATAAGTTTGTCAAGATAGAATTTATATGCTGACATAGATACATGTTCTAAATCCATCATGTGAACAGACTGACTCTTTGATATAAGAGGAGTTCATACCCACCTAAAAAACATAGCAGAGGAAACGTTTCTACCAGAAAGTCGTGTACAGATGGCATAGATATATCCATTGTGATGGCCCCAGGGCCCAAACCACAATTTAAAAGCAATGTTGTCTGTGCGATAGTAGACGGTGCTTTCACATCATCAGTACTACACAGACAGTAAAACTTTAAAGTGCAGGGCTGTCTTTAGATATCCCCTTTCTTGTAGGTGCTGCTTGGGGAATAAAGTTCTTTGTTCCATAGCTGAACTCGTTGGTGTTCAGTGCAGTCCACAATCACAACTACTTTAGGGAACAGTTTCTTAAACACTGCAGGCATATATGCTTTAATCACATCTCTTGGTAGGTAGGTAGAAACTTTATTTACAAACCACGGTAAAAACATCAGTATAATAGTTAATTACAATTCTAGATTTAAAATATATAATGGTTTCCATGTTTGCCGTGGAAATTGGAACTGTACAATGTATTTATAGCTTATTTGAATCTTGCTATACTTTTTATAATTGGGCTGAATTGTAGAAGAAACTTCTTTTCATGTATTCGGTGTTTGGTTTTGGTATTATTAGGGATTGGTCTTTGTTTCTCAAATGATAGTTTTGTTTTTGTTTGCAGAATAGATTTTGCAAATATTCTGGGGCATGCCCATTTAATATTTTGTACATTAGGGTCAGTTTTTGCTTTTTTCGCCTTATGCTCAATGTGTTCCAATTGAGTTTTTCTAAAATATCTTTTGATCTTACTTGATAATTTTATTTTGTGATTGCCCTAGCAGCTCTATTTTGGAGTTTTTGCAACTGCTGGGAAAGGCTGTCGTTTAATCCGTCCCACACTTGACTGCAATAGTCGAAGTGAGGGAGAACCAACGTTTCATAAATTTTTATTGCACTTTGAGTAGTTAAATACTCTCGATTACGTTTCAAGGCACCAATTGCAGAGGCAGTCTTTTTTGTTCTTTCATCAATATGCGCTGACCAATTGAGGTTTTTATCGATTGTGACTCCTAATGTTTTTGTTTGTTTAACCTTTTTGATTTCTTGATTATTTAATTTTTTTTCTATATTAGGGTCACCATGTGCTGTGAATTTTTGTCTGGACGCCATTATCATAAATTCTGTTTTAGCTACATTAAGACTTAGTCTGTTTGCAGTAAGCCATTGATGTAAGTTGTTCAGTTCGTTATTCATTGTCGTTTCAATATCATTAAAGTTATCAGATGCCACACTAATGCTCGTGTCATATGCAAACATACGAGTTGTAGCAACTGATAAGCAGTTTGGCAAGTCATTGATATATAATAAAAACAGTAGCGGTCCAAGATTACTTCCTTGTGGAATTCCAAATTTCACTTCACATGGTGAGGATAAACATCCCATAACACTGCACTGCTGTAATCGACTGCTGAGGTATGAACTGAACCATGCGATAGATTTGTCATCTATCCCATAGTAGGTCAGTTTAGTTAATAGAATACTGTGGTCAATAGTGTCAAAGGCTTTTTGTAATTCTATGAACACTATGCCATTAAACATACCTTTGTCTATATTTATAGACCAGCTATTAGTAGCTTCGATGAGAGCAGTAACAGTGCTATGGAGATTTCTAAATCCTGATTGACTTTGAGCTAATATTTTTTTTTCATTTAAATAAGCAAACAATTGGTCGTATATAATTTTTTCGAAAATTTTTGAAACTACTGGTATCACCGATATGGGTCGGTAATTACCAGGGTCTGTTTTCTCACCCTTTTTAAAGATAGGCGTGACCTTAGCCAGTTTCCATTCCTGTGGAAATATACCGGTTTCTATAGATTTTGTAAAAATTTTAGTAAGAGCTGGTGCTACGATACCTGCTGATATCTTGAGAAGGCGGTTGGGTATTTTATCAAGCCTGATCGCCTTCCGTTCATTTAGACTTTCAAGTAGTTTACGAACAGTCTCTAACGATGGTGGTTGGATTGAAAATGTTGTTGTTGTAGATTTCAAGTATATTTCTGGGTTAGTAGAATTATGCTGAATGGAGCTGGCTAAAGTTTCTCCTATACTTGTGAAATACGTGTTAAACGTATTTGCTATTTCAATGGGTGAAGTAGTTTGCTTTTCATTATGTTTCAATTGTGTAACAGTGGAGTGGTTTTTCGGTTTTCTGGAGGTAAGCTCATTGAGCAAGCTCCATGTTTTCCGTTGATCGTTTTTGTATGTTTCCAGATTATCCTTTGTTTGATAGCATTGTTTGTATTATTTCTAGCCTTTTTATATTGCGTCCACAAATGATTGTCCCCAGAAGAAATTGCTTTCTTCTTAAGATAATCCCTGTTACGAATTTTAACAATAAGATCATTGATGAACCATGAAGGCTTTTGTTTTCCCACACGTTTGTGTCTGATTGGTGCATGTTTATCGACACAACACATGAACATAGCTTTCCACTGTTTCCACATTTCGTTTGGATTGTTTGATTTTTTCTATTTTTACCCAGGGCATTTGTGAAATATCTTCTAAGAATAAATTATCTTCAAATTTCTTAAAACTTCGTGTTTCAATAATTCTGCTGTTTTTTCGATCTTGTTTAGTCTTCCGACACATAAATGCTAGCGAGTGATCACTAATACCAATGTGTATTACACCTGATCGAACAACTTTTTCTGGAGTATTTGTTATACATAAATCAATTAGTGTTTTACTATTTTGAGTAATTCTTGTAGGTTCTTTGATTAATTGTTCTAACCCATATATATCAAGGATGTCAGATAGATGTTTAGATGGACCTAAATTAGTGGCAAACATGTCACAATTTATGTCGCCTTACAGGTAGTACTCCAAGTTAGTTTGGTCAATTTTTTCTAATATTTCTTCAAATGCCTTGAATAATTCCATTGTAGAATTAGGTGGGCGGTACCATGAGCTAACTAAATAAGATCTAGAACAGGGCATAGCAGATGAGAGGTTCAAACTCCATTCGCAGAAATCTTATCCATGATCCAATCACCCTTGAAGCAGTGGATATAGACACACCAAACCGGTTAGCTAGGTCTCTTTCAAAAAGCCCTAGTCTAAGACGCATCATTACAAGTACAAATTCTTGATAAGTAGATAGAACTCTACGTCTTCCTAATGGCTTTTTTCACAGAATCTTCAACAGCATAAACTTTATCATGATGACTATAGCTTATGTTCTTAGCCGACTCTTCAACATATTTGTACCACATTTCCATAGCAGTATAATCAGCAAACCCAGTGCAAAAAGCTATGTCATCATTGCTGTCTTTGAACTTTTCGATATTAAATAGAGTGTTCTCTACTGCATACAAAGCACGATTCAGTTAAACAATGAAATCTTCATTTCTCTTGAGCACATTTTTAAGTTCACAACGTACAATTTCAAGGTCTTTCATGAGTTCAGCATTTTCAGAGCGCAAATGCTCATTATTATCCAGTAGTTGCCTGTTTTGTGAACGTAAGGCCTCTAGTTCAAGGAAAAGGTCACCCTCATTGAGTTCAGTTTGACAGTGTATTTCTTGAAAAAAAGATGTTTCGATCAAGTCATCATTGGAAGGTTCTTGGATTTTATTCGATGGCGTTTCTTGCGTATTACTTGAGCTGAAATCATCATGAGTAGGATTGTTTAAATTCGATATAACTTCATGCTCTTGTAATTGATGTTGATCAGTCGTTCATGCTTCTTCTTCGTTCGCTGATGCTTTAGTGTGCTTTTTTGAACTCTCTATCTTCTGAATAAGTTCGTCAATACTTGCTCGCTTTATTTTGTGTCTTGGAGTGGTAATCTTCGACCAAGGGAAAACGGATGGCAAGTGGTTTCGACTTAGTTTTACTCCATCTTCGAAGTGAACCGAGCATATTCTTGTGTGAGTTGACTCCAGTTTTAAAGCGTCATTCTTTAGCAATACTTTATATTTCTTCCGTAGTTCAGGTTCTTTAGGTATTCTGTAGAAGTGAAGGGTTGGAATATTTCTAAAACTATCAAAACAACCAGGAACGCAACAGTTATAGTGATGAGGCATACTTTAAAAGAAGCAGATCGGACCATGTGCTATGACTCCCTCTATAGCAGTGTGAATGGTTATATACTGAAATCTTCCTTATTTATGGCATAATTAATGCTAGTTACACCTGACTTTGGGAAGAAGAGGTGAAAAATAGTGTGAAACGCATCAGAGTACTTTTTAGGTACCAAGCCAATTGGGGGACTTGCAAGTTTAAAAAGGGGGTGCTGAAAGTGAACCTGCTACCCGCCCCAGGGATACTTCTTTAACCAGATTGGCCTTCACGATGGTGTCTCTGTTCTCCCAATCAATCCAAGCACCACCGCACGCTAATTTGCATGAGATTAGAACCCAGTCCTATTTTCAATATGAAACCTGCGAATTGAAATCTCGCAATGAAAATCTTTGTGCTATTTTTGACATGGAGCCTCGATTGACAGTGGGTTCATCTCAGCATTTTGGAGCCTGGTTGACATGACACTTTCCTTTTGCATGACAAACAAGAATAACATCCATCCATCTCTACTGTCAAGATGTTTTGGTATGGAACATCGATGTTACTCAGCTCACTTTGGACTTGTTTCATTATTTCTTACTGTTGGGACATTGCTAGTGGGGACTACTCTAAAGCAACAATAGTTCCTTTTCAAGAGACTATGATTCGGAACAAAAGTAGTTTAAAAACGGAACAATATGTGCTAAAGTTGAACAATACGTTGGCAATCGATCAATCTTTCTTGTGTGTGAATCGATTGGTCATCGATTGCCAAGAGGCAATCGATATTAATCCATAGACAGATATCGATTGTTATCGATTGATCGATTGGATTTCCGATGATCGATTCTCATCGATTGGTTACGTCTGGATTAAGGTAAGCATTTCACATTAATATTGCTCAAATCCGTGGATTAAATTCCTTTTCATTTTTTAACTCGTTGAAATTTGCGAAGCAAATTCTATGAGTTTTTCGAGTTATATGGGCTTCGACATAGGCAAGTACTTCATGTATGACAATTACAAAAATATGCTGATAGAAATAACTGTACTAAAGGAAATTTTTAAAGAGCGGAGAAAATGAATAAAGTAAATAAGTAAAGTTTATGAAATGAATGACTTCTTGACAACAACAAATAAAATATGATATATGTGTGGACATATTAATCAAGCACTACACAAAGTAAACAGCTTCACAGTGCCCGTCAATACTCTCGAAAAAGACTGGGCAAATGTGCTTCAGAGCGTTTTAAAGAGAAAATATAGTGTACACACAGTTGTACATTGACTATTTGTCATAAAGATCCTTCATCTGTGAAGTTCTTTGACGAGTCGGGATTCCAGCTTCCCGATGCTGGACACAGAAACTACGGCTATTCGCCTGTCCGTGAAACTTGCATTGAAGTACGCAGATACTTGTCTACTGCAAACCTAACGCTTAACTTTCTAGTTGGATTTGATGGAGTGAAATATGGAAACACAATAGAAGGAGCGTCAAACTCAGTACAGTTTTTAAGATTCTTTGACGAAGTATCACAAACTGTTGACCCAATAACACAAAGAACAATTTTAGAGGTTCAAGCCTGCTGCGCATTTTGGATTCGATACTCTATGTTTGACTGATGCAAGTCTTCAAGTTTTGGATACCTTTGTCAGCCATGTCTGCACTCTTTAAAACCAAATTGTGACTATGTCCTGGTGACCAAAAAGGGAAATCAACACACCAAAATTGGACATCTAATTTCCACGTTAAAGACGAAAGCTAAGCTTTTTCATGGCAATATCTATGTCGTTTACCAGGTTTTTATTTTTAACTACAGAATGTGCTTCGTATGAAGCTGGAGGTGCAGAACGTTGTAAAGATTCTTCATTCTCATCAGAATCAGAGTGGTTGTCGTCTTCTATTTTTTGCTTCTTTCTCTTACTGTCCTGCGCTGCTATTGAACTAAAGAAGAACGCCACATTTGGAATTCCTAAAACAAGACGTTAGTTGAAATAAATGTTATATTGTGAAGCTAAATCTCGCATAAAGCTTTTGAGAAAGCAAGAAAGTTACCTGGTATTGAAATCGAGCACCACGTAAGTATTTTAAACTTCGATAACCAGAGAAAATTACAAACTGAGAAAAAGCCAGTCAAAGTTGTGTAAACATCAAACCACATGCTGTGATGATCAGTTGATTTTCTTAAATATCTCAAAAACAAAAAATCGTTTTGGAAATATTTTTTCTGTATTCAATAGATTGTATTTGAAGGAAACTTTTATTGAAATAAAAAAATTTTCTCAAAATTTTTGATTTGAAGGGTTACAGTAACCTTAAGAAAGACTATACTATTATCTCTTTTCCTGATGTTCTAGAAACACTGGATTTTGATAGACTGCGCAGTAATTTTACATTTATGTAGCCTTATAAGACCACTCAAAAACTGTGTCACATTTTTCTGGCATTTTGCTGTGTCTGTGAGTTATTACAGATTTATGCCAAAAATGCTAACTTTTATCAAATTTAAAAAGAATTATCTTTACGAAAATTGTGTCAGATATCCAAATTCTAAAAGTTTGGAAATTGGGCTGTCTTCTAAATGACTATACTATTAGTTTGTGCAAAATAGTCTTGTGTTTCTGGAGTGTCAGGGAAAAAAATCAAGTAAAAATAAATAATATAAATACTTTTTTATCTGAATAACCTTTATATCATCACATTCTCCATTTATTCAGCTTTAAGGATATGTCACATACTACAACTACCAGAATGCATTGCTCACTTTCTTTGGTAGTGTAATTAGTGCCAGGTGTTTCTACTAATCTCCAAAGGGATTTAGAATTTGAATGAGAAAGAAAATTCGCTAAGAATGCTGGTAGTTGTAGTAAAATTACGCTATAATGACCTATTACACTTGAGCTAAAAAAGTGATCTTGTAAACTTTAAAACAATAATTATTATTCAAAATATGAGTTCATGTAAAAATTATAATATAGCATCTCTGAATCAGACTTTTAACATGCATACCTTTTAAATCAATTTGATAATGTACTGTATCTATTTGTTGCCGGTTATTTTAGTGTTAGGCCATTCTTTTGTCAAACGGCTTCATAAAGATATGGAGCAACGATCTCATCGGCAATTTTCACACGATTTCGAGTTGAATTTTAAAGCGAATGTTTGCCTTCATGGCGTCGGCGGTCGAACTGTACCGAAGCTGTGGAAACATGACTTGTCTGTTGTTGAACGGATATCTCCGGATATTATTATTCTTGAAATAGGCACAAATGACCTTTCTGACGAGGAACCTTTGCTCGTGGCCAGTTCTGTCGAAGTTCTGGTTCGTTTTCTACATGATCGGTTCAATGTTAGTGTTATAGGTTTTTGTTTGGTTATCCCTCGTGGTCGTTTATCTAACGAAGTGTTCAATGAAAAAGTGTCTATTTTCAACGAATTGGTTCGCGATCTGTTAAAACCCCTTGCGTATACGTTTTGTTGGTTTCATCACGGAGTTTCCAGTAAGTTTCTTCTACGGGATGGGGTCCACCTAAATCATGCTGGTCAGCTTCGTTTATACCGCAGCTATCGGGGCGCCATGTTGAAAGCGTTGTCTTTTCGACCTTAACAAATGTTTTCTGTTTTGGCGATCTTTTCCTTCATTATACTATTTGTGTTTTGTTTCATATATTATGTTGTAAGTATTATGTTAGGTTTCAGTGCCATAGTGTTGTAATTTTGATTCATGTTCTCACCACGCGACCTCGGCATTGTCCGCTTTGTGTCCTGCCACGCGTATAATTTTGTCTGAAACACGATATCCTTGTTACTTTCGTGTGATGATTTCCTTTTAACCTTGGCATTTTTTTTTCAGTTTCTTCTAACGGCACTGTTAATTTTGTCCCAATTTTTCCTTAGAATAATTTTCGTTTTGAGGTCTCATTTTATAACATTTCATCAACCTTTTAGGGAATTTGTTTCCTTCTTAGATATTTAAAATAACAAGCCTTTGTGTGATAAAAGAGGGCTTCGATCCTCTGAATGTTTAAAACTTGAGAGGGGCTTCGACCCTACACATTTTTGTTTCTGTTTCTGTTTCTGCGAATTAATGGAAGGCTTCGATCTTTCATTGTATTTATTGATTGGAGGGCTTCGACCTTCTGTCTAAATTGGGGACTTCGATCCTCATCATTTTATTGTTATATCAAAGGCTTTGACCTTTGATTATGCTTTTCCAGTTGAGGGCTTCGACCCTACCTGGTTATTGTTGTTTTAATAAGGCTTGTATCCTTGGTTTTTCTGTGTGATATTTATCATTGTTGTTGTCAAATTCTCTAACAGAAGTTAACTTTTTCTTTTTGACCTGTTAATTTGACCTCCTATATTCATTTACTGATGTTTGGACAGTCTTGGTATGATCTTCGTATAATTTATGGATATTTTTCTGTTTTTCTTTTGTTTACCTTGCAGATGCCTGGTAAACGTAAATCAACAAGCTCCCTGAGGAGGTCAAAACGTCGTCCAGTTAGACCAGTTGTAGATGAGGAACAGCCGTCCACTAGTACTGTCATGGGGACCATTGAAGATGAGATTCTTGTAGATAATCACGCTGACAACAATGATGACAACAGCAATCATAGCCATCCTGCCAGCACCAACCCAGCACCTATGGGTGACCCAAACAGCATCACAATTCCAGATGAAGTCATCTCACAAATTGTGCAACAAGTAACTCAACAAGTTACGCAGCGATTAACAAGCCATGTGGCCCCTCTTGTGCCACATCCGCCATTTGATGCAATTCCACAGTCTTCCGCTTTGGTTGAACAACCAGTGCTAGGTGCAGTTGAGCAAGCAGCTACTGCCCTCACAGGTAACAATGTATTGCCATTCCACCTATTTCAGTCTATAAACACTACCATAGACTCTCGAGTATCGGCAAAGTTGAAGGACAAGATTTGGTCCAACCAATTTATCGATTTAGGAAGTCTTTTGGTGAACCCGATTATTAATGATAGTTACCAATTAACTGTAAAGCCACCCACGGATAGGCAGTCATCAACCATTAGTTTAGAGTCCACAGTTAAACCCAGAAAAATTATTAATATAGAAACTTGGGACAGTGCTTTTCGCATTTTTGTGGGAATTTACACCCAACGTTACCCTGCCGAAGCTCCTGCTTTGATGAAATATTGTGATATTGTGCATGACTTGGCAACCAGGAATTTTAATTGGAAGTACTATGATGAGAATTTTCGTTACTTGCGCCAGACGAATTCAGCATCCCATCCCTGGGGACACTTACACTGGGAACTCTGGCTTCGGTCGCAAGCAGTTCGTAGTTCTGACCCTCCCCGACGTAGTCCATCTGAGTCACGTCCTTTTATAAGCATACCCCGGGGGTATTGCTACAAATACCACAAGGGAAGTGAATGTCAGGGGTGCAGCTTTAAACATGAGTGTTTCAAATGCAATGGGCAGCATAAGGCTGTAAATTGTAATTTTCGTTCCCAACGTCCAGTCAGAAACCCTACCCCAGTTGCCAAGTCATCTGCAACCACAACTTCCAACACCAATAAATCATAATCGTTTAACCAGTATGCTTGAGGGGTACCCTTCTCCACTTGTTGATTATCTTACTTTGGGTTTTGTCGAGGGTTTTAAACTTGAATTTGAGGGTGAAAGAGTTTCTTTTCAATCTGAAAATTTGCTTTCAGCTCGAGATAACCCTCAAGTTGTAGAAACCAAGTTACAAAAAGAGCTGGAGGCCCATAGGCTGGCTGGTCCTTTTCAATCACCCCCTTTTAGCACATTTCGGGTTTCTCCTCTTGGTGTTGTCCCTAAGAAGACACCTGGAGATTTTCGTATGATTCATCATTTGTCTTTTCCAAAAGGGTCCTCTGTGAATGATGGTATTTCTCCAGAAAATTCTTCGGTCAGTTACTCAACAATTCAAGATGCCATTTCATACATCAAGGCAGTAGGTCAGCATTGTTTTCTAGCAAAAACAGATATAAAAAATGCTTTTCGAATCATTCCGGTCCACCCAGATGATTACCCCATGCTTGGTATATGTTGGAAGGGTCTTTACTATTATGACCGAGCCATGCCTATGGGATGCTCCAGCTCTTGTAAAATTTTTGAAACTTTCAGCACTGCAGTGGAGTGGGTTGCCCGTCACAAATGTGGTATTCCTTACATTTTACACTTGTTGGACGATTTTTTGATTGTTGCTCCCACTGAATCACTTTGTCGCAAACAGTTGGATATTTTTATCAGTATATGTGGTTACTTGGGTATTCCTATTGCATTGGACAAAACGTTTGGGCCCTTGCAGGTTTTATCTTTTGCTGGTATTGAGTTGGACTCTAATTTGATGGAAGCTCGGCTACCAGCTGACAAAGTTTCAAAATGTTTAGAATTTTTGTCTAATTTTCAGAGAAGAAAAAAGGTTTCCTTGAAGGAGATTCAATCACTTATTGGTCTTCTTAATTTTGCTTGTTCAGTAATTGTACCTGGTCGTGCCTTTTTGCGGCGTTTAATTGACCTAACAATTGGGATTCGTGCCCAGCATTATTCGATTCGACTCACTAGTTCTGTAAAAGAAGACTTAAAAGTTTGGTCAAAATTTTTTACCGAGTTCAATAATAAATCCTTCTTTCTAGATGAAAAGTGGTCCACTTCGCATAAGCTTTCACTTTACACTGATGCGGCCGGAGCTTTAGGTTTTGGGGCCATCTTTGATAATTCTTGGTGTTATGGTACATGGCCCATAGAGTGGACTAGTTTTAACATCGCTATTTTGGAGTTCTATCCAATCATTTTAAGTCTATATCTATGGGGTGAAGAATTGCAAAACAAAAGTATTTTGTTTTTCACTGATAATGAGGCGCTAGTGCATGTGATCAACAAGCAGTCCTGTCGAGAGAAGACACTGATGTCTTTTGTTCGTAAGATGGTTAGTGTCTGTTTGAAGCGGAATATTATGTTTCGTGCAAAACACATACCAGGTGTTAAGAATACAATGGCTGATGCTCTATCTCGTCTACAGGTATCCACTTTCAGGGACCTGGCACCAGCCACAATGGATCCGTCTCCAACGGACATACCTCAGCACCTTTTACCACAAAATTGGGTAATATAGTTTCAAAGTTAATAAGTTCTAGTTTGCAGTCTTCCTCAATTCCAACATACAAGCGTGCATGGAACCTATTCCACTTATTTTTGAGTTCGGGTTTTCAACATGCAGTTGTTAAATTACCAATTTCGCCTTCCATGCTTGCCTTATTCATTGCATATCTCTATGACAAGAAGTATGCTCCATCTACAGTAAATACTTATGTTTCGGCTCTTTGTTATACACATAAATTGTATCAATTTCCTGACCCGTCTAAGGTTTTTTATGTCTCGCAAATGCTTCGGGGTTATAATAAGGTTGGTTTTCGATTGGACACTCGGCTTCCAATCACACTACCACTTTTGCATAGATTGCTTTCTGCTTGTTCCTCTATAGCTGGTTCACCCTATCAAGCTTCCCTATTTCGGGCAATGTTTGCCCTAGCTTTCCATGCCTTCTTGCGTGTTGGTGAAATAACCTCAACTTCGTCTAAATCAAATTCTGTTTTACAAGTACACCAGATCACTGAGCTGGTTAATTCAAATAGACATCTTCAGGCTCTAAAGTTGACTTTTGGAAACTACAAACATAGCTACAATAAGCCCCCTTTTTCTATTACCATATCCAGGCAACAGCATTTCTGTCCTGTGGTTATTATTCTTGAATATTTGAAATTAAGAGGTTTAAGGACTGGCCCCCTTTTTCTTTCTCTCTCGGGGTCAGCTATTACAAGGAATGTTTTCTGTAATTATTTATCATCAGCTCTCAGCCATTGCGGTCTGGATACATCTCGGTATAAAGGTCACAGTTTCAGAATAGGTGCTGCTTCTCATGCAGCTGAGCAAGGTTTCTCTGATAGCCAGATTCGGTTACTAGGAAGGTGGAAATCATTAAATGCATTTTTAAAATACATTAGGGTTCCAAGTCTCAGCAGGTGAATCTGACTGTTTGTCTTTGAGTGTTTCAGTGGGAGTTTTGGATGGGGTTGGTGGTGACCTGCAGGGGCAGCACCATCCAACTTTATCCAACTTTAAATCAACTATATTTAGATGCTAGTTATAAGATAGATAGGTGACCTGCAGGGGCAGCACCGTCTCACTTGATCACATTTCAGAATCAATTTTATATCCTGGTTAGTTTAATCCAAAGTTAAAATCAATTTTATTGTGTAGATAGTGATAAGATAGAGAGGTGACCTGCAGGGGCAGCACCGTCTCACTTGATCACATTTCAGATTCAATTCTATATCCTGGTTAGTTTAATCCAACTTTAAAATCAATTTTATTGTGTAGATAGTCATAACATAGAGAGGTGACCTGCAGGGGCAGCACCTTCTAGCATTAATCCAAAATTTTTTCATCAATTACATTTCCTAGCTGGTTAATAATATAAAGGTGACCTGCAGGGGCAGCACCATTACCAGAAGTTCTATGTAAGATTATGGTGATTAACCTTCAATCATTTCAAATATGGATGACTTTATTTATCCTATTATATATTCTAATGGTTTACGATTCGATATGTTGTTGTTTACTGCTTTGCTTGGGGTGGGGCAGCATTATTTCCTGAGGGAAACCATGCTTTTGGCGTTCTCATGCCCTCACCTTTACTGGGCTTATTCTCTTACATTAGTCATGATTTGTATTTTGAGAATTTTGTTGATTAAACAGGCTATGGGTTTTATCCCATAGCCATTTGAATGCCAAAAACAAGTGTGGTTTATTGCCCAGTAAACACAGCGCAAGCAAAGCAGTATGTACTTAAGTTGCATGGTGTGAAAGAGAAACATAAATGGATTTATTTGTCAACAAATAAAAATTTTTATGTTTTTTTCTGGAACCGCTATTATTGAATGAATGTATTTAGGTAGGGGCAAGATGGAATAGGGTCAATTACATGATACCTTCCCTATGGGGGTATTGGGCAAGTCACGTGGTATTGTTGGTGTGTGTGTCAGTCGCGTGAAGTATTCTTGACTGAAGGAGCTCGAATTTTTGCAACCCTCCTCCTCCCCCTTGCTCCTACCATGGTATGTTCTCATGCCCTCACCTTTACTGGGCTTATTCTCTTACATTAGTCATGATTTGTATTTTGAGAATTTTGTTGATTAAACAGGCTATGGGTTTTATCCCATAGCCATTTGAATGCCAAAAACAAGTGTGGTTTATTGCCCAGTAAACACAGCGCAAGCAAAGCAGTATGTACTTAAGTTGCATGGTGTGAAAGAGAAACATAAATACTTTTTTATCTGAATAACCTTTATATCATCACATTCTCCATTTATTCAGCTTTAAGGATATGTCACATACTACAACTACCAGAATGCATTGCTCACTTTCTTTGGTAGTGTAATTAGTGCCAGGTGTTTCTACTAATCTCCAAAGGGATTTAGAATTTGAATGAGAAAGAAAATTCGCTAAGAATGCTGATAGTTGTAATAAAATTACGCTATAATGACCTATTACACTTGAGCTAAAAAAGTGATCTTGTAAACTTTAAAACAATAATTATTATTCAAAATATGAGTTCATGTAAAAATTGTAATATAGCATCTCTGAATCAGACTTTTAACATGCATACCTTTTAAATCAATTTGATAATGTACTGTATCTATTTGTTGCCAAAATGTGAGCTTTTAAATGCCATATCATACATCTCAAATAGTATGTTTTTTTCTGGTTGTTTGGTCTCGCTTGTTTCTCTGGGAAGTACAAGAGTGTTTGAGCAGGTATTTGCTACTGGAAGGAAACTGCTGTTAACATGACAGAAAGTTAGAGATGGATCAATGGAAAAGCCAAGTAAAGGCTCTTCATCGCTTCCAGTGGCAAACTGTAGTATACTTCCCAGATCTAAACCAGTTCGTCTACCACCTAGTAAAAAAATAATGATTATTTTTTATTAGTGTTCGTTTTCAGTAGAAATGTGTAAGATTTAAAAAAAATTTGACCACCAAAATACAGAGAACATTAACTTTTTTCAAGGGAGTAAAGAGTCCAATTTTTGGAGGTCTGATGTTGTCATGGCAATGTCAAGCATCATAATTTGAACACAAAGGACAACTTTGACTCATGCTTTTAAATCTTACATTACCTGGAAGTTTAAAACAGTATAAAATACAACTATTGGAAATAGATATATAGGTATTGAGTGAAACCATTTGTATACAAGAGAGACTAGTGATATCTCATCCATTATCAAATATTTGGTAAAATGGAAACTTTTATAATGAAAGTATTACTCTTTCGAGCTTCTTCAGCAAACTGAATTTTGACCATGCTCTTTTACATATTATATATATAATTATCTAAAAATAGCCAGATAATGATAATGGTAATACCACCTACATGCAACTTCCCGAAGGTAACTTTGAAAAACTCTGTAAATAGAACTTTCGCTTCTCCTAGCATTGGAGCCTGTTTCGCTAAAAACAGGTTTTAAAAATCCGTTCAGAGTCTTGATTGTCATCGCACCTTTGGGTTGCTCTTTGAATAAGTCTTTGATTGTAGGAATATTCATAGCAAGCTGCAAAAAAGTAGTTTTTGAAGTTGTAAGATCAATTATGGAGCTAAAACATAATGCAAGATTGTAACAACCTTTACTGCCCAAATCCAGAGAATGTATCTCTAATTGTTTGAGGGTTGTCCAAAATCCACCATCGGAACCGATGGTGATATCTAGTTTACCGTCGGTTCTGATGGTTAAACTAATTAATATGCACGAAATTTGCATATAGTTAAAATTATTTAAAAAGTGTTAACACACGTTTGACTTAGACAAAAAAGACCGAAAATTTTTTTTACACATCCTAAAACGCATTACCGACGGTAACGGACGGTACAGTCATTAGTTTTATGTTAATTAGACCATCTGTACCGTCGGTTTGTCCGATGGTGGTAGTACCCTCTTCAAAGAAAGACTTATAATTTTTTTTTTCATGAATTGATAGAGGTAACCGTTGGTACCGGCGGTATTGTGGAAGGGTGCACCCACCTTTGGACTAACCGACGGTACCGATGGTGTTTTACTGGAATTGGTCTTCCTTTGTTATGACGTCATGCTTATATTAACAGTTCAGTTGGAGAAGGGTGCACCCACCATCGGACTAACCGACGGTACCGATGGTCTTACTGAAATTGGTCTTCCTTTGTTATGACGTCATGCTTATATTAACAGTTCAGTTGGAGAAGGGTGCAGCCACCATCGGACTAACCGACGGTACCGATGGTCTTTTACTGAAATTGGTCTTCCTTTGTTATGACGTCATACATATATTAACAGTTCAGTTGGAGAAGGGTGCACCCACCATCGGACTAACCGACGGTACCGATGGTCTTTTACTGGAATTGGTCTTCCTTTGTTATGAAATCATGCATATATTAACAGTCTAGTTGGAGAAGGGTGCACCCACCATCGGACTAACCGACCGTACCGATGGTCTTTTACTGAAATTGGTCTTCCTTTGTTATGACGTCATGCATATATTAACAGTCTAGTTGGAGAATCGTGCACCCACCATCGGACTAACCGACGGTACCGATGGTCTTTTACTGGAATTGGTCTTCCTTTGTTATGACGTCATGCATATATTAACAGTCTAGTTGGAGAAGGGTGCACCCACCATCGGACTAACCGACGGTACCGATGGTCTTTTACTAAAATTGGTCTTCCTTTGTTATGACGTCATGCATATATTAACAGTCTAGTTGGAGAAGGGTGCACCCACCATCGGACTAACCGACGGTACCGATGGTCTTTTACTGAAATTGATCTTCCTTTGTTATGACGTCATGCATATATTAACAGTTCAGTTGGAGAAGGGTGCAGCCACCATCGGACTAACCGACGGTACCGATGGTCTTTTACTAAAATTGGTCTTCCTTTGTTATGACGTCATGCATATATTAACAGTCTAGTTGGAGAAGCGTGCACCCACCATCGGACTAACCGACGGTACCGATGGTCTTTTACTGAAATTGGTCTTCCTTTGTTATGACCTCATGCATATGCTGATAGTCTTGTTGTCTGAGCATATAGAGAATTTGTCTGCGCATGTCAGAAAATTTTAGCTCGCGGTCATGTTTACATTTTTTTCTACGACCGGGGAACTTTTGAGTTCCAATCGCAATCTTAGTGATCTTCAATTTAGGAAAATATAAATGGATACTTAAATTCTATCACTTTGTAAGGTGCTGTGACTAAGTCAAGCAAATGTGGAGGTTTTTGATCTCAAAATATTTGTGAGCAAAAATCCGCAAAACGAAGAAGAAAACACAAACCTACTGCATTCGCATGAGAACTGCTGCCAAAATTAAAGAAGTAGCAGAAAACTTTTTCCACAGATGAAAAATCAAAGGTCACGGGAATTGTGTGGTACAAAATGATTTCTTATTGAGGATGGATTTTGTGGAGTGATGAGCAGATTATTTGCGCATTTTGCAAGTTTTGGTCAACTTTCCTTCTTGATAAGCGGTATGTTTGAGGGGCTGCGCCGAAGCTAAATATAAATGATGCGAGTCGTCAAACCACATTCTACATCACAGCATTGTTATTTTTTTAAGAAATACTGGCCAAAATGTGATATTGCGTTATTTGTGGACGCCATGGTTGTGTTTCTCCTCTCAAGCAATTTCGACTGATTTGAATACCGAACCTGAAATTAGGTTAGAATGATCTTGATTAATCCAAATAATTGTGAAAACACAGATGAACCACCAAATTTTGTAAATTTCTGGTCAGGCTTTTGTTGATATACTTCTATCTTCACTAAATATAAACTTTAACTCAAGCACGGAGAAGATTTGTCAGTCTTACTCTATGGTCAATTTTTTCGCATAAATTTGAAGAAAGGTCGAGCTTAAATGTTATGCGCCGCTAAGTTTTTCCTTGGTATGCTTTCTTTAATAATCGTCGATTAGTATTATACTTTTGGTTTTCGATAGAGTATTGGCCAAAATTTTTGATCGGCAGTCAAAGACGACCTAGTCTCATTGTGAAAGCGGCCATATTGCAGAACCTTGCATGTTTATAAACAAACAAATTGTTATGCTATTGTCCAACAAGAACTATAATAAGCCGTACGGAAATAACGGCCAATCACTGTATGGTTGGAACAGAGACTTTTGACAGCTGAGGTATCGCTCTTGTGAATTGGGATTAAAGGGGATTTAGAAGGTATTTTTCTTTCGCGTGATTATAGCGGCTTCTACCATTAACTTACGACATGCGCAGACAAATTCTCTATATGCTTGTTGTCTGTATTTGAGAGTATTTGATTCTATGTATTTGTAATATACACGAGTTGGTCTTCCTTTTTATGACGCCTGGCAATTAAATATTTTGCGCATGTCAGAAAATGCTGTAATGTTGTCATGAATGCGGGACGTTGAACGCAAAATATTATCGAAGAAGGAGACTAACACAATATGATACGACTGTGGATTGCCGTCATCAAAGAGGAAATAGCAGAAAATTTTATTATGAGGTAAGAATATACTTTGTTTACAGTTTTTGTAGTAGTAGTCGCGTTCAATTTAACTTCGTTCTCGATACTTGGTCAATTAAACCATATTGACATTTTTGTATGTCGAGTTTAATGACTGAATACCTAACGTAGCCTGCAATTCACTCAAATGCTAGTAAGCCAAATTTAAATTGAACTTATCTAATTAACTTAGCCACTTGTGAAAACACAGATGTATTAAAGTTTCTAAAAAAAACTTCGGAGTGTCTAAATGTCAGGCACCCTGACGGAGTGTTGTGCAAAACTAAACGTCAGGCAATCGATTAAAAAAAAGAATAGAAAATTCATAATTTCAATTAAGTAAAGCAAGATTACTGCTCAGAAGCTTAAAAACAATATTTCTGGTAGTATTTTGCACATAGTCGAAACACTTAGCGATTTTTGGATTGCCTGCTGCAATGTCATCGAAAACTAAACGTCAGGCAATCGATCTTTTTTTTTTAAAAAAGAATTAATGTGCGCAAAAAAAATCAAAAAAGAAACTGAATTAACATGTTCGATTGATTAATGGAATTTTTGATGTATAGCTGAATATTATAACTTTTTGATTTATTTAGAACATTATTTATACCAGTAATTTATTTGAATTATACTATTATTTATTAAATTTTATAGCAATTTTTAGCAAAACTTAACATAATTCAGTCATAATTAATGTGGCTGCAAGTTTTTTTAGGTTTTCTTAATAAAGTACCTATCTATCTATTGTATATTTTGATAGTTTTATTTGTTATTTTTCTCTTTTATTGTGTGTAGCGGACCAATGGCTAGTCATAATAGAAGTAGCTGTGATGATAAGTGTAAACTTGTAGAAACGGTTTAAAGGAGGTGTTGCACTGGTGACACAAAAAACAAACATATTTAATTTTTTTGATTTTTTGTTAAGTTCAGGTCTGAGTTCTTTGATAAAAAGCATTTAATTTCAAATATTAAACAGACATTCAACCCGCATTCAAGGGTCTTAAGGTTATGCACAATCTTCAATCTCTTTTGTCAAACTCAAAATTTTGCTTAGGGACTCTTTACACTCATATTTTTGGATTTTTTTTTTTTTGAGTAGCAGGTAGAATCCCATGTTTTTGTAAAGTTTAAAAAATTTTGATTACTCAAAAAGGAAATAAATGTTTTTTATCATGTATCTTCCAATAAATTAGCACTTGAGCACAAAATATTGGAGAAGAAACCAAGCCTTGACAGTATATGATATGTAATATAATATTTCACTGCACAAGGTGAACTGCACAAATCAAGTTTTTACTTTGGAATAACTTTTTAATTCATGATATATTGTTAGTGTTTACATATTATTATACAATGAATGATATTTAATTATTTAATCAAACATACAAGGGATATATACCTATTTTAACTAACTCATTATTTTATTTTACACCAGTCCTTGTTTTAATTGATAACAGTGAGATTGCAATTAATCGCTTGTTTGTCTATTGTTATTACACTCCCAAATTGTCAATGGCAATATACTAATGTATTTTTAAGTTGAATATGATACCGTGAATACATAAAGGTTTCAATATATTTTGAAGAACATACTTGTCTATGAAAATAAGGGAATACTGGATTCCAAAGGTAGATTTCACAACAGAAATCTTCTGTATACCTATTCATTAACAAAAAAACATTACTAAACAAATAGACCTTTTCCATCGTGTAATTGACAACCACAATCTGGAGTCTGTCATTCTCACCAACAATGTTTTTTGAAATAGGTGTATGGTGTTTACTACAGAAACAAAATTCAAAAGACTTTTGAAATGAAAATTAACAAATGATTTCTAGATATGTCCTGTGTTGTTATTTTAAATTATTAATTGTAGTAGGAGTATAATAGTACATTTGATTATAATAATTATACAAGTGGTACCAATATCATTTGGAATGATAATTTTAATTTTTAACAATTAATACTATAGTAAAACTATAGTAAAACAATTTAATACAAATGACTTTACCTTAGTTTATGTGTGACAATCTGTATTTGTGACTATTTAATTATTTTTTATCTTTCAGGAGGTGAACACAGAAGTATGTGAATGTGAACAGTTTTTTTCTTATTTATCAAAATTTTGGTATATGACTGGCATATGAGGATAAACCAATTCATGTTTTAATGCTTTTTATTTTAGATGGAAATAATGTAGGTACTTTAAAGAGCAAATAGATTAAATAAAATTAAACTTTATTCATGATTTTTCTTATAGTGGGTGACATATTTATTTTTCAGTCAGAAAAGTACACAATGTGTTTCTACAATATCTAAATTTGAAAGTGCTATATATTTTATATCAATTTACTGATTGTAAATGAAAGCCTCTTGTGAGTGTATAAAATATGCTACATAGGCAAGATTGCACAATTAAAGGCACTTTGGCCTTGGCTAATTTTATGTTTAATGCCTATGTTTTTGGTCACTTAGGGAGCCTGATAATGGCCAAAAAAATCAAAACAAATAAACAAAAACAGAGCAAAAACTTGCTATATATTAAAATAGTGAGACCTAAAATGAACCTAATTTAAAGCATTCCCTTGGCAATTTGACTTTCAAGTATGATATTGTTTAGTCATCATACCAGGAGTATGTTATTGAGGGATTTTGTACCTTTGGTTGTTGTTACAGTAATTAACATTGTTAATAACATTGTTATAATATAATGCTAGAACAAGCCAGTGATATGTATAATATAAGTCATTTATGAGGTTCAGCTGTAAGAACTTAAAAATCTGTTGTTGTTATGGGTTTTGCTATAAATTTTACTGGCTCTTTCTAGTTGTAAGCATCCTATATTGTATCAGTATATATCTTGTATACATACATATAGACACATACATATATACAATATATGATACATGTGTATAGTGTATATGGTATATACAGGGGTCTATGGAGTACATACTGATACATGTATATAGTGTGCATAGTGTATATGGTATATACAGGGGTCTATGGAGTACATACTGATACATGTATATAGTGTGCATAGTGTATATGGTATATACAGGAGTCTATGCAGTACATACCGATACATGTATATAGTGTGCATAGTGTATATGGTATATACAGGGGTCTGTGGAGTACATACCGTACATGTATATAGTGCAACCTCGTTCCCAGGGCCCCTCTTCTCGCAAGATGGCGGACGCTCGAAGAAAGACCCTGGCAAACAGTGCTTTATAACGGATTCTGATTGGCTCGTTCATACATGCCTTCTGATTGGACAAAATAATAATCATAGTTAAGAAACAATTTGCAGTGGGAGTTTCACACATAAACAAAAGTGCATTTTATTAAAATCCATTTTAAGTAGACAATGAAAAACTAACGAATACATCATAACCATATGAACATATTTAAGTTTTCATAGCCGTTTTATTTCCAGCTGTCAGACGATGACCAGTTGATGCGGTATGGTACGAGTAATTTTATTTCAAATATATTAAACCGTTCAAAACACTAGGTACCAATCAAAAAATAAATCAATCATGTTCTTTATTACAAGTTTTTATCATTTTCGATTTACAGATATATGTATGTCCGGTCCGCAGTTAGTTACTCCACAGGCAAAGGAAACATATAAGAAACTATTCTAGCAGCATGTATACATCGTAATTTAAATCGTTTAAGCACATCATTCTATAGCCCGTACTACTGTATTAAACCTGATTACGAAGATCCATTACTGAAATGTTTTTGTATCCATATCTTGTGTGGCCAACTGTTTTCTTTTTCCATCGAATTAAAAACATCGCTGAAAAATAATCCAAGCGAAGTAATCGCTAGTCAACACGACTTTGATGACCATTTAGTTTCAGTTTTTGGCATGGTTACTTGGATTTTTACCGTCCTCTTTTATATCAACTTGAATTTTCCATAGTCCTCTCTCACGAACATTTTCAAAACACTGTACCGCCATTTTGGCCCAAAATCACGTGACAATAAAATACTCCAAAAATCTTGGAGTATTTGACCACGTGACAAACCACTGTTTGCCAGGGTCCTTCTTCGAACGTCCGCCATCTTGTCAATAGCGAAGAAGAGAGGCCCTGGGGACAAGGTTGGTATATAGTGTGTATAGTGTATATGGTATATACAGGGGTCTGTGGAGTACATACCGATACATGTATATAGTGTGTATAGTGTATATGGTATATACAGGGCTATATCAAGCCTATTGTTAACTCTCAGTCTCTGATCATCTTTATGCCGTATTTTCAAAAGCGATCAAACAAAACCAGCCTCCCAGTTTAATTCTGCTAACCACTCACTTTGCGACTTTATTGTGTTAAGGCTTTCTTTGATTAGCGGTAATAACGATTGTCCCAAAACCAAAGAAATGCGACTTATTCGCTTTGCCTTCTTTTGATCTATTCTTTTTTTTTTTTTTTTTTTTTTTCGTTCCCCTCGCAGTTCCCTTGTAAACCTTGTTTCAGTATTTGGTTTCTTTTGTGTTTGATATATAATCACCCCCTGTTACTGCTTCTTTCTCTTTACTCCGACGAAAGACTCAAACGTCCGAAAAGTCAGGAATTTCTCTCATTTTTACGAAGTACAACTCACATTTTTACAACAACTGCTTCATTAGAAACACTGACACAGCATAATCTTAGTTTTATCGCTTGTTAACTTACGTCGATTGACCCTCACACGGAGGACAAGAATTGAACTATCGCTCCAGTTCTTTGAAAACGACTAACATTATAATAATTTTGATGATTGAGTACGCATGTTTTATAACGTGTAAGCTAGTTGACCCTCTCAAAGGAGGACAAGGATGGAATTACCTCTCCAGTTCTTTAAAAACGACGAATATTATATAATAATGTAATTGTTGAAGGCTGAGTACGCGTGTTGATAATGTGTTAAGTTATTAGTGGTCTGACCCTCACACGGAGGACAAGAATTGAACTACCGCTCCAGTTCTTTGAAAACGACGAATATCATAATGTTGAAGGTTTAGTAGTTAATTTTTTTCGGCGATATGTTTGTAGAAAGGAATATTTTGAAAAGGAGAAATAATTTAATGATGTTCTTATGTGTTCGAATCACTGAACTACTAGTACTCGGGCATCATTTGACTGAAAGCGCTTTGTATCTGTTGTATGGTGGTATATTCCAAAAAAAATAAGTAAATAAAATAACAGTAAAATAACATACGCTTGTTTTCGTTGAATGAATCGGGGAATTTGAACACTAAGCTAACTAGAGCGCGATTGAATGGATTGTACGACGATAACCAGGTTTATCGGAAGTTAAGCGGTTCGTTTATAAAGTGTTTAAATTTTAAGTTTGACATTTCGCATAATGTTTTCGTTATATTTCATGTTATACCTTGATAAGATGTACAGTCAATTAAGAGTGAAAATGAAAGTATTCGAGAGTTGTTAAGAGAGGTTTTCGAGAAGAAAACTGACTCTACCGATGGTGAAGACGATCGGAAGGACCATCGGATTGATGGTGGAGCCCATTGAAGTTGATAAAGACGGTAAAAAATCAAACTTTCCTCGGAGTTAAATAAGTTTATATATGACTTTTCACGGGCAGATGATGTTACTGTGGTTTTAACGACATATTATGAGCAAAAATTAAGTTTTAGCACGATCATTTCCATGCATGGAGTCCATCGGTACCGTCAGTAAGGCAAGAGCAGAGTAATGCGCGGTTCGCAACAGGAAGCCCAAACTATTTTTTCAAAACACCACAGGAACCCCTAAAATGTTGTTCGCCGTCAACAAATTGAATATTAATGAGCTCGATATAATGAATTCATAAATTATGCATTTAAATGAGTTTGACAATCTGAACCGACGGTAAATTGGTATTTACCGTCGGTTCAGATGGTGGATTTTGGACATGTATGAATTGTTTTATAGGGAATTAAGGGTCCATGTTTACAGAGTTCTGCTCTTGATATTAAATTAAAGCAGTAGAAAAGTTTAAGCATTTACCTGGAATATTCCAGTTCTTTTCAACCCTGAGCATAACAGATTTAAACATGGATCAGATACACTTGCTTCGAAGACTGCATTGAATATGTCATCCTTGAATTTTGGGACTTTCCCATCTTGAATCATGCTCAATCCTGACAATATTGGAATATGATTCATTGGATAATATGTTTTTAAGTTGTATATGTATGTATGCGTGTATGTACGCTTGTATGTATGTATGTATGTATGTACGTATGTAATAATTGTATGTATATATGTACATATGTATGTGCGTATTTGTTATGCATGTATGTATGTATGTACGTATGTACGTATGATTATGATGATGATGATTGTTGTTGTTGTTGTTATTATATTTACCAAAGATCACACCAATTAGCAGGTAATCATTTGCCATGTGGGGCTTGAGGCCATGCTCAAAGTAGATATTAATAATATCTTTTACTATTAACCGAAAAAACTCTCTTCTGGGCCCCCCAATATCTTCAGCTTCCTAGAAAAATAAAAAATTAAAGATAATTACATATGAGTACATGAGTATATATGAATAAGTAAATATACTTCTTGTAAATCTAGGAAATAGTTTGTAGCCTCATATGATGTCATCTGAAAATACTGATGTTTATTTCTAGGACACAACATACGGTGCTACAAATTGTTCCTTAGATTTACAACTGTTTCATTAGAAACACAAACACAGTACACACTATATAGCTAGTATGTTATACTAGTATACTGTCTTGGTGGTTTCATGTTTCATAAAGATGTCAGATAACTTTATTTACGATCAAGTTACAAATTCCCAACAATCTATTACCTCTCCATAAAACTGCACTTCCAATGTCTGCCTCAAGTTTGCTAAATCTTTGATTTCCTCAAAGGCAGTTTGCACAAGGTTGTATCTATCAACAATGATATAATTTGTGGGTCCTTCACTGGCTTGACTTGGATCAACTACATTCAGAGGTCTGCCTGTTACCATTATACTCTGGTAGTACCTAATAATCTCTATTGCATTGGTAATGTTATGCTCTTTGCAATATTGCAATGTTTGGTTGACAACTTCACCAATGTTAGGATCTACACCTGAAGCTACTGAAGCATTTTCATCATCCAAGAGTGTTGGTATGCTTTCTATAAAACAATGAAGAAGATTGTTTAGACCGCTGAAAAAAACTAGAAAAACACAACCTGTAGAGCAGCATATTCCCAAAATACAACTACAGGGACATGCCTCACATCCTGAAGCAACCTAGCTACATAAATAATTGACCAAATGATCATGGCAAATAAAGCTTGTGCTTCATTACAAACATATTAGGTTCTACTTAGATGAAACTGTGTAGTGATGTTTACTTTTATTAATGTAATTTAATTTTTTTTTTGTGTGTGTCTAGTAGATATGTGGCTGTATTATAATCAAATTAAATAAATATAGAAAAATAGTGTCTGACGTTCAATTGATAGCGGAGCTTCGCGCGGGCCGAAGGCCCTCGCAAGCGGAGCACCATAATTTAGAAAATATGGTAAACCATCGAGCTCATTTGAAATCGACCACAGGAAACCCGGATTTCGAAAATACGTACGCCGTACGTCCGTGTACTACAGGGCAAGGTCGGTGACCAGTTTTTTTTAGTGAACATAAAAACAAATTCACAATAACTTTTTTTTCAGTTTATATTTACGGAAATGTTTCAAGAAAAAGTATTGTTACAATGGGCAACGAGGAAGAAAATGGTTAAGCTAGGCTGCGGCTCAAAGAGCTTTGACTGAGAAAGAGAAACAAAGAGGTCGGAAAAAGGGGGAAAAAAGCTACTTACTGAAGAAAAACTTCAAAATATTTTCACTGAGAAAGTGGGTAAAAGTCTCATGCCGATGTTTTTAACTATTCAAATGTGAAGTCATGCAGAGCTGATAAAATTTTCAAAGTCATTCAAAGATGGAGATTTTACATTTTATATTTTCTGGAAGAGTTCGTTTGACAAGTCAGTGCATGATGGAAAAGAAGGGCTTCGAGTTCGTGGATTCTTCGTGGCGTTTTCCAATCATTACTTATCGACATATCTACTCTTAAAAGTAAAATCAACGGTGACCAAAAATTCATAAAAAAACAAAAACAAAACAATTGTGCATTTGCAGCAATTCAAAAGTGGTGAAATGCAAGAACAAAACGCGATCACGAAGATGCCAGTTCATTCATCAATTCTTACGGGCAATTCATAACAAGGATACCTTTAGGATCAATCCAGATTTATCACCTATGCACAACAAAAAATAACTTTTCATACAAGATGTTTGTCAACTAAGTAGGACTGCCAGTTCAGGGAGTGGATCGAAATGCATGCAAATTTGGCACAATGGTGGGTGATTGAGCAACACGAGCTAGCCACACTACGCCGTTCTGTTGAACTGTGTGAACTTTTTAGAGGCGGTGAAAATGTTTTTTCACTTTTAAAATTCTAAAAACATGAACAAGCCATTATGTAATCAGAACTGAGGAAGAAAATTTCAGACTGGAAAAGTGACAGTTCAGGGCTAGAAACGTGACGCCGGTTGATTCTCGGATTTGAGGAAAAGTTTATTGAAAGTCACTTTTTTATCCTCAACTTATGGCCAAGGTATGTTAACATTTTTTGCCGATCTTCCTTTAATTTTTTTTAAATATTCCTATGAAAGCAAGCTATTTCTCCATCGGCATCGATGATTCTTGTAATACTTTGATTTGTTATGTTTTTGTTTTGAAAAGTTAATCTTAAAATAAAAGTTCATAAGTAAGCAAATAGAATAAATATAGGATATTAGTTGTCTAGCTATTTTTTAAAAATGCACAACCGTGTTAGATAGATAGATTACCAATAATTTGTTCATCATACCTTTCATGAGAAAATTCAAGTTTTTTTCGATTTTTATTACATTTTTTTTTATCCTAAAAGAGAGCGTGATAAAACGAACAGTATGCGGGAATTTGTTTACAACTCAAAAAGCCATGTTAATGCTCTTCTAACTTCTCATTGGATAATCAATTTTAATTGACAAATGCTATTTTTACCATGGATAACAACAAAAAGGGAAGCCACATTGACTGACGTCAAATACGGTCGGATATTTTTCGAGTTTTTGTGCACATTTCTTGCGTAAAATGTTGTTGCGTGCATAAAGATTTGAAGACTTCAATCGTTCTTCTTAATCACTCATTCATTCATTTAACCATTTGAATTGCTTTTTTTTGTTATACATGTATTATTTTCTTTTGATGGTTGTTTGAATAGATTAATTCATTTTTTTGTTTGCTATTTCATCTATAGTCATTTTTCTTTAATTCAACAATTTTAATAAAAGATAGTGAATAAATGAATGAATAAATGAATGAACGAATGAGCATTCCATTGTCTATAACAATCCTATTTATAAATCGGAGCTCCGCTTTTAGGTTTACCTAATTTTTATATTATAAATATGTTTTTTTAAACAAATCAATTAATTCCAGTAAAGCAAGTTCTGTTGATACAATTATCTAAAATCAAAGTGGACATTGTGACTTCAACACACTAATAATTTCAATTGGTAAGTAATAAGATAAAGCAGCAAGAAATAAAGATATAAGCCGAAAGCGCAGATCTTTAGCGCTGCTACAACACACTCTCCAGTTCTTTTTATGACTTCTAAAATTCCAAGGCTAAAGATTTCATTTTGGACTAAACAAATTAAATCGAAGAGAATCCGGCCAAGATATTTTGATGTCAAGGTTATGCAAATCATGAACAATTCTGTATTGGCTGATAAAGATGTTTTCACGATAGTGATTTTGCATTGTTCCAGGAAAATGCATTCTTAATGAATTTTATGATGATGTGTAGAATCCAACTAAATACTGAGGACTCGATATACTTGTAAATAAATGACTAACAATGATTGCAGATTTATGGATTTGAATGGCCGAAGCTCTTTTTTGAAAATATGTTATTGCTAATCCACTTGGTAGATTCATGTAAATTATAGTACAAACTAGGTTTTTTTGGTTGATTTGCTTAGTCTGACAAAATAAACATTTGATAATATCATTATAGGCATACCTTGATCTCCCAATTCTTCTGTTCCATTATGTTCTAAGTACATAATAAAAATAAAATGTAATGTGTATAATGATGTATTTGAGCACACTAATTGACTGGAACTCTTTTTTCACAGAATTATGTCTTCTAGTTCATGTTATAATGTACTGTATATCATTTACCTTTGACTTAGATTTTGAATATTACAGTGCTTGATATGTTTAATGATGACTAATTAGTATATTCTTGATACTTATCTATATCAAAGGTAGAGTGGACTGCTACTAGGCACAACGAATGCACTTTAGAGAAAGGTTTCTGGTAAAAGTCTTTTATTGTACAAAGCTTATAAATTATATTGCACTATTTACTGAACTTACCCAAAGTTTGATTGTCAATATTACTGTATAGACACTGGGAGTTAGTGCATAAAAACTCTTCATCATCAGAGTAGATTCTTAGACACCCTGACTCATTTGTGTGAGTGCCTGCCGAATGAACTTCTACTTTGCGACCACATTTTGGGCACTATATTTCAGTCACAACTCCTGTGCCATATTTTTCGAGAAAGTATGAATCTAAAATAGCAAATCACAAACATTGGAATAGTTAATGATACCTTAGCTTTAGAGAATATGTTCACTTGATAATGCAATGTGTTGGACTTACCTTCTATCTTTTTTTGATCTTTACTTGCTACACTTGTTTCTGTAGCTGCAGTAGTAGAGTTGGCCATCATGATGGTACTTGCAACTGTGGTTGTAGCAGAGCCTGTTGCTGTGTTACTTGCTACTGTAGCTGCAGAAGTAGAGTTGGCTGCCATGGTACTTGCAACTGTAGTTGTAGTTGTAGCAGAGCTTGTTGCTGTGTTACTTGCTACAGTAGCTGCAGTAGAATTTGTTGTCATGGTATTGGCTTCTGTTGTAGTAGACTTAGTTGCTGTGTCATTGGTTTTGTTGCTATTGTTGTAGAGCAAAATATGACCATTACTATGGTGTCAAAATAATATTGATCAAATTCTGTTCTATTAAATCTATTTCATTGCTTGTTAAATGTAAATAAACCAAAATTAGCCATCCAGGTTTTTTTGTGAGCTCTAATTCATACACATTTTATTTGTCTGTGATTGAGCATCTGTACCAGTAATTGCCATACATTTATGTGCTCTCAAAAACGTTTATAAGTTTTTTGTTTGTTTGTTTGTTTGTTTGTTTTCTTGTAAAAAAAAAAAAAAAAACCCATAATAGGGATTCCTATTTTTGTGATTCAGGAAGGCATTTTTAATTATTTCTTTGTGTTTTGATTACCCTCCCCCTCCCCTCTCCAATGTAGCCCCAATCAGGTTGCATTTCTTTGTACATGGGAAGCCATGCATTCTCTGGAGCACAGCACATATTTTTCAGCTTGGAAAACTTACCAGCACTTCTCTTCGTGTTCTGACAACTCTGACAGGTAAAACAGTTGTTGACAGCCAAAACATCTTTCCTGCAAATCTTCGACCTTAAAAGATAGACCTTTTTGTATGAATATGTTGACATATACTGTGGGAATACTATATACCTCCCCATTAAATTTAATGGTCAATATTGATTTAACAGTAGAAAGGCTATGTTTGCACACTACAGTTTCTTACTCGCCTAACATTACATTAGTTTACATGTATTTACCAAGAAGGAAACCTTGATTGGTTGCTTTGTTTACTATAAGACCAGTTAAACAATCTCACTGATTTAAATATATTGATTTGGGCATATAATTGAATTGTAAATGTTAGTATGAGAAGCTATTTCTTAATCTTTTTGATGCTTATTAAAAGCCATGAATAATTGATGATGAAGAGAACAATACAAAATCATAACCATGACCCAGTTTTTAAATCAGCAAGAGATTTGTCCTGATTTGCATACAACATTAACTTGAATTTTCTCAACAAAAAATCTTTGTTGTTGAATATTTCAGCTGAATATGATTTAGGAGCTGATTTTTAAAAAAAAGCAATATAAAATATTTGCAACTGAGTTATGAGTTTTCAACTGGCATGTCACTCACCGTTTTAAATCCTCATAACGATCAGCTGCTCATATTTTATAACCCAGTAGTCTAACTCTGCCTTATATCCAGAGATTAACACCTAACTGAATTTTATGCCAGTTAAATTTAATGTTAGCAAAAACACAGACAATGTTTATTGGTGAAATCATCACAAAAAAATGTCTCTGACTCATGATAGCTCATAGGTCATAGGTGTATAACCCCCTATACCACCATACTAACTGCTACCAATGATTCCTTATTAATAGACCTGTATTTCACATACCTCGTACATATGGCCGTTCTTCAAATGCATCTAAATCTAAGATTTCTTTGTTGGGCCTGATGTAGATCGGCTTATCTTTAAAAATGTTATGCACCGCAGAGGCATTAAGAGTTTGGTCTTTGGAGAGCTGCGGGGGCACCAACTTGTGCAAATGCAAATTTTTTGAGGAAATAAACTCCTCAGTTTGTCAAGAAGCACTTCGTGATCCCAATCCTTCTCAATTTGCACGCTGTTGAGGATATGTTTGTTTTCCATCAAGATTCAAGATTCAAGATTTAATAAATTAATGCCATATTTACAGTTTGTATATCAATATATGTATTATATATCCGAATTTTTAGGCATTGGCTAATTGGAACAGAAACCTGAAAAAGTCAATTAGCCGCTTTTTTATTTACAATATTTCGATCAGGAAACGTCAGCTTCCTTGATTGTCGAGGCACTATGTCGTCATTTGGACCTCCGAGAAGTATCTTGGCTTTGTAATATGTCGCTGACTTTCCTTTGGCGGCTTTTTTTCGTGATGGCATTCGTGAAGATCTTCCCCTATTGTTGAAGTTGAATCCGAGACGGAATCTGGGGGTATTGCCGCTCTGTACAGTGGAGAGACTGGCCGACGTTGTCGAAGAGGTGCTTTGGTTGTTTAGGTTGCTGGCACTACTTGCACTGGAAGCTGCAGTGTTCTGTCCAGTTGTAGAGCTTCTGAACACTCTATTTACCTCTTGGTTTACTGCAGAAGAATTTTGTGAATTTTGTAGCTCTTGACTAAGCTCGTTCATGTTGTCTATGAGCTTTTTTATAACTGGATTCATGATTCAAGAAATGGTTCACGTGCACCGAAGAGCATATCATTTCGCTAGCGAGAATTGTTGTGGGTTCAATTCTCGCTAGCGAGGAATGTAATCGTAAAAGCACACTAGCGAGAATCAATATAATCGTGATTCTCGCTGGTGAAAAGTACTGAACTCCAAACTCGCTAGCGAGAATATCAAATGTTATTATTTTCGCTAGCGAAAATTGCTGTGGTTTTATGCTCGCTAGCGAAAACTGTCACCGTAAAACTCGCTAGCGAAAATTCGGGGAACTCGATCCTTATCTGAGTTTTTCACTCGCCTCGTAAAACTCAATCACATTTGGCAGTAACGGCTTTCCATAGTCTGGTTGCTACAAGTATGGTCAAAGTTATCCCTCACAAAAACGACTGCAGATTATTGTGACTAATTTTAACACTGGATTGTCGAATGCAGAAACTGCAAGGATTTGGAAAGTTGCGTATAATTGCGTATATAAATACGTACGTTTCTTTCAAGAAAATGCAACTCTTACTCCTGCAGTCAACGAGAATACGCGGCCCCAAAAAATGGAATGGTGGATGGAGGCATATTTGGAAGCCTTGGTTCGAATTTATCTTGCGATTTATCTTCGTGAGTTATTACTAGCTAATGACTTTCATTTAGCTCAAGTAGACGTTCCTCACGTTGCAACAATCGCTAGGCTACTCGTAAGATTACGAATTACTCGAAAGAAGTGTGTACATGTTGCTATAGAACGATTTCTGCCTTACAATCGTCAGTGTCAACAACTTTTCTTTCAATTGGTCCGTGTAAAGTTTACTTTTTCGACGAAACTTGTTTTAACTGTGAAGCAGACAACCGAGAAAACTGGCGCACAGATTTCGGGTTGGGATGTCCATCTTTCTGCGAAAAGAGCAAAGCACGCACTGGAAAATATTCAGTTCTCGGTGTTTGTGGTTTCATAGAACGAGTGATTCAAGTAATTCCTATACCCGGGAATTTTTCAGCTGACATCTTGGTTGAAGTAGTAGAACATCAAATAGTACCTTTACTTCCAAGGAACGTTTTTTTGGTAGCTGATAACGCAAGTGAAATGGTTTTTGCTCAAGCGAAAGCTATTGCTAGACGCACACCGGGTTTTATCGATCAAAATGCATTACTTGCCATTGTAATGGCCTTCAAGCAAATCGGTCCCTTCAGTGTGAGAAAGTTTTATAAACGCTCGTGGTGCGTTTCTGTGTAATTAAGTATTCAATTTATTGAGTTTACTTTCGATTCAAGAATAATAAAAATAGGTAAAATCATTTGTAGTTTATTTTCAGTATTTTCCGTTGTCATGCTAATAAACGTTAGACTAAGTATAGACGTTAATATACTTTGTTACACTTTAGCTATGACACTTTGTTTCACTGGTTTTTGCAAACGACTCTAGTGTGTGTACTCTACTACTTGTACTTTGTTTATTTATTATCTATTTATAAATATATTAATTATAATTATATATTTGCAGGCTGAACAGCTTTGCTGGTATATGGCTATGGAGAGTTGCAACAGTTAACTTGTGTTAAAAACATTGAATTGACCATGGAGATGTCAAGCTCAAAAAGGAGATATCAATTGGACTTGATTTCACATTTATTTTATTTTTATTTTATTAGCTTTGCCCAAATATATAAAGTAATCAACAAGTAAGTACAAATCAATACGGTGGGCATGAACCTGCAACAGCAAGGCCAATTACTGCGGGACCTTAACAAAATAAAAAAAAGTTACAAAAAGTGATATCTAGAACGATGTTTAAAAACAACATGAAATGACAGAAGTTAGGCTGCGTGATACATTACAAGTAGGACATATAGTTTTCCAGGTCCTTGGATCATCTGGATCATAACATGATGACAAGGCATTAAGGTAATTCCGTAGTTTTGCACTGCGCACAGTTCTGCACATATTTCGAATTTTAGGGTTTTACATTTCTTATCATCAATAGATACAGAGCTATGTCTGAGAAACACTTTAACGTAAAAATACGAACAGTTTTCACATTTTCAAGCGAAAAATTACGAATTTCTTTAAACTCGCCCCATTCCGCTCTCGGAAAATCCTTGATGTTATTGAAATTTGAGAATATTTCTCAAAATATCTCGCAAACCAATACGGGCACCTATCTTTTTTATTTCATAATATCATTTGAAATCATGTTTTGTAAAACATATGTGATCGATGACAAACTTCTATGGCTAGATTTTTCGATATTTCGAAAAATGTTTCTTTCAAAGCGTTAATGAGGTCCGTAATAATTCGAACATTTTGTTAATTTTTGCTTTATTTCTCTTCGCTTTTGAATTTTAGTGAAAATCTTTTGCTTTACATCGGTAGCCTAATGTATAAGGAGTACATTTAAGCACATTAAAAATATTTGGTATTGATCAATCTCAGTCAAGAGATACTTTTATGTATGATGCCCATTTTCGAATGTTAGACGCTAAATTCACAAAAGTGGTTATACTTTAAAAATTTTTCTCGCAAAATCCAATACGGTGACCCCATTTTTATTTTATATTTTTGATGAAAAACTCAAAATGTTTTACCGTAGAAAGTTTTATCAAAATTCTATGGCTAGTTCTATTACTACGGAATTACCTTAAAGTAGTAATTAAACAGTGATTTACGAAAGGATGAAAGATTGTTTGTAGCAAAGTTTTCTGTGTTAGAAATTAGAGTGTTCCATACTCTAGATGATAAGCCTTTTGAAATGTAGTTGTTTTGCATTTACGTATAAAAAAATTTGAACAGTCTTACTGGATGACCTTGTAGGTCGCTTATTCTGTACTTTTGGAATAATGTCTGGATTTACGTCAATGAGACCATTTATTATCTTGAAGAAGAATACCATGTCGAGATATTCATGCCAATAGGTGATAGGTAGTAATTTAAGGTCCACTAGTCTTTCTTTGTACGACTGTTCACAGCGGAAAGGTAAACGTAGAATGTATTTTGTTGCACGGCGTCGTACGCTCTCTATTTGCTTGATTAGACCTTTTGGGGTGCCCATACCTGAGTGGCGTTCCCGAAATGAGGACGCACAAGGGCGAGGTACATCGATCGTCTAATGTTCCTACATTTTATAGATCTTGTATTTCGTCTATCATAGCCAAGTAGTTTATTGGCTTTCGTGTATACCTCATTGGCTAATAATGATAGGTAGAAAAAAGTAAGAGCAAGGTCAGCCCTATGAATTGGTTTGACGATCGAGAAAATGTTGATGGTAATTAGTGTACACACCAAAAAAACATGAAAGACCAAACTGAGGCTCACTGAAGTATAGCTTTTTCATTAATATACAAATGTGTAAATTCTATTGTATTCTATTGTTTAGAAGCACTATTTTCTACTTAGTAGTAACTGTAAAGACTATTCTGGCTTCAATGATTATTCACCAGCTTCCACAAACTATTGCAATTAGATACTGCATCATAACTTTTGACAACTTTTTGGTGACGTCCACTCTATTAATATAATTTTGTTTATGTAAGTGTGTGATGTCAAATACATTTTTTTCAATTCACTTAAGGTTGGTGATGACTAATTAAAAAGTGATTTTTTTCTTGAAATTCCTTTCTATCTGTAAAGAACTAGTTCAGCACTTGATAGTTCAAAAGAAAAAAAATTGGGGTCACCGCGCATTTTAATGAGTTATACGTCATCAAATATTACAAATTAGACAATTTGTAAATGGAAGGGAAAAAATTCATAAATTGTCATATAATTTTAATTTCTAAAGGAAATATCCCTTAAATCACAACACACATAATATTATTGTAGATAAATGTCTTTAAAGGTAAGAAAATTAAAAAAAAAGAGTTCGAGAGCAGTTGAACGCATGAATATTAACATTCTCAAATTTGCTACCCTAAAAGAAATCACCAATATTTCTATGATCTTTCAATTTTAAATTTTCAAAAAACTCACCATATGAAAGATTTCTTATCACTTTATCACACAAATAAATGAAAAATAGGGGAACCCGTGCAATTTAATAAGATAATCGTTGTAAAAGCACAAAATTTTACCAAAATTTGCAAAAATTGCACAAAAGTCCCTGCCCCTCCCTAGACAGTAGAAGAAGTAACAATGCATTTTGGGAGATTTTCAAAATGGCGCCCGGGGAAAGATTGTCGGAAGTTTGATAACATAACAGTCGCTTTTGAAGCTGTTTTTTGAACAAAAGTGCATTTTCAGGTCAGTTTTGCAAAGATTAAATGTTTTTCTTTTAGGAAAAGATTTATGGGAGTTAATTGATTGCTAAATTAGCTTGTTTCTGGACGTTTTTTAACACAAAACGATCGGCCTTTGAAAGTGTTTGTTTTTCAAACTTCGTCAGCAGCATGCGCAGTACTTGATGCTCAATGACAATAATAGGCACCAACCTTAAGCTATTGATTTGTTATTATTTGAAAGCAATGATAAGGAGAAGTCTCAAATGAACAACAGAAATGATAAAATTTGTAGAGATTACATGCTAAACATTGAGGACAAATTAAAATCTGTGATATTATTATCGATTGTAATTGTATGGGCTAATGGACATTATTGTTAGTCCACACTTAAGACAACAATGAGGAATAGTATTGGAGTGCATAATCTTTATTGATATCCTTTTGAGAAATAAAGTAAATTTGACTTACATTGCATGGTAGCTGAACATTATAGCCTTATTTTATTCTATTGCATATAAAATATTTTTTATACATCCACATTAAATACGTTTAGAAAGTGCAATCAGAAACCCAGACATCTGAAGCATATCAGAACTAATTGGCATAATGTTTACATACATTTGGTCAATTTTTGATACTCAGAGTTTGATTTAAAATGGCCACTGACACTGCAAATCAAACAAATTGCAGCTCTATAGATCCCTTGTATGTGGTGTTAAAGGAACACCATCTTGAGGACAAGCCCAGCCCAGCCCAGCAAATCAAAACGTTAGATTTTTTTTATAGCGATTTTCCGAGGTCGTACTTTTACTTGCATATATTTTTGACTTAATATCTCTTCCATATGGCTTCTAAAGTGAACGTTTGCAAACTAAAGAGAAGAGTTTTATTTCTGAGCGATTTAACCTAGGCCTAGCCGCGAACTCGTGAGAATTTCAGACACAACATTTGCCGACAAAAAGGCTAAACTAGCATGAAAACAACAAACATCACACGTATTCAAATAAGCAAAAGAACAACGATTGATTTGAATCCTTTTTAATTGATAAAAAGTCTTCAAAATTTTTGATTTTGAGAAGCTAGAAAACCTACAATATTCTACTCGAATTTCGAACAAGTTTCATAGAGCCACAGGAAACCCAATCAAAGCGGCATAGGAAGACCAATTAATCTCAAAATCTGCATCCGCCGCAGCAAACTTCATTTCACTCGTCAGGAATAGTGCTACAATCTATAAAATGCTAAGAGTTATAGTAGAATAAATATTCTAACAAATGATCCGCTACTAGCTTACATGGGAGTAACTACATGCTCTCTTTGAGCGACTTCAAACATAAATATCACAAGACCGTTTGTTCAAGAATTTTCCCACTCTGCAGCTATTCACAAAATTCCAGTAGGCACATGCGCTTTATAAGCACCTTTAATTACACTTTCCCCACGTATTTCTTCTATCCTCTTGTTATGTTCTCTTTCCCAGACTTTATACACAGCAGGAACTACAGAGAATTTTAGGTTTGCTTTATGTTTGGAATATTCAAGTCATGGAACAATCTTAGTACTTTGGATGATTCTAATCCAGTGCAGGGTATTCCTGAGTAGTAGGTGAAATACTGGTAATCGGTTGTGTTGGACCAGTTGACCAGATAAAGTCATGTCTGTTATCTACTATACATGATATAGCAATATAACATGATGATCCAACTTGATTAGTCAGAGATAATATACACTTTGGTCCAAATTGACGACAAATTCCACAGACTTTCCTCAAAAACAAGTTTTATATTTGTTTCTGGGGTGGTTTTCCTTCATGTGAGATAAGCTAACGATCCTTGTCATGATCATTTTTTCACATCTTCATCGCTACTATTACTACTGTCACTTTCACAATTCTTCTGGTATATAATCTTTATTATCCTGACGATTATTTGAGTCAACTTGATCAGTTTGAGCCAGATAGACTGCTACTTAAGTTTGGCTTATTAAGTGTAGGTATTGCTTCGCTTTTAATCCGTATTTTAAAGTTTTCTTTACATTTGATATTTTGAAGAAACTTCGGGGAGTGTTGTCATACGCATCATCGTCAAAAGTGACAGGAGCAGATTCTCAATGAAGGCGTCGGTTAGAAAGCTTTTCGTTTACAAAATTCGATTCACGCTTTTCTCTGGTATTTCTGTTGTGGAGTTTGTCCTCCAGGAAAAGAAAAAAAGTGAATATCTTTGTCTTTCTGGCTCTCACTATTGCAGCCATAAATTGGGCAATACAAAGGGTACAGTCAGATTTTAGAATGCCTTCCCTGCTAATGACGTCACATGCATAAATTCTCATATCGAAGATTTTCAAGATGGCGATACCGAGCGCAATCGCAAGCAAATTTCAATGCTTTTTCTCTTCGCCCTTGTCTTCCAGAACAGATCAAAACACTATCTGAAGAAATGTGTGCACTTTTGATAAAAGATTGCTTCGATAATATTACTATTGTCCTTTTTATTTTCTAAAGCCCATTTCTTGATGGAATCAACCTCTTCATCAGCACAATCATTGTTGTTTACCCTATAGGTACTTAAGGTAATGTTCTGGAATTATTTATTGTCTTATATCATTTACCATAATTAAAAAAAAGAGGTGGACCTACAATCGTACCTTGTTGCCTCTGTTTATCGACAAAAAACAGTGTTATCGCCATCAAAAAAAATTCTTTGTTGTCTACCTGTTAAAAAACCTTTTATCCAGTTATAAATATAAGGATTTATAGGCAGTTTACTAAGTTTATCAAACAGAACAGCATGGTTAACACAATCAAATGCTTCAGAGAAGTCAAAAGTAAATTCTTTTACACTGTCAGCTTGATCATCAAGCCACTTCATCCACATGTTGGTTTAATAATATAATACCATGATCACCTCGGATTCTTTTGTCTTCCGCGGGAATTACAATCCCGACTTTTCCTCATGCATAGACATGAGGGAAATTTAGAAGACAAAGAAATCCTTTGTTTCAATTTTCTGTTGTCTTAGCATTGAGAACAATTAAGTTCTGTGTTATTTATAATCGGGTCTGAACAGTTGGTCAACTACTATGTAAACAAGAACAAGAACAACAACAACAATGACTTTATTTGCACCTAGGATGTACATGATAATAATATATACCAATTAAATACAAGTCACTGGCGATAGGTGCGAGCTTAAATAGAATAACCATATAGGCTAACAACTATTCAGCTCTTAAATAATTCAATTTACATAAGTTATCGGTGAAAAACAAGTCGATAAGTTGTAAAACAATTGAAAAAGTAAATACAAAGTAGTCATAGTTACAAATACAATAAATTAGAAAAAAATATAGGAAGAATAATGTAGATAAATATATTAGAAAATAGGAAAAATCAAGATATAGAGGATAATTGTTTTTTTCCTGAAGCATTAGTATATCATAATTCATTATAAGATTCTACAATAGTAATAACAATAATAATAATTGCAGTTCTGAGGCATTACAAAATCTCAATGCCTTTACAATTCATAGTGAAAAACGATTTAGTCATGTAAAAATATATATCATATATACACTCGTTTGCAAGAACGTTGTAGTATACATTTATACAAATATCTAATTTATTCGGTATATTTAATCATATGCAAAACGGAAAACTCGCTTTATCTATTGTTTGTTTCATTTCATAAATGTCAAAATATATTTTTCCTGTCTATTACTTCGTACTGATTATAAAACAGTGCGTTTCGTGTGTAAAAACGGCTTATTTTGCCTTTTGCATCTCATTAGATATTTGTATAAATGTATAAATGCATACTACAACGTTCTTGCAAACGAGTGTATATATCAATATAAATAATGTAAAAAGTTTAAGAAACGTTCTCTAAAAAAATGAAATTATAATCGTCCAGTAATATATTATATTAAAATTATGAAATTAGATTATTTTTATAAAATATGTATAGATTTCTAAAAAAAACGAGTGTTCATTTATGATAATAGCTTTCAAAGAGGTACATTTTTAGTCTTCTCTTAAAAACATCCAAAAGCGATGAGTTTCTAATGTCTTTTGGAAGGTCATTCCACATCTTTTGGGCAGAGACCTTAAAAGAGCGTCCGCCATAAGTGTTCGTTCTAAAGCAGGGCACTTCAAGAATCATTTTATCATTATAGTTCGATCGAAGAATTCGGCGAGGTACTCTAACATTTAGTAGTTCGGTGATGTAGTTTGGTGACTGACCATGGAGAGCTTTGAACACGATGGTGAGGGACTATAAAAGTCAAGTGAAGTCAAGTTTATTCACACACAATTTCATATATTGTACAATTGCACTTAATGAAATAATTAATTAATATATGTATATGCAATGTAGTAGTTATTTAATATTAAGAATATTACCGATGAGTGTGTGGCTGTTGAAATAGTGTAAACTTTCGAGTCAACAGCCACCCACTCAAAACAAAATTCAATTATTAACAAATACACTGAACAAGTGAAAGACTAATATTTTTGTGCTATATGCAAAATAAGAACTTATAGTAAGATAAAACAAAACTACAGTATAAGTAACTCAACCGAAATCATTTTCGATTAAGTATAGCTTTAAATTATACTTAAATGATGTGAAAGAGCTCATGTTTTTTATATGAGTTGGTATTTCTTCCCATATTTGTGAAACGGAATACTTAAATCTAAATTTGCCATAATTCGTTTGAACAGATGGGCGTGTAATATTGCCTCTTGATGAGAACCTTGTGTTATAAGAGTGTTGTTTTTCAGCTAATGTAATCATATTGATAAATACTGATGGGATACCTGGATAATTGTTTACAATTTTATATGCAAGCAGTGCAGACTTCAGTTTCAAAATATTGTTAAATGTAAGAAGTCGAAGGATGTTGAATAAAGGAGCTGCGTGTTCATATCTACTAGCAAAGAACATATTCCTGATGCATTTATTTTGTATAGTTAAAATCATGGATAAGTTAGACTTATAAGTATTACCCCATGATATAATTCCATAAGATATATCAGTTAAGGTTTTTATGCCAACATAATATCTTAATTTAGATATCATTCCAATATTTTTTGAAACTTTACTATGGACAATTTTGATGTGTTGTTCCCAATTTAAATTTTTGTCCAGTTTAACACCTAGGTATTTAACATGATCTTGTTGCTGGATATTAGCAATATCAATAACAATGGGTTTTCTTAAAATTAATGGTCAGTTTATTCATAGTACAGTAGTGGAAAACATGTTGTAACTCAGCATCAATAACATGTTGAATAACAGATGAGTCTTTATGTGAATAAAATATGTTAGTATCATCTTCAAATAGCCTAAATTGCAGATGTGTGGATACATTAGGAAAATCATTGACAATAAGAAGAGGAGCGATCCCAAGGTGCTACCTTGTGGCACGCCACATCTTATGTCCATCATTTCAGACTTAATACTATCAATTTTAACATACTGTTTTCTATTATCTAGATAATTTTCAAACCATCTGTAAGCAATCCCTCTAACACCATATTTGTTGAGTTTTTGAAGTAATATTTTGTGGTCTACAGTATCAAAGGCTTTTGTCATATCAAGAAATATGCCAAATGTATACTGTTTATCATCAATTGATTTTATGGTG
The DNA here is from genome assembly GCA_918843875.1 of Diadumene lineata. NCBI lineage: Eukaryota > Metazoa > Cnidaria > Anthozoa > Actiniaria > Diadumenidae > Diadumene > Diadumene lineata. Next base: position 251,945 of record CAKKNV010000001.1, on the reverse strand, counting down.
TCAGTAATTTCTAAAATTGCTTGTTCTGTAGAGTGGTATTTTCTGAAGCCGAATTGATGTTGATTTATGATTAAATGCTTATCTAAGAAAGTTAAAATTGGTCATATATAACACGTTCCAATATCTTACTTAGTGCTGGTAACAATGCGATAGGCCTGTAATTAGCTGGATCTGTAGTATTACCACTTTTATTACACATGATATCTTAAATAGTTCTGGAAAAGTACCTTGTTTAATTGATTCGTTTACTATATATGTAATAGGATCTGCTAGTTCATAATGACCAGCTTTTAATAAATGAAATGGGAGATCAGGGGACTTAGTAGGATCTAAGGACAACAGTCTATCTTGTATTTCTGCCTTAGATACTGGTGTTAGTACAAAAGATTCACAAGGTGAATTTGTGATGTATTTTGTAACATTATCATCAGTAGAGTCAATGTTCTTAGCAAGTTCTATTCCTATGTTAGAAAAAATTCTATTAAATTGATAAGCAACATCCTCTTTACTTGTATAGTCAATATTATTTATTACTAATCTATTTGGGGATAATTCAGACTTTGACCTTCTCTTAATGAGACTACCTATAAGTTTCCATGTTTTCCTAATATTCACTTTTACTTCTTCAAATTTTGAAGTTAAATATGTCTTCTTCCTTTCTTTAATAATGTTATTTAGAATATTTGAATATGATTGATAGGCTAGTTTTTTTGCAGTATTATGTAGGTCTTTTGTAGAGGCATTGAATAACTTATGTTTGTTTTGTATTGATTTTAGAATACGTTTGGTTAGCCAAGGTTTTTGTATTAATTTCTTTTTTCTATTTGAAGCTTGCTTCAAAGGGGCATGCTTATCTATGATGTTGTTTATGTTATCTGATATGTTTTGAACAGATACATTAAGATCACCCTGAACAAGAGTATTCCACTGCACATTTTGTAAATCATGTAAATAATCTTGTTCATTGAATTTTCTAAAGTCTCTATAGTACGTTTTGGCCTCAGATTGTACTATATTTTTATCTAGAGGTATAAGACAAAATATAGGCAGATGGTCTGTAATATCGACAGTTAGGATACCTGATGTTATGTTAACATTAGTTGAGGTTGTGTAGATATGGTCTATTAATGTGGCTGAATGAGTTGTTATACGTGTTGGCTTAAATAGGTTGAATAAGATGGTATACGATTACCCGTATACGATCATGATCTGCCGCTTTTCGTATACGGGTCCGTATACGGTGAATCAGGGATCATTATACCATCTTATACAGTTATTAAACTACATGGTTAATGCTTGTAAAAGGTGATATAATGAAAGATGTGTATACGGGCTCGTATACGGTGAATCAGGGATCATTATACCATCTTATACAGTTATTAAACTACATGGTTAATGCTTGTAAAAGGTGATATAATGAAAGATGTGTGTACGGGCTCGTATACGGTGAATCAGGGATCATTATACCATCTTATGCAACCATGAAACTGCTTGTATCATATTGGTATAATGTGATAATATGATAGTATCGTATACGGTTTATTGTAGTTTTGAAATGGCAAAAAACTGCTTTCTAGTGTTTTTTCAAAATGATGGCCTATGAAATGATTTATGACAGAATACTGTGTGAAACGTCAGGATTCCGAAATAGGCGACAATGTTTCTTCATTCACTTCAGTGCTTATCACACAAACAGTTGCAATAGCAACAAAAATCAAATAGCAGATATTAGATCTGAGCCTGCTCCTCAGCGGTCTCTCGAAAACAATGCATGGAAACGAGACACTTGGGTCGACAAACCAAGATGGCACTAGTAAACGATAGGGGAAGTAGCACTGATGGCGAAGACAACTCAACTTTATTGCCCCAAAATATAGTTTTCTCTAAAGAAAATGAGGCTCAGACGATCGGTGTGTTTGCCCCCGAGGAATAACCAAGAATCAGTTTGAAAGAATGGCTAAATTATCGCAACGGAATGATGAGATGCCTAACGCCGCTTCGAACGATAACAAAACAGAATTGATCCGAAGGTTAAATCGTTAATTGTGTTTATATTACAATTTCGCATTTAGGCCTTCAATCATGCACTAATATCTCACTATTTCTTCTTCAGAGTCATTTGTTATATCAGAAATAAGTGGGATAGAAATTTACTCGACAAATTGAGTTACCTTTCATCCGACTCGGACGATTCAGCGTTCGATAGACACACTGCATGTCCGTGTTTTATAAACAAAACAAGATTTTCAACAAATGTTCTTGTTATAATTTTTCTCAGCTTTCTTGATTGTCCTGTGCTTTTTATCAACAAACTACCCTAGCATAGCCTGCATCGTGAAAGAAGGACATTTGTTTTTCACTTCCACCAAGGACTTCCAATCTGCACGCCGTGTTGTTGTGTAAAATTTGTCGCTGAATCGTCCGAGTCAGACGAAAAATGACTCAATTTGTCGGCGAAATTTTTATCCGACTTGTTTCTAATATAATAAACGACTCTGACGAAGAAACCAGTAAGGTATTAGTACAAGACCTTAATACGAAATTGTGACATAAACACAACTACCTTTTGGATTAATTTTGTTTTACTATCTTTCGAAGCGGCGCTACCATCTCTCTTCATTCCTTTGCGATAACGTTCTTTCAAAGCCATTCTTTCAAACAATTATTGGTTATTTCTCGAAGACAAACACCGCCAAGCATCTGAGCCTGATTTTCTTAAGAGAAAAATATATTTTGGGTCAATAAAGTTGATTTTTTCGCCATCAGAGTTACTGACCCTATCGTTTACTAGTGGGATCTTGGTTTGTCGACCCAAGTGTCTCGATTCCATGCATTTCAAACAGAGACCGCTGAGGCGCAGGCTCAGATCTAATATCTGCTATTGAGCAACCATCTAATTACCAGGCAATGGATCTTTCAAACATATTTCGGCATTTTAATTCAATTCTTGTAATGTGTTGATATGCTTACATCAGCGAAAATAGATTATTTATAAAAAATACAAATATTACATATCCAGAAAATAAAAATTTAACTATAATTGATAGAGTTTTCTTTATCAATAATTACAGAATCGTTTTGCAATTAATTTCCATAACATATAATTTGATAGTAAGATAAAAACTAAGGTTATGATTACATTCATTTTACAATTCAAATTCCATTTCAGAATCTGATTCAATTCCATCTTCTTCCTCTTCTTGCTCTTCATTAGGCTCAATCTCGCCATTTTCGTCATCAATATTACTAAATGAAAAAGAAATATATAAGATTAGTTGTCATTATTGAGGATGTAAATTTACTGATCAGTCGCTCACTTAAATTCCCGTTACAAAGGTTTGTGTCGTCTCTTCGCAAGAAAAAAATTGCCAGCGCGCTTGATCTTTTGCTATTTCAATGAATTGTATATCATTTTAAAGACGAATGACTGAAAAATATGACTGATGTTTTTATTTTGAAAGCGTAAAAACAGATTATGAGTTTTTTTAAACTATTCAAATGGCAAAATGAAAGCTCGTACGCGCTGGCGATTTTTTTCACGAAGAGAACGTAAACCTTTCCTGTGATCCTAAAACAGAGGTCATTGATTCAAAATGTTTTTCATGAACAAGAACCCTTTACCTTTCTTGCATGTCTTGCCTTTGCCTCGTCCACTCCTCGCTAATAGCCCACAATGGGGTGGAATTTGGGGGGTCCATTTCTTTGGCATTGCCAACAACTCTCGTTATTCTTTTAGTATACTTCGGATCTTTTAATATCTCCTTTCGTGAACCTTGTCTAGTCTGAAAATAGAAAAAAAAAAGAACAACTGCAAACTTATTGTTTCTCTTACATACGATTTAGTTTGCCATGTAGATCCGAGGCTACACTTGCATCCTATCCACACCGCGAAAACTGAATAAACATTATCTTTCTGCAAATGCATGCAGCTGGATGACTGAAGTACAAGGTAAAAATCTGAGTTGTTTTACTTTTTTTTTGCTCAACATTGTTAAAAGCATCAGGAAGTATATTCGTTCATTAATACCAAAGTATTAATTGTTTATACTGCTTCAATAAGGTTTTCAGTAAAATAAAGTTTTCGCTCAGTTTACACACGTCATATCGACTTACTTGTTGATGAACATTTGAAGTTTTTCGTTTCTGTATGTCGGTGGCCTTGAAATCCACTGCTTTGGGTTGCCTGGATCGTCCTCATCGCTGGACATGTGATCTTTGCTCAACAATTCAAAAGCATTGACCTCTCTTTCTTTCTTTCATTTATACACGACTTGCGTTGATTGTATTTCTGTGAAAACATAAAGATAAAACAACGTCAATCAACTCCACGTTAATGTTTACGCTTTCATTGCCTTGATCAAATTCCACCATCATCTATTGTGTAAAAATTGTGATTCTACACTAGAGATACTTGGTTTGATACTGGCCTCTATTATGAACATGGTAGTCAGTTATCAAGAGACGGAAAATCTCACATCAATCACATGTACTGATAAGGGAGCCCTCCGCTGTGATTAACTGATTTTCAGTCAGCATGCATATGTGAGTTATACATTTATACATTTTACTTCAGCTGACAAATTAGATGCGTAACTTGAATACTACAAAAGTGATTATAATATATCCGGCGCACTCAATGCCTTGAAAGATGGTTCGCTATTTCATCTTAAAATAAACAGTGATATTAATTGTTTGATATGAATTAAATTTTGCAAATTCATCGTTAAGTAAACGCCAAATAGAAACACAGGCCTCTAAAGCTGGCTAATCAATCCTTTGTCATCAACTCAATAGGCTAATTAAGATGTGCTGTCCTTGTAAGTGAAGTTCTAGTAGAATTATAGTTTCGTGCTACAAAAGTCAGTTTAAAAACAACTAGATGCATAACTGCGTGCACTCGGGCTTCTTTTTGAAAATTGCTACTGATCTATGCCACCTGAGGCAAACTTTGTGTAGCGAAAGAAAAGCGATAGAAAGATCACCAAAAATATACTGTGATTATAAAGTGTTATTTTATGCGAATTCTGTTGTATCTTTGGTCAATTACGTACAGTATATTTTCAAAAGTCATATGCTATGAAATCACCTCAAATACTATAACTGACTGATTGTGACAATTTAGTTTCGCTGGGGGCAAAATTTTGGATTTGGTGACTCCTTAATTAGAGGAAATTTATTTATGGCCTCATTGACACACCCAAAACGCCACTATCTCCCGGCATACTTGCAAATGCTGGGGCATTCCCTGGGGGAATCAGTCACTGGTACACAATGAAAACACAACTGAATCTGTGCAGTTAATATTTTTTTATATATTCAGCTTGATATGATTTAGTTTCATTGTAAACCACCAGACAATACATGTATTTTGATCTTTTTGTAGGTTTTAAAATACAACTAATAGAATATGATGAAAATGACATCACAAACCCAGTATAATTGTTTTTAATGTTATCTGAGACAATGACCTTGCTTTCATATGTGTCCAGCAAAACTCCATGTATGCCTGTATTATTACAAAAAGCTAACTTGACTTTTTTACACACATACTTACAGCTTTTGGCAATTCATCTGCTGTAACATATTTGTTTAAACTCATATTAGTACATTAATGTTTACCGCCATCTACAATATTAGACAGTGTCTTTGCATTCCAATAGCCACATGGTTTTATTAAAGAGTGGCATAGTGAATATATGGCTACAGCATAACTTTGGTTGAAAGTTGTGTATTCATGGGAACAATCTTCAGTCTGTATATTATCAGTTTGAATATTATTGTGGACTTCATTTATTTGTAGACCTTTCAATTCAAATATTACATTATGATGTACACTTTGAAAGTAGTGAACCAAGTAACTTAGAGATGCTAATTCAAGAAGTACACAAGTACCCTGTGAGTAGCTGTTACCACATAAATTTCTTGCATGTGAATCAAAAACTTTGAATGTGTTGTTACTATGACGATAAATAGCTACAGCACTAGGGCCTATTGTTAATATGAAATTGGTGTAATTCTCAGACATTAATGATTGAAATGCTGTTTGTAAAGAAGTACAGTATGCGTATCCTTCAATTGCAGTTTCTTGATGTAAATTACCTGTAAAACTCTCACTGTATTCTAGTTGATAGTCGAACACATTCAGCATTGTTGGTAATTCAGTTTGCATTAAAAAACTCTGTCTTGCAGATTGAGACAACCTTGAATACAACTGATTTCCAAAATTCATTATGGACACAAGATCATTAGATGAATTGATACCATGTTTATTATTATAAATCAGAGAACATAAACTATTTGCAACACATTGCTGTACTGCATTCTGTCCAAATATAGAAACATTGCCTTGACTATATGGTGCTGTTATTGTCTTGCTAGGATCAACATACAATGTAGAATTAGTAGGACCTGGATTCTTCTCAATGTCATTGCTTAGTTTAGATTGCTTAGTTTATAAAGACATCACTTTATTGTGAGAAAATGACGATATATAGCGAGTAACCTGATATTTGAAGTTTAGCGTGTTATTTTTAGTTTTATTGTAAATGAAGGACAGGCCGCTGAACTCCAGATATAATGATACAGTTTGGAAGACTTGGGTACACTGAATCGTATATTTGCAAAAACAAACCGTCTAAACTTTCTACTTTTAGTAGTAAGGCGTTTTAGAGTTCTTGATGGTAATCTGCTCGGCTCACGAGTACGTTCACAGCGAGTAGCTAACTTAACATGTCTATCATTGTAATAAACATACTTTGAATAACAAGATCTGGTGTTTTTTGTAATATTTATTAGTCAAGTTATTAGTTTTATCTAAGATATCACAATCAATGAACAATGAAGTAATGTACATTTCAACATGGACGTCCAAGTTTCTTTTAGCTATCAAAATATAAATTCCACACATTACTAGAAAACCAGCGAAAAATATGTTATTACATTTAATTATTGACACCAAAACAAGCAGTGAAAGAACTACTATAGCTACTATCGTTGTCAAGTATACCTTGAACGATGGCTTTATTGTGAGACTCACATGGCTTGTAAACAGCAGGCAGTAGATTTGGACATTCTTCGCTCGGTTGGTTTACATCAGCATCGTATAGAGACTCAGCAGTTTGGTTTGAATAGTTTGATAGTTCATAAGATAGAGTATAGTTCTCGATAAAGTTAATGATAAGTTTCTCGATAAATCCACTCGTAAAGTGAGTGACTCTCTCGATAAATTCGCTCGTAAAGTGACTCTCTCTAAATTCGCGGACCAACCCGCTCCAAAAACGCTCGACATCTTTTAGTGTGGGTCTACCGCGAAAGATGTGCGCATTAGTTTGTGGTTTGAGCGTATCTAAGAATGATTTTCCAGTCATATTAACCTCTTGAAACGACACCAAACAGAAGGAAGGACATATTATGACACATGACAAAAGACACACGAATTCCCGTGTCGGGGGTGGTGTGGGGAGATTTGTCACAAAATCTGCATTTTGTGACCGAAGACGGAAACGACAACAACGGCGACGACAAAAAGAGCCGAATTTTAAACTCGGGCATTCCTTTGGAAGCCCGAGTAATTATATCACAATCTATACTTACTCTGGCTTTTCTGTTGGACAATTTCATTCTGTTCTTTATATCATCGTTGATCTTTCCTTGTGCAACCCGGCGAATATGCTCGTGGTATTTCTTTGATGCTCCTATCAAAATCACACAAGACCGCCTAATTATTTAATGCAAGTTCGGCTCCTTGATTTACCGCTGCGACTCGCGGCCAAATTCCATGTGCAACGGCATTGTATATGATAGTTGTAGGCAACATTCTTACAATATAACCTCTCTAAACGTAACTGGCTATTTTCTTAAACGCACACAAAACGCTTTTCAGTGACAAAGGGCATGATATTTTCGAAAACGCCGATTGTGCAATTACGTTTTAATGGTCAATAGCGTTTCAAAAGCAATGACCGTTTATGTATAAGCGTTGTTTAATCGCTCATTTATCTATCTGCATGAAAGGATAGTTGGCTACGAGTAAATGCTGCCTTAATTGGCCTTATAATGGAGCATCTTTCTTTCCGACAAGAAAGCGATTAGATCAAAAATCAAAATTGTCAGCATAGGCAAAACTATAAGCGCTACACTGAAACAAATTAATTTATAGAAAAGGTTGTTATCAATTGTTTTCACTTACTCTGAACTTTAACTTCGTCGAATCCCTCAGATTTCAACTGCTTTACGATAAAAGCAGTGACTTCTTTATTGTGAGGACTCAAAACGCTAAAATAAACAAGCGTTATACACTGAGTTAACTAACATTTAATAATGATAAATCAATGGTTATAGGGAGAATTACTAGACTCAAAGAGTTTTCCATACATTTGTAAGCTTTACCTTTCTAATCCTTTATACTGCTTGCGTTCCTCTCTCTTTGCATGGATGTTGTGAACCTTTTCCTGGAAAATAAAAAAAGAACAACCATGATGGAGTTTCTCGGATTGAATAACAGACAAAAGAGCGCCAAATTCAAATATACTACTACTACTACTTTTCTGTTTCGTATCTTGAGATACATAAGGCCTCCGTAAAGCATTTCCACCTCTCGGTTTGCTGCAACAGTCCTTGCTTCCTCCCAGGATTTCCATCCACCTTCCATTCTTTCCCTCTCAACAGTCCTACGCCATGTTGTCTTTGGTCTTCCTCTGCGTCTTCTACCCTCTGGGGCCCATGTCAAGGCAATCACTTCATCACAGTTCTTGTCTTTTCTGAGAATGTGCCCTATCATTTTCCATCTACGTCTCATTACCTCTTGACTTAATGGCTCCATCTCAGCCCTTTTGAGTAACTCTTCCGTGCTAACATGATCCTTCCATTGCACCTTAAGTATTTTCCTTAAACATTTATTTTGGAACACATCAATTTCTTTATCATCACCCTTGTTCATTTTCCATGTCTCACAGCCATAGAGCAAAACCGGTACTACCAAGGTCTTATAAAGTTTGATTTTTGTTCTTCTTGTGATACTTTTTGAGCTCCAAATTTTCTTCAACTTAATAAATGCACCCCTTGCCTTAGAAATTCTGTTTCTTAAATCTCTCATTCCTCCGCCTTCCTTGCACAACTTGGCTCCAAGATATGTAAACTCTTCAGTTTCTTCAACGTTGCTTCCATTTATCTTGATTCCCACGTTGCTCTTTGAATTGATCTTCATTATCTTGGTTTTGTCCATACTTATCTTGAGACCCACTCTTTTAGCTTCTAAGTCTACTTTTGTTGTTTTACTTTGCATATGTTGTCTAGTAGAGGACAGAAGCACTATGTCGTCTGCAAAGTCAAGGTCGTCCAATTTTGAATTGAATTTCCACCTTATACCGTTCTCACCTTGGCCAACTGATCTTTTCATAATCCAGTCCATGATAATCAAAAATAAGAAGCCTGACATGTTGCATCCTTGTTTAACTCCTGTCTTTATGCTGAACCAATTACATATTTCTCCTTGATCTTCTACTGCACACTCGCAATTCTCATAAAATATTTTGACCATTCTGATAATTTTCTGAGGAATTCCGTATTTGTCCATAATTATCCACATACTCTCACGATGTATAGAGTCAAAAGCCTTTTCAAAATCTATAAAATTAAGGTACAGTGTCGCTTGCCATTCATTGACCTGTTCAATAATATTTCTCAGTATGAACACTTGCTCAGTTGTCCCTCTTCCTTTCCTGTAACCCGCCTGTTCTTTTCTGAGTTTACAGTCTACACCGTCTCTGATCCGATCGATGATGATCTTACCAAGTATTTTTGACACAATAGATCATAGCGTTATACCTCTCCAGTTCTTACAGTTCTTCATATTTCCCTTCTTTGGCAATTTTATGATCAGACCTCTTCTCCAGCTTGTAGGAATCTGCTCGAGCTTCCATACTTTACACATTAACTGGTGTATTTTCTCTGTCGCAATTTCTACATCAGCTTTCAATAATTCGGCTGTTATTGAATCAATTCCTGATGACTTCCCACTTTTTAATCCCATAATTGCCGCACGCACTTCATGTATTGTGGGCTCGCTGGTTTTTATTTCTTCTATTGTTTCATCCACTATGTATCCTTCATCATCGGTTATTGGGTTTGATGGATCTTCCCTATTCAGAACTTCTTTGAAATGCTCTGTCCATCTTGCTTGAACATTGTTTTTACCACTAACAAGATTGCCATCGTTATCTAAAACAGCAGTACTCTGTCTAGGTCTTTCATTACAGATCGTTTTCGTTAGTCCATACAATGTTCTCATATGTTGACTTCGTGCTGCTTCCTCTGCCTTTTTTGCAATTTCTTCCAACCATTTCTTTTTGTCTGCTTTTATGCTCCTTTTTACCTCCCTGTCCTTTTCGACATACTTCATCTTTGTTGGTTCTTTAACCTTACTGACTTTGCACTTAGTATTTTCTTATTAATTAATTCTCGTTGATTTACAAGATCCCATGACTCTCCGCTTATCCATGGCTTCCTCTTCTTCTGTGATAAATAATAAATTCAAATATAGACCGTAAAAAATACTTTTATAATGGTGTTGTCTCGACATTCATTACTTTTGTATGGTATTTGCCATCGAATAAGTTTCTTAAATATAACATAAAATACCTGGACGGTTAACGAGTCCTTTGTTCGCTTCCTTTTGGTGTTTTTTTGAGACTCCACGTTATCTTCATTGGTATCCTTCTCGATTTTTTCAATACGCTGAGTTAAATTATCTAATCTTTCGTTTGTTTGATCCAGTTTTCTTAAGATAGTATTCAACTGATCTTGAACAAGCGAAATGTTAGATGCCATGGCGTTGTGGCGGCTGTGGGATGACGAAGGAGTTTCAGATGAGATTGGCGATGATTCGGGAGTCCCTGAGTACTGACGTGAGGGTGCATGTACATTGTAGAGATCTATCGTGACGATCAGAATTATAAAACCTTGATTGATTCATTCTCTTGAAAGTAGAAATATGTTCCGTTAAAGCGATCTAAAATGCAGTTGTTATTACTAGTAAAGTTGATGCTGTTGACCATGTGCTCAATGCCCAGTGTGACCGTTGTGTTTCAACTTGACAAACATGCATTTAATCTAAAATTGATTACTACTACGTGATTGGCTGTTCACTTATTGTGTTGTTCCGGCTTTGCCGCTTTTAATGGCGCTTTACCGCCAAATTGCTTTGTGTGGTATTTAGGTGTAATGCATAATCTAGCTAACTGGTGAGCAATCGTGTAAATACTGAATATTTCACTAAGAATAATGACAAGTAAAGAGAGAATCCTTTGTCGACATTGCAATACTTAGGTGTCAAAACGGGCAGAGAGAGAACATCGACGGCTTAAGAAGAAAACCGCACATTTTTGTAAGTATATAAACAGTTAAAAAAAGTTACGATAATTTTTATACTTATGAAAAGTTGCGCCCTGCCGTTCACATAAATTTCTCAATCAGTTGCACTAATTCCAAACACTTTTTATTGCTTTGTAGGTTCAATCAAGTACTTTATGCGAAACACGCCGATATTAGACGACGGGAGAAAAGAAACCCATATCCTGGCAAAAGTGTCGTAGTATAAACCACATTGCTGTTCGAGGAGCAATCCACTTCAAGTTTGCTATGAAGACAATGAAAGACAATCACCGGCATCTTTTATTGCTGTTTCTACGAATATCTCATCGATGTGCTGTAGCAGCCACAAGAAAAGATATTGGAATTGGGAATGGTGTAGAGAGTGTTGTCATTATTGTACCACTTGAAAGGAACTTTCATATGTAAATAAAATAAAGTATTTTTATCACCTTTCAAACGCCAAATTAAGAGCTGTACTAAAGTCTGCAATAAATTTTGGTTATAACTAACAAATGTTATATTTTAATGAAGTGGACGAGCCAAATTACTGAGGAACTCTCTGTTTTGCTGTGCGTAATGGGCTTCCTGTGTTAGATTGAGAGGAAGAAAGCGATGTATTTAGTTCAGTAGCAAGCATCTCACAAAACAATGCAAATAGTTTTTTTCAGCGACCCAGGTATTGGTTATGATTAATGCCAGTTTCGTATGAGTGCTGTGGAAAACTAACCGTAACAAAACCATACCGTGATTATAATTTTCAACGCCATTGAAAAATTCGATTCTGCAGTGTAAAATGCAGTAGGTGGGAGTAACGTAAATGTACACGAGTATAGTTATTATCATTATCAACTTCCCACTCACATGAAAACCATTCATTCAAAACAGTATTCACTTGTATAGATCAAGGGCTTTCAGAAAAGGTCATTTTTGGATCATAATATAGCATGTTTGTGAGTGACGTCAACAGTAGCTTTTTTGAGATAACAGGTGGTGGGCGTTTCTGATGTGCAAAAACAGTACATATTCTCTTTGACTAAAGTGGGGTCTATTTTAAGTAAATTATGTCAGAAAAGCAATTTGAGGTTTGACTCTAAAATTTCAGACTCCAGTATTATGATGTTTACTGTCAGTCAGCTGAACACTTTCAATTCATAAGTTTTGCATGTTCATTGCTGATGCAGCAAAGTACATTTTTTGGCACAGGAATCAATATCATTAAAGCAAGCACGTTTACCATTCAGTAAATACCTCTTTGACTAAAGTGGCGTCTATTTTAAGTAAATTATGTCAGAAAAGCAATTTCCTTTTAAAATTGCAGTAATAGTAGTTTGATGCCACTGATGAGGTGAAAAAGCAAATCAAAATTGCTTAAAGTTGAAAAATAACTTAATCATTTTGAACAAAAATCATATTTCCTGTATGTTAGAGACCTAGAGAATAATAATTGTTTTTGTGTTGACCTAATTGACCCACCCAGTGCTTGTGAGGTCAAAAAAGCAATCATGTTTATTGTTGAAAAAAATTATGCGATATTGGCTTTTTGACCTCATAGGCAGTGCGTGGTCAAATGTCAAAACACTAATATGAATTTGAGATTTTCGTTTCAACATACAGGATATATGATTTTTGCTAAATTCAGATAAAAGAGTCGATTAGCCTTTCCAAGTTCTTGTAAATTGTGAATGGTTGCATGTGAGATTGCATTAGTAGTGTGGACTATGGTGATTATTACTCAACAACACAGAAAATAAGTAGGCATGAAATTGTTTTTGGCACTAATAAAAATTTGACTTTCAGAAATCATATTTAAATGCTCAAAAAGATAAGCTGTTTAAAAATCGAAATACGACGTACTGTTCACGACTACTAACTACCAATGTATATATAATATTATCATTTCCTGAAAGTTGTTGACTGAAATATGTTAAAAAGATTCAAAGAATCTTTAAAAGAGTCTTTAAAATTCGTAAAAATTATTGTATGCCTTTAGTTCCGTGTACAATGTTTACGTATTTCTTATACATTTCTTATAAGGAATCATTACACATTGTATCCTGAAACACATGGTATACGGGTCATGATTCAATCAGGATACGCCACTATCCTTATACAACCTTATTCTACCCGTATACCACTGGTATAAGATACCCTGATACACCCTTATATTATCGATTTCACGCAGTGTTAGAGATAAGAGGGAAACATCCATAGCTAAATAACATGTTGATATAGTTTTCTGTTTGAGTGTGAGTATCATATTTAAGAAGATTAATATTAAAGTCTCCTATAATATATACAGTATACTTCTGGTCAGTTAGGTTCTTAACTATTCCTTCTAAAGTGGAAGTGAAGGTGTCTAGGTTAGCATTTGGATGACGATAGACACATCCAATAATTACAGAATTTGACTTCTGCCTTAATCCTTTACATGGTTGCATTTCCACCCAGGTAGATTCCACTAGGTCTATGTCAAACTTAATATCAGGCCGATGTGTAGCATTATGGTTGTTTGATACATACAATGCTGTCCCCCAGCATTAGTTAATGAGTTATCTTGATAACAATTATATGATGGTATATCTATATTACTTACTGAATTCTCATTTAATTTGGTCTCAGAAATTCCTATTATATCAGGAGTTTTGTCAAAGGTTTGCAAACATTCATTCAATTGGTCAAAATTTTTAGACAAGCTTCTGATGTTAAAGTGTGCTAAAGCTAAAGTATTATTATTACAAGTGCAAAGCCTATTGTAATCATGCACAGAATAATACATGGAACATGGCAGATGAAATATACTATCAAAGTCTAATTCATCAAACCTGTCTGGATTAGGTAATAGACTGTAAAAGTCCTTATTAGTGTCATCAGCCATCATGGTGTACTAGCATTGATATTTCTTTACTCAGCTTACTCATCATCCTCATAGTTTGGAGTTTGGGTGCGTAGAAATCTATTGAAGCTGGATACGGTAGAGAAACTGTGCACAGGGCTAGATTCATTCTCTCTCAATAATATCTTGCCATTTTGAGTCCATAAGTATTTATAATCACTTTTCTGTTTGAATCTGTATGCTTCGTTGAATAATTACTTTCTCTGACTTGTAAGGGATTCATTGATAAGTATCTTATTCGCTTTTGGAATTGCCTGACCAATCTACTTATTGATTGATGGAATAACTCTAGTTGTTTTTCCAGTTAGGTTCTTTCTTGGCCGATAAATCTCATCTTTGATTTCACGATGAACCAACTTAGCAATGATTCTGTCTTTTTGGGACTTAGTATCAGGTAAACGATGGACCACCGAGATATCTTTATCGTCTAAGTCAACGTGAATTGAGGCACATAGTTCCTTGAATAGTTGCTTTGGGTTTTCACCTCGTAGTTTAGGAATGCCTACGATTTCAAGACAGTCCCGTCTTTGATACTGTCGAAGTTCGTCGAGGCCCTCTTTAAGACTATCAACTTCGCCGGTTAAGACGCCAATTTGCATTTGGTACTGATTACATTTATTTTCAAGATCTTTGTTTTGCTTTTTGGTCTCTTGAATTACTTTATTTATATCGTCAAATTGCTGAGATATGAAGTTTTGTAACGTTTCGATTTGGGCACATCGTGTGTTCAACTCCTTCAACGACTCTTTGAACTCGTTGAATTCGATTCTTATGCTCTTAATTTCTTTCAAAATTTCGGATTTGAGTTTAGGCAACCGTTCTTTCTCCCATAATGTTTTGAAGGATTCGTTTCTTAGTGTTTCTTGAGTCATATTCTTCAATTTCTTTCTTAAAATTTCAGAGCTAAGTTTTAGACGTCCATGTTTTCCCGTGGTCAGCGGATTCATGATTGAAAACAATGCGTTTTTCGACAGGCAGCCAGTGCAGTTCCTCAAGCACAGGTGAAATATGATCTCGTTGAGCTGATTTGGTTACAAGTCTGGCTGCAGAATTTTGTATGCGTTGAATTTTGGAAATGTCCTTGTTAGGTAGTCCAAGAAGAAGACTGTTGCACTAGTCAATACGCGAAGTGACAAATGCATGTATTAGCTTTTCTGTAGGGGAAAAATCAGAGTACCAAAGTATACGACTGATCTGTTTTAAAGGCATAGTGGAATATCTGCATATATTATTTACATGAGTTGACATACGTAAAGTAAAGTCGAGCATAACCCCAAGATTGCGAACAGAAGATATGGTTTTTGTAGTTTTTAATTGATCTGCATTTTTAATTTTTTCATCAATTTTGTTCCAAGCTTTAGCTCCAGAGAATCGGATGTTAAATTTACCATGATTGGTTCTTGCTTTTGGTAAAGTAAAGGACCTTCTAGAGGCAAACCTGGTACTATAATTGTGCCTTGTATTAGCAAGCTCGAAAAAATTGTCAAACACTCTTGGGTAAGCTAGCTGTGTTAAAATCATACACAAAGATAGCAGTATGGTATTCAACAAGATCATTAAACGTTAATGTTTGGAGTCTATAGAAAAATGGGTTTGTATGGTCCCTATAATCTGCGAAACACATGATACGAACAACTCTTTTTTGGAGAATAAACAGTGGTTTTGTTGTTGGGTGATAGGTGTCACCCCATGTAATTAATGCATATGTTAGGAAAGAATATATTAGATTCGTGAGAATGTCTAAATTTGCGAAGTGTCTTAACTTAGAAATAATCCCAATATTGCGTTTGATCTTTTTTGCCACATGTGATACATGCGATTTCCAATTCATATTAGCATCGATCATAACCCCAAGATATTTAACACTTTTTACTTCTATTAGATTTGTATCATTGATTAGGAGATTGATCTTTGTTCTTCTTTTTTTGTGATGGATGGAAAAAAACAAAGTTAGTTTTGTCAATATTTATAGTTAATTTGTTTGCACATAACCATTGATTGATAAGAGCTAAATGGCTATCAGTATATTGTTCAAGTATATGGAGACTTCTTTTTACCAAATAAATTTGCATCATCAGCAAAAATTAAAGATGGAAATAGAAAAAAGTAGAGCAGTTTTGGTGGTCATTTATATATAAAAGAAAGAGTAATGGGCCAAGAACTGACCCTTGTGGTACACCATATATAAGTTTTGATTTAATACCTCCAAAAGCAACATGTTGTTTCCTGTCACCCAAATAAGAGCTAAACCACTCTAGTGCATTACCTCTTATTCCATAATGCTCAAGTTTTCTTAGTAAAATAATGTGATTTACAGAATCAAATTCTTTGATTAGATGAACAAATATTCCAAAAGAATAAACACCTTCTTCAAAAGCTCTTTGGATATTATCTATGATTGATAAAATTGCATGTGTTGTAGAGTGCTTACTTTTAAATCCAAATTGCTTGTTAAATAATATATCTCTTTCTTTAATGAACTTTGACAATCTTTTAAACATTAATTTTTCTAGGATTTTGTTGAAAACTGATAATAATGAAATAGGTCTATAATTATCAATGAAAGCTCTGATCCTTTTTTGTGAACTGGTATTATCTTTGTTACTTTAAATTGTTCTGGTACACATCCTGTGTAAAATGACACGTAAATTTGCTCTAATGGTTTTGAGATTGTTTCACTTGCCGTTGTAAGATGTAGAAAGAGGCTGTCAGATTGTTTATCCGGTAAATATGCATATGGGGTTATATTTACATGTACTATTGAGTCAGCCATTTTACTTCCTATACATGAAAAATGATCATTAAATGTGTCAGCAGTGGATTTGTTGTCTGTTAATTCAGTGTCATCAACAAGTATTTTTGATGGCAAGCCGCAGGTCATGGGCTTGAAACGTATTATTTGCTTTATACCTTTCCAAATTTTCATATTTGATTTGTTTACAGCAAAATAATTATTGAAATAATTCTTTTTGGTTATTTTTATTAAATGATTTATCTTATTTCTATATGTTTTGAATTTTGTATGATAATAAATAGATTTTCTTTTAAGGAACTTCTTATAAAAGTCATTTTTGATTTTGATAGAAGATTGGATACCCTTTGTGACCCATGGCTTCGAAAATTCTTTGATGTCTTTTTTACTTAGTTTTTTAATAGGTATGTGTCTGTCAATTATTGAAGAGGCTTTGGTATAAAATCTGTCCTGAAATTCATTTAAGAGATTTTGATCATTGTACTTGGAATAGTCCCTTTTATAGAGTTTTTTTGGGAGAGAATGAAAGTTATTTATAACAATAAAATTTAGTAGGTGATCGGTAGTTTCGTACACAAAGTTCCCGCTGATTGTATGATGCTCAGTGGAATTAAAGAATATATTGTCAATTAATGTGGCCGAGTGATGTGTGATACGTGTTGGTTGCCAAATATGTGGACTGTAGTAGTATTGAGCTAAGGTGTCCAAGAATTCGTCACTGGGTAGGTGCGAATCAACATTTAATAAATTGATGTTGAAATCTCCCATAATCATGCAGAACTTGTTTTCCCTGTTAATTTTATCAAGGCATCTGTTTACATAGTCTACGAATGCCTCGAGACTACTGTTGGGATGACGGTAAATAACGCCACAAATCAAATTATGATGGAAACTGCTATGAATATCTATCCATAACGATTCAAAATCATTTGTTGCTTTAGAGAGAACATCCCTGGAGTTAAAGCTTATATTGTCACGAATATAAAAGCCTGTACCCCCATCATTTGATAAACTATAACCTAGGATTTGATTGTTATTGATTTGGTCCTTTTGTGTACTAAATTTTGTCTGGGTTAAGCCGATGATTGAAAATTCATGCTTCAATTCACACAACAATTGTGTAAATCGATCAAAATTAGCATTTAAACTTCTAATATTTAAATGAAGTGCAGATAAATATTTACTAGAAGATGTACAGTTATTTATCAAATTATTATTGTGGAAATCTTCAACACTATAATATTTGAAATTGCATTGTAAAGGTATGTTAGAGTCAGGATCTACATGATGTAATTCATTTTGTGAGTTCAAACGATCTATAAGATCTAATTGTGGTTCAGTTCGATGTATTGTTATTATTAAAGTTTACACTTATCTTAACCTTGCCTGACTGTCTGTTGATGAATATTGAATCTTTCAAAGTCCTTTTCATCTCTAATTTGTATCACTGGACTGGATGTATCACGTCTCACTTTTATAGATCCATTTACAGTCCACAAAAATATGAATTTAGAGTTCTTCTTTGCATCCAAGCAACAGTTGAATAACTTGCGATTTCTTTCTGTTAAGCTTTCTGATATAAATAGCTTCTTTGGAGTTTGTCATTTAAATCCCAGGTCTGCTGTGGTTTTATTCCTTAGGTTCTTTTTGGCTGCATATAATTTGTTACAAACACTTCGTGGAGCGAATTATGGTGGATGGGTGTTCTTTAGTCTTGGTTTTCGCAAGACGGTGGCTGATTGATATGTCAGAATCTTTAATTTCCACTCCAGCTAGTTTTCCAACATCTTTGACAATTTTGTTCGTATCCTCCGTGGGAGTTGAGTACACACCAGATATCTCCAAACATTCCCTCCTAGAATATTGCTCTTTATCAACTTGCTCAAGTAGAGTCCATATCGTACTTGGGTATTACTGTCAACAGTAAAATGAAGTGGTCACCCCACATCTCATCAATCTCAAGTAATGCAAGTAAGACATTAGGTCTGATAAGAAGAAATCTTTGGAACTGCCCAAGAAAGGTATGTGAAACCACCTATACTACCATCGTACGGCCTAAATTAGAATACGCAAGCGCCTCTTGGGATCCATACCACAAGAAAGATATATCAGCCCCAGAGAAAGTCCAAAGAAAAGCTGCCCGTTTTTGCCTACAAAACTATAACCAAACCGCTAGTGTTACAGATATGATTTCAGAGCTAGGATGGGACACTCTTGAATCTAGAAGGAAGAGAAATAGACTGTCACTAATGTACAAACTGAGTCACAATCTTGTTGATGTAAATACAGAACAACACTTAATTCCAAATAGTGAAATGAGGACTAGAAATAGTCACTCTCTAAAATATAGAATACCTAAAGTTTCTAAGGACATCTTCAAGTTTTCCTTTTTTCCAAGATCAATATCAGAATGGAACCATCTACCCTCAGAACTAGTAAATTCAGAGTCATTGAATGAATTCAAAACTAAATTAGATCGCCATCTTTAATATGTCGCGCTTTGTTATCCTGAAAGTATAGCAAGTTGTTAACTTGAACTATTAATATTATTTTTATTACCCATTGTAACTTCTCAATTATTAGAAATTTATTTTATTATACATATGTACACGTTGATGTGATATTTTAAAATTTTTATCAACCAATAAAGATGTAGATGTAGATCGTTGAGATTTTTCTTGATATTGTTGATTTCATGAAGCGATTTCAGAATATCTGACTTTTGGGCTTCAATATCATTTGTTAGGCTCTTTTTTTCTGAGTCAAGTTTGTCAACTCTCCTCAGTAGCCCATCATAGGCTTCGACGTAGGAGTCCATCAAGGATTCAATCGACTTGATTTGTGTTAATAATGGCTCGAAATGTACCTTGATTAATGCTAAGACCAATTTTTCTTCCATGATTCGAATGATAATTAGAAAAGAAGTTAAAGAAGAGTAATTTAACCAATTAAATTTGGTTTTAAAGTTAAATTAACGTATAGTTTATCGGAGCTATGTTAAAAACGTCCATCTTGTTCAACCGACCGCTGACTGAAGAAAAACATAATCATGCTATTAAACGACATTTTTCCTAAAGAAATTCATGAAAATGTGGTGATTGTATATTTGTTGTTAACTAAGAACTACAGCATTCAGTTTTCAAACAATTTTAGTTGATTACAGTTAATGTTTAGTTTTTAACTTGTCGACACCTTCGCTAGTGGGCTATTACGTAACGAGCTTTTTTGACCTTTCAAGTGCATTTTACGAGTTTTTGCATCTTCGAGCATTGTAGATTCATTAAATTATAGTCGCATTATCAGATTCCATATAGCAAGAGGCGAATTTTGATGTTAAAGTGAAGGACAATTATCGCAAGGAAAAAAATGTCGGAGTTTAAAAATCTGTAAAATAATCATTCCTGCTGGAAATCAAACTGTTTTCGACTTAAATCACAATTATTTTTTTATTTTTGTTTAACGTAAAATTTTTTAAGATTTTTTTCGTGACGTGCGCTAAAACGGCGTGAAATTCCCTTCAATATGCGAAAAACACAAAATCGCCGTTTTCTCCCAAAATAAAAATCCAAGAAACCTTTTAGTATTTTTCCCATGATTAGTTCACTTGGGGCTACATTTGAGAAATTTTTGAGAATTAAAAAAAATATATATTTTGCATGCCCTTGGTCGCTATATACAGAATACCAGTCTTAATGATTCAAATATGTTATACCTTTGTAGCATAACGTTTTGCTCACAGCACAGGCAATTCTGTAGTCGTTGCTTTGGCTCGACCCATAGTGCCGGATTTTTGGAGCTTTGCTTCCTATGGTGTTGTTCAGGAACTCATTTGCCTGGCTTGAACCAGAACGAGCCAGCTTTTCTGAATTTCTAACGTACATCTCAATTATTTGTTATTCGGTTCCTCGCCCTCAGGATCTTTACCTTTAGGAAGGCTTTGGTGCATGCAGTTCTGGGGGGTCTTTGATGAATATACACCAGGAGATGGAACAAGGTCTGTAATCATCAAAAGCATGTGGAACTATTGCCCTCAAAGCTGACCGTACATCTTGTGGAGTGTTTTTGTTTTGTGCCAATGCATATCCAAAACACTTTTGTAAATATTCTATTTCTTTACCAGATAGTGCTTTGAATTTTGCTTTCAGAGTGTACAATGGTGGGCAAACCTCAATTTCTTATCCACCCTCCCCACCCTTATCATTTATTTCAACAAAAAATAAAAATGTTAATCATAAATTTCCCCTCTCCCTCCCAGATTACCAATTTTTCAGAGAGATAGCACATTTTTTGTTAACGTTTTATGAGCTTCCTATTGCGAAGCGAATTTACAGTCCCATGAGTAGTAGTAGTAGTAGTTTAGTTACCCACTTAGAATCAAATTGTTTTGCATTATGTGCAATAAGTACACAGCGTGCTTTGGGCTTTAGCCAATCTAACAGTAAATTTAAAGCAACATGCAAATTGACTGACACGACCGGCTTGTTGTTGTACAATAAAATACCATATTGGTAAGTTATTTTGTTGGCTTCTGGAGCACTTGAAGCTATTCCATACTTTAGCTTTACATTCACATTACATTCATTAGTTCCATCTTTTGCAGCAATTAGTAAGATCTCAGCATTTACTCCTGCAGAACATTAAGGGACTGTTATTATGAAATGCCCTATACATTGCTTGGACCACATTCTGTTACTATAACAGCAATCTAAAAATCTGCATTTTTAATTTTTTCATCAATTTTGTTCCAAGCTTTAGCTCCAGAGAATCGGATGTTAAATTTACCATGATTGGTTCTTGCTTTTGGTAAAGTAAAGGACCTTCTAGAGGCAAACCTGGTACTATAATTGTGCCTTGTATTAGCAAGCTCGAAAAAATTGTCAAACACTCTTGGGTAAGCTAGCTGTGTTAAAATCATACACAAAGATAGCAGTATGGTATTCAACAAGATCATTAAACGTTAATGTTTGGAGTCTATAGAAAAATGGGTTTGTATGGTCCCTATAATCTGCGAAACACATGATACGAACAACTCTTTTTTGGAGAATAAACAGTGGTTTTGTTGTTGGGTGATAGGTGTCACCCCATGTAATTAATGCATATGTTAGGAAAGAATATATTAGATTCGTGAGAATGTCTAAATTTGCGAAGTGTCTTAACTTAGAAATAATCCCAATATTGCGTTTGATCTTTTTTGCCACATGTGAT
The DNA here is from genome assembly GCA_918843875.1 of Diadumene lineata. NCBI lineage: Eukaryota > Metazoa > Cnidaria > Anthozoa > Actiniaria > Diadumenidae > Diadumene > Diadumene lineata. The sequence continues at coordinate 229,725 of CAKKNV010000001.1, read as the reverse complement.
ACATGCGATTTCCAATTCATATTAGCATCGATCATAACCCCAAGATATTTAACACTTTTTACTTCTATTAGATTTGTATCATTGATTAGGAGATTGATCTTTGTTCTTATCTTTTTTTGTGATGGATGGAAAAAAACAAAGTTAGTTTTGTCAATATTTATAGTTAATTTGTTTGCACATTGATTGATAAGAACTAAATGGCTATCAGTATATTGTTCAAGTATATGGAGACTTCTTTTTACCAAATAAATTTGCATCATCAGCAAAAATTAAAGATGGAAATAAAAAAAGTAGAGCAGTTTTGGTGGTCATTTATATATAAAAGAAAGAGTAATGGGCCAAGAACTGACCCTTGTGGTACACCATATATAAGTTTTGATTTAATACCTCCAAAAGCAACATGTTGTTTCCTGTCACCCAAATAAGAGCTAAACCACTCTAGTGCATTACCTCTTATTCCATAATGCTCAAGTTTTCTTAGTAAAATAATGTGATTTACAGAATCAAATTCTTTGATTAGATGAACAAATATTCCAAAAGAATAAACACCTTCTTCAAAAGCTCTTTGGATATTATCTATGATTGATAAAATTGCATGTGTTGTAGAGTGCTTACTTCTAAATCCAAATTGCTTGTTAAATAATATATCTCTTTCTTTAATGAACTTTGACAATCTTTTAAACATTAATTTTTCTAGGATTTTGTTGAAAACTGATAATAATGAAATAGGTCTATAATTATCAATGAAAGCTCTGATCCTTTTTTGTGAACTGGTATTATCTTTGTTACTTTAAATTGTTCTGGTACACATCCTGTGTAAAATGACACGTAAATTTGCTCTAATGGTTTTGAGATTGTTTCACTTGCCGTTGTAAGATGTAGAAAGAGGCTGTCAGATTGTTTATCCGGTAAATATGCATATGGGGTTATATTTACATGTACTATTGAGTCAGCCATTTTACTTCCTATACATGAAAAATGATCATTAAATGTGTCAGCAGTGGATTTGTTGTCTGTTAATTCAGTGTCATCAACAAGTATTTTTGATGGCAAGCCGCAGGTCATGGGCTTGAAACGTATTATTTGCTTTATACCTTTCCAAATTTTCATATTTGATTTGTTTACAGCAAAATAATTATTGAAATAATTCTTTTTGGTTATTCTTATTAAATGATTTATCTTATTTCTATATGTTTTGAATTTTGTATGATAATAAATAGATTTTCTTTTAAGGAACTTCTTATAAAAGTCATTTTTGATTTTGATAGAAGATTGGATACCCTTTGTGACCCATGGCTTCGAAAATTCTTTGATGTCTTTTTTACTTAGTTTTTTAATAGGTATGTGTCTGTCAATTATTGAAGAGGCTTTGGTATAAAATCTGTCCTGAAATTCATTTAAGAGATTTTGATCATTGTACTTGGAATAGTCCCTTTTATAGAGTTTTTTTTGGGAGAGAATGAAATTTATTTATAACAATAAAATTTAGTAGGTGATCGGTAGTTTCGTACACAAAGTTCCCGCTGATTGTATGATGCTCAGTGGAATTAAAGAATATATTGTCAATTAAGGTATCAGGGGACCCTAATGACCACTGTTCGCTTTTCTTCGTATAGGGCGCAAAATATGCAACCGATTTCTATGATTTATATATCATCTGAAAGCTGAATAGTTGATGAAAACAACTATGTAAGAAAATATTGACAATTTTTCAATTTTTTTTAGTAAGTGGTGAAAATATAAATTTATACTCCGTTTTGTCAAAAAGTCACAGTACAGCAGAAATTTATCCGATCAAAACACACTTATTGTAGTCGTAAAGACGAAAGATTGAACTAAAAAACCGTGTCTCCGATTTTTGATTTTTTGCCTCGTTCAAGAGATATTGAGTGATTTGTATAAAAATCGTCAAAAAATGCGATTTTTAACTTTAGAAACAGATATCTTCGGGTTTTTTCAAATTTTATTTTCCGATGTGCGCTACAGCCCTGATATGGTCATGATTTCACGTTAGCCAGCACCAACGTTGGTATAATTTACGTTTCTACGGAGTTGAAAATAGTCTTGAAAATACTAACTTTCAAAACTATTGTTTTTCAAACTCAAAATATTGTTTTTCATATTCATTATAGACCTGGACTTAGATTAAAAAATTCGTGTGTGCTTCGAGCTGGATATGGCAATGATTTCACGTTAGCCAGCACCAATGTTGATATATTTTACGGTTCTACGGTGTTGAAAATAGTCCTGAAAATACTCGGATTTGAATGTGACCGGCACAGTTGTGCCGTGACGTCATCTATCTCTTAGCAACGTTACACGAAATACATGCCAGCTGACAGTTTGATATTGTATGTGGTTTGTTATTGTCGATTCTATCGGCTGTAATGTTGCTCGTCACTTTGTTGTCTTCAAGAATAGAAACATCGAATAAAACATTGCATAGTGGACATTTTTTATGATTCCTATATTGTAGTTTAAACCATTCAGTATCAATATAATTATCATTGAATTGTCTACCGCTTTTTTTATCCTGTTGCTTATATCCTTGTATTTTTTGATTGAAATAGAGCCTGACCCATGATCTTTTCAACGACATAACTTCCTCTTTCGAATGTTTGTATATTTGTAAATTGTCAAGACTTGTACTTCGGGTCAATGCCGTCCAGATGAAATATCTATCTACATATGGAGTGTTGCAATCAAATATCGTCATTTTGTCATCAATACTCAATCCTTGGACGCTATCACAGGTATTCGCATATGGCATATTGAAATGTTTAACAAACGTTTTGTACGTGATAGATATATCGGTATTATCCAATGGTTCGTTTACAATTATATCATTTTTGTTAATAGATTTGATAGTATAATGGTAGTTGACATATAATTTGATATTTTTTGTTTTGAAATGAGATTTACATACTACCTCCATCCCCGTGTAAAATCCATCTCTCTTTATTATGTTCTTAGAGATATGATTGTTGACCTGGTCACATCTGAAATTAAACAGGCATATGTTTTTTGTAGTATGAACGTCTTTCATTTTGTTAACGATGCTTATACCGTGCTCCCTGAATGTATCAATTGGATTTTTATTCATGTTAAATATATCTCTTTTTAATTTGATTAATTTTGCCCTGTCTTCATCGTTTTTTAGCCGTTTGTTAATTCTTAATGTTAATTGATCTGGAAACATTTGGTTGATACATAATAACTGATAATCGTTTTGATTATCGACATTGTTACAACCAAAGTTGAAGGGCTTTCTTTGATCGATATCACCGGTACACAGGAATTGCTTGTCATTATTTTGTTCCATGTACATTTTGATAGAATAAAGTTGTCTGGGATTGTATAATAGAATCTCATCGAAGACTATACATTGATAAGAACTTGTATCGTATTTATTGAATTTCATATGTTCATCTATACCCATGCCAAGTAATCGGTTCAATGTAACTGAATCATGTCCACCTTTCCTAAGTTCTTGGCATAATTTGTTATATGGTGACACGAATAATGAATCTTTTATTAATCTACAAAAGAATGTCTTACCGACGCCGGGTAATTCACCTTTGATAAACATATTTTTACCATTCATAATGGTTAATAATTCTTGATTATCATATTCGTCTTTGATATTATGTTCTATAACATTTATTTTATCTATTTGTGGCAACTCATTGTTATCACATTTGATCTCTGAATTTGTTAGATATTTGTTTTGTTCAATCTTATGTTTGCCTATTGTGTCAGATAAGTCAAATAACTCCCTTAATTTATTGATATTTTTGACAGTATCGTATATCATCAATGAATCGGTTTTAATACCATATACTTGTATTTTGGCATCTGTTAGTTTTTTGTACGTATTATAATTTTTGAGATCACGAATTTCATATATAAGCTCTTTGATCGGAAGAAAGCCGTTTATTAGTTCTTCTTCCTTGGATAAACATAATATATGTAATGTATCTTTGACAATTGACATAACTCGTTGTTTCTATATCGTTTTCTAATGGATCGTTGTATGCATTCGATGTTATCTCTTCTTCATTAATTGAATAAATATGACCATTGTTTAATTTTGTTTGATAATATAATGCTTCATTGCAATTCTTGAACGCTTTGCATAATGATTTTTTATTAACTTTTTTCTCGATAAGTCCGAGGTTTTTGTTCACAATGAATTTTTTCAAATCGGTTGGTAATGTACTATCATATACATTTTTAACAAGATTGTAGCTATTGGACAGGACAAGGTTTGATGGTTTTTTGTAATAAATCACTGTAAATAATTCATTGATCCTATTCAGTTTATAGCCATAACATCGAGAATATGTGCCTGAAAACAATATTGGATTAGCAGTATTGGGGTCGACTTTCACAATATATTGACTATAGTCTTCAATTTTGTGATTATCATATTTCTGCCATAAATCAAAATGGTTGAATACAGGATAATATTTCATATCCATGAAATCAGATGTGTATGCCTTTCTTGAATCAATACCGGCTAACGGTTGGGTGATGTGTTCGGTGAAATAGCCTGATTTTGGTCCAATCGGTAACATATGTTCAATATTTAGAGTTTGTTTATTATATGTAGACATATGCTCGTGATTTACCAACCCGTTATAAAATGTATCGTCAATATCATTGTACAGTTCAAAGTTATCTTTGTCAATCCATACATCAGTATCATTTTGTTTTGTATCTGATAATGTGATATTGAATAATATGTTACTATATTTGACTATGAGAGCCGTTATTTTGCCAGCAGTTATCTTAATTTCAGGTGTGTACCCTAATTTATTCATGATCCCAAACAACATTGTGTCTAGATAATCGTTGTATATTATGGTAACAATTTTGAGATCAATGTTGTCTGAAATATATGATTTTATGTAATCAATAACCTCCTCTACGGTATTCATGAATATTTTACAATCATTGTTAATTGGTTGTCTTATATTGTATTTATCAGTGACTTTTAACGAGTCTATCTCATTATTAAGATTATCATACGGTAGAGGCGGTGCCCAATGCAATTGTTCAAATTCGCTAATATTATCATTGATTTCATAGCAATGATTGTTTAATATATATATGAACAGGTTAGATGGGTTTAGATTCTTGTTTCTTTTATCAGGTTTATATTGGTACATGCTACCAAATGGCGAATACACATGAAGCCCCAATTTGAATTTTTTGAAGAATGATAATGATTTATTGACGGAAAGACCAATATTTTCGTTCTTATATTGAATTCCACATAATTCACATAGGCTCTCTGTTGTTAAATCAAACTTATAGCTACCCCTCTTTTTTGCTGTTACAAAAGCTTTTTGAAACCGTTTGACGATCAAATTGACAAAACACGAGTTATTATGCGAATCTACAGTATTCTTTTTCAAATCAATATTAAGATAACGATTATACGTACCATGTTCCTCTTTGGCCATAAACAAATCATCGTCTGATATATTAACATTCTTTGTTAGTTTATTCCCGTCTGTTAGAGATTTTATGATAATGCAATTGATATAATCTTTATGGTTGTTATATATGTCCATGAAATCATTGGATGTTTTGAGCAATTCAATCACCCTATCGAATGCTTCCTTGTCATGATCATATATACGTTGACCTTTGATTTCGTTGTAATATTGTGTATCGATTTTATCGATTATGAAATATCGGCGGATTTTCAATATGTATGGGTTACCATTGTGGTCTCGAAACGCTATTCTTCTTTCTTTTCGAAGTTCATGGTCTTCAAACCTTTGAAATATAAGGACATCGGCAGTTTGCTTTTGTTTATATCGTCGTTTAATCCTATCGTGTTTTTTTTTTGATATTATCCATCAACTTTTTGATTTTAGTTTCATGAATAATTCTACCGTGTTCTTTTTTGATTTCGTCTAGTAATTTGTTGGTATTTGTTAGGCTTTGCGTATCATATTTGGTCTTCAAATTGGCTTTGTTAATTGTCTCTGTTTGTGTTTTATAACGATTTACACTGTCGATAACTGATTGGCGTGTTTCTTTTCTTAATAGATTCATCCATGTATATCCTAGTAATTTTGCAGTTGTTAAATATTTGGCTGATAATTGTTGTAAAAAATTCATCTATATATAATTACTATATATAAATAATTTCTCTTTATATCATAATGGTGCGTTTAAAATGAACCAAAAATATTTAGTCATTTTAAACAATCATAGAATTTGTTATCATAAGTTCATGTTATCGACATTTCTAATATGTTTCTGCGTTCTAAGATGGGTCCATTTGCCCGCTAATGTATAATCTCTATTTCTACATACATGACACCGCCACTCTTTATTAACCATATATTTGGTCTTTATCGGTATATTTGCTTGTTTTCTTTCTTCTTCAGTGAAATATTTTCTTGGTCTTCCCATTACATATACTATATATAAATAAATCTTTATATATAGTATGGTGCGTTTAAAATGACCCGAAATTTGGTTCATTTTTAAAAGGGGATATATTGGAACATCAGTCTAACATATCATATATCATGTTTTCTACTTGTCTCCGGTCTTCTGTATTCAATATTATATCTCCAGTTTCATTGTTTCGTAAAACATAACGGTTTCGTTGTTTTTGAATAACAACCCCGGTATTTTTATCATGGGAAAAAACAGGATTTCTTTGACCGGCACTTTTTTTGTCTAACGTGTCTAACATGTTATTAATATATTCTTTAGTTCTTTTTTCAGTTGTATCATCGTATTTAGGTTTAATTTGTTTCGAATATGTATCTAATATATTATCCAATTCAGATGTTTTAATCTTATTTTTTTGAACTTTTGTTTTAGCTTTTGTTTTAGCTTTTGTTTTCTTTGTTTTCAATAGATGTTTAAACAGTTTATGATTTAAAAGTATTACATTTACTACATCTTCTCTTTTTAATTTTGAAACCTGAAAGCCTTTTTTTATGACGATTACCTCCTTTTTCAATTCTTTTACTGTAAAATTTTTTATATGATTTCTTAATTTTTCCATATATATATAATATATATTATAAATCCTTTATCATTGCCCGATAACACAGCTTATTGGGTAAATCACCTATTTTCAAACCATAAGAATGGGGATGAAACCCTTCTACATGTAACCATTTAACCTTATTTAATTTCTTTCTGATGATTGGATTATTTAGGGCTTGTTCGACTGTCGTATTGATGTAATATTGGATTTTAATATCTTTGTTTTCACTAAGAAATGTTAGCATATTACCTGTTATTTTTTTACATATCATATTATATTTTAAAGCTTCATTTCTTAATGTTTTGATTAATGCTTTTTTATCTTTGCTTTTTTCATATCCGTTATCCCCAGGTCCATAGTGTGACATATTTGGAAGAGCATCAATAAATATAAAATTATTGAATTTATTGTAAACACCATCTTCAACTAAAAGACCTTTTCGATTTATGCCAAAATCTCTAATCGGTTGAAAATCCCATCCAGCACCAAAGTATAAAAGAGAATTGTTACATTTTGTTCCTTTCATTATTATATATAATTACTATATATATTTTTCTTCTTAAGTATATTTCATAGTGCGTTTAAATCCTTTATGGGTATCCAACTATTAAAATCATGACTATATCCCTTCCACTTTACCAAAGCTTGTTTCTTCTTATAATCCCTCCGAATGACTTTATCAATACGGAAAACATCCTGCTTTGCTCTTAATAGTTCAGGTTCATAAAAACTCCCTTGTATGTCTTCATCATTAAGTTCTTTTAATTTGTAAGTTATAGGATTAGTTTGTTATATCTTATGGATTGTAAAAACTTCCTCGGTCCAATTCGGAGTATAACCCTTGTCGAACATATTTCGTTTATATTTACTTATACGAACCTTATCACCTATTTTGAATTTAGGTTTTTGTTTTGATGTTTCCATGTTCCCATATAAATTGAAATATACTAAACCTTCATTATCCTTTTTGCTTGCTTCTACAGGTGTCATTTTAATACTTGAATGTATGGTATTGTTATATTCTTCTAATATTTTAGGTAATATATCTAAATATTGTGTATTTCCTTGAACGGTGAATTGTTTCCACATATCATTCTTAATTGTTTTATTCCATCTTTCACATACTGACGATTTTTCTTCATTTTGAGTTGAATACATCTCTATATTTTGTTCCTTCATTAGATTTTTAAAATACTGGTTATAGTACTCTTTTCCCTTATCAACCCATAAATATTTTGGCTTCCTACCCTTAACTAATATTGTTTTAAAACCATTTGTAACAGTTTCAGCGTTTTTATACTTCAAAGGTTCAATCCAACCATATTTACTAAATATATCTAAAACCATTAGTAGGTACTTATTTCCTTTATTCCATTTACTATATTTCTGCATATCAACAAGGTCTGAACACCAAATATCATCAATACTATTAACAATAACACGACGTTTTTGAAAATTACGTATTATTGGTTTGTGTAATTCGTCTGCTAATTGATATTCCCAGTCATGAGTATTAATAAGTTGTAATTCTTCTCTTACAAACCATTGATCAGGACCATTTTTTAAATAATATAATACTGGTTTATCAATTTGTATTTTTGTTTTAGCTATATTATATGTCTTTGTTGACCAGTGATCTTTAGTATCTTTACCATCTGTAAATAAATATCGTACTTTTGCATTATTTGGTAATCTTTTCTCGTTATTCATATAATATATATAAAACAATAATATTTTATATACAATATATATATGAATACAATATCGCAAAAAATAGATTATAATTATGAATCAAGAATACCATTTGCTTTGAAAGCTGAAAGAATAGTTAATCGTGGAACTTTTCAACCAAGCACAGCCAAACCTGATGATACAATCGTTATTAAAATACCGTCTTTAACAGATGGTTTGATATATGTACCGGGTAGTATAGCCCTTCTTTGCAATATTGATTTAGAGATGGGCCATGTAAATAACACATTTGTTAATAATTTGGCTAGAAACTTGATAACTAGAATGGAAATTAAATATGGTACTGAGGATATCAACGATATTAATAATTATGATTTATACCATACATATGGAGATCTGTTTAAAACTATTAGAGAACGTGATAACATGTTACGAGAAGGGATATCTAGTGTTAATATGCGTAAGCTTCGTACAGGCGCTGGAGACAAAGTAACTACTGATACCCAGGAAGTCACATTAGCTAATATTCATGGTAAACGTTATAGAATTCCGATAAAACATGAATTTTTGGATAATCATGGTCTTTTAAACTTGAGAGCTCTGAGAAATACTCTCACTTTTAGAATTACTTTGGCAAAAAAAAAAAAGATATTTGTATAACAAGCGATACTTCAGAAAATTATAGCTATAGCCTTAGCAATATAGTGTTTGAATATCAAACTATAAGAAGTGATTTTATTTCTCAGGATATCACCGCCAGTTATAAAGTTGGCAAGGGATTTTTTTATGAACATATATAAGCCTAATTGGTCCATATACAATTAAAAGGGCAGAAGATCAAATAATTAATACAAATATTAACGAAGTACGTCGTAGTCTCATAGGTATTTTAATGTTATTTGTTGAAGATTATACTGATGGTGCACGAGATAGTGAAAAATTCGTTAATCCGGATATTGAAAAAATAACATTTAATATCAATGGTTCGGGTAATAAATTATATTATGAAGGTATGATTCAAACAGACATGTGGGAAGCTATTTGCAATAGGTATGGTATTTCTGATAATATTACACAAAAACAGTTTTATACAGATAAATTTGCTCTATGGATTGATCTAAGAACATACCCAGACAACCAAATGCATGGGAGTGGACTATCATTAATCGATAAAGTTAAGTTTAAGTTCTATTAGTATTAATATTAAACGAAAACTAACAGGATCCGGTAACTTAACACAATATATTTATTGCGTGAGCGATGCTCTTTTTACTGTAGTAAAGATTGATATGGAATCAGTAACGAAATAAAAAATTAGTTATATATTATAAATATATGGAAGAATTAATAGATAAATTACCATACAATTGTATCATATTGGGCCCGACAAACTCGGGTAAAACTCAATTTTTAGTTGATACGTTAAGAAGTTCTTACAGAGGGATATTTGAGTATATCATTTTGGTTTGTCCAACATATTCGAAAAATAGTACGTATCAGGGTTTTGCTCATGGTGATCCAAGATTTATTATTATTCAACCTAATAATAGCGATATCGATGATCTTGATCAACTATTATTAGATGTCGAGACCGTGTTCGCCGGGCAAAAAACGTTGTTAATTTTAGACGATATTAGTTCATCTTCAGAGGTTAAGAAACGGAGCAATCAATTTGTTAACTTGGCGTTTTCAGCAAGGCATAGTAATATTTCGGTTTGGATTTTGACCCAACACCTTAAAAGTATTTGTAGACCATTTCGAGATAATGTAGCGTGTATTATTAGTTTTTACTCACCAAATAAACAGTCCAATCAGATTTTGTTTGATGAATATGGTTATGGTTTAGATACGGAGCATAGGAAACATTATACGGAATTACTAAAAACAGAAAGATACGCTCGAATTTGTTTTTGCCTACGATACCCATTCAAAACATATGTGGAAATTCCGAATACGGCTTAAAATATTCTTAATATAATATAATATAAAATGGAATCAATACTTGATCAATATACTGATGATAAATTAGAAATAATTCCTGAAGAACCAATAGTTGATGATAAGAAACCGATTAGAAAGAGAAAAACACCTGTTAGGAAAGATAATAACGATGAGATTGAAGAGAAACGCGAACAATTATCTATTTTATCAGTCCTCGGTACAATCGATACATACACAGGGCAAAAAATGAGTCTTGGCGATGTCAAGAAATTATCCCCAACAGATGTTAATAAATATTATAACCGATATCAAGTTATTATGGGTAATCAAGTTACTAGCTCGCTAGTTGATACAACAATAGAGGCTACCACCGAGTTAGTTAGTTATGTATTACCTATTGATGATAAGAAAAAGTTGGCTACCGATCTGAAGGAAAATCAAATGATTAGACAAGAACTATCCAATGCTGCAGGATATGTGATTCTAAAAGGTGGTAGATTTGTTGCATTAGCCAGCGGATTGCTCCAAGTTGCTAAACATATAGATTTTAATAAAAAGGAACAAGTTGATGATATGGATAAGTACATTCAAGATGAAATTGAAAAGGTTCTTGATTAGACAGAAACTATATAATTTTTGGCTAATAAAAATAGCAATAACAAACGGCATCAATACCTATGTGATTTCGTTCAATATAATTAACCGAATATATCTTTATACCGGAATCTGTTGAGCATTGTTGAGCATTGTTGAGCATTGTTGAGCATTGTGTTGAGCATTGTTGAGCATTGTGTTGAGCATTGTGTTGAGCATTGTTGAGCATTGTTGAGCATTGTGTTGAGCATTGTTGAGCATTGTTGAGCATTGTGTTGAGCATTGTTGAGCATTGTGTTGAGCATTGTTGAGCATTGTTGAGCATTGTGTTGAGCATTGTTGAGCATTGTGTTGAGCATTGTTGAGCATTGTGTTGAGCAGAAATGGAAATATATATAAATAATAATTATATATATATATTATATGACAGAAGATTCTCAACAAGTTGATAAACAGGTTGAACAAATAACAAAGAAGCCTGAACACAAAATAGAACGTATTAAGGACCCCAAGAGAGTAGCTGCTGGTAAACGTTTGGCCAATTATCACAAAAAGGCTAAACAAGCGCTTAATAAGGATAATAACGATGATTATATTGAAGATACCAATAGTTCTAATTGGATACCGGAAATATCCCTAACAACCACATTGACCATTATTGGAATTGGATTAACAGTTGTAGATTTATATTTTAGATACAGGAATAATCAACAACAAACAAAACCTATAACAAAGACTAATGATATTGAAGAACAACCAACAGAAAAACCATTGCCATCACCACAACCAATAACAAGACCGTCTAAAATACCTAGAAAAATTGGGATGGAATGAAATTGATATAAAAAATAAAATCTAGTATAATATTATATAAAATGTCGAATACAATTGAAAATAAATTAGTGAAAACCGCTATGGAATCAGCCGTTATTGTTGGATTGGCTGCTGGTGTTGGATATCTTGGTAAGAAGGTTATCAAGGAAAATTTCCTGGGAGATCCATCGAGCTCTGTTATTAACTACGGAAAATGGGTTGTTGTGCTTACAAGTGCTACATATTTGAAACAATACCTCGAAGATCAAAAGATTTTACCAAAGAATGTGTAATCATATAAAAGTAAATATATTAATATAATATATAATATGGCTTCTACAGTAGTTATGATGATTGCCGGAGCTGTGCTCAATGCAACGGCTTTTACCGGGTCAATGTACCTCGCTAAGAAATTAGATGGTGATAATAGCCATGCTGACGAAGAGAGGATACGCCACGATAAAGCTATGGAAGAATACCAGAGAGCAATGGGCGAATACCAGAAGAATAGACAAGATTACCAAGATTGGTTAACAGAACAATATACAAACAAAAAGATAGCTCAGGATACATTAGACAATACAGATATGGCTTTCAAATTGTATAATAAAGCTCATCCAGATAACCATTTTAACATGGAAGAACCATCTTTCAAAGATTATTATAAGCCTAGTAGTAAACAAAAACAATATGAGATGATCTATGTTGGTGGTGGTATGCTTGTAACTGGTTATATGGCTAGTAAATTCTTGTAAACATATAAATATCTATTTATTGTATTAATTATATATAGTAAATGGCAGAAATATTTCCTGATTTTAGTCCTCTTACAGAAGAGGGAAGAGCTGATATTAATCGAGAAATTGATGATGAATACGACCAATTAATACCAGATGATAATGAAACTGGTGAAAGTTTCTTTTCTAGAATGAAAAGTAAGTTTGGTCATAATTATAAATATGCAATAGATCGTATTAATGATCTTTTTCAATCCAGAAATAAGGGTAAGAATATACCTGTATACATGGAGTTGAAAGATCTTGATACTAAACAACGGTTAGAAGATCTTGAAGAAAGGAAAGTAGAAGCTGAAAAAATAATAGCCAATACTTATCCAGAGTGGGACCCGTCTAATAGTACTTTTTTATTCACTATTGATGAATATGGAAATGTAGAAATACGATTAAAAAAATCTACAGGATCAAAGGTTTATATTTTTAGTAATGACAAAGATTGGAAAGATTCATTACCAAAAAGCATTGCTAATGATCTTGGAAGATCATCTTATCAGATACAAGATTATATCGATGCTAAAAAATTCTAAATCCATTATTCCCTGAAAATAAGATAGATATTTCAAATAATTGTGATTTGAGAATTAAAAATGGAAATATTGAAGTACCAAATGATAATTAGATCTTATTAACCGAGCGGGAGGTCTGTACAGGAAAATCTTGACCGAGGTCGAAAAGTACAGACCGAACGCAGTGAGGTCTGTACCCGACCGAGGTCACGATTCTCCTGTACAGACCGACCAAGCTCGGTTAATAAGGCATTTATTATATGACCCTTTTTAATTAAAAAACTAGAACAAATTTTTTTCTTCAAAAAAACTAAAATCAATCAATCAATCACGATATTTTTCGCGCGGTGATTGGCTGAAAACCTTGACAAACCCTTGAAAATGCTGTCAGTCGATGCTGGAGCCGGACGGTGTGCTAAAGTTAGCGAGACGTTTTTCTCAAGAAAAATTGTGTAAATTGACAAATTATCAATGGAAATTAAGAAAATGTAAGTAGCTTAATGCAATAAATGTTTTCATGATTTGACAAATCGTTTCTGTTGATAGTTATTGTTCGTTTTCGTCGAAAAGCCCAAACCTTGAAATTGGCATAGTTTTGATTAAGCAAACTTGTTTGTTCGTTGTTTTCTCGCAATAACACACCAAAAAATCCACTTTATGAATGCCATTTCTATCTATTCTTTATTATCAATTACGAGTAATAATTTAAACTTGTGTTTGTTTTGAAATGATATCGTTTTGGTCTAGTTTTACGAGTTTGGATTTAGCTATTACTTGCAGTCGTTTTGTGGCGGCTTTGGATCTATTTTTGAACACTCTAACATCAAATTCTCAACAAAGAAAGAAAGAAAGCTTACAGAACGAAGAATCATTTTTTGTTATAGGCATTCTCGACTAAAGCTGGATATTTCTGTGCAAATTGTGTGATTTATTGTGAAGTCCGGACGATCGATTGTATTGAACAGGACTTTCAAAGTTAAAAATCAAGTAGAGAAAAACTACAAAAATTGTGGTAAAAAAATAATAATAACGATAAAAAACACATCTAATGGGATTTTCTGTAGTCTTTATTCTCATCAACGACCTCTTCTCACATGAAAATGTTTTGAAAATGTAAAAACAATCAGCTGTTCAACCGTGAAAAGGACAGCTACTCAGTCGATCGGTCCGCGGTCTTAATACAGGGGGATATTAACCGGTCGGGAAGCGCGTATAACCAATCAGATTGCTCCATTTGCTAGTGTCCAGACTCCAAGATTCACGGTCATATAATAAAACAGGATATTGGCATAAATTGTTTAACCAAGATGGGAGTATTAGTAAATCAGTCCCAAAGACAATAACTAAGCTTCTTGGGAGACGATATGATGATATTACTGATGGATTAACTGATGAAATAAACAAGCTTGATACTGAGATGACACATATTTTCCCAAAAGTAGATATATTAACCGGTAAGATTGATTCAGATAATGTAAGCATTTCTTCTAACAATAGTAGTATAAAATCCCTTGAACGCACTATAGATGAAGCAAATGATAGATTAAGAATAGCTGATCCTGGTAGCGAACAATATATTAAGGATCAAGACGAAATACGTAGACTTTTAATCGAGAAACAGCATCTTATAGATGAGAATAATGAATTATTTGATTCACGAGAAGCACAAACAAAGACAAAAGCAAATTTGGAAAGACAAATTCGTGAATTACAATCTCAAAAAGAAGAGCTTGAAAATGAGAGAGAATTAATAGAAGAGAAATTACCGTTAAAAGAGCGTATTAAACAAATAATAAAACGTCATGGGGTTACAGTTATTGGTATCTCTCTGGCTGTTGGAACTATTATTGGTGTGATTATTAATAATTTAAAATCTGGATTATCAAGCGTGGCAAAAGGAGTTACCAATAGTTTGAAAAATATTGGTAAAAAACTAGGTCAGATACTACCTGGTATGGTTGGAGCAATAGCTAGTTTCATATTCAGAACAGCTGCTCAAGTTGTTGGTTTCCTTGCTAAAAATGCTTGGCTGTTAATCCTTGCCGTTACCATGTATGTAGTTCAACGATATAAAAATAAAAAGTGAATATATAATATATAAAAAATGGTTTTATTAACGATTAAAAATACGAATAATAATTTCACACAGATTTTAGACAAGCCATTACAGAATATAAGCAGAATATGTTTACTAAGCATCGTTATAAATTTTACTAATAACACAATACCTGATGAGATTAGCATATTTTGTAATAAAATAGATTCTTCAGTGAGATTAAATAATGGAAAAGAGTCAAACCTTTTAGAAATGATAATTTATAGGAAAACAAATCAGATTTCTTATGATATTGATAATAAAAAATATATTAACCTTTCTTGCAAAGAATTATCGCAATTAACTTTCACAATCCTTGATGCGAATAAGCAACTATTAACCAATATTCAAACAGTGTATATGGATCTTGAAATTATATAAAAATAAAATAGTATAGTTATAGTATATATGCCAACACAAGATATTATAACAGATAAGTTATATCCCGAACTTCCACAAGATGTCCAAAAAGATACACAAATTTATGATAAATTACCTGAGAATGGTAGTAATTTCAGATTGCATAAGATTAATTCTGCACTCGACCAGTTGTGTTTGGAAAGGACACATTATGACCATGTGTTGAAAAAATATTACAGAATTCGTTCTGTATTCCATAAGACAGCTATACTAACTGGGACTCTAAGCGGGTTACTGACAGCTTCAGGTATTGGTACAAGCTTAACAGGACCAGGAATTGTTGTTGGTGTCCCATTATCAGCCGTTGGTGGTGTTCTTGGTTTGGTTTCAGCTGGCTGCGGTGCTTTGACAAAAAAACTTACTGATAAAGTGTCCAAGCATGAAAAGACGCTTCAACTTATTAAAAGCAAGGAGAATTCTATTATAGATCTCGTTTCAAAAGCTATGAATAACAATTATATTGATGAAAATGAATTCGATTTAATCATGAGCGAAATTAGGAAATATATTAAATTGAAAGCTTCTATACGACGAAAGAGAAATGAGCAGATTTTAAAAAACAATCCTGTGGATATAGAGAAGATGAAAAAAGAAATGAGGAAGGAACTAATTGGCCAGCTTACAAGCCCAAAAGCAGAGAAATAACTTTCGAGTATTGCCGTACACCCTATAACGGATTTATGTATAAATTACGATATGACAAAAATTAATTTCGGTATAAAAATATGATCTATATTATAATATATATAATACAGATGAAATGGACAGAATTCATTAACAAATATCCTAGATATGATAGATATAGGTTTTCTAAAAATAATAATGGTGATGTAGAATTTCTATTTAACAGCGGTAATGTTGATCCGTTTGATGAGAATGGAAATCTTGTTAAAACATTATACGAATTCCCACCTTGGAATGGTCATACATACAAACCAGAAGATATCAATGATTTTCTAAACGATGGCGCGGGCATACCTGTGTTTCCAAAAGAATTAAAATTGGCAAAGACGTTTTACCCAGTTATATGTACCCCATTTGATAAAACTACAACAAATATTGATTTAACAGAGATTGATATATATGTATCAACAACTCAAATGTTCACAAGTAAACCCAGAAATGTGTTTACCGAACTGCAGATTAACCATAGTAATTCAACAGAATCTTACAAATGGCTAAAATCGCCTGATATGAGTTACTGGCCACAACAGCTTTCGTTTGCTTGTTGGTGTGCAAGTTCAGCTTGCGGTGTTGGGCTTGATTTGTTAACAAAGTTTAATAATCCAATAGTTGAATCATTACTCAAGTTTCATATAATGTTTACGATTAGACGTGTTTTGTCACAAATTAGTGTACCACTACCTGGAGACAAATATTTCAAACAGGTTGGCAATAGTTATAATAAAGCTGGTTATCAGAGACTTTGTCGTGAGTTTAATGTATCTGCTAATACAGATTTTAGATATACAGGTGGTGAAAATCACGGTCTTGGCACAATCTACAAGAAAATGCTTGGTAGGGATAATCCTATGAAGGTTTCAGATGTATATGATTCGGTAATGAATGGATTAGATACGGGTAAATGGCCTGGTGGATATTTTTCGTTTAAAGATCAAACGAACTCATGGGGTGATAAAGATATAACATTTATAAAATCGCAAGAAGAACACCCATATTTGTATTTCATGCTTAATAATTCACAGGGGTTAACCAGACCTGGACTTAGTCGTTTGAATCAGAGTATAGAAGCATATGTATATTGCATTCTTGGTAGTCAAGTTAATACAAGAAGCAGTATTATAGGTGAATCCGGCTCTGCTCAAGAATGTCAAAAAGTATTCCTACAATTATATGAATCGTCTATTTTAGAGACTGATATATCAAAATCAATCCAAAGATACCAATTCTCTATCACCCAGGCAAGACAGAAATTAAATTTAGCAGTTGCTATCGGTTGTTGGTTATTACCTTCTAACCTGGTTATAAATACCAATAGTATTATTGGGTATAATAACAAATTACAAAAAGCTACCGATGATATGGGCTTTGGGACAAACGATTATATAAATATGGAAGTAAAAAAATCAGTATTACCAATTAAACCAGATGAGAAACAACCGGAAAAACACAATGAAAAACAACCGGAAAAACCAAATATCAAACCCAAACCATCGTCTAAAACACATGATAATAACCTTATTGGAATAACAGTTGGTATGGCTGGTCTTGCTTGGTATTTGTTTCGATAATCCGGTTTAAAAATAAATTCATATACTATAATATAAATGGTTATAGTACGAGATCTTAACTCAAATCAAATAATTGAAAAAGTTAATAAAAAGATAGAAATTTGGCGTGTATGGGCATATGATGGGTTAAGTAGCAGTGTAAAATATCCAGGGACATTCACTGCTGGTGATGTATTTAATTCAAGCATGCATATTAACCCTAATGATACATCGGTGCTTGAAATAATATCTTTAACCACTGATAATGATAATAATGGTTTAGACAGTTTTGATATGCTTAGATTTCACCTTCAGTGCGTATATGCTGATAATAGTAATAAGATAGAAACTATTTTCTCGATTAAAATGGGAGATTATACTGATCTAAGAATAAAAACTAATAACATCGATACACATAACTACGCAATATTTCATAAATTTAAATTAAGCAGTATTAATAATTACAAAAATATCAGATTGATTAATGTCGGAGTTTCTCAAATTCTCGGTCTTTTGAAGGGAAACGAATTCAGTCTTGTGGTTTCTTATAAGCAGGATTATTAATAATTAAATTACCTAAATTACCTAAATTACCTAAATTACCTAAATTACCTAAATTACCTAAATTACCTAAATTTCAACAACCTATATTTGCTATCACGACCATATCCAGTTCATAGCGCACACGAAAAAATAAAATTCAAAAAAACCTTTCAATCTAAGTCCAGGTCTATATTTGAATATGAAAAACAATATTTTGAATTTGAAATCCAAAATGATTGATATTTAGTATTTTCAGGACTATTTTCAACACCGTAGAACCGTAAAATATATCAACATTGGTGCTGGCTAACGTGAAATCATTGCCATATCCAGCTCGTAGCACACACGAATTTTTTAATCTAAGTCCAGGTCTATATTGAATATGAAAAACAATATTTTGAGTTTGAAAAACAATAGTTTTGAAAGTTAGTATTTTCAAGACTATTTTCAACTCCGTAGAAACGTAAATTATACCAACGTTGGTGCTGGCTAACGTGAAATCATGACCATATCAGGGCTGTAGCGCACATCGGAAGATAAAATTTGAAAAAACCCTCTAATCTAAGTCCAGGTCTCCACTAACTCCACATCTCATCAATCTCAAGTAATGCAAGTAAGACATTAGGTCTGATAAGAAGAAATCTTTGGAACTGCCCAAGAAAGGTACGTGAAACCACCTATACTACCATCGTACGGCCTAAATTAGAATACGCAAGCGCCTCTTGGGATCCATACCACAAGAAAGATATATCAGCCCTAGAGAAAGTCCAAAGAAAAGCTGCCCGTTTTTGCCTACAAAACTATAACCAAACCGCTAGTGTTACAGATATGATTTCAGAGCTAGGATGGGACACTCTTGAATCTAGAAGGAAGAGAAATAGACTGTCACTAATGTACAAACTGAGTCACAATCTTGTTGATGTAAATACAGAACAACACTTAATTCCAAATAGTGAAATGAGGACTAGAAATAGTCACTCTCTAAAATATAGAATACCTAAAGTTTCTAAGGACATCTTCAAGTTTTCCTTTTTTCCAAGATCAATATCAGAATGGAACCATCTACCCTCAGAACTAGTAAATTCAGAGTCATTGAATGAATTCAAAACTAAATTAGATCGCCATCTTTAATATGTCGCGCTTTGTTATCCTGAAAGTATAGCAAGTTGTTAACTTGAACTATTAATATTATTTTTATTACCCATTGTAACTTCTCAATTATTAGAAATTTATTTTATTATACATATGTACACGTTGATGTGATATTTTAAAATTTTTATCAACCAATAAAGATGTAGATGTAGATCGTTGAGATTTTTCTTGATATTGTTGATTTCATGAAGCGATTTCAGAATATCTGACTTTTGGGCTTCAATATCATTTG
The DNA here is from genome assembly GCA_918843875.1 of Diadumene lineata. Taxonomy (NCBI): domain Eukaryota; kingdom Metazoa; phylum Cnidaria; class Anthozoa; order Actiniaria; family Diadumenidae; genus Diadumene; species Diadumene lineata. Next base: position 209,685 of record CAKKNV010000001.1, on the reverse strand, counting down.
TTAGGCTCTTTTTTTCTGAGTCAAGTTTGTCAACTCTCCTCAGTAGCCCATCATAGGCTTCGACGTAGGAGTCCATCAAGGATTCAATCGACTTGATTTGTGTTAATAATGGCTCGAAATGTACCTTGATTAATGCTAAGACCAATTTTTCTTCCATGATTCGAATGATAATTAGAAAAGAAGTTAAAGAAGAGTAATTTAACCAATTAAATTTGGTTTTAAAGTTAAATTAACGTATAGTTTATCGGAGCTATGTTAAAAACGTCCATCTTGTTCAACCGACCGCTGACTGAAGAAAAACATAATCATGCTATTAAACGACATTTTTCCTAAAGAAATTCAAGAAATTCATGGGCTATTACGTAACGAGCTTTTTTGACCTTTCAAGTGCATTTTACGAGTTTTTGCATCTTCGAGCATTGTAGATTCATTAAATTATAGTCGCATTATCAGATTCCATGTAGCAAGAGGCGAATTTTGATGTTAAAGTGAAGGACAATTATCGCAAGGAAAAAAATGTCGGAGTTTAAAAATCTGTAAAATAATCATTCCTGCTGGAAATCAAACTGTTTTCGACTTAAATCACAATTATTTTTTTATTTTTGTTTAACGTAAAATTTTTTAAGATTTTTTTCGTGACGTGCGCTAAAACGGCGTGAAATTCCCTTCAATATGCGAAAAACACAAAATCGCCGTTTTCTCCCAAAATAAAAATCCAAGAAACCTTTTAGTATTTTTCCCATGATTAGTTCACTTGGGGCTACATTTGAGAAATTTTTGAGAATTAAAAAAAATATATATTTTGCATGCCCTTGGTCGCTATATACAGAATACCAGTCTTAATGATTCAAATATGTTATACCTTTGTAGCATAACGTTTTGCTCACAGCACAGGCAATTCTGTAGTCGTTGCTTTGGCTCGACCCATAGTGCCGGATTTTTGGAGCTTTGCTTCCTATGGTGTTGTTCAGGAACTCATTTGCCTGGCTTGAACCAGAACGAGCCAGCTTTTCTGAATTTCTAACGTACATCTCAATTATTACTCGGGGTACCCCCCAAGGGGGCCCCGAGTTAAGGTTTCGGCTTCGGTCTATCTATGTATGTATCATGCAGAATTTTTGAAAATTGCAAGTTACTGCGCATGTCATTCGTGGCCGTGGAGCCCACAGGAAGCCCAAATTTACCGGACGTAGATATCATTGGTTGACACAAGAACTAGATGTCATGGTCGTCAAGGAGACTACACTGACCACGCGTGATGTCACAAGACATTTCGCTGAAACTGAACTTGTCATGTTCTGCACAGTTTGCACAAGATGTCGACGAAAAGGAATGCAGATGATGAGGCGCTCAAATTACATACAAATGCACACACCGTTCGCGGTAGACTCACACTAAAAGATGTCAAAGAGCGTCATTTTCGAATCGAGTCGTTCCGCGAACTCCAAAGCTCAAAAGAAACTCAAATGAATACAAATACTGAGACTCAAACGAACTCAAATAATGAAAGCACTAGCTCTCTTGTTCACAGTTACAAGGACGCCATGTTGGAATCGCATAGCTCGAAGACAAATTCGCTTCTTTGCTGGTTTGTGACAACGATAACTGTGTTTTGTTTATCAATTATTTGTATTGTTGTGCCAATTAGTTGTAGTGCTAATTTGTTCGTTTATTGTCTGTTTTTTTTCGCTGTGTCATGCATAGTTGCCAACCTGCTTTTACTCTATGTTGTACTACCATTCAACCATTTCTTCTCGTCTTTAGAAAATGATTGTGATGTCTTTGAGAAAACTTTAGAATTGTCAGTTGATTCATGTTTTATTTATAATAAATATTGCACGTCAAGATTGGAATTAAGGTCACGTTATGCCAAGTTTATTTCTATAGAGGATGGAACACACATCAAACTTCGAGCACTGCAACGTGATCGAGAACCAAGTAGAATTCCAATCAAACAAATAACTCGTATAATGAATAAAAGCAGAAAAATGAGGAAAAGAATGCGTAAATATATTGTAAAAAATATACCAATGTCATCTAAGATTCATTGTTATGTCAATAAATGTCATTTTATACATGACGAAGTCAAACAGTGTCCTATGATTAAGTGTTATTTATGGCATTCGAAATTCAAAAAGAAGGGGTTGGTGATCAAAAATGTACATCGATCAGGAAAACATAAAATGCAAAATCTTAGAACAAGGAAGTGTAAGCCATTGAAATCAAATTCAAAAGATGTTTTGAAAACTTTTACACATATATCTCATACTTACAAAAATCTCAATCATAAAAATAATTATTGTAAGTTTACTTTAAGTAGGGATGTAGAAACAAACCCAGGACCTCCCATGGTTATTAATTCCAGCCAAACTATTTGTGCTCCATATTCCCAAGGTAATATTGTATTGTTTGGATTCAATGCAGGGAGACAATGTGTAGCCATGTCACTTTGTGCATTAGTATATATCAAACACCAGCATGCAATAACTTCTTCAGCTGATCTAGTAAACATAATGAATGTTGGAAATGAGTTATATTCTGTGCTATCAAGATTGCATAACCAAGACTTTTTACTATTGACAGAATTACCCAATACAGTTGCAATATTTGAACATTATTATGACATGCAATATAGTCCCAGCTATACTGGCAACATACATGATATATTTTCTACAATAGATTTTGACCTTTGTATGCCATTTGGTAATGCTATACAAATCTTAATGGAAGAAAATTATCACATGTTTATAATGACTGTTCAGTGTAATACAGTGGCAATTTATTGTGATGAAAATGGCAAATTTAAGGTATTTGATTCTCATGCAAGAGATGTGTTTGGTTTGCCACACGCCCAAGGTACTTGTGTTCTTCTTCACGTGGATAGCTTGAATATGCTAATAAACTATTTTCAAAATCTCTATCATGGTTGTAACAGCTCAACAACTTCATATGAACTCAGAGGTGTAATTGTTTCTCAACAAATGATAGTAAACAATAATAACCATTCTGCTAAAGATCTACTACTTAATAATGCAGAAGCAGAGATGTGCGAAACAAGCCAAATTCCATCAAAAGTCACTGATAATCCTTGTAAAAGCAACTCAAACACATTCAGTTCTTGTAGTGAGAGCAATGTAACCAATAGCACTTTAAAATGTGCTATATCATTTTATTGTATCTGCTTTTCTATTATTAAGACTTGCAATTATTGGAAATCAGACACTATAGATTTTATATCAGAACATGGGAAGATAATATATAGTCAAAACCTAGGTCATATTACTGCTAATAATTTCCCTAAAACAATTCACATATATAATGCAGAAGTACATGTTACACTCAAAACAGAAAAACATGGAAATCTGTACTGCAACTCCAATAATGGTAGACTGGAATTAGAGAAAACAATTTTGCAAAGTACTAAAACCAGTACTGGATTCTTGGCATGGATAGGTGATTGTTGCTTTGTATGCATTTTTCACAACAAGTCTAAGACTACTGACTATTACGTAATAGTGATAAATAATAGTGGCAGTTTTGATTTATTTGAAAAGGCAAGAAGTATACATCAAATAATCCAAAAAATGTTTGATTATGCACCAAAGGTAGTTGACCAATCTCAATCAATACAATACTACATCAAATTTTTTTTTTGTTCCACTGACTTGTCAAAAGTTAAAAGAAATAATTTATTGAGAAAGGTTAAATCTGAAGCACTCAAATGTGCTAGTGCTAAAAATCAAAGATTAGAGTATGCAAATATGGAACCAGCTCTGAAAAGACAACGCCTGTCAAACATGCGTATTAATAGGCAAAGGCAGTATAATTCTATGAATGCTGTAGATAAGGAAATTGAGCTATCAAAAATGCGTTCATATAGGAAGGACCAATACAACTCTATGAATGCTACAGATAAACAGAAGGAGCTTGCAAATATGCGTACAAACAGTCAAACATGGTATAACTCTATGAGTGCTATAGAAAAAGAAAAACGATTATCAAACATGCAACAGAATTCTCAAAACTGGTATCACTCAATGAAAAAAGAAGAAAAAGAACAAGTGGCTGAAAATAAAAGGCAAAAACGTAATTCAAATAAAGATATGCATCATGATTTAAACTACTACATTTCAATTTTTCAAATGAAAATAAAGGAGGGTCCATACTATATATGTACTGTGTGTAACAGATTGCTGTATAAAAAAACAGTTATTAAATTTGATGAGTGTAAATACAGTGTTCAGAACAACATCTTCACAAGAAAAGAGTCATTTAATGAGAAGCAATATATATGTAAAACATGCCATGCTAAACTTCTAAGGCAACAGATACCATGTCAAGCTATAAACAATAATTTGCAAGTTGATGAAATACCGCCAGAATTAGCTCTTTTAGGGAAGCTTGAACAGATACTTATTGCACAAAGGATAGTCTTTGAAAAAATACTAATAATGCCAAAAGGACAACAAAGAAAGATTAAAGGGGCCATCTGCAATGTACCAGTTGAATGTGATCAAACCTGCAATGTGTTGCCACGTGCACCTGAACGATCTGGTATAATAATGTTAAAACTGAAAAGAAAACTTCAGTTTAGGGGACATGTGTATTATGAACCAGTACGTCCTTAGTTGGTATCAACTGCTCTTCACTGGCTAAAAGAAAATAATCCATTATACAGTGATATACAAATTAATATAGAAAACAGTTACAACAATGTCATGTCAATGCAACAAATAATCTCAGATGAAAACAATAAAGACTTGGAATGCTCTGAAAGACAAGGTGACTCAAATGAACAAAACATTGCAACAGACAGTAACACCTCTGATAAAAATGATGAAGATGATGATGAGGAAGAAAACGATGATCCTTTGAATGAGCTGAGAATACCAACAAATGAGACTTGTTTTCAGTCTGTAATACCTGATTATCCTATCACACTTGAAGACAACCGCCCAGTTTCACAGGGAAATGAAATCCATGAAATTGCACCAGGTGAAAACAAACATCCTGTCTCATTCATGACAGATCCTCTTTGTGAACAGATGGCATTCCCTGTATTATTTCCAAAAGGAAAATTTGGCTATCATATTGACCGTGAAATTAAATTATCTCCAGTAAAATACTTCAATGCACGACTTCTACATTACAGTGGGCGCTTTGCAACAAATCCAGAATATCTATTTTTTGCACAGTTTATCATTGAACAAAAAAAAGTATCTGATAGTATCAATATCGCTCTTAAGAAAGTACACAGCCAGCCTATTTCTGCACATCAGCTAAGGTCTAATGCACACACTTTGAAAAACCTTATTTGCCAAGACCAAGCCTACTTATTTCTACGACAAATACCAGGAACTCCTCCTTACTGGCAAAAGGTTATGTATGAGGTGATTGCAATAGTAAAACAACTAGGAATTCCAACTTGGTTTATGACTTTATCCTGTGCTGACCTGAGATGGCCGGAGTTGTTTCAGATTATAGCCAGGACACAAGGAAAAGATATATCAATTGAAGAAATAAATGCACTCTCTTACAATGAAAGATGCTCAATGTTAAATCTGAATCCTGTAGTTGTTGCTAAGCACTTCCAATATAGAGTTGAAACATTTTTCACTGAAGTGTTACTCTCTAATGCAAACCCAATTGGTAAAATAGTTTACTATGCACTACGCATTGAATTTCAGATGAGAGGATCACCACATTTACATGCCTTAATATGGACATCAGACTGCCCTAAGTTAAACAAAGACAACAAACAAGCATACATAGACTTTGTTGATAAACATGTACATGCCTACCTGCCAGATGAAAAAGAAGATCCTCATTTGTATGAGTTAGTCAAAACATATCAAAAACATAGCCATTCTAAAACTTGTAGAAAGTACAAGAATATTCGATGCAGATTCAATTTTGGACAATTTTTTGCAAACAGAACCATTGTAGCTGAACCTCTCTCTGATGATATTGATGAAGACATAAAAGAAAGTACACTTGAAAAAAGGAGAGAAATTCTGACATTGGTGAAAGAAAAGATAGATGATGTACTCAATCCAAGCAAAGGAAACTATGATTGTACACTAACAGAATCTGATATCTTTAGCTCTTTAGATATCACAGAACAGCAGTACTACTCTGCATTATCTATCTCTCCAGATTCAGACTATGAATTACATCTAAAACGGCCAATGGACAGTTGTTTTATTAACAATTACTTTATAGCTGGAATAAAGGGATTTGCAGCTAATGTTGACTTGCAGCCAGTTTTTAATCACTACAAGTGTGTAACATATGTATGTTCATACTTCACCAAAGATGAGACAGAATGCTCTCAAGCCATCATGAATGCAGCAAAAGAAGCTAAAACAACCAACATGAATATAAGAGATGGATTGAAAAAAATTGGTGCTGCATTTCTGTCAACAAGAGAGGTGAGTTCCCAAGAAGCTGTTTACCGTTGTATGCCTGAATTATGGCTGAGAAAAATATTTCCAGCTGCCGTGTATGTTAGTACTGACTTACCAGACAAAAGAATACGAATGGCGAAGTCACAAGAAGAACTTGACGAACTTGAAGATGATAGTACAGATGTTTACAAATCCTATATAATAGAACGCTACTCTAAACGGCCTCTGTCTATACCCTGTGTTAACAACTTGTGTTTAGCAGAGTTTGCAGCTTATTACCATAAGGACTATAAAAAAGACTGCCAAGAAACAGCTGATTCCCAACCAGAAGTGCTTAGTGACAGTCTCATAGAATCTCATCATACTACCACTAAAGATAAAAATTCTTCACTTCCAGACAAAATAAGACTGATAGATACTAATGAAATCATGAACCGTAGGAAAGTCAAAGCTGTGATAAGATATCATACACCAAACAAGACAAAAGAGCCTGAAAATTTTTTTCATCATTTGCTCATGCTATACTATCCATGGAGAGAAGAACGTCAGCTACTAGCCAATGACAATACATATGCAACAACATTCTATCAACCTCATATACAGCCAATAGTTGAACACAATAGATCAATTTTTGAACCTGATACAGATGCTGTTGCTGAAGCACTTGAAACTCTAAGGAATAATCAGGGCAACATTCATTCTTATGATTCCATGAATGATCAAGAAAATGAAGATATACACTCTCAGATACAAGAGGAATTGAATGTTGAAGAATCATTTAATGAGCAAATACCTTCACATCTGTCTTCTATTTCTGAATCTACCAGACATGAAGCATCAGCAATATCACGATATACTCAACCCTCAGACATGACTGATGATGACCTGCGTCATTGTGTCAGATTACTGAATAGCAGACAGCGATATACATATAACCATGTACTACAGTGGTGTAGAAATAAGGTCAAAAATATAAATAGCCTTAAACCGCAAGATGTTGATGAAATCTACATTTTTCTTACTGGAGGTGGTGGAGCTGGTAAGAGCCACTTGATTAAAACAATATATCATACTGTAACAAAGACATTCAGACACACTGCCATCAACCCTGAACTTCCATCAGTTCTTTTAATGGCTCCAACTGGAGTAGCTGCAATCAATATAAATGGCACTACAATTAACACAGCTTTAGGTATTCCAAAAGAAGCAGGTTCTACATTGAAACCTCTTTCAGATCAAAACAGAACACAATTACGGTTACTGTTATCTCAACTTAAACTCATTATAGTAGATGAAATTTCTATGGTTGGTAATACTACACTAGTCCACATACATCAAAGATTAAAGGAAATATTTGACACACCTGCTTCCAAATTGTTTGCTGGAATAAGCTTAATTGCAGGAGGAGATCTGTACCAGTTGCCAGCAATAAAGAAAAAACCAGTATTTCAAAATTTTAGCACTGATACATATAACCTGTGCCACCCATGGCATCTTTTCAGAATGACAGAGCTCATTGATAATATGCGTTCAAAGGATGACCAACCATTTGTTGATATGTTAAACAGATTCCGTACAGCTATGCAAACTGAGGAAGATATTAAATGCATCCAATCAAGATCAATAGACCCAGGAGATGAAAATTATCCATCAGATGCTATACACATATATGCAGAAAACAGACCTGTTGATGAACACAATAAAAACAAATTAGCTCAAATACCTGGACCAATGTTTAACCTTAGAGCTACAGATCACTACCCTGCAAATGTAACTCAAACTGATATCAATAGAGTGTTATCAAAGGGACGGTCTGATACTGGAGGACTAGATTATGATATATCTGTCAAAGAAGGAGCAAGAGTTATGCTAACAAACAATATTGATATTGCAGATAGACTAATAAATGGACAAATAGGCACAATTGTCCAAGTTGGTATCAGCCAAAATACACATAAACCAACTGTTATTTACATTAAATTTGACGATGATAAAGCAGGCAAAACCATAATAGCTAATTCCACAAGCCAATTTGTTAGAACAAACAATATAGTCCCCATTGAACCAATTCTAGCTAGAATCAAAATAAGACCTGGCAAGGCCTCTTCACCAGAAATTCAAAGAGTTCAATTTCCTATAACTCTTGCATTTGCAGTGACAGTACATAAAGTCCAGGGTCTTACTCTAGACAAGGCTGTTATAAGTTTTGAATTATTCAAACAGAGATCATTTAATTATGGTCAAATATATGTTGCCTTGAGCCGTTCTCGCTCCTTGAGTGGTTTGTACACTTTAGGGCAACTACAAGCTAAGCATGTTAAAGCTGACCCTAGAGTACATAAGGAATATCAGAGATTAAGAGAAGCATCACCACTTGAACCATCAAAACCACTTCCAAAAAATACTTCCACATTAACTATTTGTCTTCTTAATATTAGGTCCTTGAAAAAACACAGCATTGATGTTGAACATGACTCAAACCTTTTTGACACAGACATGATATGTTTTACAGAGACACAACTCTTATCAACTACTGATGACACAGAAATTAAGGCTAATCTTCATCCTTTCAGACTTCATAGACAGGATCATGTTTCTGACAAGTATTGCAGTTTAGCAGTCTGTCTGAAAAACAATCTAGAAATCAAAGAACAGCACTACTTTGCTGAGGTTAATGGAATCACATTTACTATTGTTAATAGCACAAGACAACTAAACCTTAAAGTACTTCTTCTGTATCGCAAGAATGGTTCCAAAATTCCACAATTCATACATCAGCTAGGACACATACTGAGTAACCATCAAATAGATATTATCCTTGGTGACTTTAATATTAACTATCTAAATGATAATGAAGTTGAGCCCCTGCAATGCTGCATAAAACAATTAAGCTATACACAAACGGTTCAAAATTCAACATTCACATCAGGAACTTTGATAGACCATGTTTATATTAAAGACCAAATGACAGATAATGCACTCACAACTGTACTTCCAATATATTATTCCGATCATGATGCAATTAAAATATCGTTATGCCTACATGATTAAATGAAATATTATCATATTTTATATATATCTTTCAATATTTTATACTTTTAAAACAGTCTATTGTTGATATCAATCAAACTGATCAATTTCTCCCACAGAAAGTGGGGCAACGGACACCTTTTAGGTGTCTGTAATAACTGACATCATAAATTTATAAAAAGGTATGTATTACATGTGAATTTATTAATAATTATGATATCCATTTAATATGAAATTTATATTGAACTTTCAGATCAGACAACTACACAAAATGTATGTATGTTCCTGTTGATGAATTACAACATTCCAATCAATATTATTTGTAACTAATTCTGCATGATGGCAATTTTTCAAACAAGTGGCTTGAAGTCAAGTTGTACTTCAAAAGATGACAATGAAAAACATTGATACACTAACTCAAGAACCGACATCAAATAATAATTTTGACCTTTACCAAGACAAAGAGCTGATGACATCACTATCAACTAATCAAAAGCAAAGTTTAAAAAGCTCTATTGATTGTATTTACCACCCATTTGGATTGGACATAGCATAACATACCATGGATACAGTATGCTAGCTATTAACAATGCGGTCCAAGAAATCTGCACTATATACACAAAACTCAATACAGCTTGCTAAGATTATTGCAAACAAACCATGCATCTGCGGCTAACATTGATGAATGTTGTCCTGAAATTTGACAAATTTCCAAATGAACACCAATCATTGTAATAAAGCCATCTAATGAGAAATCTAATGCGATATATAAGATTCAAAATATTTTCTATTGTATTTACTGTGATAAAGTTGCACCACTAAAGCGTTTAGATTGGAAAATGTCTAATATTATGGAAATTCAATAAGTCATATCCAAAATGAACAAGGCCACAACCTAATTACAGCCAGAACGTCCATTGCTCTTTTCGAACAGCTGTTATGTTATCTAGATAAACAAGCAGATACCTTCAAATACAAGTGGGAAGCTTATTTATTCGAATTCAAGCAAAACCAGGAATACCTTTTGTGCTGTTGCTTGCCCTTGAAAAACAAAATCGCATCAGTAGCATATTATTAAGTTAAATACAAGAATATAGCTGTACTTGATGTTTACCATGACTATGATGAATTGTCAGCTTTTGGTCAATTCCACATGAGACATGACTCATACAACTTATAAAGTCTATTTCAATTTATTTATTTGAACCAATCTTTTAAATTATTGTCCACGAAAATTGTCAAAAATATTAACAGTCGTTTTCATGTTCCGTGAAAGAAAAATAACCATTTAGTTGGCACTAACTAATAGGTCTAGTAGATAAGAACAAAATAAAATAATTGTTTTGATGTTCACAAATGACTATTTGACGTTGTTATCATCACTCTACGCAGCAAATTAAAAGCTAGTTTGTATAAGCAGGAAACTCTTCTCGTCCAGTTGATAACACGCAACAACCAAAAACTCACCGTTGTAAAAAGTTATGCCAGCGCACTGATGTTAAACGGAAACAAAAGAGTTCCATCCAAGATTTTAATAATGACAAAAAACAACAGCAGCGCAACTTTGCTTTCAAAATGGCCGCCAAATTCAATAAATCATCACCGCGCCACCAACGAGTAACACCACAGGGAGCCCGGTTAAAATAATATTGAAAACCAGGCTCCCTGTGGTAATACAGGCAGCCAACAAGTAACTATAGCAACAACGGATTTATCTTCACGGGTGAACCATTCAACTTTTTTCGCCATCATAAACTGAATAAGGTATAATATTTAACTTCAAAGGAGCGTGCAGAAATGTTTTTGAAAAGCAGGTGCTAAAATTTTGAAAACAAGTCAAATAACGGACAGCCCAATAATTTTCGGGAGGGGGGGTTCTAAAATCCATAGGGGGGTTAGAAGTTGAATTTAAAGGTTATATAGGGGGGGGAGGGGGGGTTAGAAGTTCAATTTACTAATATATTACCGTCGTTTTCATCTAAGCGTGAACACCAGACACTAAAACGTTTGCTAATTGGCTGTTCAAACGTCAACGTTCAGTCACGCGGAACGTTGATGTTGACATTAGTCGTTGAACACTTTGCCCGCCAAGAAGTAAGATGTTTTCTGTGAACGAATTAGGCCGATGTTACAAGAATGGCCAACATATTTCTTTGGATTTAAGAAATCAAGTCGTAGAGCTGGCAGCAAACCATTCTATGCGCAAGATTTCAAGACGCTTGACAATCCAACCGTCTACAGTTTCAAAAATACTGAAGCAGTATAATATTCAGGGAAATGTGAAGCCGAACTCAAGAGAGCATGTTAGAACTTTAAAAAAGTTAACTTATGATGACTCTATCTTACTTGAAACCATTGTGCTAGACAAAGGAACTTCTTCTCTCAAAGAAATACAGACAAATCTTAACACTTATGGAAACTGCGGCGTTTTATCTTTACTGACAATATGAAGACATATTCGAAATAATTTACCAAGCAATGTGAAATATTCTCGCAAGCGCTTGGGAAAAATATCTGGCGAAAGATTTACTCGCACTAATCTTGCATATACACAACTTTATGTTGATTATATGTCAACCAAGGATCCAACAACTGTAAAATTCTTTGATGAATCGGGCTTTCAGCTCCCTGACAGTGGACTACATGTAGCCATGTTCCAACCCTGCTGAAATCGCTCCCACGAGTGACTGAGTTTGGCGCCAACATCAACGTTCCGCGTGACTGAAGGTTGACGTTTGAACAGCCAATTAGCAAACGTTTTAGTGTCTGGTGTTCACGCTTAGATGAAAACGACTGTATTTAATATTTTACAATTGGGATATCTACTATAAACATTTATCTTAAAATTGGCTGAAATTGCCTAATTTTCATGAAAAAGGGGCCCAAATAATCACATTTTCCAAAACATGGATCTTCTCAATTTTTTTTCTGCAAAGGGCTAAACTGAAGATTTCATTTTAGAGGGGATTAGAAATTATTTTAAGTTTAGGGGGGTTCAACTTCACTTTTAAGCTCATTTTGAAGGATTTTAGGAACCCCCTCCCAATAATTATTGCAGTCCCTCATAAAACATACCACAAAGGATAGAAACTACCCTCCTTAATAAATCTGCCCCTGATTGGAGCTAAACTATTGATACTCATTACATCTTCAATATAACTTTTATTAAATAAAAACTTTTAAGACAATGATTTCAACATTTTCTCAGTTTATAGACATTACACTAGATCAATAGCATCTTACAACCCTCGACTTTGACCCTTGACAAATGAACAGATTAAAATAATCTTCCCTCAAACAAAAACGACAAATATCAACTTGCAGTGATTCATTTTCAGTGGTATTGTATAACAAAAACTATAATCATTGTCTCTAGTATCTAACATGTACTTTGTTAATCTTCCAAGACTTGCTCTATGATATTGGTTTCAATGTTATACTGAATGTTAATGTTGCTCAATGAAAGGAGTGCAACAAAAATCTCATCCTGTTCAGAATCTACTGTCAGGTTATTTCTTGACATCAAGGTATTCACCACATCCTGAAACACAGTCAGGGAAAGGCTCTCTTCTCCCACTTTTACAGAAAGACGAACACTGCATGACTTGCTGCAGGAACTTAGCAAGACTATTGCTCCACACCCGCACTTCACAACTAATACAGTGGATACCTAAAAAACTTTTAAGACAATGATTTCAACATTTTCTCAGTTTATAGACATTACACTAGATCAATGGCATCTTACAACCCATGACTTTGATCTTCATATATATAAACATATCTAAATTTCAACAAATGAACAGATGATTAAAATAATCATACCTCAAACAAAAACCACAAATATCAACTTGCGATGATTCATTTTCAGTGGTATTGTAAAACAAAAACTATAATCATTGTCTCTAGAATCTAACATGTACTTTGTTAATCTTCCAAGACTTGCTCTATGATATTGGTTTCAATGTCATACTGAATGTTAATGTTGCTCAATGAAAGGAGTGCAACAAAAATCTCATCCTGTTCAGAATCTACTGTCAGGTTATTTCTTGACATCAAGGTATTCAGCACATCCTGAAACACAGTCAGGGAAAGGCTCTCTTCTCCCACTTTTACAGAAAGACGAACACTGCATGACTTGCTGCAGGAACTTAGCAAGACTATTGTTCCACACCTGCACTTCACAACTAATACAGTGGATACCTAAAAAAAAGTAAACAATAAGTCAAAGTGTAATATAAATTCGAGTGCTTATGAAGATCAAAGAAGACTGAGTACCAATTCAAAATTAGTTTTATCTTGCCAAAATTTAAAAATTAGTTACAATTGCCCCAATTCATAATGATGGTTTGTTTTTGTGGGGGATAGAATCGCCAAATCACATAGAAAAATAAACAAAATTTTCTCCTAGTGAAACAGTTTAAGCTGAGATGGCGTGGGGTTCAGATATTATGTGTAGGTATACGCTAAACATTGTTCAGAACGTTTGTTTGCTATAGCGCTTCTCGTACTGGGTTTATACAGGTTTTAGAACATTTTCCTGTGAATTTGTGTTCATCTTTCCCCCTCCTGTGAACGTGAGCCTTTGCATGAAAACAATAGATTCAGATGGTTTGTTTTGAATATGACGTTATTATGAATTAGGCTAATTACACAAAGAAATTTCTTTTGATAGCAAACATTCTTCTTTACGAGTCCTTTTGGTTTAGATTAAAACACTTAAGGCTGGTGATGACTAATTAAAAAGTGATTTTTTTCTCGAAATTCCTTTCTATCTGTAAAGAACTAGTTCAGCACTTGATAGTTCAAAAGAAAAAAACTGGGGTCACCGCGCATTTTAATGAGTTATACGTCATCAAATATTACAAATTAGACAATTTGTAACGGGAAGGGAAAAAATTCATAAATTGTCATATAATTTTAATTTCCAAAGGAAATATCTCTTAAATCATAACACACATAATATTCTTGTAGATAAATGTCTTTAAAGGTAAGAAAATTAAAAAAATATTTTTTCGAGAGCAGTTGAACACATAAATATTAACATTTTCAAATTTGCTACCCTAAAAGAAATCACCAATATTTCTATGATCTTTCAATTTTAAATTTTCAAAAAACACACCATATGAAAGATTTCTTATCACTTTATCACACAAATAAATGAAAAATAGGGGAACCCGTGCAATTTAATAAGATAATCGTTGTAAAAGCACAAAATATTACCAAAATTTAATAAAATTGCACAAAAGTCCCTACCCCTCCCTAGACAGTAGAAGAAGTAACAATGCATTTTGGGAGATTTTCAAGATGGCGCCCGGGGAAAGATTGTCTGAAGTTTGATAACATAACAGTCGCTTTTGAAGCTGTTTTTTAAACAAAAGTGCATTTTCAGGTCAGTTTTGCAAAGATTAAATGTTTTTCTTTTAGGAAAAGATTTATGGGAGTTAATTGATTGCTAAATTAGCTTGTTTCTGGACGTTTTTTAACACAAAACGATCGGCCTTTGAAAGTGTTTGTTTTTCAAACTTCGTCAGCAGCATGCGCAGTACTCGATGCGCAATGACAATAATAGGCACCAACCTTAACTATAGACTATCACCAAATCTGCTGTCTTTATTGTGGCTCGAAAGATAGAAAATGGGCACATGTATTTCAAAATGTTAAACCGTCAATATGGCATGCAATAATCACAAGTTTGAACTTACCTCTGTTATTTGCTTTTGACAGCTTTTGCATATGAAAGATATACAGAAGTTCTGGAGACTTTCAACACAATCAATCTTTACTGTGCGCTTTGTGTTTAGCACGTTGCTCGATGGAGGTGGATACTCATCCTCTGTCAATTCAAAAGTAGAAGATGGCGTCGTTGTTAAGTGCTTGTTCCCACTATATTCTTTCACTCTGAGACTTGTGAACTTGTAAGCTTGATCGCTGTTCAAGGTTTCAATATTCTCCTCCCAAAGAGTCACCTTTAGAGAACCTAAAACAAAGAAGCATTGTCGTTCAATTCGATTTCAATCAACGACTGACATATCCAAATTCAATAGGGAATCATGCCAAGACTTATTTTAAGTACCTGAATTATGCGTGATAAACGCATCCAGGACCCTCTTTTGTGTTCCATTGATGTTGATGACGCGGACTTGTTCTCTGTTCATCGTCAGCATGCCTTTGACAACCAGCATTTCACCAACTTCACAAGATTGTACGTCCGTGATTTGACCTTCACGCTCGTCTTCTCTAACTACTGGGATCTCGTCAAAATTTATTTCAGAGGGACTTGCCTTTTCCACAATTGATCGATTGTTTACAATAAGATCTATCTGCGATGCATCCAGTTGGTTTGGTTTCTTGGCCACATTGCGTATCTTCACGGGAATTCCGGAGGTTTCATACTCTTGCAATGTTGATCGCATTGACTCCTGAAAACACACAGCTCTGGTACATTGGTTCCGCGCTGTCTGAAGTTTGAAGTCGAAGTAAGATATTTTCCTTTTTGCACTTTTTTTGGTGGGTGACAGGTTTTGTACATATCCCACAGCGTTTTCCATAGTTATAATCAACACGACTTATTCTCCCTAACTACAGATTGTGAAATTCCGATCCATGTGCACGATTGCTATTTATACGAATCCAGAGGATCGAAATGCACCAATGAAAGCGCGAGTTTAACACGAGTTCAACTTACCTAAAAGGAGACATATTTGCACTTCATTGGCTTCCACAGTATGATTGGTAAAAGGCTTTTTCATTTGACAGCTCAATCACCTTGACATCATGACAACAGTACCGCTTTTAGAGTGCATTTTTTCAGGTTCTTTTGTACTGTCTACAAACCGTAAATGGTCTAATTTTATTCCACACCCATATGAAAAATTTCATAACTAGTGTTTCACCGGTTAATATTATTTGCATTCTAGCAGCAGAGATATTTTTTGGCTTCAAAGATAAAGCTACAATAGCAGTTAATGTGGCAAAGCAGCACACACTAAGACCACTCGTGGCGCTATTTCAATCTTCAAACGACTGATAAAAACAACAATAATTTTCCATCCAGATCCTACACTTTATTCCTCGTTAAGCGCTATTTTCAAATTTTGACTCTAGATAAATTGATTCCTTTTCTGGAGATATAATGTATGCCAGTTCAGATATATTTGCGAATTTTCATGAAAAAAATGGAGGCACAGTTCAGTTCTCAACGCTCAGCCGTTTTTACCCAGTACAGTATGGAGCACTACTTGAATATTTTTTTCAATTTACTGGGTTCTACTACGTTCACAGAACTACTAAATAGCACTGAGATACAGAAAGCATCACTTAATGCAAACGTGCTTGCTGTGTCACATTTTAACATGCAAGACATGTACAATACCAAATCGCAATCAGATTTTCGCGTCAAAATCAGTTCCTTGATTGTCCATCATCTTTAATGACACAAATTTTATAAATATCTTTCTCTGCACGCTTTGTGTATTTCAAATCCATGTGAATTTTGCGCTTGCAAAGCAGAAATACAAAAAAAAATATACTCCAACATTTTACCTTCAAATCAGTACGGGCACAACATAAAAACTAAAAAAAACTATAAACTACCCCCGAAAATATTGCCACGAATGTTCAATGACGCTAAGATGCAATTATACGAAAGATTTTTCAATGCCTCAAATTCACAAATATCTCCTTGCAGGTACCCCGAGTGAGCACTCTCTGAGTGTCTAGTTTGTTATTCGGTTCCTCGCCCTCAGGATCTTTACCTTTAGGAAGGCTTTGGTGCATGCAGTTCTGGGGGGTCTTTGATGAATATACACCAGGAGATGGAACAAGGTCTGTAATCACCAAAAGCATGTGGAACTATTGCCCTCAAAGCTGACCGTACATCTTGTGGAGTGTTTTTGTTTTGTGCCAATGCATATCCAAAACACTTTTGTAAATATTCTATTTCTTTACCAGATAGTGCTTTGAATTTTGCTTTCAGAGTGTACAATGGTGGGCAAACCTCAATTTCTTATCCACCCTCCCCACCCTTATCATTTATTTCAACAAAAAATAAAAATGTTAATCATAAATTTCCCCTCTCCCTCCCAGATTACCAATTTTTCAGAGAGATAGCACATTTTTTGTTAACGTTTTATGAGCTTCCTATTGCGAAGCGAATTTACAGTCCCATGAGTAGTAGTAGTATTAGTAGTTTAGTTACCCACTTAGAATCAAATTGTTTTGCATTATGTGCAATAAGTACACAGCGTGCTTTGGGCTTTAGCCAATCTAACAGTAAATTTAAAGCAACATGCAAATCGACTGACACGACCGGCTTGTTGTTGTACAATAAAATACCATATTGGTAAGTTATTTTGTTGGCTTCTGGAGCACTTGAAGCTATTCCATACTTTAGCTTTACATTCACATTAAATTCATTAGTTCCATCTTTTGCAGCAATTAGTAAGATCTCAGCATTTACTCCTGCAGAACATTAAGGGACTGTTATTATGAAATGCCCTATACATTGCTTGGACCACATTCTGTTACTATAACAGCAATCTAAAAATTATTTATAACCTCCCCAGCTATAAATTATTACCAAACCTAGTTGAGTGAACTGCCTGTAAATTTAGTCCTGCTGGCTGTTTATGTAAAAAAATATAGTGAAAAATATATTTTCTTATACAATACAATGGTTTTAGCATTCCGTATTAATCATTTTACATGTTTGTCAATTTAGCGAGAAAAAATAAACATAAGTATATTTGACTATATAGTCTGAACGATTCAATAACTTTTGCTTAAGCTAGCATGACTTAAATTGTATTTGATCCTGTTTTCGTTATTTTTTTCCAATTTAATATTTTTCCTTCCATAATTGTGCATTCTACCTACTTGTGCAGTACTTACTAGTATCTATCAAGTAATTTATACATTGTACATACGTAAAAGATGAATTTTTGTAATATATTGTATGAATATAACTATTGTAATTTCACAACTATACTATTTCAGTAGATTTATAAACGCTACCTTTCTTGGTTAGCCTTTTTGGTTATTAATGGTAGCTTGTACCAAATACTTATTCTATTCTCTATAACCAAATTCATAATTACAATACACGGCTGGCTTCAAAACTCAGCTATGCCTTGCCAAAAGCTAGAACCAACTATGGCAAATATAATATCAAATTTTCTGGTGCTCTTATTTGGAACAATATTAATAAAGAAACAAAGCAATTAAGCAAAACAAAATTTAAAGATCAGCTTCTATCCTTTTATCATACACTTAATAATTTTTCACTGACATCAATATTTATAATCTATACACAATGTAATAAGTGAATGGACCATAACAGTCCTTAATAGCTGATATCGTCCATTAAATTATCTATTATACTATTTAACTTTTTTTCTCAAATATATATATACATATATAATTATAATAATATACTTTCTTATAATTATCATAATTAAATACTGTATTTTTTTCCATTCATGTAATAATAGTTTTCCTGTTTAA
This sequence comes from Diadumene lineata, assembly GCA_918843875.1. Lineage (NCBI taxonomy): Eukaryota > Metazoa > Cnidaria > Anthozoa > Actiniaria > Diadumenidae > Diadumene > Diadumene lineata. Next base: position 190,747 of record CAKKNV010000001.1, on the reverse strand, counting down.
TACTTTAATATATAATTTACACCGTTGAAACACCACGACCAAAACACGACCAAAATACGACCAAAACACTTAACATAGTTAAAATAAAATACAGCTACCTATCTAGATTAACCGAGAGGTTACCATAGGTAGCTTGTACCTATAATCCTGTTAAGTCTAATATTAATGTATATTTTTTTAATTTATTATTATCATTATCGTATATATATATTTTTTGCTATGTATCTATTTTTTTTGTGGATTACTGTATTTATTTATTTACTGACATATAAACTGTGGTACTAAATAAAGTTATTGTATTGTATTGTATTGTAATTTCACAACTATACTATTTCAATAGATTTATAAAAGCTTCCTTTCTTGATTAGCCTTTATGGTTTTTACTGGTAGCTTGTACCAAATATTATCTTTATTTCTACTTTTTGTATATCACAATGTAAAAAAGGTACTAAATAAAATATGTATGTTTATGTGTATGGCATGTATGCTTGTGTTGATTTTCGCTCCTTTTTACATTGCCAGATAGCGAATTGGCCAAAGAACTCAGAAAGGTCATTTTCACGTGCTTTACGCGATGTAACAAGTCCACAAACGTCTTGTATTTCTGTGACACTACCACCAGTGCCACGTGCGGGTTCTCTTGCACCCCACCCAAACCTTCCAACAAATACTCAATTTCTTGTTACTTAATCTGAATATAATTTCTTGTAATAATATTGCAATAACTTAATTGCTCAATGCTAGATCTTATTGTTGTAATATAATGACTATTTCAAGACGAAATATAATTTCTCTTATGTGACGCGTAGTTTCAAATACTGAAATAGATTTATCTTCTAACTAATTAATATTATCAACCTAGCCTAAATACAATTTAACAGGGAATTATTTAAATAATACTTTAACAATCATTTAAAGTTTCAATCGTTCATATGACAATGTCCATTTCTTTGACTTCTTTCGCTCGTTCATCTTTAGGGATAGACTGAGGTTCTTGTCTGTCAAAGTATGACCGAGGGGGCTGTCAGCATAAGGGAAAACACCCAGCCGAATAAAAATACACCAATATAAATTAACTTGTTTTAATGTGTAATATAATAATGAATATTGATTCTGAATCATGTAATTGCTAGGATTCAATATAATTCAATATAGACAAATACTTAAACATATAATAGCTAGAATTCACTATACTTATTTGTGCACTGTTCGTTGATGTGTTTACTTGGATGGTTTGTATCCTTGATAGGTTGGCGCCCTTCGTTTTAGACGAACGTACGTAGTTGTGTTAGGTTGGTCTCTCGCTGCCCATTAACTGAAGTAACTTGTAACTTTACTTGTAACTTTTTCTGTGGGTTTACATGGTAGTTTTCTCGTACATAAGTTAAGCTGGTTCTCGTACTCTGTGTGAGTTTGTTCTCCGAACATTTAACTTTCGATTTCCTGTCTTGGGACTCCGGGTGAGTCTGCTCTAAGAACCTCTAACTTTCTACTTCTTGTCTTAGGACTCTGAGTGAGTCTGCTCTAAGAACACTTCTACCTTCTTACAAATTGACAGCGTAGATGACTTGAAGTAGTGAATAATAACTTGGAGTGACGCTAACTTCTGTTAGGGCGTATATAAGGCTCTCTTCTGGACAATACATTTACAAGACGTCACAATAGGATGACATAACTAATATTATAATATAATAATGATAATGCTAATGATATGTGTTTCTTTAAGCCTTTAAATAAACATACTTTTAAAGTCAATGTAATTACGCCTAAATGAACTGTGACTAGCTTAACAACGAACAATAACGACGATAATAAATTCAATTTGAATAACGGTGCTTTTGTGATGGTTGAAAAATACTATTCTTTGACATTGTCGTCTATTAGAAATCCACTTTGTCAATCAGAATCCACCACCTCTCATAAGTTTGCATATGTCATCAACAAACTGTAAGGCTTGCGTTGTGGAAGGCAGAGACTTTAAGCAATCGTCTATGTAGAAGTTCTTGAACACAGCTGAGGTGACGAAAGTGAAGTTAGCACAGGAAGGCGAGGTCACAGCTCCAAATAGATGCACATTCATCTGATATACGTAGGGTTCTTCATCTAGCTTCCCATCTTCCCACCAGAGGAAGTGCAGAAGATTACGTTCAGCTTCAGCTACACGTACTTGAAGAAACATTCGTTCGATGTCAGCCATAGCAGCAACACTTTCTTGACGGAAACGTCAAAGTACACCAAGAAGATACTTGTTTAATCAGGACATTGTAGCAGAATATTCAAGGCAACCCAAACTACCCAAAGTATTTACAGGTGGACCAGCCTGAATAAAGGTACTTACAGGTGGGCTAGCAAGAGTACTTACAGAATAGTTACTGCCAGATAACTGGTGCTGGAGATACATCAGAGTGGAGTTAAGTGTGATGTCTTTTATTGCACTTACTGCAAGGATTCTTGAAGCAGGATCCTGACTGGTGACGATTCTTGCTTGCAAAGTCCATGCGTTTCTCTATAAGACTTCTTCTTGACTACAGAATAATCATCATTACAAAGAAAGCAGGCTTTCTTGATAGAAACGTTTTCATACGGTGCTCTTTCCCTCACTTGACTGACAATGGTCTTCGTGGTTGCCGTCTGATTTAGCTTCACATGTGTTTTTCTGCTCTCTGTTTAGCACTTGAAAATCGGTTCCATGTTTCTAGATTTCTGTTCAACAAATGAGGCAATGTCATTAATGGTAACTTCGCGATGCTCAACGTTGATTATATTATCGGCAATGTCCCACCATCTGTCTTGATATCTGTACGGTAGCTTCTCAACAACTGGCAAAGTCGAAGAAATACTTCAAAGGTTCATTTCAGATAACCTGGAAACTGCATGGAACATTAACCATATCATAATATTGCGTAAGAGAATTTTACAATCAACACTTGCTTTAAACCAAAGAGCTTTAGCTTTCACCACCCAATTGCTGTCAGATTCAGTGGTGAAGATGCAGTAGATGCCGGTGGTACTAAACGGGAATTCGTTAGGCTTCTGATGGTTAGTCTTAAAGAAACTGGTGTTTTCGAAGGTGGCTGGTTCTCTCACGATTTGAGCCTATTGAATAACAACAAGTACAATCAAGCTGGAAAGTTGATTGCTGGGAGTGTCCTATAGAGTGTTCCTATTAAGGTAGAAAACATCTGAGTCACTCTCTGACTTGTCATTCCTGGAGGCATACTTATTTTGCAACTCTCGCTCCTTGTCTTGACACTTTTGTTTGCAAGAAGATTTCTTTGCCGTCTCACTAGATAGCGCTGACATTTAGTCATCGTCACCATCAGATGATAACATCATTGTGGCTGAGGAGCTTTGTGTAGAACGCATTGCATGTTTCTGTATTCCAGAAGTACCTGGCTTGTCAGGAAAAGCTATGGGCATCTTCTTAAATCGACTTCAATGTTAAATACAGCCAACACCTTCTTAGTTTGTGACCTTTGATGCATATGTCTAACCTGGTGTTTTCGGTTATGGTCTCCTCTTTGAAATTTGCAATATCAAAAATCATGTCGAAGTATGCCCAGTTGATACAAGACGATAATCTTAAAATGCACTCGTCGAGTACAAGAATATGTGGAAAACATTTCCCACAAGGCGAACTCTCTTCGTGAACTAGTTAAGGCCACTATCTATAGTTTTCAAGACGCTCGACCATACCAAATTCAAATGATTGTAGCTCGCACAAAAACCAACCCACAGTTTTGAGTATTTGCCTAGTTACTATAGAAAGGTTCAAGTTGTTTCTTTACTGTTTCTGACATTATTACTTAAAATCTCCGCCTTCCTCTTCCTGGATGCTTTTTGGAATACCATAATTGACAAATATCTAATTACACTCACTATCGAGAAAAGAAAACAACTTGCACGAAAACGCACGGAATTACTAGCGCAACACGCCGTTGTTCCGTTTGCCTTAAATTTGCATATTACGACAAGGCAGCACGCAGGAATGTGAAGATGAAAACAACATCAAAGAACTGAAAATCACGAAAGCGTATTTGCTTTAGACATGGTCAACTTTGAATTTTGTTTTGAGCATGTTAAATCAAATTGGAATTCGAGGATCATTTTGAAAATGTAGTCAAAATTGACTGACAAAAGTTTAAAAAATAGTTATCGACGATTTTTTATTTCTGAGCGCTGAACGTAATTTTTAGACATTTTGCGAAAAAAAATGCTCAAAGTTGTTTACGTCGATGATTACTGACTAAGATCTGTTGCACTATATAACCTGAATTTGTACAGGAAGGTAGCCTAATATTCGAGCAATATTTGGACGGTATTATAGTGGCATAAGTGTCTTCTTTCCAAAGTTATCGCAACACTAACAAACAATTATAAATTTAGGGGTTAAAAAAAGTCGTCTCTAATAACTCAAAATCGGCTTGATATAATTTTTTCTAACTCCGTATACTTTGAGGCAATTACTTGAAAAATACCGTCATGGGTGTGGTTTTAAAAGTTTAGATCGAAAAGCACGTAAAATGAGCAAAACCTAAACCTTATGACACCATTGTTCCGTTGCCATGGTAGCACTTATGTAAACAAAAAATATATCATTAAAAACTTGAAGCTTTCTTTAGTAACTGAGCAAATACTCAAAACTGTGAGTTGGTTTTTGTGCGAGCTAAAGTCATTTGATTTTGGTATGGTCCAGCGTCTCGAAAACTATAGACAGTTGTCCTTAATCACAAAGTACCGCTGTAATGAAAAAGACGAAAACCCTCTGTGACCAAAAATGGCTGTGTTTAGCTTTACGATGCCGAGGAGTCTAGCGAAACACTTCCAAAGGAGATTGAGCAGCAAAGAAAACTCAAAGACCAAGAACCGTTCATCGATTTGATTGTCATAGAAGATATTATTGAGATTGACGGAATGGAAGATAAAACCGATCGTTCGGAAAAAGAAGAGGACAATGTGGAAACCCTAAAGGACGTTAAGGCAAAACTCAAGTTAAAACTTAAAATGGATTTCGAAGAATATAAACAAAACTCAGCATATAAAGGACTAGATCAATTGAAGTGTAAACTTGACAATGAGCCAAAATTCGACCTATACGATTACAAGGATAACGATGAATCCATTTCATTTTACACAGGATTTGCTAGTTCTACTACAATGACTTTGTGCTTCAATACTGAAAAACTAAGTTATGGTGGTCATGAATGAGTAAACTTTGTCAATTGAAAATCTGGTAGGATGTGGCAAGACTGTGGCAAGAATACACTCTTGAAGGAATAGAAAACGAGGCAGCGTGCTCTATCGAGTTATAGAGCACGCGGGAATTTTAAGAGAACGAGAGAAGCGTTAGGAGAAGCACGACGCGTAGCGGAGTTCTCTTCAAATTCCCAAGTGCTCTATAACTCGATAGAGCACTGCTGCCGAGTTTTCTATTCCTTTTATAAAATATTCAGACACGAAAAATGAAAGAAATGAAGCATTAACGTAAGTCCTATCATAAAACTAAATGAAATTTCGACAAAAACGATGTAAGTTATAAATCGAGTACGCTGTTGAGAATTTCTCTTTCATTGAAGCATTAAAATTTTCAAAAGATTTATAAATTCTTTGTTTAAACAGGAAGCAGTAAAACTGACTAGTTGTTGAATAAATATTAAAAGGCAATTCAAACTACAAAGCCGTCACAAACAAGTCACTGGAAAACAAAACAACAAGTTTTTGAAACGAAACTATGAACCACTTTCTTACCTTTAAATACTTTATTAAGCATTCTTAGAAATGTAAATTCCATAATTCTTTAAACCAGAGAAGTATAGAAAGGCAAATAAATTTGAAAAGGTAGTTTTCGCGTCCATAATCAATCGACGGATGAGTTTGATCATGAGTTCACAGAACAGCTCAAACAGTCTTGTGCAATTCAGCTATAGCGAAGTATTTCAATTGTTTTTAGCAGAAAGGCAGCTTCAAATCATCTCAATGCTGTCCTGGCTACTTGTAAAAATAGCCGATATCAAAAATCACCATTGAGTCCTCTACTTGCAGGTTTGATAAGGTTGAAAATCATTACAATCGATTTGAGCGAACCTGGAAGCACATGTTTTTGTCTGACAAAATGTCCTTTCAAATTCTCGGCTTTTTGACGATGTCAAACGTTAAAATCCACTTTCATCTGTTTCTAAACTCCCTTATTTACTTATCTAGCTTTAGTCTTGAAAATTTGATGCAAATATTGACAAATTTTCCATCGAAACAAGTATATTTTTCTCAACTTTCACTGAACGAGGAAATTTTTGCCAAAGCCATCGATGAACTTGCCCAATGTTTCCAAGGCAACGGTCCGTGCTCTGTTGGGTTATAGAGAACGCGTCTCAGCCAATCAGAGCGCGCGTTGTATCTCAAATATTTTATAATTTATATTCTAATTCGCTCCCCCGCTCAAGCGAATATAAAACATTTACCATTAAATACTACAAGACTTCATGGTGTGTGCTTTATTGAACTCTGTGTCATGTTTCGAGTACAATGATAGGCTATAATCATTTGATAAAATTGCATATCGTTACAGCGTTTACATAACAATTATGTTATCGTGATTGGGGATGAACCCTTGCTTGTATCTGGAATGAGTTTATCCTCGTGTGTACGACTTGATGAATTCATTTATTTATTTATTTATTTATTTATTTATATATTAGCACGACGGAGGAAACGGTCGTTGGACGTGAATGGATTATTTCACAACTTGCACCCTTTTATATAGGCGTCCCTTCACTGGACCGTATATTCTCCAGAGTATACTTAGCGTTCCATTATGCCTATACGCTAGTTCCGTAAACAATGATAAATACATTTATATTCTAATTCGCTCCCCCGCTCAAGCGAATATAAACCATTTACCATTAAATACTACAAGACTTCAAGGGAGTGTCCACACGACACGTGTGCAAATATAAAGAACGGGCATAGCTAAAGAGGTCAAATGATACTTGATATGAATAAATAAATAAATAAATGAAAAAAAAGAAAAAAAAAGAAATCAATAAATAAACGAACACATAGGAAAGTGGATAGTGTAATACGTTATAATGGTAGGCGCTGGATCAGTAATGGATAGGACTTAGAGGCCTAACGACATAGACACTGAAAGAAGGGCTTCGATGTAACTGTCTTTTGCTTTCTCCGACTTCCATTGCCCATGCCTTTTGAATAAACTATCTGAAATGTTAGCGTTTGCAGCAGCAGAGCCCCCCCCGCAAACCGAACGTGTCTTTAGGGAGGCCAATACACTCTAATGCTTCTAAAACTATATCCCGAGACCTTGAATAGGATAATGGTTTGGACCCACGCAGAATATATGTGCCTGTAGAGCTGAGAAAAGTAAGAGACCTAAATAAATTCGTCTGAACCCAAAGGGATTTTTGCAACATCGAGATAACTGTGTACAAGTTGAACAGTGCATTTAGGGCCGAATGTCTCAGCAATCACAACCATCCCGGTAGATGTCTGCGGGCAAACGTAGGTTCAAATTGAAAATCACAACCTCTGAGATTGATGACTTCACTGAAACGCAAGAACCCGGTGTAACTAAGAACACTAATAGCCAAAACTCTTAGATCTGATCTTAATATTGACCGTCTTGAAATGTTGCATTTTAACCCCTTCATAGGAGAGGATTCTCGTGCAACTACTGACTTGGATCCTGACAATCAATTCTTTAATGGATCAAACAGTAGATATTACATTCCTAATCAATTAAACGATGATACTGCTATATCCAGGTTATCATCCTTCTCAATAATGCATCATAATATACGAAGTATAAATAAGAATCTATCAAATTTAACTGACCTACTCAGCACACTTAATCTAGATTTTGATGTTATTGGATTAAGTGAAACTTGGCTCCAAAATGATCAAAACATTCAACCTATTGAAAACTACTATTTTGTTCATAATGGCCGCACTGATAAATCAGGCGGTGGAGTTGGTTTACTTCTCAAAGACTCAATAAATTTTAAATTAAGACATGATCTTCATATAAATAACTATAGTATTATGGAGACAGTTTTCATTGAATTACTTAAGACAAATGAATCAAATGTTATAATTGGAACTATTTATAAACCACCAAATGCAGATATTGAACTATTTATTTCTAAACTACATGAACTTTTGACAAAAATGTCTAGAGAGCAAAAAACATGTTATTTACTTGGAGATTTCAATATAGATCTCCTTAAATATCATGAGCACAACTATACCAACGATTTTCTTGATACCATTTTCTCACATTGTTTTATGCCATTAATTAACCATCCCACTAGGATAACATCTCACTCGGCAACTCTCATCGATAACATTTTTGTTAATAATCCATCTATTATCCAAGAACAAACAAGTGGTATAATTTTCTCAGATATTTCAGATCATCTTCCTATTTTCACTATCCACCATATCAAACCCCTAAATATGAGCAAAGGCAATATCAAACTGAAAAGACGCGACATTAACCCCAGAACACTATCTAAATTCCAATTAGAATTAAATAAATGCAATTGGGCTGATGTTTATCAATCTAAGGACCCAAATAAGGCCTATGATAAATTCCTTGACAGCTATAAAAACATATTCAACTCAACCTTTCCACTAACAACATCTACGTCTGATTGAGTATGGTGGTCTACTCTAGAAATTATCTACTATCATTTTGTTATTGGCGGAAAGATGCTGCGTTAAACGGCTTTCAAATTTCCCGCCATCTTAGTAACAACAATCAACTTCGCAATCATCCAGTGAATCCAACAGTTTGGAACACACTTAAAGAGTTAAATATCTTACGTCCATTTAGAGGAAAACGGAGTGGAATGAAAGTTCGTAATTCTTCTTCATCAACTGAAGTAAATTCAAACCAAGAGCAAATATCAAATTGTAAACAACTTAATGCTAATCAACCTAATATTCAAGCTCAGGATTTGCATAATCATTCAACCGCGATCAAGTCAATCATCACGCATCGGCAGTTCTTGTCACGCTTTAAAAGTGCTGGTGTTAATTCTAACAACTTGATTAGAATAAAGACTCTAACTAAAGATGACGATGTTCTTTTACGATCGAAACTTGGCGTGTGGAATGCTAGATCAATCACTTCGAAAGCAGCAGTGATAAGTGATTATATTCTGTCTGAGAAGTTGTCCATCTTAGCTATCACCGAAACGTGGTTAAGGGGCGATCATCGTGACAATGTGACTCTGTCTACGATTAACAACTGCCTCCCAAATTATTCTATCAGCCACGTTGCACGATCTGTCAGGGGTGGTGGTGTTTGTGTCATCTATAATAAAGGATATAATGTTATCGTTTCTCCGCAACATCCTTTTTCTTCGTTTGAATACATCGACATGGTTATTGCATCTGGTTCTGTATCCTTTCGCCTTGTCAACATCTACAAACCCCCAGTGAATGCTGGTCGCTTGAATATTTTCCTTGATGAGTTTTCGACTTTGCTTGAAGAGCTTGTTATTCACCCTGGACGGTTGATCATTGTCGGAGACTTTAACTTTCACGTTGAAATCACTAACAATCATGATGCAGTGTCATTTTTAGATCTCCTCGCCCAATTTGGCCTACAACAGCTGGTCAATGGTCCTACGCACACTAGGGGTCATACACTTGACCTTATTATTGTCCGACAATCTGATGACTTTGTCTCTGGTGTTGTCAGTTCATTTGATCTTCCATCTGACCATGCAATGATCACCTGTACCATATCTGTACCTCGACCGCGCCCGACTCGAGTAAGGGTCTCAAGTCGCAAACTTCGGGATATTGACATAACATTGTTAACTGATGACATCTCTAAACTGTCTATAATTACAGCTCCTAACTCTACACTAGATGGGTTGGTTGACCAGTACAATTCTGATCTAACATCTGTAATGGATAAACATGCTCCAGTAATAACTAGGATGGTTACTCTGCGACCTCACTCTCCATGGTACACTGACGATCTACGTGTTGAGAAGAAGGAGAAACGACGTAGAGAAAGGAAGTGGAGATCGACTGGCCTTGAAGTGGATAAACAGATTTTCAAGGAACAATGTGATAAGTATCAAGCAATGCTAAATCAACTTAAAGCAAATCACCACAAGAACAAGTTTAATAATTGCAATGATCGAGAACTATTTGCTGAAGTTGACAAGCTGGTAAATGGAAAACATGATCGTCCTCTACCATCTAGTGGAAATGGCAATAATCTAGCTCAGTCTTTTTTGGACTTCTTTAACAACAAGATTGATTTACTCTTGAGTTCTGTGTCTCCACCCAGTGTGTCTACTCATCAACACAGGGATACACCTGTACTATGCTGCCTTTCCAGATTTCCATCAGTGAGCCTTGACACAGTAAAAAGTATCTTACTCAAATCGCCTTCCAAGTCTTGTCCTTTGGATCCTATCCCTACACACTTGTTGAAATCTTGTGTTGATAGTCTTTCTCCATGTATTGCAACTATTATCAATATGTCACTGTCAACTGGCCAAGTACCCTCTTCACTCAAGGTTGCTCGTGTTATCCCTTGCTTGAAGAAGACGTCCTTGGACAAAGAACAGCTGAGTAATTATCGACCATTATCCAACCTTTCCTTTTTGTCTAAGACAATTGAAAGAGTCGTTGCTATGCTACTTAATGACTACCTACAGGAAAATAAACTTCTATCTCCACTACAATCTGCTTACCGTCGTCACCACAGTGTGGAAACAGCGTTACTGCGAGTTACCAACGATCTTCTCTTAGCCCTTGACTCTGGTAGGGAAATTCTACTTGTACTACTTGATTATTCCACAGCCTTTGATACTGTTAACCATCGTCTTCTGCTTGATCGATTGAGAATACGCTATGGCCTACAAGGTATAGTACAAGCTTGGATTTGTTCATATTTAGATCAGCGTACTCAATATGTCAGTGTTAACAATGCTAAGTCAAAAACAAGTAAAGTACAAAGGGGAGTACCTCAAGGATCTGTGCTGGGACCTTTGTTATTCTCACTTTACGTGAGCCCAATTGAGGATCTCATCAAATCACACGGAATCGAAGCAATGTTTTATGCTGATGACACTCAGATCTATGTCATAATGAATGCTGGTAATAAAACAACTTCCATCAAAACGTTAGAGGCCTGCGCTAAGGACATTAAAATATGGTCTACCTACAATGATCTTGTCATGAATGACTCCAAGACTGAAGTCGTACATATCTTTTCCAGCTTTGCTCGACAACAACCTGACCTTCCCTCAATTTCAATTGGTAGTGCCTCTCTTAATACCAAACGAAGTGCAACGAATCTGGGTGTTCTATTTGACAATCATCTCAATTTTAAGTCCCATATAAGTAACATCTGTAGCAACTCTTTCTTGGCCTTACGTAACATCAGTAAGATCCGAAGGTATTTGGACAATACTACAACTGAGCGGCTAGTCCATGCTTTCATAACTTCACGACTGGACAACTGTAATAGCCTCTTGTACGGATTACCTTCCAAAGAACTTGATCGTCTGCAGAGAATACAGAACTCTGCTGCCAGGCTTGTTACCTTAACAAGTAGAAGAGATCACATTTCACCTATACTTAAGAAATTACACTGGCTTACTGTTCCATGTCGTATAAAGTTCAAGGTTTTGCTGCTAACATATAAAGCTCTACATGGTCTGGCCCCTGAATACCTAACCAGCCTCCTACAGCCCTACAAACAGAATCGAAACCTCAGATCGAACAACAAACAGTTATTGAAAACACCTTCTACAAAGACAATAACGTTTGGAGAGAGGGATTTTGCTGCTTGCGCCCCCAAGCTTTGGAACAATTTACCGTTTGATATAAAATCATCTGAGACAATAGAAATTTTCAAAAAAAGACTAAAAACGTTTTTGTTCAATAATTAATAGACACTGTTTTAACAAATATTTTTAAGTTGATTCTGACTACATATATTTATATATATCTTTATCTATTTCTATTAATTTAAATTTTTATTATATAATACTTAATTTCAGTTGTAATTTTGTTTTTATTGTTAGTATTTTTTCCACATTTGTAAAAAGCATTGAGATTTTTAAATGCGTTTTTAAGAATTAAATTATTATTATTATTATTATTAAAAAATCTAAGTAACAAGCAAGCAAAATTAATAAGCAAACCGTGGATTTCTAAAGGACTTCTTATTTCAATTAAAAACAAATCAGATCTTTATAAAAAATTTCTTAAAAATCCAAATGAGATAAACAACCAAAAGTATAAACAATATAAAAACAAATTAAACTATCTTCTTAAAGTAGCAAAAAAAACATACTATGACTTTAAATTTGAGGGAGCGAAAGGCAACCTCAAAGAAACCTGGAAACTGCTAAATAAGATAATAAATAGAAATGGAAGGAAATCTAAGCTGCCTTCCATCTTTATTGACAATAACAAAGAAATTTCAAATTCTCATGAAATTGCAAATACTTTTTGTAATTTTTTCACAAACATTGGCTCTAATCTTGAAAATAAACTACCTCCTATCAATATTACACCCAATAATTTCCTCACAAATAGAGTATTACAGACTATATTTGTTGCACCTGTTACTGAAAAAGAAATTGTAGAAATATCTGCACATTTTAAATCTGGAAAGGCTGCTGGTTTTGATCAAGTTAGCATGACTCATGTCAAATCCAATATCACAGCTTTTGCTGGTCCTTTGAGTTATTTAATTAATTTATCAATATCAACAGGTATTGTCCCTGATAACATCAAACTGGCAAAAATTATACCTGTCTACAAAAGCGAATCATATTCTAACTTTGCAAATTATCGACCAATATCAATACTGCCCACATTTTCTAAGTTCTTTGAAAAAGTTATGTTTGAAAGACTGATTACCTTCTTAGACAAACATAATGTTTTCTATGAACACCAGTATGGTTTTCGACAAAAATATTCAACTAGTTTGGCTATGATACAACTTATTAATCAAATTTCTACTGCAATCGACAACAAAGAAACATGTGCTGGTATATTTCTTGACTTATCAAAAGCCTTTGACACGGTTAATCATGCCATTCTCATAAATAAATTAGAGCATTATGGAATTAGAGGTATTGCTCTTGATTGGATAAAAAACTATCTTCATAATCGTAAACAATACGTACAATTCAATGAAGTTTGTTCTAACCTAAATGTCATAAACTGCGGAATTCCACAAGGAAGTATTTTAGGACCACTATTGTTTATTTTGTATATAAATGATATTTCTAACTCCTCCAAGCTGCTGAAATTTATACTATTTGCTGACGATACTAACATTTTTTACTCTTGTCGTGACCTTAACCATCTAGGAACTACTCTGAACAATGAACTTGATAAAGTAGCTCAATGGCTTATTGCCAATAAACTTTCAATAAACACTAAGAAAACTAAATATGTTATGTTTAGTGCCAGACAAAAAAGAATACAGCAAAATAACCTTATAATTAAAATTAATAATGAACAAATAGAATGTAAAAATAGCATAAAATTCCTAGGAATAACAATTGACAGACACTTATCTTGGAAAGACCACATTGACATTATTGCCTGCAAAATATCCAGAACTATAGGAGTAATTTCAAAATCAAAATTTTTCATTTCTGAAACATCACTTATAAAATTGTATTACTCATTAGTTTACCCATACCTGTATTATGGTAATATTGTATGGGGCTCTGCCTATAAGTCTAACCTTAGTAGACTAAAAGTATTACAAAAACGTATTATTCGTATTATTACCATACTGCACCACTCTTTCGGAAATACCACTTTTTGACACTTAACAATATATACTTGCTCCAGGTGGCATTATTTATGTTTTCTGTCCACTCAAACTCTACCCCAGAAATTTTCCAAACCATGTTTAGCAGAAATTTTGAAACCCATCATTACAGGACTAGACAGGCTAATGACTTTAAAGTCCACTTTAGTAGGACAAACATACTCAAATTCTCCATTGTCTCTTTTGGCCCAAAATTGTGGAACTCACTTCCTAATGAATTAAAAACTAAATATTCTCTGCCATGTTTTAAAAGCAATTTAAAAAAGTACTTAATCAATTCTGATCATGACATATGATTCAAAACATAGAGTTTGGCTATTCCAGTTATACTTTTAATTTGATATCTTGATAACCAATTATATTTATTTAACAAGTATAAACACATATTTCAGCTAGATAAGAAATCATGTTTATAAATCTGATAAGTTGAGGCAGTACAAAAGTATAAGTCATTGGCTTCTTTTTTGTCCTGCCTCACCACAGCAGATACAAAATTTTGTCTTTATTGATCTGCAAAATTAAATTATACTCCATGTATATATCATATTATAATATTTTGTATAGTATATATATTGTATCTGTAATGGTATTTTGAAAGTAAATGATGATGATGATCTGAAAGTGTGGCTAGGTGGTGACCAAATTTGGAAAATAAGCGCTTCATAATATCAGGTGAAATAGGTTTTTTTTTACGCACAGGCTGGCTTAGAATTCTTTTAGCGGCTTCTAGTATGGTGGAAACTGTGCTATGTTTACAAGGATCCCCAAACCATTAGATATCGTGATGCCATTTTATGAACTTCGTTTATTATGCAGGATGACACGCCCTCTTGAATTAAGCTGACGATAAATAAGCAGATATAGTTAGTGGAAGCGGGGAGAATAGAAATTTCTGGATAATTGCCAGCCCGTTTCTGCCAGCGTTGGAAACTGCGACGGTACTTAGTTTGTGTGTTCTCTGCTTTGCTTTGTGTGATCAGACCAAAGACACTGGTGGATAGATTTTGCAGACTGGAGTCTTGAACGTTATTGAATTGTCTTGAAAATGCATCTTGTAATAAATCTATAAAAGTAGATCAAAAGATTAGCCGTAAAATCCTGATAGATAATTGACATTAAACCTGAATACACTGATGGTACAAAATCTCATGTAAGTCAATCGACTAGTGTGTATAGTAGATATGCAGTGGTAAAGCTAAGTTTGCACAATACGTTTCTCTGTCAATCGACTATATTGAGCTTTTCAAGTGCTAACCCTTGTGAAAATATTGCTACTTAACATATACTTGAAGACGACTTAATTTATATTTATGTGACTTAATGTATATCTGAACAGGTATCTAAGATGTATTTGAATGACTTTGTTAAATCCACCTTTTATTTAATGTTTAATTTATTTTATTTTATTTACAGGGCTTAAGAGACGTTGACTGTAAATGTGGAGCCAACAATGGCGGATGAGAAAAAAATGGTTTTATCCAAATAATCTGAAATGTTTACTTCGTACAAATTTTCAAATTCACTTTTCTGGCGAAGTGTATTTCCGTAATTCGTTTTAGTTTTGGAACTAGGATTTTTCAAAATTTATAAAAAAATGAACTTTGAAAAAATCAGAAATAAACGATGTTTATCAGTCAGTTATTTTAAAAGGATTTTTTAAATACTTTACGGAGTATTTTATCACGTGAAAGTTACACCGTTGGAAAGGGCTTATATTGGCCTTTCTGGATATTGAAAACAAAATCATGAAAGTACAGCTTTCATCCTTGGCTGGTAAGTTGATAAGATTAACATTAAATTTTTGAATAAATTAAAAACGAAAAATCACCAAAGTTTGAAATGCTGTATCTGTTGGCCCAACGCCTTTCTCAATCTGATACTTACAACATATAATGAACAATCACCAGATATGAGCTTCAAATATTTATTTGTTTGAGATAACATTTCTGTACAAAATAAATGATTTTCAAACTTACGTCTTACATACATATAGACTTACGCCATAAAGGCCGTCAACTATAATTATCACAATGCTTAATATTGCTGATGCAAGAAATATAAACCAATCAACAGATAAACATCTACCGTACTAATAGCTTGTAGACAATTGAGAAAAATAGATTGAATTTTTAGAATGATACAAATATTTAAATATCATCAAAAACACCAAAACGAGGCTTGAGAAAGGCATATGCAAAATACAGTATAAATTCTTTTATTTTTAACATAGCAGTACGTTTTACGCTTGATCTGCACAACTGCGAAAAATTTCATGAATGAATGCCTAATCATGATATGTCTTTTATTCCGAAGCAACAAAAATGAAAATGTCGATTTTCGGTCATTATTGGCAAAGGTTTATGTGCCTTTTTAGAATGTTTCGGCTCTCTTTCACTATATCACTAAAACACTAAAACATTTTTGTCACATTTTTATGCTTAACTCAGAAATAAAAAAAATGAATGCAACATATATACAAATAGTTTGATAAATTAACGTGTTTAGCAAGACACTTGAATAAATTAAGGTTTCTCCATAAATGCCTTGAGTACAAACAATTTGTTTGTAATCTTTAATAATGTTGGTTATTTTTAGCATTGTATAGCGTGGTGATTTCTTTGTTTCACTGCAATGTCTACTTTCAATGATATTTTTTATGAGGCCGTGTCAAGACATTTCAAGGCTGACATCTTGATATATCTAATCAAAATTGTCAAAAAGATTTTCAACTTCTATAACGACATATATCTGAACTGTATACTTGATGGTGGATTATACAACACAGCAGCTACAGCTCTCGAGAAATTGCTGGATGAGTTGGATAAATCCTTCTTTTCGTTTGCGTGAAATATTCGATATGTCCATATCAAAATGTTCACAAATTCTAACAAGCATGTCAATACTGAATTTCTTCAGTCTTTGTTGTTGGTGTAATTCACAAAGATTAAATCGGTCATAAAAGATTGGATGTTTCTCTGTTACTTCTTTCGGCATGGCTTTACGGAGCTGACTAATTGACATTTCATGTTCTTGTGCTTTAATTTCGTCTTCAAAGTCAGCAACATATTCATCGGTCAAATCATCAGGATTTTTAGAAGCAGATTTATTAAGAGCTGACAGTCCAGAGAAGAAGGAACGAATCTACTGAGATTGAAGACACTCATCGGGGGAGAACATGCGTCGACCTTGCTCATCTCTTGAACATCTCATATCGATCGATACTTGAAGAGGATCTGCTTTGTGACCAGTGACTAATCCAGCATTAAATTTCTCTTTTAGGTAATCCTTCACTTTTTCAGAAAAACGGTTAGCAGGCTTTTGTGTTTTAAGTGCCCAGCCCTTCTTGGGTAGGTCTGGAGAGGCTTTAGTTTGACTGTTCGAGTTGCTGTGCGTCATCTCTTCTACTGGAGTAGTATCTTTCAAAGTTATCTTTTGAAACTGCTCAGCCCATTTTTTCATAATTCGGTCAGTAAGAGGTTCAGCTGTTTCCTTGTAAATATGTTTTTCAGAACCGATGTGTTTTTCTAAATTGTTTAGATTGATATACTCTTTAACGCATCCAGGTTCTTGACAAGTAAACTGGTGTTGTTCTTCACTCTCTGGTAATATTTCCTCTTGTGCTACTTTCGGTTTCTTTGCTATAGCTGCTTTTTGAAGTGGTTTAGTGAGGTCATCAGTTTTGTTTGCAGTTTCTTTGATGTGCAGTGTTGATGGAACAGCTTTTCCTTCTTTATCCAAATGTTCCCATTCTATCAGTTTACCCTCACCAATTTCATAAGCCTTCCAAACCTTGAGTCCCTTATCTGAGTGTTCATAATTATGAGGAAGACTTACATCTTGTATTCGTGGTATAGATACTTGTTTAGTACATTCCGCCATCTCCACTACGTATGGCTTCACATTGTGTACGCTACCATGTAATTCCAAAGCTCTTTTGATGAGCGTTGCTGAATTCATATCGTTCACGCCGCGGCCAGACCTCCCCTCTTGTGTACTACATAGCGCGCGCATGGAATGACGGGTAAGACTAGAAATCCAATATGGCGGAAACAAGTGCATTTGGAGGCGAAATGCCTTC
This sequence comes from Diadumene lineata, assembly GCA_918843875.1. Lineage (NCBI taxonomy): Eukaryota > Metazoa > Cnidaria > Anthozoa > Actiniaria > Diadumenidae > Diadumene > Diadumene lineata. The sequence continues at coordinate 172,826 of CAKKNV010000001.1, read as the reverse complement.
TGGAAGGATTTCACCGCTTTTGTTAAGGATTAGAAGCGAATATTTTTCAAGAACGAACAATGTAAATGATTTAGAGGTAATTGGAAAGTATTTTCGTGAGCTTCAAACTCACTGCGAAGCTTTGGACTCTAAATATCACCACCGAAATGCAGCTTTTGGAGATGTGGAATGTTATCTCAATGCAAGACCAATGGTTGTACGCCTTCTTAAAAAAATCTACAACAAAATAGTAAAGAGGTTAAGGGAAACTCCCAGTACTGTTAATCCGTGGCGTGGTATGTTTACTACAGATGTGCCTTGTGAGATATTCAACGTGCTACTCAAAAAAATAATCAATCAAAACGGATTTTGCACCAAAGTAAAAGAAACCAACGTGATAACTGAGATCCACGTAACTGACATACGCAAAGTAGTCCATATCTTCGATAGGCAAAACATGGATGGCAAAATTATGTCAAAAAGACAGATTGGATGTAAGCAAGTTGAAAAAAGTGAATTGAAGATAACAAAGCTTGTTGTTTCCCAAGATAAACCATTTGTTTTTAAGTATAACAAAAACATGGAGACCCTGACAGTAAGCTTTCACTATGGTCACTGGAACCAATCCGGTCTCCCTCAACACTAGTCAACACAGATGTGCTTATGGTGTATTAGAACGTAATACATTTATGCAGGACAACACAGAGACAAACTGTTACTAGAGGTCTGTTGACATAGAGACTGTTTTACCTATATGTTTACAAACAGATAAGTAAAACAAGTGTAATTTTTCCTTTTTTTATTTATTTACATTAGAGTGCAAAGAATGAGTCAGTGAAACTCCAGTATTATTAAATAGTACCATCTTATGCAAATGTTTTTCCATTGTTTATGTAGCATGTTTTTTGTACTAGTTACCTGATTAGTGTTTCACGGATTAATTGTTTGTACTCTACGAAGAGAGGAGTGGGAACCATGCTCGAATCATAAACAAATCATGTTGGTTTGAGTTGAACAGCTTAGGTATTTTTGTTGTTGCTGACTTCAGCACACCTTGTTTATTAAAATAACCATGGTTTTTACCTCACTTTGAACAGCTGTTAACAAGTTCATTAATAATTCATCAGGAAAAAACTCAATGCAGAATCATATAATCATAACGAAGCTTTCAAATCAACAATAGATTTATCCTGATGTGCATACAACTTTAACTTGAATTTTCTCAAAAATATAATAGTTTTTGTTGAATGTTTTAGCTACATACACTGTATGGCTTAAGACATTTTTTTCATTTGATAATAAATATAAAATATTGATCATTATGAAATTTAAAACTTCTCACATCTAGAAGAAGATGAATGTTTATTTTCACACAGAAATCATTTGAAATTAGCTAGCTCTAATTTTTCAATCCCCATAAAGAACGCCTGCTCATATTTTATACATTACAAGAAAATTGATATTTGACTGATCATGATCTAAAGATAATATCTTTTTGGATGTTATATGAATGGATTTCAATTGATAAACAACTAACCCAATACACCCATCATTGCTTAACAAATTCCATTTTTGGTGGTGTGTGTGTGTGTTTTTTTTTTGGGGGGGGGGGGGGAGGGGGGTGTGAAAGGGTGGCAACATATCTGAGTCATGGTTAAAGGTTACAACATGATCAACAGATTTTTAATAATTTCTATCAAAATGTGTACATAAAATACTTCAAGATGCAAAATTAGTATCCCAAATACATCATGGTTTAACATGCAAAAGAGCATATATCACATGCGTGCACAAAAGCTAATACAGGACTTTGTATAAAATTATGAACAGTGCCATTTATACTAAGTATCACATCAATTTTCATTTTCAGAGTTGCAAAAATTTTTGAGAGCATCTGTACATCTGCCTTTTTCAATACTTTCTTTGATCATTGCCATAGTTGTACTGTCACATATCGAACAACTTCTCTCGTCAAACTTCACCAAACCACATATAAATGTTTTACTATCACCCTTCTGTACCTGAAACATGATAGTTAATTCCACACGAGATTAAAGAAACACACTGGTGAAATGGATAGTTTGGGTTGACTAACATCACAGTTTGATATTGGTAATAACAATTGTTCACTTCTAGAAATAGAGAATAAACCTTTGAGACAAAATCAATGTGTAAACATATACAAAAGATGTAAACAGTACTAAGGGATGTAATTGTAGAGTGCAAACACTAAATGTGTGCAATAGTTGTCATTATTTAGTAGTAAATAGCACTAACTAAACAAAAGAAAACAATAGAATTAGCATAAAATAGCACTATTTAGTGGTATTTATGTTGCACACTTTTAGTGAGTGCACTCTATTATTGATTTCACATTTTTTGATCTGACAAAAATATACACTGCACCTTCTCTGGTATATATGACACTCCACCATCTTTACTTGATGTTTGTCTAGCAGCAGAACTGTGGTAAGGATCATTCTCTCTCAGCCATATGAGGGACACATACTCATGTCTGAAAACAGTTGTCCACCGAAGGTGTTTGCTTACATTGCATGTGTTCTCAATGTACTTTGCTAGCTTTATGTGTTTTGCCTCACGGCCTTGCATGGAATTAAGTCCGAGTCCGTATCCTAGCTTATCAAACACTATCCTTGTATGTGTAGTGTCTGTTCCACAGTGTATAGGCCGAAGTGCAGAAATTGTTTTTTGCTTTCTCAAATAGAACTGGTTTCGTGAAAGGGACAGTTTTTCACTGGATGCGTCAGTGATGGTACTTGTGACGCTACAAGATTTAAGGACCTTTGGAGTTGATTGTACTTTGGTGACACCGTCAATTTCATCAAGCTTTAGAAAATAAAAATTAGAAACATACAGTATTTAATCTGACAGTGAAATAATGTTGGAAAAAATGTACATACAAACTATGGTAAAACGACATATCAATTCGCTAGCTCCAAAGTCTGGGAGACACTACCCAGCTTATTCAAATACCTTCCTTATGCATCCTTGAAGCGGATGTATAATGAATATTTGATAAACAATGAACAGTAATAAAATTTACTACGAATAGATAAATTACATTTTTGTTGTTATTGTTTTTTGTTATAAAATTATTATTGATGTTGTTTTTCCTTTTTCTTTTTTTCTTCGTTTAGTTTTTCCTTTAACCCTTCAATGAAAATTACGGCAGCTAACTCGAAAGCATTGCTCCTTTGGCTGCCGTACACTATGTAATTCAATATCACCGTCAATATCACAAAATTTTTATTTGAATGTATCATATATAATAATAAATATTGTAAAATAATGTAAATAGTGTGAATAAAATTGAAATTGAATTGAAATTGTTGATGAGAATTGTGAATAAATGTTGAGCTATATAAAGATTTGCATAGAAAAAATGATTCCAAATTAAAACAAACATGCAATATAAATCAATGAAAGTTGTAATTTTAACAAAAGTTGAATACATGTTCAACAATAATTGTGGATAAGATTATATTGAATTTTGCATGTTCACAACATTAAAAGTTTACTAACCTTTCTTTTTCTTCGCCTTAATTTTTCTTCTTTACTGTGAAGTTCTCCCTCCAGCCGACGAAAATCTTCTTCCTTTGCACTTATTTGATTTTTCAAATCCAGTATCTTTGTGTCTAGTTCAAGTTTTTTTGAGATCAAGCATGAAGTTTCCTCTTTTTTTTTTCCATTGAATTCTGCCAATAGAAAGCGCTTTTTACTTCCTTGGCTAGTTGTGACCACAACAGCAGAGTCGGTGCTGAAAGCAATGGAAATTTTTTTTCGTTTATGCATCAAATTACAACAGAAATAGGTTTTGCAGTAGAACAATACTTGAGCAAAAATCGTATGAATTTAGAAAGTGTAAATTCACCTCTATATTTAGAGAAAATCTAAGCCAAACTCACCCAACATTTTCAACTGTAACAGCTTCTTGTATCCCGATCATCACATACTGAAGCGACTTTTTTCTCCGCGAAATTTGCCAAAATTTACACGTTTTTTATGTCAATTTAACCTTCAAGACACCAAGATTGCAGCAATGGCCGTCACTCTCTTCCAACCAGAACCCAGTCTTTGCAAATTGGCATTAATTACGGCCTTTGTTGACCGAAAGAGCCAAGAGATAGCTCCAGTAATCCTTTGCGGCCTTTCAAAGCCGCCATTTTGAATTTTTTACCCACGGTGCAACAATACACGTGAGGGGAGGTCTGGCCGCGGCGTGGTTACCTTCGTTGAGGCATATGTTGACATGTGCTTTTTGGTGTGCCAAACTTCTGTCACAGGGTCCTTTTCTTGCCTGTGGCTCAGAAAAATCGTAATGCTTAATTGAAATACCGGTGAGTTTTCCATGTCGGATCGGAATTAAAAGTCCTCCAGTTACATATGAACCAGCACAATCACTGCGATAAAATGCTTCTTTAATCTCAGGGTGCTTGGAATTCTCTTCTTGGAGGGTATGAACCATAACAGCCGTAACTGTCTCACTGTTTTGACTTATAGATTGTTGAAACAGATGAGAATGAACATTCACTTCATACTCTTGTGATTTGGTACATCGGACACAATAGGAAATGTGCCAACTTATTCCCCGCTTACCAAAACATTCCATTTGTGTTTCTTTAAAACGTCGAGGCATGTACTTCATGGCAAAGTCTTGAGTGATAAAGATTGTACCGACATCCAATGCGTCTAATGTATCTTGGCGCGCTCTGTCCTGATTGACTGCTCTTAAAAGGTGACGCTTCCATGCACTGATGGCCTCAAAGGCAATTTTAGAGTCGTGTAGCATGTCGTCTATCTCATCAGAACTATAAAATGTCACATTTTTATCTGTAAAAGCATTCTTAACAGAAGTCTCGAGCTGCTGAAAAAGCTCACATTGTTGGCATTCCATGTCGTGAACATGATCACAGTTTTGAGAAAAAGCCTTGTTATTGGGATCACTCAATGCAAACACACTACAGTGATCTGCACATCTCGACGCAGTTGAAATATGCAGACGGTAGTTACTTTTTAGGTAGCTCTTGTAGGTATGCAATATATTATGTACCATGAGCACCCATTCTTGACTCATACGTTGTTCTCCAAGTTTTCTTATTATGTTGTCTTTCATTTCAATTCCCCTTAGGCCATCAGCGCTTATGTTATCAAGACCTTGCAAAGCTTTTCTCTGTTGGGCTGTGTCTTTGCAGTATGAAATGTATTGTTTGATAATCCGTGCAGATAGGATATTACGTACCACATTGGGCATACTGATTGTTTCACCAGATGATAACTTTAAAGTTCTTGTTCCGTGTGCGACTTCTTGCACAAAATTTGGTTTACACATAAAACCAATAAAATGATCTATCTTGGCCAAAGTTAAACCTAAATGATACTTTGGAATTGGAGGAAGAGGCTGTCCCCTTCCATGAGAGAGCAAGTGTTTCTAAGCTTGAGTTAGCTGATATTTGGAAACTTCAGGGAGAAACATTTGAACATGTTTCTGTGGAAAGGTAACCACAATTATTGACAAAATTTGAACTTTTGTAGCACGTTCCTCAGATGCACGATACGCAGCTGCTAGTGCATTCAACGATTGGTCAGTTTCTGTCATAGTTGAACTACAGTTACAGTGTGAATCAAGAACACCGGTACGGCTCATACGATCCCAAACCTCATCTTCCTGCCCAGGCGCAATTGTTTCAATTACTGCTGACACACCTTGTTTTATCTTTCTAATGTGCTCCCTTTTTGTGCGTTCTGATGCGTTACACCAGCTTCCTTTCGCACAATATCGCACAGGACTATAATCGCGACTTCCCAATAATTTATTCAGCCGTTCCACATAGGTGTTTTCTTCGTGAAAAAGTACTCGTTTAGATGGTTTTGGATTGTATCCTGGAGTTTCAGGGGGAAGAACATCTTCTTTGCTTGGTTCAGGGGATAACAGAGCTTCTACATCACTGGGATAACCGCATACTGATTGTTTACTATTAACAAGCCTTGTGCTTTTTCGTAGATACTCATCTTCTTTTTGAATTTTCTGTTCTGCCTTTGCTGTTCGTTTCCGACAATTTGCGCAAATCACTAAAGATCATCAAACAGCATACATTATTGCACATTTCAATTGTATAATCAATGAAATTGAAATATGTCGGTGCGATGTCCAAAGCATTCTATTTCTGCATTTTCTTAGTTAGACTATACTATTGCTAACAACTTATCTGTTCCCAATGTTTTTTTTCTCTAAGCCTCTCCCCCCCACGCGCCCCCTCCAAGTTTCTTCTTTCATTTTTTACTTTAAAAAAATGGATCAAATTCTGTCTTTTACTATTTCCGGCGTTAATTGAAGAGTTTTATCTTTGAAAAAACCTTGATTCTATGTCCACTGAATACACGTTTAGAGAATTAACATTTTAATTTGTTAAAATTCATTTCCTGCGCAAAGCAAAGGAAGCCCGTGAAATATACTCACGTTCAATATAAAATATGCTGTATAGAAATGAAACTTGAATGCAAAATTAAACAAGAACGTATCGTTACTTAAAAAATAACATTAATAACAAACTATTGTTTCAATTGAAACTACACTTGAATTATTATCAGTTGAATAAGCGCTTGTATTTTTCTGCTGCTACATTATGACAGCTCAGTATCTATAAATAGCTACTCAATACGGGGATCAATGGAACAATTGTTCTCATTTGCTGAAAATGGTGTCTTAAAATGCATTATGTTGTAGATATAAATTGTGGCTATAAATTGGGTCCATTACATGCTAGGTTACCTGCACCAACTTGCACCAAAATAGATTTCTCTTTGAATACCAGTCGGGACAGTGCTTTGTTGAAGGTTCTATCAGGTTTAGCCTTTCCAACATGGTCGGGATGACGACATATTTTCCTTTGATACCAGCCACTTCCAAGGTCGTATCTGTGCTTTGGACATACCGTTGCTTTCTGTTAATAGCTATTGTCATACTCAAATACTCCAGCACGTGCAAGTATAAGATCATATTATGTACTGATGTCTGTAATCGAATTCGTTTTCAAGTGTTTACTCACATCTCTTGTGTACAACGAAAGCGGCAGAGTTTCAAGCGGAATATTTGACGCTTCACTCTTAAGTCCACAATCACTTTGTACCAGCTTTTGAAAGGAGCAACTCATCACTTAACAGCAATTGAAGAGAAAGTTAGAAAAATTAATATTTAAGTTTTCAATACGGAATATTCGCTGAATCACTACTCCACGAAAGTGGCACATTACAGCAATATCGTGGCTTTGGCCGGAGAAAAACCAAAGTATTAACATAAAAAAGCAACTACAGTACCTGTAAAAAGAATCCATGCTAGATCAGGAGCTTTCATTTGTTTTAGTGGACATTTGAAAACAAGACAGAGCAAATTAAAACTAGCCAGAATGAAATTGAGAAATTAACATCAACGCGACAGTTCATTCAGTGCCGTCGCTAATCGATTCACATACAAACTGCCGCACAAGGAATTGTCATCATTATATCTGTTTGGAATGTTTAAGATGTTTTAAGTCATTTTTATGTATTTTGTTAAATAACCTGTTTGTAAAAATATTACTTTTAATTATTCAAAGGCTTGATTGCAGTTTGAGCAAGAAGTGTCCTCAAAAGAAAAATTAACTGTAAACTACCCTGTTTTGATCCCTTGTAAAAAGTAATGAAAAAAAATCCCAAACTTATTTTTACATATTTTACTAGAAAAATATTTCTGCTTCATGTATATATACGATTTACCCCAAAATGTGCGTTGGGCCTTTTTAAATTTTGAAGTAATCAGTAATGTATTTAATTCACAGTTGACTTTTCATATTTATCCATACTTTCAAATTATTTTTTCAATTACTACGTTTTCAACTGTTTATTCTGACAAAACAAATAATGAACGATAACATAGCCATATGTGGATAACATGACCAAAAATGGCAATATTACGTTAAATTTTAAGGGCAAAATTCATTCTTTCATTTTGTCATCTTCTCAGCATGGGTTATATACGTCAAAATTACAATCTAAATATTATTGATTTTCAAAGGCCGATTTCTCCAAAAATGAAAAATGTTGTTACCATGAACTTTTGCCAAAAGGTGTACATCAGTATTATCTTTCAGAGGAATAGTTTTCAAGGAAATTGCTTAAAACGTTTTTTTTTGCCATCCGCCGCTTTTTGACAATATGGCTCCACTATTACAGTCAGACCCTCTTAAAATGTGATGTTCGTCCTTCGTGCACGAAGATGACCATAACTTCAAATCACTGGGGGCTTGGGTGTGTACGAAGATGGCTGATGAGGCCATTCTTTGCTTTGAAATGCCTGCTGCAGTGCGGACAGGGGATGTTAGCAGTTAAACCTGTCAGGGATGTGGAGCTGTCGCGATCTTTTCTTTTCTGGCGTCTTTGTTCTCTGTCCCTGTTACGTTTCTTTTCATAGTTATTCACTCCAGATCTTATAAGTGAGCGCCAAATGAGACGGTCTTTGGCAAACTCTTCCCAGGAGGAATGGGGAATGTTGCAGTGCTTCAGGGACTCCTTCAGGGCATCTTTGTACCGTTTCTTCGGACGACCGAGAGAGCGTATGCCTGAACATAGTTCTCCATAAAAGAGTCTTTTTGGGAGGCGGCAGTCATCCATGCGGTGGACATGGCCAGCCCAGCGGAGCTGAGAGTGTAGTAGCATTGCGTGGATGCTCTCCATCTCTGCACGTTGAAGCACTTCTATGTCAGAAACTCTATCTTGCCATTTGATGTGAAGCAGGTTCCTGAGGCATCTCATGTGAAACGAATTAAGTTGTTTGGCATGACGGCTGTACACTGTCCACGTGTCACACGCATATAGCAGGGATGGTAAAACAACTGCTCTGTAGACTTTGAGCTTGTTGCCAAGGCATAGTCCTCGACGCTCCCAAACTTTTTCCTTCAGTCTACCGAAGGCAGTGCTGGCTCTGGCGATTCTAAGGGCTACTTCTTCGTCAATGTTGGCAGAGTTTGACAGAGTGCTACCAAGGTAGACGAATTTGTTGGCTACTGCAAGTGTATGACCGTTAACAGTGATGTGTGGTTCTACGTACGGTGCAGTAGGTGCTGGTTGATGCAGTACTTCTGTCTTCTTAGTGGAGATTGTAAGGCCAAAGTCATCACAAGCTTTGGAGAATAGGTCCATGCTTTGCTGCATGTCAGAGTGGGTACTAGCATTAAGCGCACAGTCATCAGCAAACAAGAAGTCACGTGCTGTGTCCACATGCACTTTGGTCTTTGCCTAAAGTCTTCGAAGGTTGAAAAGTTTGCCGTCAGTGCGAAAGCGGAAGTCGATGCCAATGTCACCCTCACGGAAGGCATCTGTCAGCATGGCAGCGAACATCATGCTGAACAGGGTTGGAGCAAGCACACAGCCCTGCTGAACACCATTGGTGACTGGGAATGGTTGTGAGTACTCACCATCCTGCACTCTTGCATTCATGCCATCATGAAACTGCTGGACCATTGAGATAAACTTTGGGGGACATCCAAACTTGGCCATGATCTTCCACAGCCCCTCAAGACACACGGTATCAAATGCTTTCGTCAGGTCTACAAAAGTAGTGTACAGACCAACATTCTGCTCCCGACACTTCTCCTGTAGTTGCCGAGCTGCAAAGATCATGTACACAGTGCTGCGTCTTGCACGAAATCCACACTGGCTCTCAGGGAGCAGGTCACGTTCTAGATGTGCATTGAGACGATTGATCAGGATACGGGCCAGAATCTTGCCAGCTATGGATAGCAAGGAGATGCCACGGTGGTTGTCACAGTTGTTTCTGTTCCCTTTTCTCTTGTACAGGTGAATAATAGAAGCATCTTGAAGTTCCCGTGGTATCTTTTCTTGAGTCCACATGGTGTTGAATAGACATGCAAGGCTAGAAATCAGTTTTGGGCTGCCGGAAGCATAGACTTCGGATGGGATGGAGTCAGCACCAGGAGCCTTGCCGCTGGACAAGCGCTTGATGGCTTTAGTAACTTCTTCTTCAGTTGGTTGATCACCCAGCTTGATATCAACAGGGAATTGTGGCAATCTTGTGATGGCTTCTTCGTTGATAGTTGAAGGTCTGTTAAGGACACTGTTGAAGTGTTCTGCCCAGCGCTCAAGAATCTTTTTTGCAACACTCGAGTAAATTCTCGCGCGCTGATTGGTCGAGAGCCATGTTCACTCAGAGGACAGACACATAGATGACGTCAGAACCTCGTTATTGACAAATCGCTCAAACTTTCTTCATGCGAAAAATCGCTCAGTCAGTGGACAAATATATTTCCTCGGAAATGCTTGAGCAGTTGTGTAAATGAACCAATTATTGATGGAAATTACCATTATGTAAGTAAGATATTGAATAAATGTTATTGTGATTTGATAAACTGTGTTTTGCCTGCAGTTTTTGTTCATCTTTATCGGAAAACTTTTAAACAAACATGTTTTTTTTGGTCGCTAGCACACCTCGTTGCATCGCTTTATGAATTAAATTTACCTTTGTTTTCCGTTATTAAAAAAAAAAATTATTAATCGCATCAGTTGTGAGCTTGTTTGTGGAGGACTTGCATGAAGCCGTTCATTTGTGGCAGCTAATCGGCTTTGTTTTTCACTCAATATCTGGTTGAATTATCTTTGTAAAAGGACTAACTTTCTAAAAGTTTAAAAATTGCAAAATGTTTTCTTTACTTTTCCGCCTAAATTGGATATTTTTGCATATTATAAGCTTACAACTTGTCGTGAAGTTGGCCGTGAATCGTTTGTTTCATGACTTGCACTGTTTTAGATCAGTTTAGTGTTGTAAAAAACAAATCGAACATAGATTTTCATTGTCTGTCTTGTTATTGATCATAGTTGACGTCAAAAAATGTCCAAAACTTTGCAGTGAAACCACTCGCTACGCTCGTGGTTCCACTTGAGTTTTGAACATTTTTTGACGTCAGCTATGATCAATAACAAGACAGACAATGAAAATCTATGTTCGATTTGTTAACTCCTTGTCAGAGATAAGTGTGTTCCCATCTGCACTAAGGAGTGGGGAAGATCCATTTGAAGTGGGACCGTAAACGGTCTTAAGAGAGCGTCCATATAACAACCAGGCAGGTGGTGATAAACCCGATGTCGCCAAACCTGCTTATATTTGGCTCACATGTAGCACTCAGTCAGCATAGTATGTGGTAGAAGTTTCAGATCATGGTATTGCATAATCACGGAGTTGACCACCCCCCCTTGGTTTTGGAGCATTTTCAGTAAATTTCTGTTATTTTGGAGTGAAATTTTGAAAATTCATAAAACAACAAAAACATATCTGACGGCAAACAACTTTCTGCTATTGACTACTTGGTATTTGGTCTTACAAATTATGGGCAAAACAATGATGTGAATTGTTTGTGGTTGTCATGACAACGCCATTAAGAAAGTACATTTTTCAATTTTTCAGCTACGATTCATTTTAGTAAACTTTGCACACAAATAAATCGCAAGGCCAACTTGATGATAGCAAAATTGACTTATAACTAATAAATATAACCCTTTGGCTATGTAGAAATGTAATAAAAGTGGTGGGTTTTTTCTTTAAATTTTCTCAGTGAAGCATTCAATATACCTAATATCCAAAAATTGCATATTTTCCATAAATTCAACAAGAAAAATAAAATATAAAGCGAAGTCAAAACTAACAACAATCACATAAAATGATTAATTGGAGATGTGCATAACGAGTTTTGAACCAAGTGAGTACCAAAAAGAAACATTTTCAAGACACAAACCTCACTTAAAATAACGTCCTATGACGAATTTATGGTTGAAATCGATTCTAATCGTCCCTATAGATTTCGTATATTTATACGACTTTAATATAGCGACAATGCACCTCAGAATGTCCATTTCGTTTATATGAATTAATTTTGTGCATTATGTTTGAAAATCTTTGGCAAAAAAATGAGGAAAACTACATTTCTTTTTACGTACCGTTTGTTTGTTTACAGCCGCCATATTGAATAACTAAGGAAGCCCACGGTCAATACAGGAGGCTCACTCGCAGAGACGAATCGACCTGCGGATTTCTACTTTTTTCCACCAATTTCAGCTTATCTATTTATTGATATTATTCATTTACTTATTTGATTTTTTCATCTCATAATTTGTTAATTGATTCATTCGTCATGTTTTTTTTTGGTTTTTATTTATTCATTTATTTATTTGATTCATTAATTTAATTGTTCATTTATTCATTTATTTATTCATTGATAGAATGACTGAGTTAACTATTTTTCAATTTATCTATTTATTTGTTGAATTTGTATTTTATCTATGTTTTCTACTATTAATTTATCAAGTCATTAATTCATAATTTGTTTTCATTTTTTTTTATTTATTAAACTATTTGTTTTTTTCCATTCATTTATTCATTCAATCATTTACTTGTTCATTCAATTAATCATTCATTCATTTATTAACTCACTCACTCACTTATTCTGTCATTAACTAATTCATCAATTCATTCATGAATCCATTCATTCATATATTTCTTTACTTTGACACATAACGGCAATATATCTTGCGCTCATAGAAATTATTGAATACTAGCACTGATAAAATAAGCAAAACCGCAAAAGAGATGTATGACATTCAAAGGACTTTCATTTTTGGTTCTGATGGTTGGGCTTGTATGTTTTTGTTTCTTTTTTTTCTTTTTCTTTTGTTCTTTTTTTTGTTGTTATTGTTGTTGTTGTTGTTTTTTTTTTGTTGTTGTTGTTGTTGTTTTGCAAGTTTTGGTTGTATGTTTGGATGTATTTTTTTTTTACTTTGAAACAGTCTTTGAATTTTTTTTGTTTTTCACTTAACTTTTTTAATGGTACGTCCCTTAAAGACTCTTACATCAATTGGGGTTGAAAGTACTGCTAGAGCGATCACAAATGTGCGTTTGAAAACGGACGCTGGTACATAAATTAAACAACATATATACATTTATGTTTTAATGATTTAATACATAATTGATTTACTAACTTACTAATTTGTCAGTTATTTATTTATTCGTTATTCATTTCTTCATTGATTCATTCCTCAGGGTTCCCACTCATCTGAGAAAGCAAAATTCCCTGACTTTTCCCTGACTTTTCCCTGACCTTAAAGCATTTTTCAATGACCAAAGAAGAAACTTTATTTTGGATTTTTTATAAATAATTCCTAGACCATTTGAATTATAAATCAATCACAAAGGCATAATTCAATGCACCGCTAACTTCCCGGCGTACTTAATCGATAGCAATCGATCATTGAAAATCAATCAATAAATCGATATTAATCGATAACAATTAGCTAATTGATATTGATTGGTATCGGACAATCGATGATCAATCGATAGTCACACGAAGCCAAGGTATCGATTGGTATCGATTGTCTGAAAAAAATATTTTAACGCAACTTTTCAGCAGTGATCGTGACTGTTCTGAAATCCAGTATATCCGACGTTAATTTTATTCAGTTTACCGAAATTATTCAGTTTACCGAAACCGCGTCGATTGGCTTGATACGCGCAGTTGTGGTAACTGCTAGCAACGTGAAATTAGTTGAAAATAAAATTAATAAATGTCAAAATGGGAATGTTTAAAATCTTTTTTTTTACTGAAGATGAAACTGTTCTAACATTTTGAACTACATGCACTTCGTCAAATTCCTGATTCAAACAACAAGAAAAGTTTGTTTTGAAATAGCCGAAAGTACGTTTTTTTTCCGATTTGTTAAAATATCGTCTGTGTTTGCGTGATATTGTAACTTAACCGAGAACCGACGGCTTTCAATCAATGATAATCGATGATCGACTGGTAATCGATGACTCTCAATCCATGGATCGATGATGATCGATGATCGATTGACAATCGATGACTCAATCGATAACGATCGACGATTGATTGACAATCGATAAAAGGTCACATCAATGTTTCCTATCGATTGGTCATCGATTATCAAACATCAATCGATTAATTGATATCGTTGGTTATTGATTGGTATCGATTGGCATCGATTATCGAATTTATCGATTAAGTACGCCGGGTAACTTACAATTTACATAACATTTCAGCAGGTTTCTGATATATTAAATCATTAGTCAAACAAACAAGCAAAAGAACAAATTTTACATTGCTAGATTTTTTGTAACATAAGAAATTTTTTTAAACTCTTAATAAGTAAGCATCGATAATTCTCACAAAAAAAGATTATAATAATGTGAGAAAAAAAATTCCCTGACTTTTCCCTGACTTTTTGACAATTCTCAAATTTCCCTGACCAAAATCAAAATTCCCTGACAATTCCCTGACCTTGAAAAAAATTCAAATTTCACTGACTTTTCCTTGACCGTGGGAACCCTGTTCCTGATCAATCATTCATTGATTTATTAAACTATGATGATTGAGTAAGTGAAAAAATGAATAAATGATTGAATGAATGAATAAATGAACCATTGAAATCATGAATGAATCAATTTAAAATGAATGAATAAATAAATGAATAAATAAAAACCAAATAAAAAACATGACGAATGAATCAATTAACAAATTATGAGATGAAAAATATATATATATATATATATATACATGAATTCATAACTTAATGTAACAAAAAGATAGTTAAATAGATGAATAAATGAGAAAATATATTAGTGAATCAAATAAGTAAATGAATAATATATATATAAATAAGAACTTCAAGGGGATATGGAAGATGGGAAGTGATAGGGTTGAAGTCATGACTTGCGCGTGAATTTGATTAAAGTGAGGGAGAGTTGCGCAGAATCGTCAGCCTCACTCTCTCGTCCCTGTCCAGCTGAATCCTGTGGCACGACAAAGTCGAGACGGCCGGAGGTGGGCCAGGATGCAGTGGATGGCCAGCAGTGATTTACTTGAACACTGTGCCCTATTCGCGCTCCACAACACGATGCTGGAATCGCCATTCAGCCCGTTGAACCAGACGAGAGATTTCATTCGCGCATTCTGCCGAAGCCAGTCTTCACATACTTGGGTAGACAGGTCCCAGTTTGCTCATACATTGAAACCAGGATACCTGTTCACCCAATAAGGGCATCTCCGTAACCCAGGGTCAGGGAGGCTAAGGGTGTGCTGACACTTGCCCAAGGTGTGCACCCAGGCTAGTGGAGGGAAGGAGGCGCCTTACTACTCCATTCTAGGCCGGCTCCAAGCTAGGCCTAGCCACTGCCCCTCTTAAAATGTATTTAGACACTAAAAGGTGAACTGGCTTGTTCAAGCTCAGTTAATTACAGTATTTTCAAGCGACTTGATTTGTACTTAACCACTGGTTTTTCATTAAATACAGCTAAAGTAGATGTACTTAATGTGTATTTGAACACACCCCAACCCTCCATGAATTATAAGATTAGTGTTTGTCCTGTACCAAACAACTACTTTATAATTAAATACACATCAAGTATAGGAGTTAATCTGTATCTAAGCATCCTCTCTCCCTATTCGAATTAAAGCAGAAGATAAGTAGGGTATTTGATTAGTATTTGTGTTTCACTTAAGTAGTGTAGAAACACCGTTGACCCAACAATAGATACCGTCGGTATGGTCGGTATAACCAGAGAACAATAGGCGGTATGACGGTAGAAGATTAAGGAACCAATAACAGACCGCTGTCAGAGAACAATAGATGCAGTCATTTTGAAAGAGATTTTACTGCAAGCAGGGCTCCGAAAAAAATTCGCAAGACATTATGCTATGTTTCAGCGATTTTATTTTCACAATTAGGTGTAACCTGATTATAGTTAAACGTTCATGAGAGATGAAATTGTGTAAGGCTTCGCTTGTAAACTGTAGATGTAAAAAGTATATTACGCTTCATTTTTTCTTTCGATTTCCTTCACTTGAAAATATAAACTACAGATTACAATAAGTATGTATTTTTTTGTCAACTACGTTAAGAAAAAAAAATAAATAAATAAATAAACAAATTAACCCGTTTGTACGGTTTCTTCTAATTTTCGATTTTATTATCTAGCTCTTTTTTCTTTCCTTTCCTAGGGATGGTTTTTCAGCTTAAGGTTTATTTCTCAGTTACATATTAAATGTCAACCATTTCTTGGTTAATATGGTCTGTTCTTTAGTTTTATCAATAATCTTTATTTTCTTTGTACATTGTTTGCTGGATATTTTCTTATCTTTACCACCAGTTCCATGTTCTTTTCTTAGATATCTAGTAAAGTTTGCTTACATTTCTTCTTGACGCTGTAAAAGTTTTTCTAAAGTGTTTCGTAATGTCTGTTCGCTAGAACCCACAGCGCTTTCTTCTGTTTGTAAGGGTAGACATAATCCTAGTTTACTCCATTTTAACCATTTTGCACGTTCTTGTGTATCCATATTATGTATTTGATCCAGATGATTTGCTAATCGAACTAGATTAGTACTTGCACATCCGAACACGGGACAGTCTCTTCGCTTACGACCTATAATTTTAGATGTTTACACGTTGACGTTCTCGTAGTAAATTATTTTTTTACGCTACAGCTACCGCTTTTAAAATGGCCCGAATGGGCCCGTATTGGCCTTTCGTGGCCCGAAATGGCTCTGGCGGCCCGTTCGATGAGAGAGACATCAGATTATTTCTACGCAGTTTAGGCTGAGATGTTTCTTCGCGTTTTGTCTGTGTTTGAGGTGGAAATTAAGAAGTGTTCTGAGTCAGAAAGTTAAAGAACAGTGTCAAAATGTTAAAAAGCAGTGTCTGAGAAAGAGAAAATAAACTGAGAAAGATTCAGTGTTCATAGTTGTATGGTCAGTTGAAAATATTAGTGAACAATGAGGCTGAGAATGAGATGAACATATGGTCATACCAAAGCACATGGACTAACTGGTCGATGTTAATTGATCAAATAGTGATTTACAAAGACCACCTGTGTATTTGTTTAATATTTTGTGGCGGGAAAAAGTAGTTATACTGAACTGTAACCGACTTAGGAACGTGGAAAAATATCAACTAGGAAATTATGTTAGTTGTATGTTCATTGGTACGTACGTTTATTTATTAATTTGACGTAACATTCTTGCAATACAGTATAATCATGGTTATTGATAATTTTACACCATTCCATATAGGGAATGTGAGAAAAATCTATTACAGAAATTATGCTTCAAAGTTTGTTTTGGTTTTTTGGACTCCGTTCAATGAACAACAAAAAATGAGGCGTAGAAAAATAAGCTTTGTGAGCTCGGGACTTGTGCGGGACAAAAGCAGAGTCCGTTGGGTTATCAGTATTTATCCTTGATTTTTCGATACCTAGAAAGTCCTCACTCAGATGAAAAGGAATGTATTTTGTTGTTAATAGGTTGAATTCGAACTTGAGAAAGTTTTATAAAAATCTATGTACCAGTTTTGGAGAAACGCGGACTTTACTAAAAATGTTGGATTTACAAATGTTGCCGTAAAATATACTTTTTAGCCGTAGAGCCGTAGTTTAAAGACTATTTAAGCTAACGCTTTCAAATTTGCTTACAATAAACCTGAGACATGGGTCATTGTATCTGTAAAAAGTTTAAATGATTACATAAACCATTATTTTTCTACGCCTCATTTTTTGTTTTACATTGAACGGAGTCCGAAACACCAAAACACAGTTTGAAGCATAATTTCTCAAAAATTCCCAGATTTAAATTGATTTAAACCTTTTTTTCAGGAATTCCCCATAACTCATGAATATTAATGAGAATCTGCCCAAAATACCCATCATTTTAAACTTCACTTATTAGGTAAACTTTCATGAAAAAAATTGTTTCAATATAAATAGAGGAACATTGTCAAGTTGAACGATTTCATAATCTATTTGTAATTTTGCAGAGCCTAATTGTAGCTTTCCGAAACTATGCAAAGTCATTTGAATATGCATTGTTCTGTTGAAGGAATATTATTAATAACATACCCATGCTGGAATGCAATTTGGCGGAAAAATAAGATAATCTGATTGTCTGCCAGTGAATATAAATTAAATAGACGCCGTTGCATGCATTACTTCGTCAAGAATTCGCGGCTGGAAGTCATTTCGCGAAGGTTGTTGAAACTCTTGCACCCCGTCTTAGGTAATGGCAGACCAAGCGCCTATGGCACATGCTGAAGTGGTGCAAGAACTACTTGAAAATGCTATGGCACAACCGCCACAGCAAGTAGAGTTAGAAGCTCCGGCCCCGGGACAAGAAGTCAATCAAGCACAGGCCGAGCCTGAAGTAAGTTTATGGTTTGAACGTCAATTACGAATTCCGCGTTGTTTTTTAGTCCCTTGACATGACTAGCGCTGTTTACAGGCTTATAATGATAAGTTAGATTTGTTTTGTTTTGTTTAGATATTTCATATTTGCTCATTTGCCGATCATTTCGAAAGTTGTTTGGAAGTTAACTTCGTGGGCGTGACTGTGTTTTTCTCTCAGTCAGTTAAAATGAAGTTCATTCAAAATGGTACCTATTTTGGAACCTTTAAAAGTTTCTTTAAAAGGTGTTTACTTAGTCCGTGAGCGTGACTAATTTATTGGAGGTCTGTAGTAGGAGTTTACTTAGTCCGTGAGCGTGACGAATTTATTGGAGTGGTTTTAGAAGGAATTTACTTAGTCCGTTCAAAACGGTATCTATTTATTGTAATCCTTTAGAAGTTTCTTTAGAAGGAGTTTACTTAGTCCGTGAGCGTGGCTAACTTAATGGAGTTCTTTAAAATAAATTTGCTTAGACCGTGAGCGTGACTAATTTATTGGAGGTCTGTAGAAGGAGTTTTACTTAGTCCGTGAGCGTGACTAATTTATTGGAGGTCTGTAGAAGGAGTTTTACTTAGTCCGTGAGCGTGACGAATTTATTGGAGGTCTGTAGAAGGAGTTTTACTTAGTCCGTGAGCGTGACGAATTTATTGGAGGTCTGCAGAAGGAGTTTTACTTAGTCCGTGAGCGTGACGAATTTATTGGAGGTCTGTAGAAGGAGTTTTACTTAGTCCGTGAGCGTGACTAATTTATTGGAGTTCTTTAGAAGGAGTTTACTTAGTCCGTGAGCGTGACTAATTTATTGGAGTTCTTTAGAAGGAGTTTACTTAGTCCGTGAGCGTGACTAATTTATTGGAGTTCTTTAGGAGTTTACTTAGTCCGGGAGCGTGAATAATTTATTGGAGTGGTTTTAGAAGGAATTTACTTAGTCCGTTCAAAACGGTATCTATTTATTGTAATCCTTTGGAAGTTTCTTTAGAAGGAGTTTACTTAGTCCGTGAGCGTGGCTAACTTAATGGAGTTCTTTAGAAGGAGTTTACTTAGTCCGTGAGCGTGACTAATTTATTGGAGGTCTGTAGAAGGAGTTTTACTTAGTCCGTGAGCGTGACTAATTTATTGGAGGTCTGTAGAAGGAGTTTTACTTAGTCCGTGAGCGTGACTAATTTATTGGAGGTCTGTAGTAGGAGTTTACTTAGTCCGTGAGCGTGACGAATTTATTGGAGTGGTTTTAGAAGGAATTTACTTAGTCCGTTCAAAACGGTATCTATTTATTGTAATCCTTTAGAAGTTTCTTTAGAAGGAGTTTACTTAGTCCGTGAGCGTGGCTAACTTAATGGAGTTCTTTAAAATAAATTTGCTTAGACCGTGAGCGTGACTAATTCATTGGAGGTCTGTAGAAGGAGTTTTACTTAGTCCGTGAGCGTGACTAATTTATTGGAAGTCTGTAGAAGGAGTTTTACTTAGTCCGTGAGCGTGACTAATTTATTGGAGGTCTGTAGAAGGAGTTTTACTTAGTCCGTGAGCGTGACTAATTTATTGGAGGTCTGTAGAAGGAGTTTTACTTAGTCCGTGAGCGTGACGAATTTATTGGAGGTCTGCAGAAGGAGTTTTACTTAGTCCGTGAGCGTGACGAATTTATTGGAGGTCTGTAGAAGGAGTTTTACTTAGTCCGTGAGCGTGACTAATTTATTGGAGGTCTGTAAAAGGAGTTTTTACTTAGTCCGTGAGTGTGACTAATTTATTGAAGTTCGTTAAGGAGTTTTAGTTAGTCCGTGAGCGTGACTGATTTATTAAAGTTCTTTGGAAGGAGTTTACTTAGTCGGTGAGCGTGACTAATTTATGAGAGTTTGGTAATAATAATAATAACAATAATAATTTATTTCTTATGAAGCGCATCCCATGATATCTTGATGCTCTTTACAATAATTATATTTATAAATAATTAAAAAAAATGAGAATAACTATGATTTTAAAGAAGGAATTTACTGAGTTCGGGAGCGTGGCTGTTTAGTTGAAGCTGGGTAAGAAAGTTGTTTAGCCCGTGAGCGTGGCTAGGTTACGGCTAATCTTTTGAAGACATTTTATCTAGTCCGTGAACGTGACTGTTTTTTGTTTAATAAAGTGGTGTATAAATGAGGTTTATTTTCATGTTTACTTAGCCCATGAGCATGGCTAAGCCCTTTTACAAGAGGTTGACTTAAATCCACAACCGTGACTGCTTTACTAGTTAAGTGATGAGGTTTATCTAGTCGCGAGTGTTATGGGTGGTCTTTTGAAGAAGTTTATTTAGAGTAGAAATCTTAACAGATTTCTGTTTTTTTGATAACTCTAACTGGTTTATTTTAGACTTTCTTGTTATGTGTAAATTGTTCGACCATCCGTGAGCGTGACTAATGCCAGTTTGGCCAAACAAATGGTTGAGACTCGTGATATGGAACTGGTTGTTTTTTCTTTGGTCATTTGAGTTCGTAGTTATCGAGGAAAAATATTTATTATCTCCTTCTGTCTTGGCATAAGTTGTTAATATATATATTATATATATATATATATATATATATATATATATATATACACTCGTTTGCAAGAACGTTGTAGTATACATTTATACATTTATACCAATATCTAATGAGATGCAAAAGGCAAAAGAAGCCGTTTTTACACACGAAACCAATTGTTTTATAATCTGCACGATAAAATAAACAGGAAAAATATATTTTGACATTTATTAAATGAAACAAACATTAAATAAAGCGAGTTTTCTGTTTTGCATATCATTAAATATACCGAATAAATTAGATATTTGTATAAATGTATACTACAACGTTCTTGCAAACGAGTGTATATATATATATATATATATAAGTAGAATAAAGTAAATCAAGGCCACACAACTTGCAACTATAGAAGCGCTGTTTATTTGGACGTTTCGGCTATTCAGCCTTCTTCAGCAAACTGAATGTTTTGCACGCGCCACTTGTAAAAAGATAAAAACTAAACTAACGAAACCAAGCAACCAAAAAACAAACCCTAACGAAAACCTACACAGCGCGCGCTAAAATAAGCACGTGCGCCCTAATAAAATAAATACGTACGTCAACAAAAAAACGCACGCGGGCCAAAAAAAAAAAATCTAACAGACAAGCACTTTCGAAAAAGTGATGCCAAAAAAGTGGCAAAACAAAACTTTCAATTAGCCAAACTAGAAATTACACTAAACAAAAGCTAAGCCAGATCAACTTCACAAGAATACAGATAAAGATTGTACTATTAACTTAATTATAACTAATTCTCTTACTAGAATTTGACTCCAAGCGCTTATTTAAACCATAAGGTTGAAAAGTAAATAACTGAGTACACCAGTAAGCTTCCCTAACTAGCAGATCATGCTCTATGTTATCCAAATTATTTAATGATTCTATAACTGTAAAACTAAAATCACTTAACTTATGTGGTGTACTATTAAAGTGAATTGCAACTTCGCATGTTCTTTTCTTATTAATCATAGCTGATTTATGGTTTCTAAACCTAACCTTAAATTCGTTTTTAGTTGAACCTACATATTGTAAATGGCACTTATTGCATGACGCTAAATAAATGACATTTTTAGACTTACAGCCTAATTCTTGTTTTATGAAATAAAATCTTTTTGTGGCAAAACTTGTAAATTTACGACGTGATTCTAAGTAATTAGTGCACAAATCGCAACGTCCAATGCATTTACAGCAACCTATCCTACTATTACCTAAATCATTATTTGATGTAATTGTTTCATTATCTCTAAGTTTAGATGGAGCTAAAATTTCTTTCAAATTCTTAGGCCTCCTAT
This sequence comes from Diadumene lineata, assembly GCA_918843875.1. Taxonomy (NCBI): domain Eukaryota; kingdom Metazoa; phylum Cnidaria; class Anthozoa; order Actiniaria; family Diadumenidae; genus Diadumene; species Diadumene lineata. The sequence goes on along the minus strand of CAKKNV010000001.1, from coordinate 150,740 downwards.
AGGCAGTTACAATTCTTTTGCTAGAAAAAATACTCTTAAGTAAATCGGTAGATTCTAAAATATTTAAATTACGCTTCAAAATTTTACTAATATTAGGTAAATTAGCATTAAAATCTGTAACCAATGGTATAATATTGCTATGCTTAGGTTTTCTCTTAACCTTTAAGAGGCTATTTCTATCGAATGACAATACTTTCTCAAACTGTTTATCAACTACTTTCCTATCATAGCCTTGTTCAATTAAATAACCTTTATACTCATTAGTTCTATTTTCTAAAAATAAGCTATTAGAACAATTTCGTTTAATTCGTAGAGCTACACTATACGGAATGGAATTAATACAGCTATACGGATGTGAACTAGATGGAGGAAGATACAAATGGCTATCCGTAGGTTTGGAATAAACATCCGTTTCTATTTTTCCATTTACTAAATGTAAAGTTAAATCTAAGAAATTTATTTTATCTCTAGAATAAGTGCAAGTAAATTTTATGGTGGGATAGAGATCATTAATGAAGTTCGTAAATTGATTCAATTTATCTTCGCCTAATGTCCAAAAATCTAGAATATCATCCCTATATCTCCACCAACAAGAAGGCTTAATTTCTCCGGACTTAGCTAACCTATCTATTTCCCCCATAGCTAAATCGGCATAACTACAAGCATTTTTTGGACCCATCGCCGTACCATGGCATTGTAGATATGAATTATTCCTAAATTGTGAATTATTACAATCAAGGCAAATTTTGACAGCTTCTAAAATACACTTAGTTGATGGTATTTTAGTTTTTCTACTATTTAAAGCTTTTCTAACTGACATTAAACCTAATTTGTTATCAATATTAGGAAACATCCCTACAACGTCCCAAGATACTAAAATAGTATTATCTGGCAATGGGCCTAAACTATTTAACCTATTTATTCTATTCAATAAATCAGTAGTATCTCTAACAAATGAAGGCAGTCCAGAAGCCAAGGGCTTTAAATAGAATTCAGTGAAAGCTGATAAATTCTCAATAGCTGTGCCGCAGCAAGATGTTATAAGCCTTACAGGGTTGTCCTTCTTATGAGTCTTTATATTACCAAAAGCTGTTCCAGGTTTTGCTTCCTCGTTGACAATCCATTTAGCAATATCTTCACCGATCTGCTTCTTCTGTAACCATTCAGACACCCAGGTCTTAACTTTATCCAAATGGCGGTCAGTAGGATCTTTCTCTAACCTTTTATAATGCGTTGGGTTGTTCAACTGATCATCTATTTTGGCAATATAATCATTCTTGTCAATTATGACAAATCTCGAACCCTTATCTTGCATTCTAATCACCCTTTTGTTATCAGCTTTCAACTCCTTTAAAGCAGATCGTTCCGTCTTGGTCAAATTATCTTTTGCAACCTTCAAATTGTTAGGATTAAAAAGTTCTCTTTTAACAGCAGCCAGGAACACTTCTATCTCTGGGATGCTTGACTTGGGTGGGTTCCAATTCCTTCCAGGGCCAGGTACTTTAGGGTACAGCTCTTCCACGTCTCCCACTTCTGCAGGGCTGTCGTTATGCTCTTGGTCATCTCTCTTTCCATGGTGGTACGCTGTCAACCGGATCCTCCTCTCAAACCTTTTCCAATCGTCAGCCATCTTCATCCAGTTGACATCTTTGGGAGCAGGACAGAACTTTGGTCTTCGTACAAGGCTAAAAATATTGGAGAAAGGTCGTCAGGATACGGTGGAAGGAATTTTAGCCAGAATTTTCCTTATGGTGCGATCGAAAGACCGTTCGTTCTCGAAAGATGCTGTGTTTGATCTGATCATTAACCTTAAGATGCGGGCCAAGGAGACTAAGCATCCGAAAGCCGGGTACTATGGTGCAGTTTTACAAGCCCTAAGAGAAAAGATGTTTGTACCCGATGATCAGTTTCGAGAATATATCACTGGTTTGTTGGGAGACAAGGATCAAGAGGAAGTATCGAAAAAATTGTCACAAGTGGACAAGGCTACCAAAGTTCGGCCTGGTCGGGTTAGTAGAGGGCAGGGGAGAACGGCCGGGCAGCATTACCAAGTCCAGTGTTATTTCTGTAATGGATTTGGACACTTCCAACGGAATTGCTATCTTCGTGTTCGAGGACAACGTAGAGGAAGGGGCAGCTAGCCCTCAAAGCCCCAGTTCGTAATGAATTGTTTGTACTGGATTGATATTAAAGGAGCAATCCATGAATTATGATATGTGACGGAAAGATCTAATAAAAACAAATTGGTTATAAGAAGTTGGTGTGTATTTATCATCTATGATAGCTTTGATATATTATCGTCCTATTGTCTTCGTCTTTAGGGGTATTTTTAGTTATTTTCCTTTTTTTGTTTATCTCGGATTAGGGAGAGTGACTCGCATGGGTGTGTTTTACATCCAAACAGCCTGTGTTGCGTGCCATCTTTGCATGGGCGTAGTAGTTGCTCCCTCCTGGTCAGGGATCCCATCCGAAGTTGTTTGCCCTTCTTTATTATATGTCTAATTCCTCCTTCGCCTTTTTCCTTTGTTGTTTAGTAGATAAAACGACGCCGGTTAGGTGTCTGTGCAAAAGTTTATCTTATACCGAAATGGGAGTTGGCAGACCCAAATTTTGATGAGACATTGTCGTTGATCACTGAGTTACCAATCGCTAATAACTACTGGGTATCTTTGGATGGGATCCCTGTTCAGGGGGGATGTGCTAGCATGGCCAGCCATTCGCTTGATGATGTTTTGCATGAGGAAAAACTTCCCCAGTGTTGATTCGTGACCCAGAGGCGTTTGTGGCAGGTGGTATACACGCTGACCTATCTTTGTGGAAGGTCATCTTAAAACATCATTCGAAGCGGGTTGAAATTGTCATGGTTAAAACACGCGGTCAATGTGTTGGATTTTCAGCAGCATTATAAAGGTTCTTTCAAAGGGGGTAATTGCGACTCGGAATCCCCACCTCCGAAAATATGGCCAAATCATGCGTCATTCGCAACATAAGCTCGGCAATAGCTTCAGCTGGAGATGGCTCAAGCGTCAGAATGTCAGATCCCCTTCGCAAAGAGATTATGCACTGGCGTTTTCTCGACTCGTGGACAGGCTTCTTACCATGGCGAAGCGAGAAACACTGCCGACTCACAATGTCCACAGACGCATCAGGATATGCCTGGGGTTGCGTACGTCACGAGACGCATGGGGATATAGCAATAAGTGATTATTGGAAGAGGGAAGAAGCAGCCTACAATATTGCCACCAAAGAAGTGTTGGCTGTTGCTTATGCTCTAAAAGCATGTCCCGACAACGTTAGAGATTGCAGGGTGGTTGTGGCTGTAGATAGCAAAGTGGCCATGGATACTTTCAAAGGTCAGGGGAGCAGCAAATCGTTGGAGCTCAATGAAGCAGCAAAGAAATTGTGGCAAATTGCTTTGTCAAGAAATATACAGCTGGAATTGAACCATGTATCGTCAAGAGATAACAAAGCGGATGGTCCCTCAAGGCGTTTTTTATGCGGGGATTCTAAATTGTCATCGAGTACATGGATGCACGTGCAAAAGGAGTTTGGGGTCAATTGGGACATTCTTTCGATTTGATGGCACTGGACTCAAATGCTCAGGTTGACTTGAATGGAGACTCCCTACCGCACTTTACTCCTTGGTCTATGCCATTGTCTAGTGGAGTTAATCTGTTTGCGCAGACCCTCAGGGATGAGAGATTAGATATGAGAAATCCATTTGTTCCCCCCATTTTTTGTTTGATTGATGCTGTGCTGAAGTTTATGATAGAGTTTAAGATACTATTGTTACTCCTGACTACTATCCAAGACCAATTTGGTGGCCAGTTTTGATGAGCCATACTTCGGGTTACGTACGTCTATGTGAAGCAGGCGATGAGTATGCACTATTGTTTCCATCAAAGCGGGGATTCACACCACGCCCCTCAAGCTATGCGTTGATTGCTTGCAGAATATCCAAATTCTGATGTCATAAACTGGTTTTTCGTTCTTCTTTTATCCCTTACAGCGGGTTCCAAAACTGTTTGTTCCATCGGTAGCATGTCCTAACTGCCGCTGTGTTAATGATGAAAATTTTAAGTTCTGCCAGAGTTGTGGATAAGAACGGAAGACATTGTCAGATGGTAAGGCAGCGGGAAAGACGTTGCGTTTTCCAGTTAACGAGGATGATATACAGACGCGCATTGCCTCATTCAAAGTGAACGAAGCGGTTCATGTTGCGAGAAACAAAAATCAGCATTGTAGGTGGAATTGTCAGAGTTTCTTCTGGCCAGAGCACGGCCGAAAGACGTGAGCTCCGCTCTACCTGAGGATGTGGTTTCATTTTTGATATGGAAGGATCAAGGTGGAAGGACAGTAGTTCATGATTCCTTATGTCCTTATATTGGGAACGCAAAAATAAAGTCGTGTGGCTGTCCCAGAAGGTTGTCGTATGGAACTGTGGACTCACTCATAGGTAGACTAAGAGCAATCTTTGCGAGCAGTGGCAGAGGTGGGGATTGGTTTCTTCTGTTAAATGTCGGAAACCCAGCGGCAGAACGGGCCTACCCAGTTATATTGTTTGATATTGAAGTGTTTTCTCGGGGTTGGGATGCAATGTTGAAAGACATCTCGCTAAGTCCTTCGGAAATTTTTATTATTGATAGAGATCAAGCGTTTTACAAGGCATTGTTTTTCTCAGCCGATAGAGCCGCTGATTTGTTGGGTGTCATCACACCAACTATTTTACGTTTCCCGGATAACTCAGGTTTCCTTCTTAGGCAAGTCTGGACAAAATCTTTGCGTTCAGGCGAGGCTAATATATTTGCGCTTAAGGGACTAGACTTATATAACCTATTCCAAACTAAAATGGGTTTTTCCAATTTGGAAAATCTCGCGAGAATCTAGTATTTTTCACTGAAAATGTGATGTTTTTTCGACAAAATTGAGATAATTTCACCAAATTTACCATTTTTCAGTGAAAATTTACCGTTTCTCGCGGAATGTTATCGAAAATGGCATGATCGAAAATTCCACGTATTTGTCGGAACGCCAAAAAATCTCGCCAGAATATGCCAAATTTCAATGAATTCTGAAAAATGTTACTAAAGTGCTGTTGAATAAGACTAAATATCACGGAATGCAAAAATTAGTCCTCTAGTCCGGGAGCCCATGCTGAGAAAGGGCGTTAAAAAAAGAGTTCGTTTACTTGTCAATCTAACAAATTTTTAACTACCCAGCAATGTTCCTTGGTCTATGGGACATTGTGTCAGGGTGGCAGTGGAGCTGGTCAGGTGGGCCATGTCCACCCAGAGCACACCTCCCCTGTTGGTATTGATTTTTGATGTTCTCAATATTTCCAGAGATCTAAAAATTACACGCCTTCGAAATTAGTGTATAATTTTTAGCCGATTTGACTTTTGAGATTGAAATTGGCCACAGAAAAAAGTTAAGAAAATAATGTCAACATTTATGTATGATAAAGTACAAATGACGTCACTGGTGACGTCATAAATCCAAAATGGCGACTGTGGCATAAAATTTTTAAGCAAAATACATGAAAGGTTTACAGAAATTATCCAAAAATGTAATTATTTTATACTAAGTAATAATAATTAGTTGTTTTATCAAATTTAGATAACACATGCACATTTCTATTTGCTATATATACCATTTTTTGTCTAATCTGTATCCTCATCACCGTCTTCATTTGTATTGTTGTGACAATCATTAGTACAGTAGCATGAAAGTGTGCAAGACAATTTGGCTTTTCTGCAGCTACATCTTGAGGTACACCCAGTTTTGCATCTGCAGATAGTGAGCTCAAGGAGACTTTCAGGTGCTGGGTTCTTACGCATTAACATTGGCACAAAGTTGCTATTGTCATCTGTAGTAGTAGTAGAGAGGTACCGATATTGACTCATAACTCACTAGCCGTTCTCTATGGGGGAGGGGTGGTCTCTGGAATTATTGAGCTATGAGCCAGAATACGGTACCTCTCTACTACTAGGAGGGGAGGGGAGGGGAGGGAAGTGATGACGTCATCACCTTGGGAAAATCAATAGGGGAGTGGTGGTGGCTCAGTTTGCAAAATCAATAGGGGAGGGGTGGGTCTATTTTTGAATGATCAAGATGATTCCATAGGTTGTTACTATATATAGAATTATTTTTTTTATTAAATATATGGATGATCTTAAAAAATATAATATAAAGTTTGAATATTATTTATGTGTTATTTGTAAAATGGCAAGACATAAAATAGAATTCAACGATTTGAAAACAAAAATTTGCAATTCTTGTGTAAAAATGATATTCAAATCATATGAAATTAGAGAATTGAAAGAAGATAATATAGTAGGATTTTAATATTTTCTATTATATACAAGATGAGCCAAAACAACAATATCTTAGATTCGCCTGTTCCGTATATAAAAACTCCAATATTAAAACCACAGGTTTATAAAGCCCCGGTTAAACATTATAATGCGAAGAAATTACAGGATGTTGCAAAAAAGAAATTAAATAAATTTGCTGACTGGTTTTTGAATTTCATTCCAAAAGAAAAAAAGAAAATAGCTAATGAAAAAATTAAAAAGTTACAATCTTCAATTAACAAGATATTCAATCAACATAAAGTAACAAAGAAAGCATCTGCTCTAAAGGGTTTTTTAACTTCTTATGAGATTAAAGGACAAGCAAAAGTTGATCCTAAGATTTATTTTCAACGGCATAAAGTTCAGGTTTTAAATCTTTTGAAAGAGAAAGAAAAGCCAGTTAAATTTAAAATGGTGCTTGAAGTCGAATTTAAAAAGAAGAAAATTTATACAATTTCATATTTTCATAGTGATATTGAAATCATAACTGAAACTAGTAAATTAAATGAAATTTATGAAAGATTAATTGAACAAATTTTAGAGAAAATAGAAACATTTCAAAATATGGGCTCTGGATGGATTTTTAGTAAGGTGCTTTTATTAAGCCTTCATAATGATAAATTCAATCAAATTTCTGGAAGTTCATATATTCCTTTACCGAGGAAATTAGCTTTGAAAAGATCTATTGTTAATCCTTAAAATAAAGATTTAGAATGTTTTAAGTGGGCAGCGACTTTAGCAGTCATAAAACCTAAGGGAAAAAATAAAGAGAGAATTTCTAGAGAGTTAAAAAAGAACTCTGAAGAGTTGAATTGGTATGGTTTAACTTTTCCAGTTGAGCTTTCAGATATTGACACATTTGAAGAAAATAATTCAAATGTAAGTGTAAATGTATTTGGCTATAATGAAACTAAAGAAGAGGTTTATCCGTTGAGGATCTCAGAAACAAATGGCGAAAGAATAAATCTTCTTCTTATTTCAGATTCTGAAAAAAGTCATTATTGTTGGACTTCTTGCTTCACAGATTAATAATATACAGCATAAAATATTTATTTGTTTACGTTGTTTGAATTCATTTCCAAAGCAGGAAACTTTAGATAAACATGAAGAATATTGCAAAGATAAATCAGCAGTTAAAATAAAAATGCCAAGCAAAGGTTCAAAGTTGAAGTTTAAAAATTATCATCATTCAATGAGAGTTCCATTTGTTATTTATGCAGATTTTGAATGTATAACAGAAAAAATAGAAAGTTCAATGGAAGATAATGATCATTCTTGGACAAATAAATTCCAAAGGCATAAACCATGTGGATTTTGCTATGCTGTTAAATCTACAGTTGAAGATTTGTTTCCATTAGATGTGGAAAGTTATACTAGTTCAAGTTCAAATGAAGATATCGGTCAGATCTTTGTTGATTGGATTGAAAATAAAGTTAGGGAGATTTATAATAAAATTTGGCATAAGAAAGTGGAATTAACAGAAGAAGATGATGGGAATTATAAAAGTGCAACTGATTGTCATATTTGTTCCCTTCCTCTTAACGGAGATTTTAGATCACGATCATTTAACTGGTAAATATAGAGGTGCAGCGTATAATTCATGTAATTTAAATTATAAAATACCAAAACATATTCCAGTGATATTTCATAATTTATCTGGATATGATGCTCATTCGTTTATAAAAAATCTTGGCGTTTCTCAAGGGAAGATAGATTGTATTCCAAAGAATGAAGAAAAATATATTAGTTTTAAAAAGGAAATTATTGTTGATAGATTTAAATATAAGAATGGAAAAGAATTTAATGTTAAAAGAGAAATCAGATTTATTGATAGTTTTAAGTTTATGGCTTCATCTTTAGATAAACTAGTTTCGAATTTGTCAAAAGATGATTTTAAAAATATGACAAAATATTATGGGGATAAGTTAGATTTATTATTGCGGAAAGGTGTATTTCCTTATGATTATTTTGATAGTTTAGAGAAATTAACTGAAACTAAGCTTCCGCCCATTGAAGAGTTTTATAGCAGGTTAAATAATAAAAATATTTCTTTATCAGATTATGAACATGCTGAGAAAGTTTGGAAAAAGTTTAATATGTCAACTTTTAAAGATTATCACGATCTTTATATGAAAACAGATGTTCTTCTATTGTCTGATGTGTTTGAGACCTTCAGAGATGTCTGCATGAAGAATTATAAGTTAGATCCTTGTTGGTATTATACTTCGCCTGGGCTTTCATGGGATGCAATGTTAAAGAAAACTAAAATAGAATTAGATTTACTTCATGATCCTAATATGTTGTTAATGATTGAAAAGGGAATTAGAGGAGGAATTTCAATGATTAGTAAACGATATGCAAAGGCAAATAATAAATATATGAAAGATTATTCTCCTCAGGAAGAAGACATTTATATAAAATATTTAGATGCTAATAATCTTTATGGTTGGGCAATGAGTCAAAATATGCCTTATGCTGGATTTAAGTGGATGAGTAAAGAAGATATTAAATATTGGCATAAACGTTCTTGTATCTTAGAAGTGGATTTGGAATATCCCAAGGAACTTCATGAGTTGCATAATGAATATCCCCTTGCACCAGAGCCTTTGATTGTAAATAAAGTGGAAAAACTAATTCCAAATCAAAAGGATAAAGAAAAATATGTAGTTCATCATTCAACTTTAAAGAAATATTTGTCTCTTGGTTTAAAAATTAAAAAGATCCACAGAGGTATTTTATTCTTAGAAAAGCCATGGTTGGCTGAGTATATTGATTTGAATACTCAGCTGAGAACTAAAGGAACTAATGACTTTGAAAAAGATTTCTTCAAGTTGATGAATAATAGTGTATTTGGTAAAACTATGGAAAATATAAGAAATAGACAGGAGATAAAACTTTGTAATAGTGAGTACAAGTTAAAAAGTCTTATAGGAAAACCAAATTATAAAAGGAGAACAATATTCTCAGAAAATCTTGTTGCTGTTCATGTGAATTTGACTGAGTTAATATTTAATAAGCCGATTTATGTTGGAATGTCAATATTAGATTTATCTAAAGAGTTAATGTATGACTTCCATTACAATTACATTAAGAAGAAATATTTTAAAAATCCTCCAAACTTGCTTTTCACGGATTGTGATTCATTGATGTATGAAATAAAGACAGAAGACTTTTATAAAGATATTTATGACGACTTAGAAGAGAAGTTTGATACTTCTGCATACAGCAATCATCCAGTAATTGATAAAAAAGTAAATAAAAAAGTCATTGGAATGATGAAAGATGAAACAAACGGTGTTGAAATAACTGAATTTGTTGGACTCAGATCAAAATTATATGCTTTTAAAACAGAAGAAGATGATGAAGTGAAGAAATGTAAAGGAATAAAAAAATCAGTAATAAGCTCTGACATTATTTTTGAAGATTATAGAGATTGTTTATTTACTGGAAGAGAGCAGTTAAGATTAATGAACAACATAAGAAGTTATAAACATGAAATTTATGCTGAAACAATAAATAAAGTTGCATTATCTTCTAATGATGACAAAAGAATAATTTTAGAAGATGGAATTAATACAAGAGCGATTGGATATCATAAATCATATTAGGAATAGTATTATTATAGTATAAGAATGGAGAATAAAGATAAGAAATGTCAAAAATGTAAATCTTATAGATTTCCTAGTGATTTTTTAAAAGAAGGTAGAGTATTAAAAACTTGTACTATTTGTAGATTAAATGGGAAAAAATATAAGAAAAAATGTGATCATGGAATAACAAAATATGAATGTAAAAAGTGTAGAGGAAAAGGAATTTGCATCCATGATAAGTTTAAAAAACATTGTAGAGAATGTGGTGGTAGCGCTTTTTGTATTCATAATAAGTTTAAACATCATTGTAGAGAATGTTTTGACCCTGAAAAACAAACTATAAAACGGTGGATTTATGATTCTAGAAAGAATGATAAAAAGTTTAATAGATATGATGCAGATAGATTTATTGATAGTTGCTTTCTAAAAGGATTAATAGAAGATTATCCTAGATGCTATTATTGTAAAGTTAAAATGCAATATGTTGTTAACAATGAAATATTAGCTACTATTGAAAGACTAGACAACAATATAGGGCATATAAAAAGTAATTGTGTTATTGCTTGTAGAAAATGTAATTTTGGATGTGTTGGCCAAAGAACATAATAAAATAACTATGATGGAGAGAAATAAATGATTATTTTCTTTATGTTAGAATTAAATGCCCTTATTGTAGACGTGGATTTAAAAATAAATGTACTTTAGAAAGTCATAAAAAATATTTTCACAGAACATTCTTTGGAGGAAGTTCTGTGTTTTCAGGAATAACCATTAATTCTTCTCTAACAAAGTTCCTCTTTGGTGCTCCATCAGAAAGATAATATAAAACTGGTTGTTTCTCTGCGACAACGGCTCTTACAATATCAAAAATTCCAAAACTCCAATTTGGATCAGTAGCTCTTTGGTTTTCACCACCTTCATATTCTCCAGGCTGATATAAATATCTAACTTTTACACCAGCAGGCAATCGTTTTTCTTCTATGCCAACTGGTCTTTTATGTTGCACATGCTTTTCTGAAACGTCTTTTAACTTTACAGCATCAACAGCCGCTTTACCTGTTATTTTTTTCGCTTTATTATTTATTGACTTTAACACATCAGGTAATCTTTTAACCCATTCTCGACTTCTATCAGTCATCAACATCTCTTGTGCATATTGATGAGAATATAATTTTTCTGCTAGAGTTCTATTCACTCTTTCCACTATTGCTTGCGCTCTGTGATTCTTTGCTTCTGATCTTTGCATTTTAACATTTTTTTCGATCAACTTCGTCACTGCACCCATAAATTCAGTTCCCGGATCAACAATTAACGTTTCTGGATATTTTAATTTTCTTTTATATATTTTTTCAAATGCATTTGCTACACCGGAGGAGTCTTTTGAAGTCAGTGCTTCAGCATCAGCATATCTGCTGGCGACATCTACTACCAATAATGCATATTTATATGTTTTATTTCCTACTGTATCATGAGTAAGAAATAATAAATCTGACTGATGAACTTCATTCACCTTTTCAACATTCCAATGCCATCTGGGAATATAATTTGGTCTTGGAAGATATATTTGCCACAACTTTTTCTTTATCGACGCCAGTGGCTTCTGCCAGAGGAGCAATAGCCTCATAGCCTTTCCAATATCCATTTGCAGAATAATAATGGTTTGAAAGTTTTTTATTTTCCATATATATAATATGAGTAATATAGCAGAAGTTTTAGATGTCAGTCGTGAAAGAAGAAAACCACTTGCACTAAAGGCTGATAGAACACTACATAGGATAACCTTCAACCCCAGCAGCGCGAATCCTGGTGAGACGCTTTATGTTCATCTGCCAAAGTTGAGTGAGAATGTTGTCTTTGTTCCTGGCAGCGTTGGATTGACTTTTAACCTCACTCTTGCAACTGCAGGACATGCAAACAACACTCTCGTAAACAATATTTCGAGGAATTTAGTAACAAGAATGAAAGTTCTTTATGGTGGTGAGATACTTCAGGATACTAATAAAATGGATCTGTTTTCTACGTATAAAGATCTATTTCTTTTGAAAGCCGAAAGAGAAAACATGTTGAAAGAAGGAGTTTCGTCTGTCAATATGCGAAAGTTGAGAACAGGTGCTGGAGATAAAGTTACTTCAGACGCAAAAGAAGTTGCCTTGGCGGCTATTTATGGAACAAAATATAAAATTGCATTGAACCATCCAATCATTGATGACCATGGAGTGTTTAATCACAGAGCTTTGAATAATACATTGTCATTTGAAATAACTTTAGCAGAAAGTAAAGATATCACTATCACATCAGATACTTCAAAGGCTTATACATATTCACTTTCAAACATTGCGTTAGAATATCAGTGCATCTACAGCGATCAACTTGCGAAAAATGCACTTTATGCTTATGCCAGTAAAGGATTTTATTATGAAAATGTGCTTTTGCATAAGACAATTACAGTTAAAAAAGATAGTGATACAGTTATTAATGAACATATTAATATTCCACGAAGGAGTATGTCTGGCATTTTGATGTTATTTATTGAACCATACACTGTTGGTGCAAGAGATTCTGAAAAGTTTGTTTATCCATCCTTAACAGAAGTTTCAGTTAATATTGACGGCATGCCAAATAAAATTTTTAGCAAAGGAATGAAAAAGACTGATTTTTGGGACGTGGTAGTTAGAAAAATGGGTATGACAGATAACATAACTCAGAAAGACTTTTATGATAATAAGTTTGCTCTTTGGGTGGATCTGAGAACTCATCCTTCAGATGAACTACATGGCGGCGGGCTGCTGTTGAATTCTACAAAAGATGGCGTAAAACTGGAAATAAAAAGAACTGCAACTGGAAGTGGAAATGTAAATTGTTATGTGTTTGTAGTGGCTGATGCAGTTATGGAAGTAGAAAACTCGAATTTGAGATCGATTATTTATTAAAATATAGATGGATGAATTAAAAAATAAAATTCCTTTTCACTGTATTATTACAGGACCAACTAACTGTGGAAAGACAAAATATTTGATAGAAAAATTATGAAGCACTTACAGATTTGTATTTCAGTATATTATTCTCATCTGTCCCACCTTTGTTACAAATAAAACTTACCATGGCTTTGCAAATGGCGACAAAAGATTTATAGTTTTATGCCCGCCGCAAGAAGAAGATGAAATAAATAATCTTTTAGAAGATATTGAAATAGTTTTCTCTGGAACAAAAACTCTTGTCATATTAGACGACTGTGCATTTACAAAAGATTTAAAACAAAGATCAAATAGATTTATAAGTCTTGCCTTCAGTGGAAGACATCAAAATATTTCTTTATGGGTCCTAACACAACAGCTAACATCTATTGCAAAGCCATTTAGAGAAAATGTGGCTTGCATTGTTAGCTTTTTTTCTCCAAATAAGATGGCTAACCAAACTCTTTTTGATGAATTTGCTGGAGACCTTTCTCCAGAGATGAAAAAAGAATTTAAAAATATATTGAAGTCAGAAAAATATTCAAGAGTTTGTTTTTGTCTTAGGCATCCTTATTTGGCTTATGTTGAAATTCCTAGTATATAATGACATCAGTTCTGGAGCAGTTTGAAACAGAAGAAACAACAATTCCAACGGTGGAAAAAAAGAAAACAAAAAGAAAAACAACTCCAACAGCCAATTCTGCTGAAGTCGAAGAAAAAAGAGAACAACTTTCTATACTTGCTGTGCTTGGGACTATTGAAGAGTATACAGGAGTTAAATTGTCTCTTGGCGAAGTTAAAAAATTATCTCCAGCAGATGTAGAAAAGTATCACAACAGATACCAAGTCAAAATGGGAAGTATGGTTTCAGGAAGTCTTGTAAATATGACTTTGGAAGGAGCAACTGAAGTTTTAAATTATTTTCTACCCATTGATGACAAGAAAGAACTTTGTAGAGATTTGAAAAACAATGAACTTCTTAAACAGGAGCTTAACAGTGTTGCTGGCTACACAGTATTAAAAGGTGGAAGATTTGTAGCTCTTGGAAGTGGTCTTTCACAAGTTATAAAGCATCTAAAATTCTCTTCAATGGCTGTTAAGCAAAGTTCAGATGCTCTTGAAGAGAATTCTCAAGACTCTTAAGACGCGTCTTAAGAAAAAAAAAATATTTTAATATATATGTCTTCGGAAGAAAAAGAAGAACAAATAACAGCAACTCCAGAAAAAAAAATTGAAAAAGTTAAAGACCCTAGACGTGTTGAATCAGGAAAACGATTAGTTGAGTATCATAGGAAAGCAAAAAAGGCTTTGGAAGAGTCAAAAGATAAATCTAAAGATGAAGAATCATCTTGGATGCCGGATATAGATTTTGCAACTATAATTGGCGTTGTTGGAATTGGTTTAACTGCAGTCGATCTTTATTTTAGATTTAGAAAACCATCAACTCCAGAAAAAAAAATATATAAACCAAATTTGGAGACGATAAAAGAAGAACCAAAATTAGTTAAAAATAAATCCTTCATGGAATAAATTTTATCTGAGCTTTTTAATAAATTCAATATTTTTTTATCTAATGCGTTATGCTGTATGCTGTAAATTAACTTTTATTTACTCTTCCCACATTGCATTTTAAACATGCGATAACACAGTTTGATTTAATATGGCCAATTTTATTATCTATTCTTTCAATTGTTGCTAAAGTTTTATTTTTTTCGGTATATTGAAGTTTAACTTTACAATAATAACAATTCAGATATTCATCAACAAGTTCATTTAAAAAACAACGATCAATAAATCTATCCGCGTCATATCTATTATATTTTTTATCAGAAGACTTTGAGTTTTTTATCCAGACTATAATAGACATTCTTATTGGATCTAAACAACATTTCCTACAGTTATATTTTACTATTTGGTGAATGCAAATTCCAGTTCCTTCACAATCCTTACAATGATATTTACTTCGATCATGAATACAAATTGCACTTCCTTCACAATCCTTACATTGATTTTTTTTTCGATTATGAATACAAATTCCACTTCCACCACAATCCTTACATTGATCTTTTCTTCGATCATGAATACAAATTCCTGTTCCTTTACATTCTTTACATTGGTATTTAATTCGATCATGAATACATTTTTGCTTTTGCCTATATTTTGCTTGCAGATCCCTACACTTTATGCAGCATTTTAATTTTCTTCCATTCTTGATAAAATCATCTTCAGTTCTATAACATTTACAAAGATTGCATTTAATATTATTCTTTTTATATACATTTAAATTATATGCACAATATGATGGTCTTTTAATAAATTCAATATTTTTTTTCTTTTAATATAATATGACAACAGAAAATAAAGCAGTTAAAATTGTAATGGACTCCGCTGTTATTGTAGGGCTTTCTGCAGGAATTGGTTATGTTGCAAAGAAAATTCTAAAAGAAAACTTCCTCGGAGATCCAAGTTCAAATTTAGGTAATTATGGTAAAATGACTTTAGTAGTCGCGGCTAGTATAGCAACAAAAGAATATCTTGAAAAACAAAAAATAATCCCAACAAATATATAAGATGGCAACCATAGCAGTGATGATAGCAGGAGCAGTTCTGAACGCCACGGCATTCATCGGCGGATCATATTTAGGAAAATATTTAGATAGTTCTCATACAGATTTAGAACGAGTCAGACATGATAAAGCATTAGAAAAATATCAGCATGACATGGGTGAGTGGCAAAAAGAACAAAAAAGATACCAAGATTGGCTTGGACAACAATATTTAGAAAAAAAGCAAGCTGATGAAAATCTCCAGAGCACTGATGAAGCTTTTGTTCTTTATAGTAAAGCACATCCAGAAATTGCCCATAGATTGAAAAATAAACCCAATTTCAAAAATTATTATTCGCCATCATCAAAACAAAAACAATATGAAATTTTATATGTTGCTGGCGGAATGTTAGCAGCGGGCTACGTAACTGCTAAATATTTATAAATATAATGGACATAGAAATGGGTGCCATAGGTGATAGAGATCCTTTACTTCCTGAAGAATATGAAGAAACTAACTTAGATTTAGAAGATCAATTAGAAACAGATGAAGCTGGTTTAGTTGGACGTATACAACTAAAAAAATTTTTTTACGAAAAGGGCTATGATGTTCCAGAAGAAAGATAGAGAAATATAATTCAAAGACCTGGGGAGGATAGAAGCAAATATTTATCACGAATTACAAGTGAAATAAAACAAATTGAATTAGAACAAAAAAGAGATGAAGCTGTAGAAAAAATAAAAAAAATATTTCCTTATGCAGACACAAGCAAATTTATTTCTAAATTAGATGAATATGATATGATTCAAGTTAAATTAATTAGAAAATTATCAACATGGAAACCTTTACTTTCTAATGAAAAAGTAAATCCTTCACTTCCAAAAACTATTAAAAATGCTCTTGGAGAAACAAATTTAACATTGCAAAAAGAATTTAATGATGAAGAAGTTCAATATTATAAAGATTTAATACAAGAAAAGGAAGATTAATTTATGAAAGAAACTAGATGGCCATGGTAGAGAAAAAGCAGATATGAGAGAAAGAATTCAATCTTTAACAGAAGAAAAAACTAGACTTCAAAATATGTTAAAAACGGCTGAAGATAGACAGAAAACCTTAGAAGTAGATATAAGACAAAAAAATGAACAACTTCAACAAATGGAACAGGCAATAGAAGATTTAGAACAACAAATAGAACGACAGAGAGAAATTATAAATGATACCAACCGCACTGGAGAAGAAAGAGAAGTCGCACAACAAGAGATAATTAGGCTAGAAGAAAGAATAGCTGAACTGAACGCGCAAAAAGAACAAGTAGAAACTGAACTTGGACTGACTTTAAAAGAGAAAATAAAAAGAGTTTTTAAAAAATACGGTTTTACTGTGGCCGCAATTGCAACCGCAGTTGGCATAACAATAGGCGTCCTCGTCAGTCAATTAAAATCAGGACTTTCATCAGTAGCAAAAGGCGTTGGCAATGGACTTAAAACTCTGGGTAAAAAACTGGGTGAAATATTACCGGGCATGATTGGCGCAATAGCTAGTTTTATTTTTAAAACCGCAGGTGAAGTTGTTTCCTTTGTTGCTGAACACGCTTGGCTATATGCAATTAACAATAAAATCAGCAACAAATAATTTTACAATCTATCTTGATCAACCACCAGCAGTGGGAAAAATATCTCTGCTTGGTGCTGTTATTAATTTTCCTTCTTCAACTATTCCTTCAGAAATCTACATTTATTGCGATAAAATAGATTCTGAAAAACGATTATACAACGGCAAAAGAGATACTTTATTTGCAGTTATCTGCCGCAGAACAGCCAATCAAATTTCCTATGACACCAAACCAAAAATATCTATACCATTGTCTACAACATCCGCCATTGGAAGTCTTACTTTTAAAGTCAAAGATGCAGATAAAAAGATATAAACTTTTCTAGCATTGTTCTTGAACTTGATTTAATATAATGATAGCTGAAGATCTTACCAGTGAGCAAATAATAGAGAAAAATATAAAAAGAATAAATATTTGGCGAGATTGGTGTTATGATGGCATTCTTCCAGCACCACATCCAACGTATCCAGAAATTCTCAACGGTCCTAGTTGTATATATCCTTTACTTCCTGAAGAATATGAAGAAACTAACTTAGATTTAGAAGATCAATTAGAAACAGATGAAGCTGGTTTAGTTGGACGTATACAACTAAAAAAATTTTTTTACGAAAAGGGCTATGATGTTCCAGAAGAAAGATAGAGAAATATAATTCAAAGACCTGGGGAGGATAGAAGCAAATATTTATCACGAATTACAAGTGAAATAAAACAAATTGAATTAGAACAAAAAAGAGATGAAGCTGTAGAAAAAATAAAAAAAATATTTCCTTATGCAGACACAAGCAAATTTATTTCTAAATTAGATGAATATGATATGATTCAAGTTAAATTAATTAGAAAATTATCAACATGGAAACCTTTACTTTCTAATGAAAACGTAAATCCTTCACTTCCAAAAACTATTAAAAATGCTCTTGGAGAAACAAATTTAACATTGCAAAAAGAATTTAATGATGAAGAAGTTCAATATTATAAAGATTTAATACAAGAAAAGGAAGATTAATTTATGAAAGAAACTAGATGGCCATGGTAGAGAAAAAGCAGATATGAGAGAAAGAATTCAATCTTTAACAGAAGAAAAAACTAGACTTCAAAATATGTTAAAAACGGCTGAAGATAGACAGAAAACCTTAGAAGTAGATATAAGACAAAAAAATGAACAACTTCAACAAATGGAACAGGCAATAGAAGATTTAGAACAACAAATAGAACGACAGAGAGAAATTATAAATGATACCAACCGCACTGGAGAAGAAAGAGAAGTGATAGCTGAAGATCTTACCAGTGAGCAAATAATAGAGAAAAATATAAAAAGAATAAATATTTGGCGAGATTGGTGTTATGATGGCATTCTTCCAGCACCACATCCAACGTATCCAGAAATTCTCAACGGTCCTAGTTGTATATATACCATTCCAAATGAAACCTCTTACATTTTAATAAAAACTTTAACTTCTGATGATGATGGACATAGCCGCCGCATCAGTAGATTAACTTCAGATGATATTGTAGATTTTGGAATTCAATATACAACAGCAACAAGTAATGGCAGTACAACTCGTAATATGTTCTCCGTTGATCTATCAACTTGTACAAGATATAAGATTATTGATGGCCAGGGTGTAAGATATGTTTTTCCTATAAACCTTAGTTGGCCACTTTCAAATATAACAAATTATAAAAATATCAGTTTTTTCTATTTATATAGCACAAAGTAAAGGTAAAAATAAAGGTAATGAAACAAGCGTTGAAGTTAATTATACTCAATATATAGAATGATAGCTGAAGAACAGAACAGTAAACAAATAACAGAAACAATTTTAAATAGAGTAGATATTTGGCGAGATTGGTTTTATGAGAATATGAAAAAATCAGCAGTGAGATATCCAAAAAGCTATACAAAAGGTGATACCGTATCTTGTTGTATGCTTGTATATCCAAATGAAACCTCTGAAGTCAACATTCATATTTTAACTTCAGACAATGATGGTGGTGGATTAAATGCTAATGATGGTCTTGCTTTCGAACTTCAATACACTACAAGTGATGATGCAACGAAGCCTAAAACTCATCCAGTGTTTTCTGTTGATTTAAAAGATTATCCAAGATATCAACTTTGGAATGGTGTAAGCGGTGGTGTTGCTCATATTTTTCCTTTAAACAAAAGATTCAAACTTTCAAAGATACCAAACTATAAAAACATTCGTCTCTTCAATATTTCCATAAAGCAATCCAAAGGAACATTAAAAGGAAATGAATGTAGTTTAACGGTTAATTTCAGGCAACAAAATTAATTTTTTATTTTATATAATGACCGACTCAGTATATACAATTTTACCTTCCGGAGAAAACTTTCGTCTGAATAAAGTAAATATGGTTCTTTCACAACTTGATGACGAACTTAAACATTATGAAAAAGTTAGAAAAAAATATGCAAGAGTCCGATCCTTAATACATGGAACTGCAGTAATAAGCGGAGGATTATCAGCTGTACTAACTGCATCTGGCATTGGCACTTCACTTACAGGACCAGGAATTATTGTTGACATCCCCTTATCAGCCGTTGGTGGTATTCTTGGTTTGGTTTCCGCAACTTTCGGAATGGCAACAAAAAGATTAACAAAAAAAGTATCAAAGCACGAGAAAACAATTCAACTCATTAAGTCAAAGCATAATAGCATAGTTGATCTTGTTTCAAAAGCACTCCGTGATAATTCTATTGATGAAAATGAATTTACACTGATTATTACAGAGTTGGATAAATATGAAGCTCTGAAAAATGAAATAAGATCTAGAGAAAAAAAAGAAGAACCCCAAGTCAACATAGAAAAGCTGAGAGAGGAAATAAAAAAAGAACTTCTACAACAGCTATCTACCGGAGTGAAAAAGAATTAACTTTCTCTTTTGATAGAACTCCCTATGGCGGATACATGTACAAACTTAGATATAATAAATATATAGAATGAAGTGGACATATTTTTAAAAAAGCATATTTTTTTTTCATCTTTGTAGCGGAGCTCCGCGCGGGCCGAAGGCCCGCGCAAGCGGAGCACCATAATTAAGAAAATAGTTTGAAGTAATTTCTGAGCGTGTTTTCGAATCGGTTGAAAAATGTTCAAACGGCCATTCGAAAATCCAATGACGTCATCGCCACAGAAAATGAGCTTGGGCTACCTGTGGTACAACTGAAACCATTATTACATCTGTAATAATGTGTATGAGGGTAAACAAATTACATTTATGGATAAGTTACATTGATAGATACTATTTACTATTTAGAACAATATAGTGCTGATTCAACAATGGAAAACAATGCAGTTAGCATAAAATTGTATTATTTAGCATTGCTAATCTTTGACAGATTTATTGTTTTTACATAAACATATTTTAAACTAAAATTAAACTTTAGTACATAAATATAATTTCTCATCAATTCCAATTAAACAAATGAATGAAAAAAATCCAAATTCTGTCATATTTCATGGACATAACCAACCACTACTGCAGCAACACTGTTTATATTAACTAAAATTACGAGCTATATTTGGTTTGAGATTTTCCCATTGTATGAGCAGATATTTTACAAGTTACAGGTCTTACGAGTTAAGATTTTGCAATTTTGTGAGCTTTTAGATTTGCATATCAACAAAATAAAGATACAATATGGCAATATTTGCTGTAATCTCTTTATCAGTGTTTTGCAGGTTATGTGTGTTTGTTTAGTATCAGAGACTGTAACAGTTATATTTGATATTGAAGAATAAATGAAAACATGCTGATTGTATTTGGTAAGAGAGGCAGAGGAAATAACCCCAAATGGTCAAATATGTACATGATACTTTCATTAATTCTTCTTAAATGGTGAAATTTCATATATAAATTTTGCATTCTGACACAAAGTGAATTTAGAGGTCTTCCAATTTTCATTGCATTTCACAAAGTCAATAATGTGTGCTAAGTCATTTTGTTTGTTTGATTCTTTACAGGTAGAAATGGCAATTTTCCTGAAGACACACTGGGCATTTGTTCACTATTAAAGACCACAAACAAACAAATTGATATTTTTATCTCTTATATCTTTATAATACAATTGTATTATGAAGATATAAGAAATAATGATCTCTCAAAACAGTTTCAAAACAATGTACAATTTTAACTGAATTTAAAATATTATTGAACATCAACATACAGCTGTTCTTAAAAAGGTTGTCGAGTTGAAATACTGATTTAGTAAATAACAATATCATTTGCATATATCAAGATTTTTAATTTTCTTGTTTTTGATACAAAGCAGCACATATTATATAGTTATCATAAGTAATATATACAATATGAGCGGCCGATCTGTATGGAATATACAATGTCGAGCCGAAGGCGAGACATTTTATATTCCATACAGATCGGACGCGAATATTGTATATTACTTATAAAATGTCTAGATTAATGCAGCTATTCTAGAGTAATGTTTTTGAAATTAGATTTAATTTGGCCGAGATATTTCAAGCTAAACCTTATGCAAATCAGGACGATTTCTGTATAAAATATATAAATGCCTTCACGGTAGTGATTTTCTATTGTTCTGGGTTCATTAATTATTCATGAATTTTATAATTATGTGAAGAGGTTATTTTGTAAATTTTGACTCATCATTTCTTAAAAAATAAAAATCATGAAATATACAAATGACTTTGCTATTTACTAAATCAGTATTTCAACAAGACAACCATATCAAGAACAGCTATATCT
This sequence comes from Diadumene lineata, assembly GCA_918843875.1. Classification (NCBI taxonomy): domain Eukaryota; kingdom Metazoa; phylum Cnidaria; class Anthozoa; order Actiniaria; family Diadumenidae; genus Diadumene; species Diadumene lineata. The sequence goes on along the minus strand of CAKKNV010000001.1, from coordinate 128,935 downwards.
ATAATAATATGATCAACTTGATTTGAGTTTTGTTGTTACGGGTTTTTACTGCTCTCAACCCCAGAGTAAAATGTGTTTGCAATGGATGGGCACTATGTTTGAACATAGTTGTTGTTTTTCCAGGCTATTTTATTTATCGACCGGTTGTTCATATCAGCCAGGCACTTGTAAATTTTAAATTATAATTATAGATTTAATTATAATTTTTACTTTAATGATTTGTTGTAGGGGTTTTAATTGTTGTAGACAATAAAGACTACAAATGTCATCCATATTTGCTGGTGTTCTGATAAGCAAAGGCTATCAAAGTGACAGGGTGCATTAATTCATTTTTTTGCAGAAAGGAAGGGGGAGGGAGGTTAATAGCTGAAATGCCAAAAACATATTAAATTATATAACATTGTGCTCGCGCCAATTAAAATTATCCGAAAAATTATAGCGGAGCTCCGCGCGGGCCGAAGGCCCGCGCAAGCGGAGCACCATAATTAAGAAAATATGGTAAACCATCGAGCTCATTTCAAATCGACCACAGGAAGCCCAGAAATTCCTACAACGTACGTACGTACACACATACATACATACATACATACGTACGTACGTCCGTGTACACTCACGCGCAAATTTGCTGACCAGTTTTAGTCGGCACCAAAACATTCATTATTTTTGCAGTTTGATGCACGGGGAGCCCGGCTTACGAGATATTGCCGACTCCAGTGATAGAGTCTGACTCTTATGTCAACAACTAGAGGTCATGCAGCGCGCAAACCAGCCGGCCGTTAATAATGAGATTGTTACGTAAGCCAGTTGATACGACCTGTAATAAAACACCACTATTTACTTAACTAGTGTAACGTCACCCCATAAGGAGAGAAGAAGAAGAGAAGGGCTGAAACGAAATTAGTGCATCTCGTAAATAGCCGACTTTCGTACAGTTACTCGGACCCATATTTAGCTTAAACGGAAGAGTATAGTTTAACCCAAATGACTCTGGTTTCGGTTTTTCCCTGACCAAATCGACAAAATCGACGGTTTACGAAGAGCTTGTTTTAAAGTTATCTGTTCCAGCAGTTGATGGGACAGTTGATAATTAACCAGAGGGTATCAGCATTTGTCTCGAGGCTTTAAGCAGTTTTCAATCCAGTTAATGGACTTGTAAATTTAGAATTTCTGAGTCAATTTGAATCTTGTTTACAACTCACCGAATTTTTATTTAAATCTGTAGAAAATTCCCCCGGAACAGTTTTCAGTTAGAGATATCAGTCATGCACAACTCTCATTTTACTGATGCGGTAGGTTTGAATTTTATTAACGGTTGTCCGTTTAATACAAATTTCAATACGACAATAAAAATTTTGAATCAGTTATTGTCATTATTAACCATTTTACTAAACTTGGAGAACCCACAAACTGTTTGGTTTGGTTCTCCGAGCGAACACTTGCATCATACGTCATGCTGGCTTCAAGTGTCCCATCAACTGCTGGACCACATATAACGATAAATCTACCCGCGTTTCAGCCCTTCTCTTTTTTCCTCTCTCTTATGCTTGCGTTACACTATTTAAATAAATAGTGGTGTTTTATTACAGGTCGTATCAACTGGCTTACGTAACAATCTCATTATTAACGGCCGGCTGGTTTGCGCGCTGCGTGACCTCTAGTTGTTGACATAAGAGTCAGACTCTATCACTGGAGTCGGCAATATCTCGTAAGCCGGGGTCCCTGTGTTTGATGTAGTTAGATGTAATTTTTCTACAAAATGTATTTCTACACTGGACAAAGAGCATGAAAATGGTAAAGCTAAGCTGACGGCTTGAAGAGATTTGACTGAGAAAGAGAAACAAAGACCGCGGCGTGAAAAAGAAAAATAACTACGATTCAACGATGAAAAGCTACTTCAAAATATTTTCACTGACAAAATGGGTAAAAGTCGCTCATGGCGCTGTTTTTAACCATCCAAATGTGCAGTCATGCAGAGCTGTCATAATTCATTCAAAAGTCATTCAAAGCTGGAGATTTTTCAAGTCGTATTTTCTGGAAGAGTTTATTTCACAAGTTTGTCAGATGGTAAAAAAGGCCGTATTCTTCATGGATTCTTCGTGGCGTTTGCCAGTCATTACTTATCAACTAATCTACTTGTAAAAGTAAAATCGACGGCGACAAAACTTTCATAAAAACAAAAACAAAACAAATATGCTCTGCATTTGCAGTAATTCAAAAGAGGTGAACAGCAAGACGAACACGACTCACGAAGATAATTTCACTCTGTTCATTCAGCAATTTTTACGGGATATTCATAACACGGAGAGCTTTAGGATTAATGCAGATTTATCAACTATTCACGACAAAATAATATTCATACAAGATGTTTGTCAAAAAAGTAGGACTGCCAGTTCAGGGAGTGGATGGAAATGCAAATTTAGCACAATGTGTGATCGAGCAACACGAGCTTGCCATCGCCGTTCAATTGAGCTTTGTAAACTTTTTAGAGGTCGTGCAAATGTTTTTTGCCACTTTTAAAATTCTAAAAACATGAACAAGCTTATTGTAATCAGAACTGAGGACAAAAAGTTTAGTGAAAAAGTGACAGTACAGTACAGTACAGTACAGTACATTTTTTGACGATCTTTAATGAATTTCTTTTTTACCATCCACATGAAAGCAGTTTGCAATATTTATATTTACTTCTTTTTGTAAGATATTTCTCCATCGTTGAGTTGTTTATGTGTGTGTGTGTGTTTTTTTTATTTGATTCTTGTAATTCTTTGAATTGTTATTGAATGCAACAAAACGCTTGTGTGAATTCGTCATTGTACTCATCTGCAAGTTAAAATTTCAAAAGTTCATACTAGCTATTTTGTAAAGAGTTACGTAGTATTCACATTTGATAATTAAAAATGCAAAGCCGTTTTAGATAGCTAGATTACCAACAAGTAATTCATTACACATTTCACCAGAAAAGTGAAAGTTTTGTTGATTTTGATAACATTTTTGCAAACGGGAAAGAGCGCGCGTAAAGCGAGAAGCGCGCGGGGATTTGTTTACAACTCAAAGAAGCCAGTTAGTGCTCTTCTCACTTCTCATTGGACAATCAATTTTAATTGACAGGTGCTATTTTTACCTTGCATAACAACATAAAGGAAGCCAAAAATAGGGTCGGATATTTTTGTACATATTTCTTGCGTATAATAAAATGTTGTCGCATGCATAAAGATTTGAATATTTCAATTGATTATATGATTATTTGATCATAAAAAGAAAATAACATAGCATGCAAAAAAAAAAAAAAAAAAAAAAAAAAAAGAAAGAAAAAAAGAGAAAATTATTCTCACTTTTTTTTGCTATGTTATTTTCTTTTCATGATTATTTGAATGGATTAATTCATTTATTTGTTTACTTTTTTATCTATAGTCATTTTGATTGATTAATTGATCAACAATTTGATAATTGGTAGTGAATGAACAAATGAATGAATGAATAATTGAATAAATAATTCAGTTTCATCAAATCGGAGCTCCGCTATTAGGTTTACCTAATTTTTATATTAGAAATGAATAAACTTAAATATATAGAATGAAGTGGACAGATTTTAAAAGGAAATACCCAAACTACTCGCGATTTAGATTTAGCGAAAATAAAAACGGAGATGTTGAATTTCTATTTAATGATGGTGATTATGATCCTTTCAATAAAGATGGAACTCTAAAGAAAACATTATATCACTTTCCTTCATGGAATGGACATACTTATAAACCTGAAAATATAAATGATTTTTTATACACAAACGACAAACAAGCTTTTGAAAAAGCCACAGAAGAAATAGAATTCCCAAAAAAATACCGCTTCAATAAAAACGCAGATTATAAATTCCTCTCATGGAATTCTAATCCAACACATTTGAATTATTATTCTTTTAACGTTTATATCACGCCAAAAGAGAAGACAAATTTCACATTTAGAAACATATTTGACGACAGTGAAATAATATTTAAAAAAACTCCTGATGTTAAAAATTGGTTAGAAAGCCCCAACTTATCATTTTGGGCACAAGCGCTGAATTTTGCCGTCTGGTGTGCTACAGGTGGCTGTGGTGTAAGTAGAGAAATGCTTACATCTGCATCGCCTCAAGTTGATAGTTTTTATAAGTTTCACGTTTATTTCACTATCAGGCGCATTTTAAATGAACTTCAATGTCCATTGCCAAAAGATAGACATTTTTCAAAATTTAATAATTACTATAACAAAAATGCTTTTGAGAAGTTAAAAACAGAATTCTCCACCGGTAATGATTTTAGATATCATTCCTCTACAGAAGTATTTAATGCTTACTATTGGAGTTATGGCGGTTTAGATCATGACAAATACATTCCAAACAAAATTTATCAACTACCAGACGAATGGGCAACTACAGACCATATGAATCATTTCAACATTGAGTATGTCTCCGATCCAAAAATGAAAAAGCAATATGAATATTTCTTTCCTTCTACATCAATGGGTTTAACAAAAGCTGGATTGTCTAGAATAAATCAATCTATAGAAGCATTTGTCTATTGTATTCTAGGCAGTCAAGTGCAAACAAGAAGCAGCATTATTGGCGACAGCGGCAGTGCGCAAGAAACACAAAAAGTATTTTTACAACTGTTTGAAAGCTCTGTTGTTGAAAGCGATATTTCAAAATCTATCCAAAGATATCAATTCGCTCTTCAACAAGCAAAACAAAAATTAGATCTTGCTGTTGCGCTCGGGTGTTGGCTCTGTCCATCGTTTTTAGTTTTAAATAATTCCCCCATTGTTGGTTACAATAACAAACTTCAAAAAGCCACAGAGAATATGAAACTTGGAGTTAATAATATCAACAAAGAAATTATTCCTGTTGTTAAACATAATTTAGGTCCGTCTAAAAAACATCTGCTGCCGAAAGAAGAAAAACCTCTACCTACAAAGGAAAAAGAATCAATACACAGTAAACCGTTTATTTCTCAAAAACATAAAATTAACCTAGCAACAATAACAATAGCAACGGCAGGTTTAACGTTTTATTTGTGGCATTAGAGACTTTTAGCATCACGTTTTTCTCAGATACCGCAAACCGCAAACCGCGGTTTGAAGTTTGGCGTTTGCCGTTAGAGGTGATTGGGGTTTTTGAAGATTTAGCTTGACGTCACGGGAACGCAGAGAATCATGGGAAAGAATTGTCAAAATGGCGACTGCTGCAAGGTTTGACACTAATGAACTGAAACTTTATGCTTCTTTTTCCGTTTTAAAACAGTTTTTAACTTTAGATAATTTTTAATTTTAGACAAAATATTAATGATGTTGTCATGGCCATGCTATTGAATGACAGCAGTGAGGACTCAAGCAGCAGTGACGAAGACGAGTTAGACCTTTTGTTAGTAGATTCGTTGTTTATCCCTCGCATAAATCACGGAATTTATAACAAACTAAATTTAGAAGATGTTAGTGACGCTGAATGCGAAGTGATGTTCAGGTAGGCTTTTTGTTTAAAATGCCATTTATGGTTAAGCTTTTAAATGATTTAGTTAACTCGAGTTTTGACTTGCCTTATCTTATTATTTGAGGTTTCAAAAGAAGGATATACAACATCTCTTGGAAACTCTAGATATACCACAAATGTATATTTGCAGTCAACGGACTAACGCAACTGAGATGGAAGCATTGACGATCTTGCTGCGAAGGCTTGCATATCCAAATAGATGGTGCGACCTCATTCCGATTTTTGGTCGTTCAGAGCAGGAACTCAGTCTCATTTTCCACAAAGTAAGCATATTGTAATGATGCATGATATGTAAACTGTCCATATTGATATCTCTAGGCCAATTTATCGAATATGTAACTTGTCTTGTTTGGTTTTCTTATTATAGATTATGGATGATATCTATGATCGTTTTGCACATCTAATTCAGTCACTAGATCTTGTCTGGCTTGACCCAGAGCTGTTTTCTCGAGTGATACACGACAAAGGTGCGCCCCTAGAACAATGTTGGGGTTTTATTGATGGTACAACACGGCCTATTGCTCGCCCTACACATAACCAACGGATAATGTTTAGTGGACATAAGCGAACACATTGTTTAAAATTTCAGGTAACATACTAAACATATACTCAGTTAAGATACTCAAATGTGTAACTCAATTTGTACGTTAATGATTTTTTTAGTCTGTAGTAGCTCCCAATGGTCTGATCGCCCATTTATTTGGACCCATAGAGGGAAGGCGGCACGATGCATTCATGCTTGGAGAAAGTGGATTACTACCCAAGTTGCAGCAATTTGAAAAGGCAAACGGAGACCCGTACGTTGTATATGGCGACCCCGCATATGGTCTGATGCGTCATATCCTCTCCCCATTTCGTGGGGCCCAACTGAATGCTGATGAACAACAGTTCAATAGCTTAATGAGTAAAGTCCGAGTCAGTGTCGAATGGGCATTTGGGAAAATCACCAAACTTTTTGCTTTTTTAGATTTCAAGCAAAACTTAAAACTTTTTTTGCAGCCTATAGCAAAATATTATTTAGTAGCATCTATTTTGGTTAATTGTCATACTTGTCTTTATGGCTCCCAAACAAGTACATTTTTTGGATTGGACCCACCTTCATTAGAAACATATCTCTCCAATCAATAAACTGCCATGCAAAACACAACTTCACATTTATTGATCTATTCTGTAAAACATTGTCAATAACTTTTTTTATAAATTATCGTCTCCGATGAAAAAGACTGATAAGTAAAAGAAAGTTGGTAAAGCTTGAAAACAGTGAAGCTCAATAAATACGGTCACTCATTTTTGAAATAATCATAACATTGTCATAAAACAGCTCACATAGAGATGTAAACAATAACTGAAGTACAAAAATCAAAATAAAAGCATGTTTGCTTAAAATCTAAAGTCTGTCTTTTAGAATTGCCAATACTGCTCGTCTTTCATCTAACTCCAACTGCAATTTAGCTTTTCTTTCATCAGCTTCTGCTTCAAATCGCTTTTGTTGCAACTCCAGCTCCCTTCTCCGCAAATTTAATTCTTTCTCCTTATATTCTGCTTTTTGTTGGTATTTATTGGCTAGTAACTCGATGGCTGACAATTTGCTTGCTCTTTTCTTAGGCTTAATTTTCTTTCCTGTATAAAAAAAGTATAGATGTTAATTTAAAAATGTATTATTTTCATACATGTGTCAAAAAATCATAACTAAGTTGAAATAATGAGTTGAAATGCATGAGTGTCTTTAACAAAGGGTCCACAGCCTTGAATTCCTTTTCCTCTTGCTTTGATTTGGAATTGGTAAATTCCAATTTTTGTCTTTTTGAATTTTCTCTATGGAGCCCATTTTAGTTACTGTTGTCCCACCTATTTACTTCCATAGACTTAGCTATTCTAGGAACCTTTTAATGGCCTGACCAAAGCAACAAATATTTCAATCTTCATAGCTATGATAATGTATATTTGTCAATTTGTTCAATTTTTTGTGGTATTTGATGCTACAGAAATCCTAATACTCAAATATTTGTGTATTTTCTCTAAATTTACATTCTACAGTCACGCTTTTTATTGTTCAGCCATGCTTGAATACTCTAACCTTTTTTTCCATTGATGTCAGTTGTTGTGAGATCTGCATCATCATCCTCTTCTTCTTCAGTAGTGCTCTCATCACTTTCATCAATTACTCGTTTTTTCTCTAGAAAAATGAGCCATTCATTGTAATATACTAATTTTTTACAATAAAAGATATAATTAATAATTTTCAAAAGGGACAAGGTGGCTTGCAAAATTGTTAATAAATTACTATTCTCTAATTGTAATAATGCTTAGAAATAAATGCATCATTTAAATGCGGTAACATATATATTATTATTTCAAAATATGTATATAAGCGTATCAAAACTGTCATTAGACTGACAATGAGGAATTGAGTGTACTTACTTGACATTCCACTTAATGCTGCAGCTCTCATTTCTAGTGCTTTTTCCTTATCCTCTATCTTTTTCTGTTGCTTGCTCTTTTTTTCCTGTATTTTTTTCTCTTCCATATCCCGTCTATATGTTGAAATATCATGTAAAAGCTGCATCAGTTCTGTGTAATGCTCTTCACTCCCAGATCTGAAAAATCAAATTATAATGTAATTTCGATATAAATTATTAAGTAGAGTACTTGTAAACACTAGAAGTGTGTATAATAGTGGTAATTAGAGCCAAATTATGCTAATTCTATTGTTCAATTAGTGCTATTTAGAACTACATAGTGCAAATTTTTCACCCTTTCAATATTTGTTCTCTATAAAAGTGCAAGTATTCCAACTAAGAACCTATCGATGTAATTAAATTACATCAACTAATTGAACTCATTTACTGCAGATTTGATTGAACTCAAGCTTTTCAAAGTAATCACACCTCAAATTCAATTTTGTTTTAACTCAAGCTTTTGAGCCATTGAAAACACATTATGACATTACAAACAAGTCTGTATGAGTTCAGGTTAGTGAAATGTGCTTCAACTATCAAAACCTTAATTTTGTTAAAAAAAATCAAAAATAAGTTAAATTACCTTCTTAATGACTTTTTGTCTTCTGCTTCATATTTTGCTAGTAGTCTGTCTAGGTGTTCTCGGCATCCACGACCAGACACTTCTACAGAATTCCCTTCTTTGCTAAATAATATGCTCAACGATTGACCAACTTTTTCCCATTCAGCCGGTGTGGATGGGCGATTGGCAGCCACTTCTTTGGCTAACTGACTATCCTGCCATACATCCGGCCATCGAAAAGGCATTTTTCTAATCTAAAATAGATAAAAAACACCATTTATTGAGAAGAAATACTGCAATATATCAAAAAATCTACTGAAATCCCACCAAAAAGGTAAAAAAAGAACAAACACACAACATTCCGCCATGTTTGTTTTTCTCTCTTCGATCGTCGGTCAAAGTTGTGAACAAAAACAAACGAAATATTTACTTTAAATAACTTTAAAGAATAAGGAAAAATTTATTACACATTTATAAAAATACCATGTGTAAAAAAACGTGAAATGGAGCAATTTAAATGCTCTAAAATCCCTCCCGTGTTTCACTTACCGCAAAAGGCTCTTCCTCAGGTAAAAACTCGTACGGCGAACCGCAGTCTTGCCGGCAAGGCGTAAGTCACGTGACATTTTCAGGTTAGCGGTTAGCGGTTTAGTCGAAAAAACGTGATGATAAAGGTCTCTATTAATTACTGTCTCACGCGTGAGACTCCATATAAGCAATTCTCAAAACAAAATAATGTCTCACGCGTGAGACTCCATTTAAGGAATTCTCAAAACAAAATAATGTCTCACGCGTGAGACTCCATATAAGGAATTCTCAAAAACAAAAAAAATAACCTAGCAACAATATGTCTCACGCGTGAGACTCCATATAAGGAATTCTCAAAAACAAAAAAAATAACCTAGCAACAATATGTCTCACGCGTGAGACTCCATATAAAGAATTCTCAAAACAGTATAATGTCTCACGCGTGAGACTCCATATAAGGAGTGAAGGTAAGACTGTCACAACTCAATAAACGCCAAGTACTTCATGTATGCCCAGATTATAAAAACATAAACAAATCTACAAAAGAAAATATGAAAAGAGAAAACCAAGGACTACGTCACAAAAACTATAATCTGGGAATACATGCAGTACTTACCGTTTATTCGTCGTAACTTGATTCCGCTGCAACCTTGAATGGTTAGCTGAGCCGAATGCTCTACTTATATACATTTTGCGTTTCTATATTTAGTAAATTACATCACATTCTAGAACATTGCGAACGTATCCAAATATAGCATGGCGAATGTTCTAGAACATTCGTTAGGCATGACTACAAGCACGTACAATGTTCTCGAGCTTACTTAGGCATGACTACAAGCACGTTCGTCACAAATGAATAAACAGAACCTCGAGATATTCTTCCAAGACGTAAAACAAGCTTTTATAAATGTTGGGTTAGCTTACCCAGAAACAGAAGATTTTATCGACGAACAATGGAAGGATTTAGAAAGAAAATATCTAGAAATGACTGGCAATTCAACTGCTGAAAGCCGATCAGCGCCAACATTTGAAGATGTAAAGAAAAAAATTGAGTGAGAGCAAGAATAATCAACGCTTCATGGATTTTACAGGAATCGAAAACGAACTGAAAAACACTACTAAAGAAGATTGCGTGAAGAGCATCAACCTTTTATCAAGAGCTATTGGCGACTGCAAAAGAAAGACTGTTTATTATGCCGCCCTACAAGGATCGTTGCTTCAAGGTTTGAATATAAATGATTAACAGACATTAAATGAAATCAGCATGTCAAGATCTTATGCTTATTTTTTAAAGAAATTTTCGATTCTTGTAAATGAATTTAATCAGCTCCGGTATTGTGAATTGCCTTTACGCTATTTTAAACAGCATCTCCCAAAAAAATGATTACTCTCTTTGGAGAAATGTCTGAAGATTCTGCAAAATATCTACAATGCACAAAGATGCGACTGTCGGCTTCTTCGTGATCAGATCGGAGACCAATTACGTCACTTTCAACCATGCTGTTGGTTATCTTCATGGATTGTCCGTCACACGATGCGAAATACAGCGTTTGTCCTTCCTTTAACTGAGATGGCAATCCCTTACTCCAATCATCTACGAGGAAAGAAAGCAGATTGGACTTGTTTTTCCCATTTGATAAATAACGCTTGAGGCAGGATGGGAGCTTGGTATCTCGGCTCTGGATCTTCAATTCTATAGATCTCCACTGGGATCGCCGACATCGTTCTCCAGATTTGATGGAAAGCTCTATATCATAACGATCAGGCACGACATGAACTTGGGAGGCGAAACGAAATTTTGCCATTACAGATGCTCCAATTACGTCAGATAACTCTCCAAATGTTTTAAGGTTTCCCTTGCACATCATCTGGATTATTGCTAAAAGATCAATAATATAAGCTGTTTGATCGTAATTTCCATCCGGAAGAACAGTTTGGGCATTGTTCTCCATATCTAATTCTTTGAGAAGACTGCTCTTTTGGGTTTTTCTCAGTGATCCATCCATGTAAGAAAGCGAAAGTGGGACTGGTGCTAGTTCGTACGACAAAACATTCTTTAGATCAACCTCACGATCCTTTGAAACTACAAGCAGTCTTCCATATAATTGCCTGTCAATGTTGATAGTTTTTATAGCTTGCTTGTCTCTATTTAGTTTAACGGGTTTGTTCAAGCTTTGAAATGTTTTAATGTTAGTTTTCTTCAAAGGCTCCCAAAATTTGTCTTACCCAACACCAACCTATCCTGCACAAATTCTTTCATTCCCTTTTCGCCTTGGTCTCTTGCTGTAAGCAAGGACTCACAAACATCAGTTGGGGCAACAGCTCCTGTAGCTATGTTAATCAAAGGCAGTTTTTCACCGTCATGTTCACTTATGTCGAAGGGATTTTTCATCTTTGTGTCGATGCATTTCATGATATTTTGCACATCATTTTCATCTCTTTGTAGTCGTTCTTTGCCAAACTCTTTCTGAGATGCTGGGACTGTCGCCATGCCACTCATGACTTTGACTGCTGTTGTGCTGTAGCCATCATGTGAGCCGAAAGGGCCCACTTGTCTCTTGTGCTCTGTGTTCCACTCACTCCAACAATCCCTCCTTTAGTTTTTGAATCTCGATTTATAGTTTGCTCCAATGCCATATCAGGGGATACACAATTGAATGATGATGGAGTAGAAGATGTTGATACTGCATGTACTTTGTTCTCTGCAAATTCTCTGTGAACCTCTGGTGCAACTTCTTCAAGCCGTTTCATATCTGTTACATACACAACTCCCCATCGAAAATAGTTGAGATGAGCAAATGCTTTGTCGTATGGCAGCATTTCGGTAAATACATCAAGTTGCAAGCTCCAGATAGCATCTCTGTCACTATATATTAGATCAAGCAACAGCCATACCATCTCAATGTATTCGTTCCAAAAGTAAAATAATGATGATATACTGCATGCATATTCTTTGTATTCATTGAAAAGTGGATTAAGCTTCTCATTCATCTGCGTATCAAGCTCCAGGACTTGCTGTTGGATTTCTCTTTTGTGCTCAGCCGCATACTCGCCTTTTTGAAATGATTGGATGAGGAAATGCTTCTTTTCGTTGATCGACGCTATCGCCATTTCATCCCGTTGATCTTCTTTTTGTAGCCATTCTGTAAATGACTGCCACTGTAACCTTTGGAGTGCTTCAAGGGTGAGTTTGTGGACTCTAACAGCTCTATTGTAGTGTGTCCCATTGATTATCTTGGATGCAACATTACTTCCACAAACATCACTCTCAATCCAGAGATCTTCTATACCAGACTCTACCATGCGCTTACCATTAACACCAAGAAAATGTTTGGCTCTGTGAAATCCTCCCATGCGAATGACTATATTATCAAGTTCCGGTGACACAGCCCATTGAATTCGCTTTGCCTCACAGTAAATTCCTTCATCAAAAGTAATGACACAGTTTTCTTGGCGTAAGCTCTCTCTGAAGGTTTTCTCTAAACCTTTCAGGCATGTATACACTGTAGTTGGCTCTGTCACTGGTGCAGGTATCATAGGCGGAAAACCAATACGACACGGCTGTGAATGGTGAACTGATACAGTAGCATGAAAACCAGTCCAACCTGGAACACTTTGATGGCTGTTGTTTTGCTCTATCTGTACATCAAGTAATCTTGTAGGCGTATTTCTAGTAAATATCCAGACTCTGTTTAGTCCTTGGATTGTCTCACGCTCCTGACTGCACTTCTCAAAAAACTCCATCTTGGCTTTCTTGACAATGGTTGGAGCTGGTGTTTTACTCACAAATGGTAGTTCATAAAATTTCGTTTCAGCAGATCTTAAGGCTCTACGTCGTGTATTGCTGGTACTGTGCACCTCATGTGTAAGTTCTTTCAGGTTCAGTGGAAACCCACTTTGATAAAAGGCTATGCTCATAACAAGAACACTGTCTTTTCCATCAATTGTATCTTCCACATAATCAGCGTTGTCTGCTGCACATTGAGCAAAAACATCAGCCTCATTGTTAGATGGTAGAATTGCTTGATAATAACCATCACCTTCATCGAATCGGCTCAAACTTATTTCTGCCCATTTGGTTTCAACTTGTTCACAACCCCAGTAGTTGATACAGTGACCATGGTGGTTAAGCATTGTAATAATTTCTTTTCCACGGACCATGGTTTTTAAAGCAATTCCAAGTCCAACATTTTTTGGCATCTTCTTTCTTCCACCAGAGTTGCACATTATAATGTCTTGTCCAATTGCTAAGACTTTTCTGGTTTCTGCAGCATTCAAATCAATTTCATCTTCTTCAGTTCTGTCGTCCATGGGAGCAACATCTGTGTCATGGGTTCTCTGCGACTGTGTAAGCCATTTTAAAAACAACTGTAGTCGCGAAGGGACAAGTTCTTTAGCCGTCTCCAAACTCAAGTCGGATATATTTAAAGGATTTGTTTCGATTCCTGTCACATCTTTTATTTCATTTCTAAGAATAATGGCAGCATGATACAGAACTTGGTTATACATATCTGTTCCACAAGACGTTGTAGAAGGTATCTTTGAACCTTGGACTTCTGCGACAAGATTGATAATTTCGCCAAGGTTAAGTGAAGAGCTGCACACTAGCTCCGACTTGTTTCTTTCAACCTGTGAATGAAAGGCTATAGTATTTCTATACTTGTTGCTGAGTCTTTTTTTCAGATTTTGCACTTTATATTTATCAGTAGTGTCACCGGCCATCCCTGCCTCCTTAAGGTGAATCTGGTACATATCTAGTAAAGTTGACATTTCATAGGCTCTTCCTTCATTGATCAGTTTATGGCCAATGCTATCTGTGAGGCTGCAAAATGCTTGGTCATATATGGCTTTTTCATCTTCATTGCTTGATTTTGATGTGGAGATCACAACAGTATACCGCTGGTAACACCCACGGTGATATTTTGCCTCAGTAGCTATAAGATCTTCATTCTGAATTCGTGTAGTCATTTGTTCGTCATTGCGATACTTGGCAGATCTCATCAAAGTGGAAAAAACTTGCTTTTTAACAAATTGGGTTAGTTCTTTCTCGCCTTTGCATTTCCCTTGTTGGCACACCAAACACAGCTGCCAATTGGTACTAGATGCAGTACTTCGTAATGTGGGTATGGATGAAGGAACAATCACTTCTTGAGGTGGCATTTCAACACAACGTTTAACATTTTCAGTGCTAGTGTACGAACTATAACACGACTTATGACATTTTACTTCAACAGAGTCATCCAATGACTGGCCATCAACAGCAATGTCTGGTTCAATACGTTTAAAAATTTCATCATTTCTTAGCTTTGCACTTTTTATAAATTTCATTACCGAGGATTGCATTCCTTTTTGAAGCTTTTCATTCATTTTGTTTGTTTGGCATTTAAAAGGCCGTCCGCGTAAAAGCGGTCCGGTGACATTAGCTTTGAGATTTAGATTTTGCTGATCTTTTGTGTAATGAAAGACTATTATATACCTATAACAAAACCACAATTTAAATAATGTTTACTTTTAAATTTTTTGTGTTACGAATTTTTTTCCGTTACTACTTGCTGTGGCCTGTTTCGAGCATTTTCGAAGCTAAAATTTCATGCACATTTCAACGGCGATATTTTTCGAAATAACCATTCCTGACCAAAACGAATGCCGGAACCAGTTAAATTGAGCCTTAATCGATAACCAGACATGATTTCAAACTCATTGAGCAAAAATCTAGGACGTTACAATATTTTCATTTCACCCATTTTACGCACAATTATCGAACACATGAAAATACATCAAACTCATGCTCGATTTTCTAGAAAGTGGGGCATGCATTTGGAATTAAATTAGTACTGGAGAAACGTAGATACAATAGCAATTGTTAACAAAAAAAGAAACCTTGCGGCAAGTATTTAACAAAACAGCTAGAGGCTCGTAAACTTACCTGAATTCGGGGTTTTTGATGTTTTGCCTTCATTTTGACAGTCTCGTTGAAATAACGGATTGCATCGAGATCCTTCATAAATGAGCCTGAAACCATTAATCATGAAAGGAAATGTTGTAAAAATGCACAGAAATTCTATTTTCAAGGAAAAAGTATCAATTTTTGCAATTAACTTCGTCGTATATTCAACATTTCTCACCTGGATCAGTTGTCAACTTTCCAGGTTTGTTATGTAGCGATTTCAAAACTTCTTCTCTTTTGGACAGTATTTCCAACATAATGAAAGCTAATTTATGATTCCAATAGTACAATCGCTCAAGGACAAGTGCTTATTTACAAAAGAAATGATCAGAAATTGACCTCAAATCGACCTTCGCGCGAACTCTCATGTTTACACTTGACCGCTGACCAAAAAGAGATCAGGCTCATCCTAACACAGGTAGCCCACCTTTATTAGACAAATAAAGGATGTTACATGTGTGCACGGAGCTTCGAGTGAGATATTTTCAACACGAAAAAATAAATTTCGCATCTTCTCGCGGCCTTATAATATTTAATTTATCATATAATTATCCATATTATAGACTTCATAAGATTTTGAAGCACACTCAAGGCGTAACCATAGTAACGTTATTTTCACATGTAAAAATAACATGTTATTTTCCATCTGAGAATATCAGTTTTTCGAAAAGAAGAAATATTGGTGTTTTATAGATAATTATATGATATATAATTTAAATTATTATAGAAAAATATGGAAAATTAAAAATTCATTAAAATATATACTATAGTTGATTGTACTCAATCTGTATATTTCGCTAAACTTTGACTGAACTATACGTTTGATTTGTTGATTATGTATGTAAAGAACGTTTGTGTGTGTGTATGTGAGCAGCCTTAAAATATGCCACTGAAATGTATTGCCCGGGTATTTTTGAAAACTCTTGATGAGCATACCAGATCAATACTTAAACAAAACATGTGAAGTTTTTTGACTCTGACTTATTGTGATAATTAATAAGACGCTTCGACAATACTCTACAGAGAGCATTTTTGATGTTATCTCGCGCAATACCGTTTTCAACTGTAACAACTGATGAAGATCATAGTATATTTTGTTTAATATGAATACTGACTGCAACTTCAACATTTTTAAAGATACCCGATACTTTTTACCGTTTTTTACCCTTAACTCTAAGCTTACTTTAAATAGCAGTATGTTAATGCCATATCCCGTGCACAACTAAGGAGCTGTTTATATGAGGCGCGCCAGCTCGGTTTAAACAGTCTCTAAGGCTGAAATGCTTGCACAAGAACAGATTTATGTGCGTTAGCACGGCGTTCGTAGTGTTTGATGAAATTGCATGCTCGACATCGTAGCATTTTCTTATCGCGTCGCATGACGAACTTGGAATTCGGCAATCACAAATTAAAAGAGATGACTCGCTTGGGTTACTAAAGGATACAATAGCTCAGCATATTAATTCGCATCTCCTATAATTATTTATGCGCTGTTCTTTATTTTGTATGATTTGTAAACTAAGTATATAACTATTTCACAAAAGGTTGTCCTTGAAATTTTTCTGAGTACTGCATACTGAGTAACTAATACTGAATACCGAATACTGCATTCCAAGACTGCGAAAATGTTCCTTTTTTTACTTTCATTTTCATAAGTTTTTCTATAATTTCGTTGGTTACAAATTAGATTGTTTTAAGAGAACAACTTTGGTCTACATCTCAAGTTTTTTATCTGTAAGTACACTTTAAGCCCATCAAAGGGGAAAAATGCCTACGTCTACGAGTTTGGTTTAAATTGAACATCTGCAAGCTACATCATGTGACCGTTCAGACTACGTAATAAAAGTAGGGGGTATCACGGGCTTCGTTTTTTTTTCAGAGCATTGATAAGTAATAAGGTATGTTCATTAGAATACTCCACGGTGTACAACTTATCGTTATATTTACAACTGTTTCTTTAGAAACACCGACGCAGTCCTTGCTAGCATTTTTTCACTAGTTTTTACCTCTACATATGTTCATTAGAAATAAGTGCGCGCAATTCAAAACAAAATAACGTTGAATAATGCTTTATTAATTGATCTTCAAATGTAAAAAATACTAGAATGTTTTAAAAAGCTACTGCAATTTAAGGACATATATAAAAATATAAAAATATAAAAATCTCACCGTTGAGATCTGAATGACATCAATTTTACATAAAATTTGAGCTGCCAATGTGCTGCAAATTTTGGCTTCATAAAACGACGGCCATGTCATTTTGCTAAATAAAAACTGAAATCAATGCTAAATAATGAAAAGCCGGCGTTATTGCTTTGAAATGTCTGTTTTATATATAGGATGGATCGGTTATATACTTGGTCAAACAAAAAACAACAACAACAAAAAAGAACATCGCACAGAAATAAATAGGAGTTGAGAATGCATACAAAGCTATTGTATCCTATGACAACCTAAGCTCATCTCTTCTATTATTGCAGAATTCCACTGAAGTTCTTCATGCTGCGCCATGAGAAAATGATACGATGTCGAGCATGCGATTTCATCTAGAACTACGGACCCCGTGTTAGCGCAAATGTGTTCTTCTGCAAGGAGTTCAGCCTTAATTGTACACGGGATATGGCATTACCTTTGCTTAAAGTAAACACTGAAAGGACTCCTGAGGATAGATATGCTCATCAAGTCAAAGTTGAGTTATTCGCATAAAATGTGCATTACAAATGGCATATTACGGGGCTGCTCACATACACACACACAAACGTTCTTTACATACATAATCAACAAATCAAACGTATAGTTCAGTCAAAGTTTAGCGAAATATACAGATTGAGTACAATCAACTATAGTATATATTTTAATGAATTTTTAATTTTCCATATTTTTCTATAATAATTTAAATTATATATCATATAATTATCTATAAAACACCAATATTTCTTCTTTTCGAAAAACTGATATTCTCAGATGGAAAATAACATGTTATTTTTACATGTGAAAATAACGTTACTATGGTTACGCCTTGAGTGTGCTTCAAAATCTTATGAAGTCTATATTATGGATAATTATATGATAAATTAAATATTATATGGCCGCTAGAAGATACGAAATTTATTTTTTCGTGTTGAAAATATCTCACTCGAAGCTCCGTGCACACATGTAACATCCTTTATTTGTCTAATAAAGGTGGGCTACCTGTGTTAAGATGAGCCTGATCTCTTTTTGGTCAGCGGTCAAGTGTAAACATGAGAGTTCGCGCGAAGGTCGATTTGAGGTCAATTTCTGATCATTTCTTTTGTAAATAAGCACTTGTCCTTGAGCGATTGTACTATTGGAATCATAAATTAGCTTTCATTATGTTGGAAATACTGTCCAAAAGAGAAGAAGTTTTGAAATCGCTACATAACAAACCTGGAAAGTTGACAACTGATCCAGGTGAGAAATGTTGAATATACGACGAAGTTAATTGCAAAAATTGATACTTTTTCCTTGAAAATAGAATTTCTGTGCATTTTTACAACATTTCCTTTCATGATTAATGGTTTCAGGCTCATTTATGAAGGATCTCGATGCAATCCGTTATTTCAACGAGACTGTCAAAATGAAGGCAAAACATCAAAAACCCCGAATTCAGGTAAGTTTACGAGCCTCTAGCTGTTTTGTTAAATACTTGCCGCAAGGTTTCTTTTTTTGTTAACAATTGCTATTGTATCTACGTTTCTCCAGTACTAATTTAATTCCAAATGCATGCCCCACTTTCTAGAAAATCGAGCATGAGTTTGATGTATTTTCATGTGTTCGATAATTGTGCGTAAAATGGGTGAAATGAAAATATTGTAACGTCCTAGATTTTTGCTCAATGAGTTTGAAATCATGTCTGGTTATCGATTAAGGCTCAATTTAACTGGTTCCGGCATTCGTTTTGGTCAGGAATGGTTATTTCGAAAAATATCGCCGTTGAAATGTGCATGAAATTTTAGCTTCGAAAATGCTCGAAACAGGCCACAGCAAGTAGTAACGGAAAAAAATTCGTAACACAAAAAATTTAAAAGTAAACATTATTTAAATTGTGGTTTTGTTATAGGTATATAATAGTCTTTCATTACACAAAAGATCAGCAAAATCTAAATCTCAAAGCTAATGTCACCGGACCGCTTTTACGCGGACGGCCTTTTAATACATTTGTCATAGTTGGTACTGAGTCTTCGTTTCTTTGTGGTTAGTTTGATACCAGGATTTCCTTGGCTTGATTCCATTGTACAGCTGCTGTAATAGATGCAGTAATTTATATTGAGTGTAAAAACACAGTTTGCCTTAGTGGTGCAATGATCAATAAATTAATTAAAAAAACACTTTGCAAATTAAACTGGGAAAACCATTATTGCAGACCGAACAGTCGGATGTAAAATGTACCCAAAAAATGAATTCAAAATGGTTCATAAACTGACAAAAAAAGTACAAAAGGAACACAAAATACTGCATTCAATATCAGCTGCAACAAAAAGCTCAATTTATCTAAGATATTTTAGATCAACTAACCTGACAAAATGGCGTCTCATAAAATACTGTAAGTACCGGTACTGAGGCTTCTGGGAAACCACAGGAGTCCCAATTCTAATTTTCTAAGTGTACAAAAACTTGTAAAATAAATGCCTTTTGAAAAATAAATGTGTAAACCTGACGTGATTTTTTTTGAAAAAAATTATGTCAATGAAAGAAAGATTTCCAAGATTTGCCGCAAAACCAACTTTTACCTTTTTTGAATTATTTATAATGTTGTTAAGACGTGAGGTATGGGATTCCTGTGGAGACATTTTTATCCATTATATAAACATACGCAATACTGGCTATTATATATGTGCATCCATTTCATTGTTTGATATTCAGAAACATATAAAAAATCCACGTTTGAACACCTAATAACAAAATTATGAATTTTAATGATTGTACTCATTTGTGACGTCATAATGACGTCATTGACAGGTTTGTGACTTTCAATCATTGTTAACTGTTTCTATGATATTTGTTTTTATTCTGAATGCTAAGTTGTCATGCATTTCGACCTTATTAACAAAGCTGTGAATATTTCTTTCTACATATCTAATCATCCGAGTCTAATAATATCATTCTATAAGAACAAAATTGGCATGCCTCCCCCTGGCTATGGCCCACCTAATCTGCTCCACTGCCACCCTGGCATGAACTACCAATGTGTATAGTTCAATGTGGGAGTAGTGAAAATTTGTTAGCTTGTGAAGTAAACGGAACCATATTTTTGGGTCATGGGCTCCCGGACTACTCTCATTTTTTAATTATTTCACTAAATTTCTAATTTTTTCGATAAAAGTAGCAGAAATTCTACAACTTTTACAATTTTTGTATAAAATCAGCTCTACTTCGCTGCAGATTTATTTATTTCGTGAAAATGTACGATTTTTGACAAGAAATTTTATGCAGAAATTTTGCATAAACTATTTTCAGTGAAATCTCACGTTTTTTAGCGAGACATAACATGCAGAAATTCTGCATTGACTGTTTTCAGTGAATTCTCACGTTTTTTAGCGAGACATAACATGCAGAAATTCTGCATTGACTGTTTTCAGTGAAAGCTCAAGTTTTTAACGAGACTTAACATGCAGAAATTCTGCATTGACTGTTTTCAGTGAAATCTCACGTTTTTTTAGCGAGACATAACATGCAGAAATTCTGCATTGACTGTTTTCAGTGAAATCTCACGTTTTTTAACGAGACATAAGATGCAGAAATTCTGCATTGACTGTTTTCAGTGAAATCTCACGTTTTTTAACGAGACATAGCATGCAGAAATTCTGCATTGACTGTTTTGTAAAAAGACCCGAAAACGTATGGTTTTCAGACATAAACAAACGTTATTTGAACATGGTAATAGAAATTTTAACAATTGAGCTCTACTGATTTAGAAAAAGAGAGATACATTTAAAGACAAAATTTCAGAGCATTTTTGCAATTGCCATAATTCACTATGACGTCATTGCTTGTTTACTTGGGGATGGAATCTCCAAATTCAATAGAAAATTCAACAAAATTTGCAACTAGCAAAACAGTTTCATCTAAAGTGACCTGGTTTTCAGGTATAGTTTGTGGTTATATGTGCTTGATACTATTCACACACTTTGGTGAATTTGATGTGAACCCTATCCGACGACCATGATCCTTTGAGTGTAAACAATCGATTGTTGAGGATTGTTCTGATGTGACATCATAATGAATTACGGCAATTAGTTATGTCTTCAAAGTGGTAAAGGTTTTTTTTTAAAAAAAATTAAAGCAGTAAAATCTTGTTTCCAGAGGTTTTCTTGTAGTGGTTTTGCTATGAAATATCATGAAGACAAAATAAACAAACAATGAAATACGAAAAGAAAGCACCTGGAACCAAGATATTCAGTGTATGAATTTAAAACCTAAAGGCCGGCACACACTAGGCGACAAGTCGCAGCGACTTGTCCCCGCGACATGTCGCCTCAGTGTGCACTGGTTCAGCAATTCCAACCGGTTGAATTTCATTTGGCAAGTCGCAGCAACAAAATTCTGTCGCGGCGACAACAATTTTCGCCAATAAATGTTAGTACACACGGGAGGAAATTGTCGCTGCGACATGTCGAGTGGACAAGTCGCTGCGACTTGTCGCCTAGTGTGTACCGGCCTTAAAAGTAGATTCTTCTATTCTGAGCTGACTTGAATGATGATGGCATATGCCTTAGAAGTAGACCTATTGACAAAAATAATATTTAAGATTTAGATACGACAAAAACAGCAATTCAATGTTTAATATTGTACGACCAATGAAGAGAGGCCTTGCCATGTGACCAAACGAATTTTTGGCGCTCGACTAAGCTAGTGTGGCGATAACAAATCTACATCAAAAGGACTATTTTTTTTCATGTAAAATACCTCTGAACTAGAAGCATATTATTGAAAATACTTGTATAGGGATATCTGAGGATGAGTGAAGGGCTTTGAGAGTATAATTCATGCAAAAGACCGTCGTTTGAGGTAAGTTAGTTTGATGTTTATTTTATTGTTGTGTTAGGATCATAAGTTTGATTCGAAATCAAGAATATGGTCCTCTTAATGAGTTCATATGATGATTAGTAAGTCTGTTTATATGGTGTGCACTGATATTTCGATTTTTTAAACTGACTGGAGAGTCTGAAAGACGTCTGTTTCCCTAGAAGTTCACCAATCGATGAACCATTACATAAGTTGTTGTTGGTTATTTTTTTGAAATTAGAAATTTCACTTTCAAAGTGATTCAGCTTGAATGAATAGAGTGCACGTACTAAAAGTGTGCAACAGTTATCACTATTTATAACTAAATAGCACTAATTAAACAAAATAAAGCAATATAATTTGCATAAAATACCACTAGTTAGTAATATTTATCTTGCACAATTTTAGTGCGTGCACTTTACATTTTTATGTTTATTATTATTTATGTTATAACCATAGTTAGTAGAGGGGAACATAACGAAGCAGTTAACTTGAATTGTTTTTCAGGTCCACAACTTCAAAGAAAGTAGCTGCCTAATTGTTCGACAATGGTATTATTGTTATTTTTAGACAATCAAAAATACTCTTGCAAATAATGTTAGATATTATTACAACTTTTCAGTATACAAGGGATAGTTTGTTTGTAAACATCTGAAATTATTGTAATTTACATTATTGGCAAATAAATGAATATTGAATCCTTTAATTGTCAAGAGAAACTTTGTGTGATAGCACTACCGGTAGTAATAAATAACTAAACTTAGGCAATTAATATGTATTATATTAATTATACCAATCGACTGATCAACTGGAATTGGAACATTAAATGTGTGCAAGATTTGTCACAGTTTTTAGTAAATAGCACTAATTTGGTTATGACTAGAAAACATTACACATCTATGAACATGTAATTAAACATAACAACTGATTCTGTTAGCAATTTATAGTTATGATAGTTCATTTTGGATAAAAGATTTTGTTGTGTGTAAAATATGTAATTCAATTTCTGCATTGTCAGATGATGCAGAATTTCTGCATGGTCGGATGATGCAGAATTTCTGCATTCTCAGATGATGCAGAATTTCTGCATATCCATAAAAGCTAGACAATTTTGTATGTCTTTCACTGACTTGAAAGTAAATGGTACAAATATACTCAATTTTCAAAATATTTTTAAATTTGAAGTGAAAAATGTTGATTTTTGACAAATTTGTTTTTTCTTGCATACAAATATACTCAATTTTCACAATATTTTTAAATTTGAAGTGAAAAATGTCGATTTTTCACAAATTTGTTTTTTCTTGCATACAAATATACTCAATTTTCACAATATTTTTAAATTTTAAGTGAAAAATGTTGATTTTTCACAAATTTGTGTATTTTTCCGTCAAATTATCCAATATTTCACTGAAAATGTCCTATTTTGGAAAAACCCATTTTAGTTTGGAATAGGTTATATTTTAATATTTGTAAAACCCTATCTATTGATATTTCATCAGGATATTTATTTCGTACTGTTTCAAAAGAGGGGTTATTAACGTCGAAGGCTCTTGAAGCCCCGGCTGCACAGGCAAGATTAAATACGTATGTGCATAAGTTTCTAATAGCCATTTTACTTTACATGGGTTCAGAAGTGGGGCTGCTATTTCCATGGCGTTAGCTGATGTCAGCCTTAATGAAATAAAAGATCATGTGGGGTGGAAGAACAGTAAAACTGCTTTGCATTATATAGAATTAAAGCAGGTAGTTAACCCGGCGGGTCCAGCAGCAAAGTTAGCCAATATTGATAGCAGGGTGGGAGTGGAATATAAATACATGAATGAATTAAAAGATTTTGTGCAGGCTTTCCCACGGGAAGCTTTCTGAATGGGTAACGTTTTCTCAGTCTTTTCTTCGGTTTTGGGATAACGAATGGGAAGGATGTATAGTGATAGGCCTTTAATTAGTTCATGATTTGTGTAATAACAATGAAAGGAATTATAATCAGTGGTGTAGTGATGGAGTATCTGCGTAGTTGGGTGAAGAGAGGGAGGAGTTGCGTATCCATACCTCATTAATAACAATGGATGAAACAGAATAATACACTATGCAAATTCATTTGAATATGCATTGTTCTGTTGAAGGAATATTATTAATAACATACCCATGCTGGAATGCAATTTGGCGGGAAAAATAAGATAATCTGATTGGCTGCCAGTGAATATAAATTAAATAGACACCGTTGCATGCATTACTTCGTCAAGAATTCGCGGCTGAAAGCATGCAGCGAACCCACCCTCCCACCCACTTAAGACGGGGTGCAAGAACGCCCTGTCTATCAACCGTACTTCGTACCGGTGAAATCCCGGTCGGAGTTGCGTATCCATACCTCATTAATAACAATGGATGAAACAGAATAATACACTGTGTCGAGTCACCTTAAAATCGCAAAATCCATTTTATGTTTGAATGTTTCGTACTCTTTGTACATACATGGCAAGGTCAATAACGTTGCACATGTATTAGCACTAGGTAGTGCGTTTGTCAAGCTGAACTGGATGGTAGGCGTGGTATCAAATCCCAGTGGTGGTGGTACGGCCGCGCCCGTAATGAATATGAGTACATCCTCTAATGAGGCATCGGCTTCTTTACCTGTAGAGAATGTTAAAATTAATAGATAGTAAATCTTTGTTTAGTTTCTTTTGAGCTTATGGTTTCGGCTCTGCTTAAGAGTGGAGCTCCAATGAAAGTACTGAAAGTCTTGCTTTTTGAAATATGTTGCTCGTATAATGTTTACCATTGATCATATAAAAGTTGCACGGGGAAGATGCGTTAACCATCATTTTAATATTATTCTTGTATTGTAAAATCCTGATTGATATACCGTGTGTAAATAACGATCATCGTCATCATGAATGGGCAACTAGCCCATATAGATTCTTTGCATGCGACGTCAAAGCAGCCCCATCTGGAGGACAAAACAAAAGATTTTTCCTCTCTTGGGAGCTGAAATCCAAATTTTTTTGTCCTCCAGGTTGAGCTGCATTCCAACGAACTGACATTATCAGTTAAGTGAGAAACTAACGGCAACGTTTTGAGACATGCATTACCGCTTAAAAACTTTTATTGTCAACAGGTTTCGTTACCCCGGGTATTTGCACTTTGTTTGCTCTTGTTTGAAATCCAAACACGTCTAACAACCTCACATATAAAGTTTCTCCTATTACGTTAATATGTGTGGGTCTGCTTTTCTGTCTCAGTGCTTTAAGTTGGGTATTTGATTCTACCGACAACAAACTAACAAGTTAAAGGCATTATCGCTTTTTACGCATATTTCTCAAAGCTTTGACGTTTTTCACTCAACTGCATGGTCACCATACTTTTATGAGGACACAGCAATTAAGCGTTACTAGAAATATTAATATTAGAGTCTAGACAAGAGTTTGCTGTATTGAAGAGGCACCAAGAAAACGTAATTCGAGAGACTGCTAATTTGGAGATAACCGAAGCAAACAATTTTTAAAAAATGTGAGTGAATTGTATTGAAAAAAAAAAAAAAGAGATTCACAATGATTTGCCCATCGGATTGCGAAGTTACAAATTTAATATTACTAGTTGGAGGCGCTTGTTCTTGAAACCTTCGCATTTCCCTAAAGTTCTTTGATTGTTAAGAAGCAATGCTAGTATATATTCTTAACCTCTCCCGTAATTTAAGTAATTTTTGTGTGGATTTAATTTGGAGAGCTTGATATTGTGTGAGTTTGAAACAACCGATCCCTGCGTTGGTGCGTTGATTTGAACATCTCATTGCAAATTTTCCCAAGTCGTTGTTATTTAACTCTTTCAACCCCTTTATGACTTTGTAATTTGTGTTTTTATTGTTGAATTAAGCCAATAAAGTGAGTAAAACACTTTGTAAGTTTATTTTATTTTGTCGTAATTTATCTGCGTCATGTTGAAATTTACAATGGCGCGCCATCTGTCTGGTTTTCATTGGCACACTTTTATGTAGTAAATTTGATAAGTCGGACCCGTGAGCGAAAAACCGTTGCAGAGAGCGAACTGGGACCGACTTATGGAATCAGTCTAACACGACTAGTTGATAAATCAATGTAAGGCAATAGCTAAACGGAAAGGGATTATTATGGATTTTTCAACATCATTAAAAGTAAATTAGTTACAGATGCTTATGGTTTGTATATGAAATGAAGCAATATAGTTAGACAAAGAATAAAAACATTACAACGTTTGCTCACAATCCCTTTCAGTTGTGCTTTTGCTATTCAGGTACTGCCTATCTCCTATTTTCCTTCAATGACATTTTTTGATAAAGGTGTATTCAGTAAATGACATGTTTTTCAAGAATAGCTGCTAATAATGATAAAAATGAATGAGGGATGTTGTTAAATTCTACTATTTACAAAATACATTCAATTAAATTAAATTCTTGTATAATGGTACTTGAGAGCATCATATCAGCTGGACTAGTCCAAAAGACCTACAAAACAGCAAAATATATCAATAAGTACAACCTTAATACATTTGTCACTACATATGATGATGGTTTTACATCTTAGTACTTGTTAAAGTGCCACTATGATCTAAATACATGTCGTTTTTTCAATTTTATTTTCACTTGATATATAAATACAAGTTGAACAAATTGTAAATAATTCTTTTTTATACTTAAATGTCTCAAATGACGGAAAATATCGAGGGTGAAACACAGGGGGAAAGCAGCCGCCATTACTCGAAATGTGTTCCATAGGAGCCTGCGATTTACCGCTGGACAAAGTGCTAGTGACGTCACCTTCTCAACAAGCTAGCTTGCTTTACCAACATTCGCTGTAAGTTTGACTGATTCGTACCTGACTCGTTAGAATAGTTTTCAAGAAAATAATGGATCTACAAGACGAAATATTCGAAGAAAATGTGTCTGAAGGATCAGACGAGTTTATTGATGAGAATAGTCTTGTCAATTACAATAGAGCCTGTGGCAGACGAAGAAAAAGCAGCACAATATGTCGAAGAGAAACAACGCGAGGACGAAGAAGAACAAAGACTTCTTGCTCGCTTTTCTGGAGAGCTAGAACTTAAAGAATGGTTAGTATAATATGATTCCTAGGTGATGCTTTAGTGTCGAAATGTTTTGCAAGTCTTGTAGTTGATATGACAACATGGCGGCCACACACAGTTCTCCTTGACACATGCAAATGTATTGATCGGTTTAGTTACTTATGAACCTTCTACAGTCTCAGCACAACCACAAAATATTGCTTGTTTTGTGTAATTTCAGGTGGTAACTGTGTGGTAACTGTGATTTGGAAAACGCATTGAAAGCTGAAGAATGTCGATGTTATATGGAATACGATCGTTGTACTGAAAAAATGGAAGCCATCGAATTGGAAGGACAGTGTATAACAAAGCATCTGGCCTTCAACAGCGTCTGTTTAGACAAATGGGTTCTCGACGTGGCTGGGATCAGCTTCAAGAAAAGAGACAAGGCTTCGTATAATTCAGCTCGAAAAAGTGACTCAGATGCCGAGTAAGTAGAAATGTTACATTTTCTGTGATATCTTGCCATTCTTTGGAATAATTATAGCGACAATGGAGAAAACTTACTAGTTTGATTGAATAAATTAATCTAGTGACGATCATTCAATTTACTGTATTCATTACCACGGTTCAGACCATTCTATAATACGAAATTAATCTACTTCCGATGGAGCTTGCATCTAATATTTTACCAATATCATATTGTTCATATTATTCCAAGTGTAATATTGACCTACATTTGTATTAAATACTTACTTGATTTTTTGACTGCTATCATTTTTTTAAATAATAATGTCATTTCCATGTTGATCCTCTTATTATTTTTATGTTCATAGGTATTTTAGATCAGTAGCCTACCGTCAATGTGTTCGATTTGTATGGCAGTATGTTGGTGGAGGCAACAGGATTCCACTTCCATGCTGTGTTTATAACAAAATTTGCAGAGAATTCCCAAGCACGACACAGCAATACACAGGTTTTAATGAAGATGATGTTGAGGAAGAAAGTTCTGAAAGTGATTCAGATAAGGACACAGACAGTGATGATGAGGCTGTATTAAGTGACGGGGACTGTGAATCTTAATTGAATGTATATTTTTTACTTTTCAACTAGTTATACTGACATTTTATTACATACTGTGGCAAATTTTGTAACTCTATCACACATTTAATTTTTCTGAATTGAATGTGACTATTTATTATGTCTTAAACATTTGAATTAGAAGAATGTATTTTTATCTGTCTTAAACAATATAAAATGAAGTTAATTTATCATTGAGAGAAAAAAGGTGATCAGTTATCATGAGCTACAAATTTGAAATGTCAAGCAAAATTTTACAAAATATGCATTATTTAAAATTGAACAAGTTCATTCTCCTGTGTATAACATGTGTATTACTTGAACCGTATTACTTGTTTGCACCACACTGTCCTTTCTTGTGACCTTTTCGTGGAAGATGGCAATGTTTGCATGTAGGAACTTTTCTTGTTTTTGTTGACTTTTTTGGGTTAAGGATTGCATTCAGCTCAGCATCTAAAATATGAATACAATATAAATACACAGACAGTATCATAATGATGCACATATAAACTTGATTGTTACCTGTACATGTAGCAGGACAAATTGGTGTCTGCATACTCTTGCGTTCTTTGTGTTTCATTTTTGCTTCATTCACCTCTTCTTTTTCTTCAAAAGCACTTTGGAGAGGTTGGGGTACATTGTTGTAAAGTTCTTTTTGTAGGTTTTGCAGTTCACTTCTTGGTGTGTTGACCATTGTGTCATAAATGCCAGCAACATAATCTTAAAAGAAAAACACCAAATGAAATTCAATTAAATTCAACTAGACCCTGAATTCAGGGTTTACTCGTGCCCAAGAACGTAGGTTCTTAAAAAACCGAAAACAAAACAAAAAAACAAGAAACAAAACGACACAAAATATGCAATACAGTTTCTTTGCGACATCTCGAACTTGCCTTAAAGCTCTTATAATAAACACAAGCAGCGCAAGCAATCTAGTTCTTCTTTTCAAAAAGGCGTTTCATTGGAAGTACGCGGGTTCGAATCCCATGCTGGGAGACTTGAAAAAAATTTTTTTTCTTATCACTTCATGTTTAAACCATATTTTTCTTACTTTTTTCCTTTTTATTTTTTTATAAATTAATTTTTTTCATTCACGATTTCTATTTTTCCCTTTATTACACATATTACTACAATACCTGACAGGAAATTATCATCCATAACACCTCTTCTTTAACGGCAAAAAATACTCCAAAATCAACAAGAATTACACAAAAACTACATCAGCATAAAAGCTCTATAAACAAGATTTCAATAAATTACACTTTACTTCAATTTTTCACGAAAAAATACTGCAAATTTTCCCTTTTCCTTTCAAAATTGGGCAGATTTTCCAATCAGTTGAAGCGTGGACCATAGCGAATGGACATTATAAGTATTATTCGTAGTTTGCCCTTTGTTACTCTTGTTATGTTTCTCTCAATTTCGCAAAGTGCAGCCAAAAAAAAAGCCTTTTAGACTTGAAAAGTGACCAAATAGTCTCCTTTGTGTTAGATACCAAAAGATCCTTTTGAAATATTTGTCTTTTTTCGCTTTTGTTAATACACATCGCTAAACAATCGTTCTTCAAGTCGAGTGAGCGAGCTTCAATATGTCACGTCTACAAGCTTGAAAATTCTCACTTTCGCAATGGATTTTTTGCTACTTTTTAATCTTGTTCACTTCTAATGATCCTTCTCAACAATTCCACGAATTGTTTTTCCTTCAATTAAGATTTATTTAGCTGTTTTGATGCGACATGGAAGCATTCGTTTTAATTATTTGTTTAGCTGTTTTGATGCGAGATGGAAGCATTCGTTTTAATTATTAAAAAAAATTGTTTATTAAAAAATAACTGAATATAAAATTGCAAAAGAAAGATTACTTAAGAATAAGAAAAAAGAATATAAAAAAAAGAACCAAAAAAGAGATTGGCCGTTCGGAGACTTGAACTCGTACTACTTATATATAGCTTAATGGATCTCACGAACAGCATGTTTGGCGCGATGGCAAGTCGGGTAAGGCGCAGCCCGACAATCCAAAGGTCGCAGGTTCGAGCCCGTGGTCCGTCCATAGAAATTTCTTTCTTTGTTAGTTAAATTAATCAGACCTGATGGAACTTGTCTGAACTTGTCTAAACTTCTAACAGCGAAAAAAAAAGGAAAAAAAAAAAACAACAACAACAACAAGAAACTCGCAGCAGACTAATACTCGTGCCAGAGGCCTGGGCACGAGTAATTATAGAACCTTTAATTACATGATTGTCTGTTGATTGCATATAGATTGAGATGAGATTGTTTGCATCTAAATCTAGTTCATATGTACATGCTGGCTGTTTATAATCATTTCCAACATTATTAGTTAATACACAGAAAGCTATTTTACATTGTTCTATCTAAATGAAATAAAGGATTTTGATTGTTGATACACAGCAGTAGTGCTATTACGTGATGTTGTTTAGTGAATAATTAAGGTATTGTTGATGTTCCACAAGTGAACTAACATTATATTCTTCACAAGCTTCAAAAATAACTTGTTGACTAAAATGATTATCTTTCAAACAGATTATTTTTGCTAATATTACCATAGTTTGGCTCCACTTTTATTTCCCTCACAGTTGCTTCACCGCCTTTGAATTTTGGATACTTGACAGTTAATTTGGGTTCCCCATTGATACCAATTTTAGTTTCCCTTTTAACATTGAAATTGAAATGGAGAGCAGCAAGAATAGTTCTGCAATAACAATTCACATTTGAATAGGTTATCAATACTAATTATTACCTGATTTAAAAATAGAATGCATGTGGCAGTGATATTTAGCCCTGCTAAATATATATATTTTTTTAATTCACAAAATAGCTCAAAAACCTGCTGAACATTCCAAGGTAAGAGAAGGCCAACATCTTAGGGGCAAACTGATTAATAACAGAGTGGTATCCTTCCAGTGTACTTGTTTGGGCAATGGGTGATGCTTGCTTGATACCTTTCACCAAGTTTGCGTTGTTGAGTGCATCACACAACTTTGCATATGCATCTGAACCTAGTCAATAATAATCATAAGAGTTAATTGGCTTTCTATCTTCTAAAATGAGAAAACCTGGCAGGGTTACCTTATCATATTGTCAAATATTAATAACACTTTCCTGACCTATAGTCAATACAATTCACTAGTATGATGTAAACCACAATATAAGAAAAGGAGAAGTTGAAATGATGCAAAGTTTCCATTACAGTTTGATGGATTGATCAACTTCAAATGATTGATAAACTTTTAGTTTTTTTACCTTTAAGAAGCCACAACTTGTTAGTTTGAATGGGACCATGTGCACATTTATTAAAAAGCTTGTTTGGTAGGTTTTTGTGTTTGTTAATAACATGTGACAGGAAAGCATGGAACTTTGCTATTATCACTTCACCCTGTTTGGCTGGAGTTGAAGTAACAGCCCAATAGAAGTGTCGTACACAGGCCTTTTGCCATCTACCAATCACTTCATTGCCTTTCTCTTTTCACAATTTCTTCAAAGTCTTCTGGATTTCTGATAAAAAACAAAGCTCACTAAGAAACATTACTCAATATGAATGAAGGTCATATTTTGTGTGTCTGTATGTTTGGGGGGAGGGTGGTTCATGTCACTATTATGCTGATCTTAGACCATACAAAAAATCAAATTTTTGATAATATTTCTCTTACTTTTTCCAATATGCCATAAATAAAAGAAGTGATCAATCGCAGGCTTTCCAAGCTCTTTACAACGTTTCGGGCACTCCACTCGCATCCACTTTGCAATAGACTGGTGTCTATCAGAAATGAATGATTTGATCACAAGGCCAGTGGTTAACAAAAAGGCAAACACTTTCTGATGGCCAACAAATTCCATATTGGTAGCACTGCCACACTCATTGGACTGTTGAAAAAGAGCAATAAAAGCTTGGAAAAAATATCAAGTAAAGTAATAATATTGATATTTGATATGCTATGATAATGATCTGATCACAACATATTATAATTCACAATGACCATGATAAAATAATTCATTATAATGTGAAATGGGGAACAAACCATCACAGAGTGAATGCATCATCTGTACAAGAACAAAATCTATTATTAGCCCAATAGTGCAGCATAGTATGGTGTAAGTTCCAAACTTAGCTGAGTGACCCATACTGTCGTGTCTTCCATCACCAGCAAGTACTACCTCTTTCCCCTTCAGACTGTCTATTAGCTTAGCTTTGTATGTTCTCCAGTACTTTACAATAGAAGGGATAAGTAGATGTTTCTGGTGGTAATAGTATGTTGGTTGGTGGTACACCATAAGACCCATATGCTTGAATACTAGAAGGACTTTATTGATGGAGGCGCCAGCACACAACATTGCAAAGCTTAGAAGGAGATTTCCTTGTGTAGGTCGTCTTACAGTTCTCACAATCTGTTTGTACTTTTAACATTGTACCACTCCTGGAAATCTTTATTTTAGGCTTTTGGTAAAAGCACAAGTGACATGTTTGGAATAGCAAAAGCAATTTTGAAAGGAAGACAATTCCTTTGGGTTCTTCGCGGGCATTCTTACTCAAATCAATTCTAAAGGAAATCAAAAATAAACAATTAAGTAATGCTTTCATTTCATCAGAGTCCTAAACAAGCATTTATACAGACTTATGTGTGTTTTTATATTCATAAATTCAACATTTGTTTGCTTATACTCTTTCAAATACTGTTTTACATTAAGGTCAGAACTGACACTAGAAGACAAGTTGCAGCAACCTGTCCCGATGACATGTCGCTTTAGTGTGTACCGGTTCAACAATCCAACCACTTGGATTTCATGCTGCAAGTCACAGCAACACCAATTTCTGTCGACAATACTTGATACACACATGGAGAAATTTTGCCTTCGACCTTTACTATTTTACATGCCCTTGTAATCCATTCGCCCCACACACACACAAGCAAGAAAAACTAATGCACTTACCCTGGTATTTCTGCATCACCATCATCATCACCTATCCTTGCATAAGTACTGTCCACATCATAGTCTGGGGGAACATATAAGGGGTCATCATCACCATCAGTATCATATGTGTCCATTGTATCATCAGGGTCGCAGTCAGTTAAGTTGTCTGGGAAATCCATACGTTTCTGAAAAAGTTTCATCTGTTTGGACACCTATATATAAAGCAATGTGTTAAATTGGCAATTAATGTGAATTTTTAATTTCTTTATTTAATTTCTTCTTATTCACTACAAATCACTCCATTTCTCCATTGCTCAGTTAATCAATAGTTCAAAATAAGATTGGTGAAGTTTTGGGTTTAATGAATTAAACTGGGACAAAAAGATCATGTGAAAGCATTCAACTCTTTCAGTTTTCATTAATTGATTTTCACCTGTAGATACCAACTTTTCTTCCTTTTGAACATTATGAAATACTTTCAACCAGTTTTCCTGGTTTGATTTCTGTAGATGTTTATTCTTGTCCAACTTGATCTGTACAGCTTTCAATTGCCTTTGCAGCTTTTTCTTTTCTTTCTTTGTACGTTCACATGTGGAACAAGGATCTTTAGTTTTGCTTTGAGGTGTCTGTACAATATTGAAGTTTGTCAGTGAAAATGACCTGTAATTACTGCTCCAATTAGGGATAAAAAAAACTGTTCACAACAACTACGAAGATTGATGGATGAACGATATGTTGCAAAAGCTAAATCCATATACGAAAGTTTAAACAAATTAAAAATCATATAAAAGCAATCATAAATACTCACCGATTCACATAATGGTTGCTGAATACTGAACGAATCGCGAAATGATTGCACACCTGGCAAATGCTCAGTTGAAGAATACTGTGGATCAAACATTTGAAGAGTGAGATAAAAAAAAGACTCGAGACTTGATTTATACTGCCAATCTACATTTGAAATTCGTTTTAGATGAAGTCACTCTTTTCGCACGGTTTGTAGACAATAGCAATTACATTCAATTAACCTGTATTGAGCACACTAATCTACGAGTTTATTTGAGCACAGAAATAAACAATGACAAGCTACAATGGCTACTCAATATAATTGGTGTGGCGTGCGGATTTCGTGCGTCTTTGTATTTTTTTTTGCGACATTATTTTCCAGATATTGATTTATGAAACAGTTTTTAAAAAGTTTCATACAGGCAAAACTATGCAAGATGTGTAAAAGTGCAAAACCATCATATTCGCAACCGTTCGTTTGTGTTCAATCACACATTTTTATAGGCTCAATTGACTTAGTATGCTTCGATCGATTATTTTAACAGTGTGATTTCGAATTTCTACAATTAAGCAAATTATGCAATAGATAAGTTTTTAAAGAATAACAGATTGTAAAGAATAACAAGACAAGAAAATAGTGAAATATATTACGATATCGATAATGCTAACCTCCAAAGACGAAGTGCTTGCACTAATTTCTGCCTTAGATCGGCAAGAAGAATAATCACTTGTATCCTGAAGACGTCAAAACAGTATGTTTTAATACGAGATCTAAGAATACACGAATCACAATAATCATATCGTCTTTTTTCTAAGTTTCGGCATTTGTTGATATTATTTCGACATTGTCACCACGAACGCTTATTATTTGCCGCTACTATAATTTGCCGCGAATTGGCTAGAATAAAATCACACTTTGCATTGTATCTCACCATTATCTCAACTGGGATTCCATGAGTTGCGCTTGTTTCCTCGACATTTTCGTTGTTTCCAGATTCAGACTGTTTAAATGTTATAAAAAGAATATTTTTCAATTAATAATTGCAAGCGCAAGAAATCAACATTAGTTTAAGATCGCCTCGCACAAAATAACACACGCTCATATGCATTAAAACCTATGAAAATTACCTCTTCAATAATCAAGGTTTGATCGGTCAATTTCGATTGTTGATCTCTCAAAACCTGCAAAATATTGGAGTTATTGAGACTAAATAAAATCATTAGACTAGACGCAACAACACTGAAGTAGACATATGGCGGGAAAAAAATTCTCACCTTACGACGAGTACCTTTGTCTCTTGAAGTAGATACTTCGGTATTCTCTTCCCCTTTCCAAATCGTTGGTATTGAACCAGGAGATAGACATCGTCGTGCTCCTTCCATTAGAACGGCCTTGTGGAAGCAAGAACTCTCAAAGTGAGAAGAACACACCATGAATCGTCCCGCTGGAGAAAAGTTTGCTCTGTGCGTTCTCACAAACCGAATCCATAAAGCAAGATCGTGTTTGACGACCGGGCTAGAATGCAGAGAAATCCCAGATGTTGGGGAGGATGTGTTACTGCATCCCTGGACAACGCACCTACTTCCAACCATTTCGAAAATATTCCAAACATATACTTTTTTACTGTAGACGTACTCAATTCTTTAGTGTAATCATGTGTAAAGTCTATGCGTGACCTGGACATCTGTTGAGAAAGTGACGTCAGCACCTTGTATTTAGTAACCAGGCCTTTGACTTTGCCAGGAACACGATTTGAGAATGGCGGCCAAAAATCCATGAAAATAAAGCGGATTTTCAGGTATTTCTTTAAACGTTTTCGGAATAAAATTTTAACACATTACTAGTAACATATCAATGATCATTTTTGGCCTAAAATATGTTGAACACGCGAAAGCCGCTTTCCTAGATCATAGTGGCACTTTAATTCAGGTTTTATTACCAGTATATTTAATGCTTCTTAAAGGTTAGCAAAGCAAGAGCTTTTACAAAATGCCACTTTTAAATCACAAAATGAATTTTCTTTAGCATCTCCTAAAGTCAATTATGAAATCAAACGTTTTTTTTATTTTCTCTAAGTCTTTACCATTCAGGGAAATGTAGTTTTTAAGAATTCAGGAAATGTAACTTTTTATTTAAATAGGATAATATTTTTGTCATCATCGGAATGAAAGCTTTTTTTAAGTCACTCCTATAGTGACGGTCAACTATCAAAACAAACATTTTTTTTTTTAGTTTCTACCATTCCTACATTATAAATTTGGCTTATTTTTTCCCTCAAGTTACACCGGAATCGAAAGCTGTTTACAGTGTGTAGAATTTACTAAATTTATTATTTTACTCTATGGGTTATAACAGGTTGAAGTATTATTTTGTTTGGCTTTTATGCTACTATGCCTAGTTAATTTCTGTTGTTCTTTATGATTTGAATGGATGTTAAAGGCAATTAGTTGGTCATTTTAAGATCCAACTTTGTTGAATAGGTACTGCTAGAAAGAGTTGATCAGGTTTTTATTGATGCTGAACAAAAATAGTGTAAATAGAAATAGTTTGCCTATCCACAAAGTTGCATTTGATATAAATTGAATAACATTGTAAATTGAAGTAAAATTCATTTGGCTGTTTGTTCTGGGCTTTAATTACATAGATGAAAAGCAAAACCGCATAAATTCACTCAGCAAATTGTGGGCAGTTGGCAAACTAAAAACAAAGTCAATTGCACATATCAGAAATACAATAAATCAACTTGATCCAAGAGTGAAGTTTTAATAAATCTCAATACCTGCCAATATTTTATCTTTATCAAAGAAAATTATTTTTTTAGCTAATTACTTGATCTCTGCCAGTAGTTGAAATTATAACTAAATATATTGAGTTTAATTTCTATTTAATATTAAAGTTTTCATGTCATTTTGAGAGATTTCAGATTATATTTTTTACTCTAAAAGTAAAGCTGGTATGATAAAAAGATTTCTTGATTTCTCCATCCCAAAACCTGTCAGCAGATGTTAACTTAAGAAATAAAAAGCATTTTTTTAGTTAATTAAGATCTACTGACTCTTGTCTCTGAACGGATAAATAAGGAACTTTGCCACATATATTAGCTTTTAGCGTGGCATAGCTAAAGCACATGGCGAAGTAAGAACAAAACAGTCGAGCAAATCTTACCTTAAAACACTTCGATTTCACCCAGTTATTCGCCAAAACCACAGCATTTAGTCACATGTATAATTCAATATTACTTTGAAGCTGTTATTTCTGATTTGAGAAGAAAAAATTCTAGTTTTTTGGCTTTTGAAACCGTTACAACCTCTTCTATCGTTTCGCCATTTTCAAACTAGATTGCAGGCTTCACGCGGTTCACCAATGATCCCAGTCCCTTTCGCTGTGTCGCGCGCCAATGAGAAGATAAGACTGCCGCGCACGGATCCCTATAAAAAATGCTATATTTTGCTGTTAAAACTCCTCAAAAGAACTTACATGTTTACCAACTGATTTGTATTAAAACATGTGACTTTCTATCAAATTACCACCACTCAATAATTTACTGTTTTATACACATCTTAAGGCACGATAAAAATATTAGTTTTTATTATTTTCCTTTTGCGGTCAATTCAAAACAAAGCTTACTTTTTTCTAGTCAATTTTGTTATTTCAAATTACTGAGATTGCAAAATGACTGACGTTTTTTAACTTCATTTCATTGTACACAAGTTGGACATTTACGCAAACATTACGAACATATACGGTCTTTCAAGGCCTTACGCATTACGTAAAAATGCGTAAATTATTAATTATAGCGGAGCTCCGCGCTGGCCGAAGGCCCGCGCAAGCGGAGCACCATAATTAAGAAAATATGGTAAACCATCGAGCTCATTTGAAATCGACCACAGGAAGCCCGTAATTCGAAAATACGTACAACGTCCGTCCGTACATACATACATACATACATACGTCCGTCCGTGTACACTCACGCGCAAACTTGCTGACCAGTTTTAGTGAGCCGAAGTTTTCGCGCTAAAACTTTGACAATTTTTGACTCGTGACATAGGAAATTTGCTGTCCTCGACAAACTACGCACACAATAAAAGTCTTTAGCAAATTAATTTAAGTTTACTAAAACCTTAAAAAGACTGGTTTTCACTGTTTAAAACTAAAAAAAAAATATTTCTACAATGGACAAGAAGAAAGAAACTGGTAAAGCTAAGCCGCTGGTTAAAATTGTTTTGACCGAGTAAAAAAACAACAACAAAGACTAGGAAAAGAAACACGAAGGACTTTCAACGAAGAAAAGAAAAGCAATGCGAACTGAGCGAGAAAGAAAGCGTCAACTGACAAGTGTAGAAGAAATTTTACCTAAGCAGACAGTAATTGGTCAACAAAGACAATCATAGAAAACTTTAGCGAATCATAAAAAGACAATTTTAGAGAAGGAGGAATCCTCAGAAAAAAAAGCGAAAGGAAAAGGACAAGATACGAAAAGACTGAAGGCGCTCCAGGATTCATTCAACTGAGTCAAATGGCTTTGGAAGAAGAAAAAAGCAAGAGATCAGGAGTCATCTGTCTCTGGTAAGAAGCGAAAACGTAGTATTATTTTTGCTTTAATTTAATCACTAAGAAAGAAAGAATAATTTACAATAATGAATCGATTTTATATCTCAAGCAAGGACAGTGGTCGGTTCGTTGACATAGCAACCGCAAATCTGTCGTAAAAGAAAATGGCGGACTACTCGTGTGGAGTGTCGGCTGTCGTTAACGTTGGCTGTAAAAGCAATCCTTAATGGATTTGCACAATTATTTCAATGACCTCTTGTCCTTTGTAAATTTGCATTATCACTGGAGAAGTGCAGGTTAGTGGTTTCTCTCCAACAATACACTTTTATTTCTGAAATTCTCTTCGTGAAGTCTTGTTTCTTTAGCCAAGTTTTGTTTATAAACTTACCTTATTATATAATCCTCAATACCTTGTAGAGTAAAATGTCTGTCTTTTAAATCATGCAAATTTATTTGCCGGCTGATATTTTTACGAAATGTTCAATTTAAAATGCTCAAAAAGTCCTCATTAGTTCTGAAAACAAAATTACTCAACACTCACGCTTCTAGTTTTTCTGTAGTTGAGAAATTATGTTTAAGCATTGCCTTGAAATATATATCGCCAAAAAAATATTATGCAATTTGTTAAAAACGCCACCACTTAAGTTTTGACATTTTTATTTTAGAAAATAACTTAAAGCATCATTTAATTCATTTTGAGAAACTCATGAGTTTAGGGTGATGAGCTGTTATTGCAAAGTATATGTACAACTGAAACCATTGATTTTCGTTCTCACTACATCTGTAATAATGTGTATGAGGGTAAACAAATTACATTTATGGATAAGTGACGTTGATAGATACTATTTACTATTTAGAACAATATAGTGCTGATATAACAATGGAAAACAATGCACTTAGCATAAAATTGTACTATTTAGCATTGCTAATCTTTGACAGAATTATTGTTTTTACATAAACATATTTTTAACAAAAATTAAACTTTAGTACATAAATATAATTTCCATCAATTCCAATTTAACAAATGAATGAAAAAAAAAATATTTCATGGACATAACCAACCTCTACAGCAACAATGTTTATCTTAACTAAAATTACTAGCTATGTTTGGTATGTGATTTTCCCATTGTATGAGCAGATATTTTACAAGTTACAAGTCTTACGAGTTAAGATTTTGCAATTTTTTGAGCTTTGAGATTTGCATATTAACAAAATAAATATACATTAACATTGGTTTTAAGCTAATATTGCCATATTGTTAAAATATGTCATTTTTATATTAGCTTAAAACCAATGTTTTTAGACAGTGGAGGATAATTTGGCTCAAATTCCACTTGACTACTGCATTGTTTTAAAATCATTTCTCTTTTTGACATTAAATTGAACATTGAATTATTTTCTCATTTTTTTATTTGCTCAGTTTTTTTATGTTAAGTTAGATTTTTGTTTTTTATTTGTTAGCTGTAATCTTTGTATCAGTGTTTTGCAGCTTATGTGTATTTTTTATCAGAGACTGTAACAGCTATATTTGATATTGAAGAATAAATGAAAAAAAATGCTGCTTGTATTTGATAAGAGAGGCAGAGGAAATAACCCCAAATGGTCAAATATGTACATGGTAGTTTCATTAATTCTTCTTAAATGGTGGAATTTCATATATAATTTTTGCATTCTGACACAAAGTGAATTTAGAGGTCTTCCAATTTTCATTGCATTTCACAAAGTCAATAATGTGTGCTAAGTCATTTTGTTTGTTTGATTGTTCACAGGTAGAAATGGCAATTTTCCTGAAGACACACTTGGCATTTGTTCACTATTAAAGACCACAAACATACAAATTGATATTTTTATCTCTTATATATTTATAATACAATTGTATTATAAAGATATAAGAAATAATGATCTCTCAAAACAGGTTTCAAAACAATGTACAATTTTAACTGAATTTAAAATATTATTGAACAACAACATACAGCTGTATATACTGATTGAAATACTGATTTAGTAAATAACAATATCATTTGCATATATCAAGTTTTTTAATTTTCTTGTTTTTAATACAAAGCAGCACATATTATATAATTACAAAGTTATTATAATGATGTGAAGAAGTTATTTTGTAAATTTTGACTCATCATTTCTTAAAAACTCAAAATCATGAAATATGCAAATGACTTTGCTATTTACTAAATCAGTATTTCAACAAGACAACCATATCAAGAACAGCTATATCTATAATAATATAATCAACCTAATTTGAATTTTGTTGTTACATGTTTTTACCGCTCTCAACCCCAGAGTAAAATGTGTTTGCAATGGATGGGCACTATGTTTCAACATAGTTGTTGTTTTTCCAGGCTATATCAACCGGTTGTTCATATCAGCCAGGCACTTGTAAATATTTTAAATTATAATTATAGATTTAATTATAATTTTTACTTTACTGATTTGTTGTAGCTGTATTAATTGTTGTAGACAATAAAGACTACAAATGTCATCCATCATATTTGCTGGTGTTCTGATAAGCAAAGGCTATCAAAGTGACAGGGTGCATTTATTCATTATTGTGCAGAAAGGAAGGGGGAGGGGGGTTAATAGCTGAAATAGGGGTAGGTGTTCAGGTCATATTTCTGTAAAACACTTAACATTAAAGTTGCTGCAAAGGAAGCATTTTTGTTTTGCCACAAAAACATATTAAATTATATAACATTGTGCTCGCACCAATTAAAATTATCCGAATAATTATATTGATTTTAGCCATATTGTTGGAGCTCCGCTATTAGGTTTACCTAATTTTTATATTATTTAGCGGAGCACCATAATTAAGAAAATATGGTAAACCATCGACCTCATTTCAAATCGACCACAGAATGCCCGGATTTCGGAAATACGTACGTCCGTCCGTGTACATTCACACAAAATCTGCTGACCAGTTCAGCTAGCGAGCCGAACGAAGTTTTGGCGCCAAAACTTTGACAAATTTTGGACGCGTGCCGACATAATTGGGAATTTGGTAATCTATAAACACACACAAAAAAATCACAATCACATTTTTTTCAGTAAACTGAACTTTAAAACTGGAAGCTTTAAAAATACAAACAAAACAATTTTTTTACAATGGACAAATTGCAAGACAACAGCGAAGTCAAGCTGCCGAGTAAAAGAGTTTTGAGCGAGGAAGAGAAACAAAGACGACGTGAAAAAGAGAGAGAAAGACGAAGACGATTCAGCGAAGAGAAGCGGGGGGCTGAGTGAGAAAGAAAGCGTCAATGTAGAAGAAAATTTACTGAAGCTGATAAAGAACTTGAACGTGAAAGGAAAAGGTTGACCAGAGAGAAATTTAGCGAAGCAGATAGAGAGAGTGAACGTCAAAGACAAAGGATAAACAGAGAAAACTTTAGCGAAAAAGATTTGGAAAGAGAACGGCAAAGACAAAGAACAATCAGAGAAAATCTTGGTGAAGAAAATAAAGAAAGACAGCGTGTCAAAAAAAAAGCGCTCAAGTCATTCAAAAGAGGCAGAAAAAGGAGCAAGAAAAGGTCAAGATTCAACTGTCTCAGGTAAGATACGAAAATGCTTCAAAAGTTTAATCGAAAAATGCAGCAAAAAATAATTTTTTGAATAAAAAATATGAGTGGTTCATTGGTTGACATAGCAACCTGCAAAGTAGGTCAAACCAACATGGTGGACTTTTTGCATGCATGCTGCAAGCTAGCTAGGAAAAACACCATTAAATTTATATGATCCCACTCAACTATTTGAGTGAAATTCAAAAGCCTTTATCCCTAGCGTTATTGCAGATGAATGTCAGGTAAATTTTTCAATCCCAAAAAATTATTTTATGTCTTTTTCTCAATCGTGTAATGCATGGACATGAACGGCGAGCAGATCGAGGCATTTTTTATCTTCTTTATACGAAGTGCAAAAAACAAATTAGACACAAT
Organism: Diadumene lineata; assembly: GCA_918843875.1. Classification (NCBI taxonomy): domain Eukaryota; kingdom Metazoa; phylum Cnidaria; class Anthozoa; order Actiniaria; family Diadumenidae; genus Diadumene; species Diadumene lineata. Next base: position 86,574 of record CAKKNV010000001.1, on the reverse strand, counting down.
TATCATGAGTATTGACCATATCTAAATTATGACTATACCATGTAAGCGTGATAAGCTTTCATTTCTCGAAATGGTAGTGTTTCATACTAATATAATAACTTCAAAAATGGTCAATCATGTTTTAAAAACTTATTTAACTTTTATTTGACTTTTTTTTATAATTTTACACAGATATATACATTTCAAATCAATAAATTTCATTCAATTTTGATGAATGCATGACGAGCAATTACAATTTTATATAATATCTTGTAGAAGCTATTTAGTTTGATAAGTTAAATATACGGATTTATTCAGTGAATGAGAGTCAAATTTTATAATAACGATGTTGTTTTACGTAACATAAAGTAGTGAGCAAGAATGCCAGAGACAGATCCAGGTGGGGGCACCCCTTTTTTGTCTGTTTTTATAGGTAGTACTTTTAAATTTTGATTGGTATTTAAATCAGTATTTTTTTTTTAATTTTCAAAATTTCTGGATCATTTTTTGATTAGTACCACCCCTTTCAAAATTTCTGGATCCTCCACTGCATGTGACCACAATGAAAACCCCATTCATTCATTTATTTGTTCACTTATTCATTCATTTATTCATGCATTTATTGATTCTATTTTCATCTATTCATTCATTAACTTATTCATTAATTTATTCATTCATTCATTTGTTCATTAAGTCACCCATTCATTCACTTACAATCTGTCATTGTGCTACATATTTATTCAATTCAAATCAGAATACTTTTCATGTCTTTTGGTTCTGAAATAATGATTTGATGTTATTTTAGGGAATGCAGAAGCTTCAAGAACAGATCATTACATATGTGTAACTCAAGAAGATGGGTCATATGGTGAACTGTTATGTCAACATGGATGTAGAAGTGAGATGACTGATTTTTATTCTCAGAACAATAATGTGCTGGGTAAGTATTTCAGTTATGCTCAGCTAAATGGCATATGAATAATATTATTCTCATTGATCTATATATTGGACAACAACATCAAACAAACATTTTCTGTAAAAGGGCTCTGAGGGATTTAAATAAATGTCATTGAAGCTGAGAAAAGTTTTTTTTTAAATACTACATGGTGTATTACCAGGGAGGAAAAAATGGAGAAATAAAATGCTGGTTTGAAGCAAAATAGAGAACTCTTAAGTACTGTATTTTGTTGGTTTGAATAAGAAACAATACAAAACATTCTGCATGGATTTCTAAAAAAAAAATTAAGATATGAATTTATGCAACACATTTTTTTAGACTTTTATTATATTTGCACACGGGTTTGCAATATAAAGATTACATCTTATTTATGTTACGTTTTTCTTTGTTTATGTACAAGAAATAAATTTGCCTACACTAATATAAGAAGAAAATTGATAGACAAGATCAAAGCATGCTATTCAAGTTTTTGTAAAAATTGTCCCTTTCTATAAAAATTGAGAAATTAAGTTTCTTGCTCTGGGGATGCAAATTGACAATTTATTTCAATGTTTACTGTTTTGATGCTCTCCTAAAATTCAAAACATGTTGTACTTGGAATGGATATACTCCAAAAAAATTGTGGAAAGGATGTTTACAGTGAAATATGATATTTATATCACTTTTAAAGAATCCCTATATAAATTAGTCTTGAATAAAGTGATTCATTAATGCAGTGTATTTCTTGTCACAAAGCTTATACATGTACTATCTTCAATCAAAAATAATTTATTGTTTGTAATATATATAAGCGCCTCCCGCTTGGCATTGTAATTATTCCATACAGAAGGGACGCGAATATTGTAATAATAATATTACTTATGAAATGGGTCTAGATGAATGCTGTTATTGTAGATTAATATTTTTGAAATTTAAGATTTAATTTGGCTGAGATATTTCAAGGTAAATAAACCTTATTCCAATCTGGATGATTTCTGAATCAGATATACAGATACCTTCACGGTAGTGATTTTCTATTGTCTGGGTTCATTAATTAATCATGAATTTTATAAGTAGTTAAAAGATTCAAACCATCAATTGTAAGTGTTTAATCATGTGAAATTTACACATAACATTTTTTTTACAAAAAAGTAATTTAAAGGATTTTTTGCACCCAAAGGGTTACATGTTATAAGCATGATTTTTGAAATGAATTTTTAAACTATTAAAAATAAGCATAAACATGCAATTTGTAAAAAACTAGTTTCATTGATAAAAATTTGATTACCGGTAATAATTTTAAATGAATCAGGTTGAGTGCAGTTTGGACCAAAATCATACTGTAAGTATAAAATTACATGACCACATAGTAGGAGTACAATTTGGTTTTGGTCCAAAATTGCATGACCCAAGGTTCAATTGATCATATTCATTTTGTAATCTACAGCATTAAAGCATTTCCATGTGATTTTGAGCAAAACCTTTCAAATTATCAATATTATAATACATTCGTTCTTCAGAAAAAAATGTATTAAAAATAACAAGGCTAAGTAATTCGATTTTTAAATGTAATTATTTGAGCTTACAACAGCTAGTAAACAGTTTTAATGTTTTTGCAAAAATGAGTTTCAATCCATAATAATGCACACAAATAAAAACATGTTGCTTTTATTGCTATTTGTAATTGAAAAATATATGATAAAGCCTTGTGGATGGATTTTGAGCAACAGAAACCTAATCAACGTTTCCAAGTTATGTCCATTGTTGATAATGAACAGTCATTGAATACCAAGACATCAACAAAAAAGAACCCATATCAGACAAAAAAATGTCATTTGAGTCCTGTCCCTTTTTTTGTTTTGTTTTGTTTTTTGTTTGGCTTTCTGGTACAATATTGATCCCTTTCCTTTGTAAGGCCTTAAAAACACTTTTTTAACAAAAAAAAACTTGAAAGTACCCCAGGAAAACGTTTGTTCCTCTGCAAAAATGTCTATTTTCTCTCTCAGTAACTTTGAAATGGGTTTCTTGTAATTCTTTGATTTGATTGGATTGAAAAATGAAAGGAAAATGACAGGTGTCTAATATGATTAGCTATAGTGCAAATTGATTTGATTGATTTGATTCCAAAGGATGCAATGTAAAGCTTAAAAGGATGCAATCATATTAACCAATCGGATTGTAGGATTTTGCAGTGATTACAGTAAAATTGAGATGATTAATTAATATTCATGTAATGATGGGATATGTAATTCTTATTATTACAATTGATTTCCAAAATATGTCAAAACATTATTTCTATTATATTAAATGCTTTGATATTGGTAACCAAAACAATCATTAAAGTCAATGCATTTGTTTTGTCTTTCAATTTAATAAAATGGTATTTTGATCATTTTTTATAAATTTTCATTTGTCTATTATAAAGCCATTTATTGAGCTCACTGATGACTAATTATTATAAGTAAATTTCAATCGTACATGTGTACATGCATATAAGGTTATAGTTTAAAAACTATAATAAATTAATCTCCAAACATATTTGTATGTTCTAAGTATATCATGTGTGATCAGGTTTAATATGCAATCAGCCAAACTAGTAAGTTGTGAGCCTGTGCATTTTTTGAGATGCAGCGTTGCAAATGAAAAGGATATTGTAAATTGACAATATTGTTTTCAGTTTATGTGTAAGTACACTCCTGACTGATGAATGAATTGATTAGTTGGTTGATTTTTTTTAGGAATTGAATCATATGGTACGAACACAGGTTTCACCGAAGAGATTGAAAGAAATACTGAAAATGTTGTAGGTACATTGACATCAGGTGAGTTAAAATTGTACTTGCAGAGTAATGATGATAGTACACATGAAAATTGTTTTGAATTTGTTGTGGATAATCCTTTAGTACAAACAGATATAGGTGAAAACCATCATGATTTACAAAATACAGCTCATTTGGAGGTAATTACCAATCAACACGGTGAACCAGAGGAAGAGATACCTCCTGAATTACCTCAAATACCTAGCACCAGACAACCAGATGCTGAACCTAGTTGCCAAAATGAAGACAGAGATTTGATAACAAGAGCAAGAGCAGTTGGTATTGCCTATGAGTATGCAAACCTTGGTGCAGTTGAAAGTGCTGCTGATCAGCAAAGGCGAAGACGTAGAAATCCAAGACGAATTTTGCAAGGAGAACGGAGGCTGCTTGAAGTGATAAGTGATCTTCCTCAACCACCCCCACCAGGATCAAGTCAACATGAAGATGAGTGTTACACTGCCATACGAGCATTTGAAGTTGAACAGATGTCCTATGAGTTTCAATGTTGTAATGTTTGCAAGGAAAGGCGACTTCAAGTAAACCCCACCAAAAGTGATTGTTGCTCCCGTTGTAAAAGAGACAAACAAGTTCCAAAGTTATGGTCTCAGGAGAACAATATGTTACCTGGATTGGTCCCTAATGAGCTTACAGATCTCACAGATGCAGAACAGATGCTGATAGCAAGGCTAGCACCAGCTGTCCATGTGCGTATGTTGAAGCATGGTGGTATTGCTTCAAGAGGCCACTGCATTGCATTTCCACAGGCTGTACAAGAGCCTGCTACAATCCTCCCACGTTTACCAGCAGATGTGGATATTATTTGTGTGCGACGACAAGGAAAGGATGACACACACAAAGATTTTAGAGTCCGACGGTATCGCGTGGAAGCAGCACTTCGATGGTTAAAGAACAACAACCCAGCATATGGTAACATAGTTATTGATGATACTCGGATTCAAAACTTGCCTGAGGATCATGAACTGCCACAACTACGTACAGTTGAATTTAGTGAGACCCAACATGAAGATGACCAAGGCCCTGCCCCTAATCAGTTGGATATTGAAACTGAAGAAGATGACGAAGAGACTGTTTCTGGTGTTCTTCTGCCTGAACCAGGAGTCAATGTACAGGAGCAAATTGAGTCAGCTGTAAACCAAGTCATAGCCGATCCTGGAAATGTTGATGAGGAAAGACCTAGAAACCAAAGACCAGTAATTCCTTGGCCAACAACTGATAGAGAACCAGCATCAGAGTTTACAACACCATATTTTTTTACGATGGCATTCCCATGCCTGTTTCCAACAGGCCGTGGAGATTACAGTGTTAACCGCCCAAGGACATGTACTTCACTTCATGAATGGGCAGAGCATTTGCTGTGGTATCAAGATGGAAGATTTGCCAAGCACAAAGTATGGAAGTTTGTGGTACACAACATGATCATGAGAAAACGAGCCTTAGAACAAAGTCGTTATTTTGTTGACCAGCAGTTAGGAGAACCGCACATTACTGTAGCTGATCTGCAAGAGCGCCTAGGAAGTGGGGACACAAGCATAGCAAATAAATTACTGTACTTTGGAGCTAGTCTTCGTGGCACCTCACAGTATTGGCATCAAAGACGGAGAGAGCTTCGAGCATTGATCGAATTTATGGTAAATGAGAAACATTGCCATCCTTTTTCATGACTGGGAGCTGTGCTGAATTTTACTTCCCACCCTTAAGAAGACTATTAGAAAAGTACATTTTGGAGACTACTGGAGAAGTTGTTGACCTACTTGAAGACAACAATTTGCGGTTCAAAGCAGTACAGGAGAACACCCATGTTGTGGTGTCTTACTTCGATGCCCGTACCCAGAGCTACCATGAGAAGATAATCAAGGATGTCTTCGGTGTGAGCGACTACTGGTATCGCTATGAGTTTGCAAAGTCAAGAGGACAAATTCATTGGCACCAGCTTAGTTGGAGAGGTGACCGAGAGCCACATTTGTTGCTCAACAGTGCAAGAGAAGATGGATGTGATGAAGAAGACTATGTTTCAAGGCTTAGCTCGTGGGTTGAAGACAAATTTGTCATGTCAGCTTCACACCCAGCGGGTAAAGATGATGAAGGAAATCCAAAGAGGGAGTTCTGGCCACCACCAGAAGGTACAGCTCAGCCTGTAACCAATGACCAAGATCCACTAGTCAAGATGTTGATGGATGTATCTGCAACACAGGATGCAGTACTGGAAGATTATTTGCAGTTGGTCAATAGGGTTGGTCTTCATTGCTGCTCTGATTATTGTTTGAGGACACCCAGACATCCTCAGCCAGGACTTCAACCAAATGAGCGAGTCTGTAGAATGGAATTTGGATCTGAATTCCATAGAGGAAAAGAACCCTGTGATTCAGCAGCAGTTGTGAAAGACCGAAATGGTGCTTTAAGACTTGAGCTTCCTCGTGATCATCCTCGTGTAATTCAGCACTCAAGGTATCAGTTGCAGTCATGGAGAGCAAATTGTGATGTAAGTTTGATTGTGTCAAACTCCAATCCAGACTACCCTAGTGCAAATGAAATCATAGCTGTTACAGACTATGTATGTGGATATGCCTGCAAAGACAATGAACCGACTGGTGCGACTGTTGATCTATTCAAAGACATGGTGGCTACAACAGACTCAGCTGACGAAGTATCAGGAAGATCAGTTTGTGCCAAGCTACTTATAAAAACAGTTGGAAGGAGAGACATTAGTGGGCCAGAAGCTTCCTTTGAGCTAAGCGGTTTAGCATTATGGCGTTGCAGCAGACAGTTTAGCTACTTGTCAATGACAGGTTCAAGACGTCTGGAACAAAATGGTGAAACAGCAACCACAAGTAGTTCACTGGATAAGTATTTGGCAAGACCACGTGAAGAAGTATGCTCTTGGTATGATTTTGCATCCCACAATGGTAAAGTACCAGTTGTCAGTGGTGGTGCAACCTATGCAACATGGCCTCTCCGTGAAGATTATTGTCGCACAATGATGCTGCTACATTGTCCCAGCTGGTTTAGTATTCAAGAAGTGAAGAGAGATGAACAATCATGGATTGAACGTTTTGAAACCTTTCTTGGAAGTGACGATTGTCCCACCTTTGTCAAGGCTCAGGTGATAAAAGCTCAACAAGCAGCTAACCATCAACAAGAGGGTCAATATGAAGAGGATGAAGAGGAGGATGAATGTGAAGCAGATGAGCAGCCTGACTGGGTTGGCGTTTATGCAGGTCCGAATCATCAGTTTGAGGGAGTTGAAAGTGAATTCCAATATGATGATGGTGGTGATCAGTTTGACTGGAGTAACACTTCAATCCCACTATCAGATGTTCAACATGTTAAACAGTGGCTTCAAGGTTGCATTGAAGAGAATGAAGACAGAAATGTACCGAACAGCAATGTTCAATTACCAGACGTATGTCCTTCAACATTGAACGAAGAACAGAGGTCAATTGTTAGTTTAGTGCTGTACACTCTGTACAACTTTGTGGAGAATCGTGATAACTACTCACCCTTGAGACTTGTCGTGTCTGGAACCGGTGGAACTGGAAAGTCGTATGTAATCAAGTGCTTACAGCGACTGGTACGGCAAGTCTTTGGAATGAATGATGCCATACAGGTGATTACCCCAACTGATAATTCAGCTTATTTAGTGGATGCCAGGACTGCACACAGCTTTCTATCACTGCCTTCAGGTGGACGGTCTTGTACTGAACTGTCAATCCCATCTGGAATTGTTCTAGAAAGGCTTCAGAACAAATGTGCAAATTTGAAAGTGCTGATTGGAGATGAACGCTCAATGTTTGGTCGTACAACCATGGGATGGATGGAACAACATGCACGGTATGGGATGAATAGAGGAAACTCTTCAGAAGAGCTTTGGGGAGGCATTCCAGTTGTTGTCATGATGGGAGATGACATGCAGTTGCCTCCTGTTTGTGACACACCTGTATATGTTCCTGATGCTCGAAGTGCACCTTCTAACCATGGTCGATTGGTGTAACGGCCCTATTGTGCCTAGTACTTCAAATCATTTTATGTCAATCAAATGTAATTATTAACCTCGCATGACCTCGTATAAAGGTTCTGTAATTCTATATCATGATTAAAAGGCCGTCAAGATTCCGACGGGGTTTTTTTAGGATCAGAAACGTGTCCCTCTGTTTGTTATCAAGGCCTTTGGTTTGTTTAGTTTTCGCGGCCTTCTCGAGGCGAGCTTGGCCATCACAGTCGGAATCTTCGATTTCAAGTCGGAATCGCGAACCTTCAAGCCGAAAATATTAAAGGAAGACAACACTTCGCACGCAAGCACGCGTCAACTGGTAAGGTACCAAATACTCTAGTCAACTTGGTTAGACACCAACGATTCTACTTCTACTTTCTGAGATTGCTATATAGTACATTAATCTGGTGTTAGATTTCTATCGGGTTCTACGCGACTTCACTTCTTATTTGCATCTGTATTATAAATTACATCTCTACAGTGATTATTCAATACTGTTTATTCGTCTACATTCTATTTCGAACAAGATACATTGATTTATTGTGACTTGTATTTTAAACAAATACTAGATTTGGAACTCTAGTCATCCCTAATATGTTTGTGTAGTATTTCGCCGAGCCACGCCACTCTACTGATATTACATTGCTGCAAGTGACCTTGAATGACATTGTTATACGTTACATAATTGTCAACTCACGTGTACTACTGTCGGATCGAATGTTCTAGAACGTTCCAGAATGTTCCCGTACACGTGAGCACTCATCACGCCACGCACTGATTTCCGGTCCACGCCATTTGTGCATTATGTCACAAGAACAATGGTCACGCAAAATGACTGAAAAGGGCCAACAATATCATCTAGAAGTCAAAGAAAAGGCTGCAAATTCATCAATAAATAAATTTAATCAATCATACAACAACTTTCACGAAATATTACGCTCTAGCAAAAACGTTGAATTTATAGAAACTGAATTAAACACTCTTACTAACTTATGTCACGAAACTATTTCCCTTTTGACGGAGTGCGGTAAACTCACAACAGACGAAGAAAGAGCCCGACACATAAATGAACTTATTGAAACTGTTCAAACATCATTAAAATCTGCTGAAGAAACAACCAAACAACGTCTGCTCGTAATTAAAGGAGATAAAAGGTCGGAAATTTCGTCACGCACCTCGTCACGCACAGCATCGTCTCGTTCCTCCGCAAGTTCTGCTAGATCTGCTATGCTGAAAGCACAAGCTCGAAGATTCGCCTTAGAGGAGAAAATGCGATTCAATGATGCAATCCACGACCAAGAGAAGGCTTTATCGAAACTCCGATTGCAGTCGGAGATAAGCGCGACTCGAGCCGAGGAGGAAGTCTACCGACAAGAGCCAGAACAAGAAGACGAGGTTAAAGAACGCCCTGACGTCACTCGACAATGTTCTCTGCCGCCTCAGCTGTTCCCCCCTGACGAAATTCCGCGAGGAAGCTCAGCTCTGGGAATAAATGAACATGGCCTGATGAGTGGCGCGACAGAACATCATTCGTTACCAGTCTCCTCTCCACCTAACGAAATTCCGCGAGGAACGTTAGCGTTAGGATTAGACGAAAACGGCGAAACTTATTCTCGAAATGCAAGTGGCAATCGTTCTACGACGCTCCAAAATCCCTCTCCAACTGATGAAACTCCACGAGGAAGATCAGAACTTAGATTCAACAGAGGAAAACACACTGCTGAAACCCACAACCTTACCGAAAAGCCAGCTCAGGCCCGTAATGTTACCGTAGGTCAATCACCTCAAGCACCCATGCCAACCTATTTCAAACCTGAGAGCAACACAGCTTTCTCAACACCACTCCATTCTCAAATGCACTATTCTCAAAAAGCAGAGTCAAGCAACCAGGCCATCCTCGAGTCGATGGCGAAGATAGCTCAACTACAGCGACTTCCGCAAACAACACCAGATGTGTTCAACGGCGAAGAAAGGGACAAAACGAGTTTCTTTCTTTGGGAATCCTCGTTCGATGCGCTAGTTGATTCAGCTCCCATTTCGTCTCAGCATAAATTGAACCTTCTCTTTCAGCACCTCGACGGTCGCGCAAAGAAGATGGTAGGGCAGCTTCAGTTTATGATTCATCAACCAGAGATGGCTTACATTGAAGCCAGAACCATGCTACGAAAACGATTCGGCAATCCTGCGATCCTGTACTCAGACTTCGAGAGCAAACTCGACAACTGGCCAAAGATAGCCAATCAAGACGCGCAAGCAATGCAAGAATTTAGCGACTTCTTAAATCAAGTGAACATTGCAAGCCGATATGTCGTTAACTTGAGGATCTTCGAATATCCTTCAAAAATTCAGTCCTTAGTTGAGAAGATGCCAGGATGGTTTAAGACATCATGGTCAAACAAAGTTCAAGTTTTGCAGCAACAAAAGGGGCTTGATGCCTTTCCGTCTTTCGATAACTTCGTCAACGAAGTAACCTTCCATGCAGGACGCATGAACATTCCCCAAATAGCCTACTCTTCAAGTGTAACCATAGAAAAGTCTAAAGCTACTTCTAGCAACTCATCTTCAAAGGCTAATACGCACACTTCTTCGTTTAGAAGGTACCAAACAACTACCTTAGCGACAAAGCTCGAAACCAACCAAACGAATCCGCCAGCCATTCGTTGTAAATTTCATAACACCTCAACTCATGATCTAATGTCATGTCAGAAGTTTCAAGAACAACCATATCAGCAGAAGAGAGACTTTCTTTATAAGAACAAGCTCTGTTTTAACTGCCTTTGCTCCGACCATGTTGCAAAAGAGTGCAAGAGGCCAGCAGCCGCCTGTGATATATGCAAAGAAAAGCATTTGACCTTACTTCATAAGCCAAAGCAAGAAGACGAAACACAAATGAAAAAAGAAAAAGAAAGCAACAACGCCTGCACAAAGATCTGTGGTTCACCTGGTGTTTCAAGATCTTGTGCTCGCATTTTCCTTGTCGAGGTATCCCATGACTCACCTCAACATCCGAAGACGCTCACTTATGCCGTTCTCGACGATCAATCGACCGATGTTTTCGTCACGACGTCCTTACTCGACAGGTTAGCTGTAACAGGAGAAGACGTCAACCTACAAGTAAACACCATAGTAGGTACTAATATAATTCGCACCGAGAAGCTGCTCGGTCTGAAGATTCAAGATGTGGACCATCGTCACAATCCAATTAAAGTCCCCTATGCTTACAAAAGGGATGACATACCAGCTAGTCATAATGACATTGCAACACCTGCTATCGCTGAACAGTGGAACCATTTAAGACCGATCAAGGAAAGGGTAAAATACCACCCAGACGTTGACATTGGTATGCTTATTGGTCGCAATGTACCCACTGCCTTTCAGCCAATCAACATAATCTATGGCGGAACAGACGAGCCCTGGGCAGAAGAGTACAAGTTCGGGTGGACAATCATTGGTAATGTTTGCCCTTCAGAGCCAAACCACAAAGAATCAACAGCATCAGTATACCACCTATCCACCCGCGAGGAGGTCGAGAGTCCACAGTCGATTGTGGGAAAAGCCAAAGATACCACCAGTCCGCTTCAACTTCGCCAGATGATGGAGCTCGACTATAATGAACTCCACTACAGCCGCCAGGTCCAAGGATCGGAGAAGACCGAGTCCCAAGATGATAAGCACTTCCGCGAGATCATGGAAACAAAGATACACCGAAACGACAAAGGCAATTGGGAGGCCCCTCTACCATTCAGTACAGATGACATCAGTTTACCCAATAATCGCCAACAGTGCCTACGAAGGCTGCTTTCTCTGAAGAGAAGACTTAGCAAGGACCAGCACCTTAAAGAATCCTATTTACAGTTCATGTGGAAGATTTTCGACAAAGGGCATGCAAGTCGGGTTCCAGCGGAACAACTTACCACTCAACCTGGAAAGGTCTGGTACCTTCCACACTTTGACGTTTACCATCCGAGAAAGCCAGATCAAATACGTGTGGTGTTCGATTGCAGTGCTTTACATGAAGGAGAATCTTTGAACAAGAACCTTTTACAAGGTCCTGACTTGATGAATGCATTGGTAGGAGTCCTCCTGAGGTTTCGCAAGGAGAGTGTTGCTTTCATGTGTGACGTGGAACAAATGTTTCACAGTTTCTTTGTCGACGAAGACAACAGAGACTTCCTGCGCTTCCTCTGGTTCGAAGGAAATGACCTTGATGCACCGATCGTTGATTGCAGAATGAATGCCCATCTCTTCGGAGCCCTATCATCTCCAGGAGTGGCTAACTTCTGTTTACAAGAGACAGCAAGGTCTGGGAGGCAAGAATTCGGAGATGACGCAGCTAACTTCCTACTGCATGACTTCTATGTAGATGATGGGTTAAAATCAGTCCCAACAGTAGACGACGCTATCCAGCTTATCAAGAGCAGCCAGGCAATGTGTGCCTCAAAGAACCTGCGTTTGCATAAGTTTGCAAGTAATAACAAGTGTGTTCTAGAAGAACTACCGCCAGAAGATAGAGCAAAAGACCTGAAAGATTTGGACTTAAGGTATGATACCTTACCCATTCAAAGGTCTCTTGGCACATACTGGTGCATTGAAAGTGATACCCTCGGTTTCAGGATACAACTGAAGGACAAACCTCTAACCCGTAGAGGAATTCTCTCGACCACAAGTTCAGTTTATGATCCTTTAGGAGTCGTCTCTCCGGTCATTCTTGTAAGCAAGCAAATCCTTCAATCTCTCTGTCGCCAGGGCATCAGCTGGGATGATCCTGTTCCCGACGAGATCGCTGCACGATGGGAAAAGTGGCGCTCTGAGCTTCCCCTCTTGGAAAACGTCAAAGTAGATAGATGTGTGAAGCCACCATCATTTGGCCCTCCAACCAAGGCAGAAGTACATAGTTTTTCTGATGCCAGTGACAACGGACTTGGACAAGTGTCCTACCTCCGTCTAGTAAATGCTGCCGATGAGGTGCATGTCAGCTTTCTCATGGCAAAGTCCAGAGTTGCCCCACTTAAAGCAATCAGCATACCGAGGATGGAGCTCACAGCGGCAGTCATCTCAACGAACGTGACTAACATGCTAAAATCCGAGCTTGGATACCACGATCTCAATTGTGCCTACTACACAGATTCTGAAATTGTTATCAACTACATCAATAACAATGCCCGACGGTTTCACGTCTATGTTGGAAACCGGGTACAATACATACGAGATCACACGGATCCAAAGCAATTGCATCATGTCAAGGGAAAAGACAACCCTGCAGATGAAGCTTCCAGGTCTATGTCTGCAAAGGAGCTACTGAACAATCAACGATGGCTCAGAGGCCCAGAGTTCTTATGGGAAGCAGATGTACCACTTACCAGCGAGACCAGCTCTTCGTTCAAACTGAAGGAGGATGATGCCGAAGTTAAAGTCTGCGAAGATGACGTCCAAGCTACCTCTCTGATCACAAAGAACAAGAGGTGCACTTCCACTCCAGTACAGTTCCCCAGCGCTCTGCAGTATATCTCTCGTTTTTCCACGTGGTTTAAAGCTAAATCTTGGATTGCTGCCATACGTAGAGGAATCAACTTATGGAAATCAAAATGCACAACAAGTACAATCGAAAGGCCCTGTGCAGACAAGGAGGAGCAACATTCAAAAGTTGAAGAGCTGAGAAAAGCTGAAGCCATCATCATCAAGAATCTTCAAAAGGAACACTTCAGTGAAGAACTAGCTATCATTAAGAAACTTCGCGGTAATTTGGACCAGTTTGAAAGCCGCCAAGACGCGAGAAACAGAAATGTTCAACTGAAGTCCAAGAGCTCCTTATTTCGCCTCGATCCTTTCGTTGATGAGAGAGGCCTTCTTAGAGTCGGTGGAAGACTTGCTCTGATCGATGAACCGCTCAACACCAAGCATCCGCTTATACTTCCACAGAACAGCCATGTGACGAGTCTCATTATTGATCACTACCACCGCACGGTAACCCAACACCAACGCAGAAGTACTACACTCAATGCCCTGAGGCAATCTGGCTTCTGGGTAACGAACGGACGGTCGGCAGTCTCTTCTCACATTACCAAATGTGTCACCTGTCGTAAACAGAGAGGAAAGCTCCATACCCAGAAGATGGCCGATTTACCTCAAGAACGCATCACACCTGCTGCGCCATTCACGTACACCGGAATGGATGTTTTCGGCCCGTTCTATATCAAGGAGGGTCGTAAGACACTGAAAAGATACGGTCTGATATTTACCTGTCTCTCATCGCGTGCTGTACACCTGGAAACTCTCAATTCTATGGAGACAGATTCCTTTATCAACGCGCTTCGACGTTTCCTCAACCGTAGAGGAAAAGTGCGAGTTCTGAAATCAGATCAAGGCACCAACTTTGTTGGCGCGAAGAATGAGTTCGATGCTGCCAATACCGAACTTAACACTGACAAGATCAAACAGTTCCTTCTCAAGAACGAATGTGAATTTGTTGAATTCAAATTCAACGTACCATATGCCTCCCACATGGGTGGTGTATGGGAGCGAATGATTCGATCCGTTCGCTCTGTGCTGACATCTCTGCTCAACCATTTGGGATGTCAATTAGATGATGAGTCTTTCAGAACCTTGATGACTGAAGCTGAAAGTATAATCAACAACCGCCCTCTGACAATTCAAGATCTGTCCAATCCTGACGCAGAAGAACCATTAACACCCAACCATTTGCTGACCGGTAAATCGTCAACGGTATTTCCACCTCCAGGAAACTTCGAAGAGCCTGATGTCTACTCCAGAAAGCGTTGGAGACGCGTGCAATATCTGTCTGACCAATTTTGGTTCAGATGGAGGAAAGAGTACCTTAATCAGCTGAACAGCCGACCGAAATGGACCGGTCCCAAGAGAAACTGCCAAGTCGGAGATGTTGTTCTTCTTAAAGATGATGCACCAAGAAACAGATGGCCCTCGCAAGGATCTCCAAAGTACTACCCAGCAAAGATGGACTTGTACGTAAAGTGGAAGTACGAACCTCCAAAGAAGCGAAGGTCTACCAAAGACCCATCCACAGGCTGGTTCTGGTACTTCCAAAAGAAGAACAGTGACATTGTAAAGCCAAAGTTACGGATAACACAAAGTTACGGTTTAGAAAAAGGATTATCATCCTAATATCAAGAACTTTATTTTAGTTAGATGAGATAGTTTAAAATTTTAGCTGATTGGACTACTTGATCATTTTTAATAATAATAATCAAAGACATTTTTACAAAGACATTATGCATAATCTTAGACATATATTTTCAAGGCTTGATTTCTATGTATTTTGTGATTAATTTAGGTTAGGATTTAATGATTTCAATGTAAATGACAAGCATTTAGGGAAGCAGTGTAACGGCCCTATTGTGCCTAGTACTTCAAATCATTTTATGTCAATCAAATGTAATTATTAACCTCGCATGACCTCGTATAAAGGTTCTGTAATTCTATATCATGATTAAAAGGCCGTCAAGATTCCGACGGGGTTTTTTTAGGATCAGAAACGTGTCCCTCTGTTTGTTATCAAGGCCTTTGGTTTGTTTAGTTTTCGCGGCCTTCTCGAGGCGAGCTTGGCCATCACAATTGGTGTGGACAACATTTGATAGTGCTGTGGAGCTAACTCAGAATATAAGACAGTCTGAATCTGAAGTACAGTTACGAGAAGTGCTTATGTGCATGAGATCATATAGTACTACACCTGAACAAGTTCACTGGCTCCAACAATTCCAGTGGCATAATCTAGCTATGACCCATGGAGAAGGGATGCTGCAAAGAATGGACGATAATGGCCTGTTTGTGTTTCCAACACATCGTTTGGAGTGGGAACGTAACAAGAAAAAGTTGCTTGAATGTAACCAGGTTTCTGAGCATCCTGTGGCAAAGATCAAAGCTGTAAATAATGGCAAACACGCACAGAAAGCTGACAGCAACAAGGCAGGAGGATTGCTGCAACTCCTTTATCTTTGCCGTGACAGTAAGGTCATGCTTGTGACAAACATCAAAGCTGAATGGGGTTTGTACAATGTAGCAGTTGGCACAGTGGTAGATATTGTTTACCTTGGTGGTCGACGGCCCACTGATGATCCACCACCACAGCCTGATTTTGTTTTGGTGCGTTTCATTGGGTACAGAGGACCAGCTTTTCTTAATGAGCATCCAACCATTGTACCGATCGTGCCTATTAGTAGGTCCGTTGAGTGTGCATGTCGCTGCAAACGTTTGCAGATTCCACTAAGACTTGCCTGGGGAACAACTATTCATAAATGTCAAGGTATGACAGTTGGGGAAGGTGAAGCCTTTAGATATGTTGTGATTCACCCTGGAAATCATGCATTTGAAGCTAAAAATCCTGGAGCACTTTATGTTGCCTTGTCAAGAGCCAAATCAGCAGCACAAATGGATCCTGATTTTGCTTTCCATTAATGAGGACAGGTTTAAAGAAGTCAACACTGCAACAACACGTGCTCGAACAGCAGAAATAGAAAGGTTGCACTCAATGTCTATGGAATGTCGCAGTAGAGAAAGTCTGTTAAGGGCATATGAAGAGTCAACTTTCAACAGGCTCGTTGGTTGGGCTCAGTCCATAGCCTGAATTGACTAAATGAAAACAGCTGTAAAATGTGTTATAACTGCAACAAGCTACAATCTTTGACATAAATAGTTGAGACTCTTCAAATTTTGCACAGTTTCATGACTGTACACATCAATATCTGACCCTCCCTCCCCCTCCCTCGATCAATGTTTTTATTCATGGGAGAGGAACACATTGAGAGAACACAACATTGCTTTTTTTTGGGGAGGGGGGGTGGGAAGGAGAAAATGGAAAGACCGTCAAAGTGATGAATTGCAGCAAACACACTCAAGAAATGTATAAGCGTGCTCAAAGTCTCAACATTTATGTCCAAGGTTGTAGCTATCAATGCTGTAAGCAATCAAGTATCAGATTGTAGGCTAAAAACAGTTATAAAAATGTCTTATGACTACAGAAGCTATCTATCAATGCTGTAAGCAATCAAGTATCAGATTGTAGGCAATAAACAGTTATAAAAATGTCTTTTGACTACAGAAGCTAGCTATCAATGCTGTAAGCAATCAAGTATCAGATTGTAAGCAATAAACAGTTATAAAAATGTCTTATGACTACAGAAGCTAGCTATCAATGCTGTAAGCAATCAAGTATCAGATTGTAGGTAATAAACAGTTATAAAAATGTCTTATGACTACAGAAGCTAGCTACCAATGCTGTAAGCAATCAAGTATCAGATTGTAGGCAATAAACAGTTATAAAAATGTATTATGACTACAGAAGCTAGCTATCAATGCTGTAAGCAATCAAGTATCAGATTGTAGGCAATAAACAGTTATAAAAATGTATTATGACTACAGAAGCTAGCTATCAATGCTGTAAGCAATCAAGTATCAGATTGTAGGCAATAAACAGTTATAAAAATGTCTTATGACTACGGAAGCTAGCTATCAATGCTGTAAGCAATCAAGTATCAGATTGTAGGCAATAAACAGTTATAAAAATGTCTTATGACTACGGAAGCTAGCTATCAATGCTGTAAGCAATCAAGTATCAGATTGTAGGCAATAAACAGTTATAAAAATGTCTTATGACTACGGAAGCTAGCTATCAATGCTGTAAGCAATCAAGTATCAGATTGTAGGCAATAAACAGTTATAAAAATGTCTTATGACTACGGAAGCTAGCTATCAATGCTGTAAGCAATCAAGTATCAGATTGTAGGCAATAAACAGTTATAAAAATGTCTTATGACTACGGAAGCTAGCTATCAATGCTGTAAGCAATCAAGTATCAGATTGTAGGCAATAAACAGTTATAAAAATGTCTTATGACTACGGAAGCTAGCTATCAATGCTGTAAGCAATCAAGTATCAGATTGTAGGCAATAAACAGTTATAAAAATGTCTTATGACTACGGAAGCTAGCTATCAATGCTGTAAGCAATCAAGTATCAGATTGTAGGCAATAAACAGTTATAAAAATGTCTTATGACTACAGAAGCTATCTATCAATGCTGTAAGCAATCAAGTAACTATGAGATTGTAGGCACTTTGAAATTTTAAACAGTCACATAAGTGTAACAAATGACTTGTGATTGAAATTCCAACGTGGGATTGTTGGCAATATGCAGTTGCAAAACAAAGAATAATTATTAACAATTATTTTCTTACCGACAGAGACTGATGCATTAGAAGTACGAATTGCGGAGAAGTTAAGTGGTTTGTTTACTTATGACTGCTTCTTGTGATATTATTTTAAACAATATTAGCTATTTTTATATACCTTTCATAAATATCATTATATTCTACCCAGGTAAATATATATTTTAAGTATTTTTCACTATTTTCAAAAGCATCATGACTTTTGTATTTGCGCATGAAATATGAATTATTATTATTATCATTATCATTTAATATTATTATTATTATTATTATTATTATTATTATTATTATTATTATTATTATTATTATTATTATTATTATTATTATTATTATTATTATTATAGATAATAGATAATGACTTGATATCTCAAGGTTTCTTCTTCATTAATGTCACCAAATACTCCCTATCAAAATTAAATGGCTTATGGTCATCTATGCAATCTAACCTTCCCAAGAATATCTACAACTTTACCATTCGCTACATAAATAACACTCTTCCAACAAGAAAAAACCTTGCAAAATGGGGTATCTCTTCTTCCCCCGATTGTTCATTTTGCCTTTCTCCTGAATCTCTTCTCCACGTTGTCAGTGGATGTCAACACTACCTTGATCGCTTTACATGGCGCCACAATTCCGTCCTAAACCTCATCGCATCATCACTAAAGCCTCTTGACAACATTGCACTATATGTCGACCTTGATGATTATAATAGCCCCTCAATTATAACTGGAGAAAGTTATCGTCCTGATTTGATTTTGAAAACGCCTGAAACACTTTATGTACTGGAACTTACAGTTGGATTTGAATCTAACCTTAAAAACAATGCTGAACGAAAAAGGAAAAAATATAGAAATCTAATGAATGATTTAAGTAGTGATTACCAACAAGCTAAATTTATTAATCTTTCAATTAGCTCCCTTGGAGTATTTTCTGATGATTGTTCTACATTTGTTGATTTTCTAGAAAGTTTAGATTTTGATAGTAAACAACAAAAATATGTAATAAGGAAAATGATGAGTATTGCAATTCGATCAACCTATTACATTTTTTGCTGCCGTAATAAAGTCTGGGATAACCCTGACTTAATGAGATTTTAACTTCTAAATGTTTTTGTTGAAAATAATGATGTTTATTAGTGTTCTGTTTTATTGTGTATTTGTAAGCGATTCAAGTAGCAAATTGTAAATTACCTTTAACAAGTGAGATTTACAATTGTAAATGGAAAAACAAAATAAAGTTTTCATTATTATTATTATTATTATTATTATTATTAATATTTTATTTATTTCTCAGCAAGAATAAATATACATTTCATTGACTATTTGCTGGTTTAGAATATTCAACTCAGGTATTCAACCTGCACCTGAGAGTTGAAGTACTTTACGTAAGATTGATGCAGTTCCTAAAATTACAGATTTTTGTATTTCGATTAAGTTGATGTTATTAAGTTCAAGTCTGTCTATGTGATTTTTAAATTGTTTTGATATTGCTCCTAGTGCTCCGATAACTATTGGCATAATCTTAGTCTTCATATTCCACAGTCTTTCAAGTTCGATACGTAATTCTTGATACTTGTATATCTTCTCGGCTTCCTTCTCATCAATTCTGGAATCTTTCGGTACAGCAATGTCAATCAGTTGAACACTCTTCTCTTTCTTGTCAATCACTACTATTTCTGGTCGTCTCGCTTCTCGCTTTATTATTATTATTATTATTATTTTTATTGACACACAGTAAAATACATTTTTACATGATTTCCTGGTAACATCACTAGTCAAGCTTTGACCTAAAGCCTCAGACTTACAATCTACAAGTTTTTTTTTTTAGGCTATCCCCTATGTTTTCATTTACACATTTTTTTGTTCTTTTTACGAAATGTTAACATTTCAATCTTTTAGTTCAAGAACTTTCCTTAGTATTCTTGCAGTCCCAAGCAACGTAGCTTTCTGTAACAGAGCAACTTTCACTTTCAAACCCAGCTTTTCAAGATATTTCTTGAGGTTTGTAGTCACAATTCCCAACGCTCCAATCACAATAGGGACCACTATCACCTTGTCCACCTTCCAAACTCTTAAAATTTCTCTTTTTAGATCTTGGTATTTAGTTATCTTTTACAATTCCTTTTCTTTAACACGAGCATCTGCTGGGCATGCTATGTCAATAACATAGCATTGCTTTTCCTTGTAGTTTAACAACACGATGTCAGGTCTACGATGTTTTATTTCTTTATCAGTTTGGATATTAAAGTCCCATAATAGTTTCACCTCTTCTGTCTCTATGACGCTTTCAGGACTATGCTCGTACCATTTGTCAGCGTTTGGTATACCATTCATGTGCGATGGCTCCCAATGAATCACTCGTGCTACGTCATCGTGACGTTTTTTGTAGTCGTTCTGTGCTAGCTTCGAACATTCACATATCACATGATTAACCGTCTCGTCTTTTTCACCGCACAATCTACAAAGTGGCGATACATTTTGTTTGTCAATCTGTACTTTAATGGCGTTCGTTCTTAGTGACTGATCTTGAGCTGCTGTTATCAAGCCTTCTGTTTCTTTTTTCAGATCTCCTTTCCTTAACCAGTCCCAGGAAGCTTTGTCTCGTATATCTTCCGTCTGTCTCAGTATTTGACCATGTAACGCTTTATTTGTCCATCTGTCAGTTCTTTCCTGTTGTCTCTTCTGCATAGTAACTTTTACACTCTCTGCATCATCATCACGCAGTACTGTTTCACCTCTACAGGCAGTCATCAAGGAATCAGTATGTGACGCAACGTACTTTGCCAGTGTCTTTTCCTCCGTTCGTACACAATCCTCCACACTTACTAAACCACGACCACCACTATCTCTTGGTAGATACAAACGGTCTACATCTGCACGTGGGTTCAACATTCCATTCATAGTTAAAAGTTTCCTGGTCTTTCTATCCATCTTTACGAGTTCATCTTTGTTCCAGTTAACAACTCCAGCTCTATATCGCATAACCGGTACAGCCCATGTATTGATCGTTGCTATGACATTTCTACCATTTAACTTGGACTGGAGAGTCTTTCGTAGTCTGCGTAAATACTCAGACGAAAGCTTAGTCTTCATTTGATTATGCAGTATCTCGTCTGCCTCAAGTACACCAAGATACTTGTAACCTTCTTCTTCAACGTTCTTTATGTTACCACATTCCGGAATCTTAATACCAGTAGACTTTGAGCACTTGCCACGTTTGATGACAACAACTCCACATTTCTTTAGCCCAAACTCCATACCAACATCGTTGCTAAAAATATGCACAGTGTTCACAAGTGAATCCAGCTCTTTTTCATTCTTTGCAAACAGTTTTAAATCATCCATGAACATCAGATGGTTAACCGACCCTTTGTTGTCCCCAAGTTGGTAACGTCCTTTAACTTCACGTAAGACTAACGACAATGGGATAAGACTAACAACAAACAATAATGGTGATAAGCTGTCACCTTGAAATATTCCTCTTTGAATATTAACCGTCCCAAGTTCATTTAATCCACTTGTTAACACCGTATTCCATTGTTTCATACTAGATGACAGTAACGCCAATATATTCGAAGCTACTCCCACCATTTTCAAGCTTTCCATTATCCATGAGTGTGGGACCATGTCGTACGCTTTCTTGTAGTCAATCCATGCCATAGCAAGGTTTGTCTTTCTTCTTTTACAGTTCTTAATTACCATCTTGTCTATTAACAATTGATGTTTTGTTCCTCGCGCTTCTTTCTTACAACCCTTCTGTTCTTCAGGGAATAGTTGTTGGTCCTCTAGATGTTGATATACTTTATCAGCCAATATTCCGCTAAATAATTTCCACATGATGGGAAGACAGGTTATTGGTCTGTAATTATCAACAGCGTTTCCACGTTCAATATCCTTGATACACAATGTTGTACGACCCATATTCATCCATTCTGGAGTAGAACCAGACTGCAACATGTCATTAAGTTGTTCGGCGATACGGCTATGTAGAGGCACAAAATACTTTATCCAATAGCCTTGTACACCATCTGGACCAGCTGATTTCCAGTTTGCAACTTTCCTCAATCTGATCTTTACATCTTGCACATTAATGGTGACATTTGTTTGCTGTGCTGTTTCATCCATTTGCTCTTTAATGTCATCTAACCACTCTGCACTATCATTATGCTGAACAGGAACACCCCAGATGTTATTCCAAAACTGACAACTTTCTTCGGCGTCAGGGACGATGTTATTTCTCTCTTCTTTTCCATCAAGCTCTTGAAACAGTCTTCTTTGATCATTTTGCATCATTCTATTTTGCCTGTAAAATTTAATTCTATCTTCATATCGACGCACTTTTGCTGCCTTTGCTGTTACCCTTTGCTTTAACTCCTCAATCACCGTTTTGATACCTTTCGTCTTTACGTGATACTTCTTCTGGATGTACTGAATACCTTTGATGTTATTACCTTTCGCCGCCTGTTCAAGTTTGCTGATGTCTCTTCTCAATTGAAATATTTGATTGGTAAGTCTTCTTTTCCACATTGGTTCTTGAATTCGAGTACGATCCTGTCTTTTGCTAACTCCCATCCTTCTAGTTACTAACACAGCCGCTGCATGTATAAGAGTGTTCGTTTCTGTGATGTTATCGGTTTGAATATGACCAAGCACTTCATTGATATCACTTACACATTCCTTCAGTCTTCTTCGATCAAATTTCTTCAGTGATATTAACTGTTCATTACTTTGCTCTCGGATTATTTCCTTGATCTCATTAATAATAACAATCTGATCATTGGTGAGATTTGCATCGTTGATGGTGTTAATGTTAAATTCACCGTTGTTTACATGTGCTTCATCAACATTTCTCTCATCAGGTATATTTTCTCCTTCAGGATGTTCATTTTCATTTATCTCTTGAAGTCTTTCCTCATCCCTTGGTTGCAATACTTTATTCTTGATTGATTTTAGTTCAATATCAGTTAACCATTGGTTCACTCTGATAGCTCTAGCTTGATCAGCAAGATGTTGTTCAGAAACTTCAAATAATCCTTTATCATTCCATATAGCTAATATTCGTTTCCGATATCCTCTTGTTCCTGGTTTGCTTCCAAAGTAGCATTCCATAACAATTCTATATAATTCTATTGTCCATTTTCTTCGAACAGATGCATGAGTTCGATTTGGATGTGTCTGTTCTTCACGCTCCAAACCGGGCGCGAGACCGTCAATTTCATCAGTCTCCATTTCGCCGTTATGTTTTAAAATGTTTTCTTTATCATCACCAATGTGAGTTTTGCACGAGCGCACCTTCTGCTACAACGGCTAAGCTCGCGCAGGCTCCAAATACTAAAATTGCGAAATCAAACTAAAACAACTGAAAATAACGGACAATCAAGTTAGAAATACAATTAAAAAAAAAAAAAAAATACACTAATCTAAAATAAAGAACAATTTAGTTCAATTATTACAAAATAATTGCACTATTATGCATAAATAATCAATCAAGGAATTAAATGTCTTGACAAATAGATGAAAAAGTAATATTCTAATTGATTTTTTAACTTATAATGAAGCAAAAAATATGCTGATTAATTTTTTAAATTATTCCTTTTCTTGGCTGTGTAAATAAAGATGTCACAGCCTTAAAATCAATTAGAAAACACTAACTTAATTAATCACTAGATAATTATGAAAAGTGAATATTCAGATAATTATATTATAAGAAACAGTAATGAGCTAAGCGATTGATTGACTTTTGTTCCGGGCAGTTCTCTAAAAAAAACGAAACCCTAGAAAATATGTATAAAATTAAATAGTCAATCGATCTGGCTAACTCAAAGGATTAAAACTAACCTTTATATGTTAACTTACGAGACTAGAGATGAATAAAACGTTGAAAATGATAGTAAAATTGAAGTGAAAATCGGAGCTCAGTGCGAGATAACCTTGAGAGTTGGATGCACGCGCGTATTATTATTAATTATTATTATTATTATTTATTCATTTCTCAGCATAAATAACACATTACATTTACATATATGTTTGCTGGTTTACAATTTTCAACTCGAGTATTCATCCTGCACCTGAGAGTTGAAGTACCTTTCTTAAAATGTTTGCCGTTCCTAAAATTACAGATTTTTGTATTTCTATTAGACTGATGTTGTTAAGTTCAAGTCTTTCGATGTGATGTTTTAGTTGTTTAGATATTGTTCCTAACGATCCTATTACTATTGGTATAACCATCGTCTTCATTTCCCAAAGTCTTTCAAGTTCGATTCGTAACTTCTGATACTTGTCTATTTTCTCTGCTTCCTTGTCATCAATTCTACAATCCTTCGGTACAACAATGTCAATCAGTTTAACAATCTTTTCTTTCAAGTCAATCACTACTATATCAGGACGTCTTGCTTCAATCTTCTGGTCTGTATAAATGTTAAAATCCCATAGTATTTTAATGTGCTCATTTTCCATCACTTTCTCTGGTTGATGGTCCCACCAGTTTTCTGCGTCACATGGTATTTCATGTTTTTTACACAGGCTCCAGTGAATTGCTGCTGCGACCTTATTATGTCTTTCCATGTATTCTTTACCTGCCAGAACTTTGCATCCAGCTACAATGTGGTCAACAGTTTCAACTTTCTCCTTACATAGTCGACATAATGGTGACTCGCTTGTCTTGTATTTATTTTTCAGATAATTAGTTGGTAAAGCTTGATCTTGTGCAGCAATTATCATTCCTTCTGTCTCAATTTTGATGTCACCTTTATTCAGCCATAACCAAGTACTTTCCTGGTCCATCTTGTCTATGCAAGCTCTACTATAACTTCCATGCAGAGGTTTACTTTGATATCGTTATTATTATTATTAATATCGTTATTTTTATTATTATTATTATTATTATTATTATTATTATTATTATTATTATTATTTTATTTATTTCTCAGCAAGAATAAATATACATTTCATTGACTATTTGCTGGTTTACAATATTCAACTCAGGTATTCAACCTGCACCTGAGAGTTGAAGTACTTTACGTAAGATTGATGCAGTTCCTAAAATTACAGATTTTTGTATTTCGAGTAAGTTGATGTTATTAAGTTCAAGTCTGTCTATGTGATTTTTAAATTGTTTTGATATTGCTCCTAGTGCTCCGATAACTATTGGCAGAATCTTAGTCTTCATATTCCACAGTCTTTCAAGTTCGATACGTAATTCTTGATACTTGTCTATCTTCTCGGCTTCCTTCTCATCAATTCTGGAATCTTTCGGTACAGCAATGTCAATCAGTTGAACACTCTTCTCTTTCTTGTCAATCACTACTATGTCTGGTCGTCTCGCTTCAATCTTCTTGTCTGTATATATGTTGAAGTCCCATAATATCTTGACATTTTCATTTTCAATCACTTTCTCTGGTTGATGGTTCCACCAGTTATCAGCATCACACATTATTTGATGTTTCTTGCATAAACTCCAATGAATTGCTGCTGCTACCTTATTATGCCTTTCCATATATTCTTTCCCTGCTAGTACTTTACAACCAGCTACAATGTGTTCAATGGTTTCAACCCTCTCGTTACATAGTCGGCATAAAGGTGACTCGCTTGTGTGATATTTACTTTTGAGGTAATTAGTTGGTAATGCTTGATCCTGTGCAGCTATTATAAGTCCTTCTGTCTCAAATTTGATATCGCCTTTATTAAGCCATAACCATGTGCTCTCCTGGTTTATCTTGTCTTTACAATTTCTGCTGTAGCATCCATGTAGGGGCTTTTCTTGATATCTTTCAGATCGTTCTTCACATTTTCGTTGTTGGTATTCCTTCTTAGTTTCCTCAGGTTCTTGTGCAATTCCTTCGACTATTTTCTTTAGATCTTCATTTCTGCTGACATATTCTTTTAGTGCTATCTCTTCCTCTTTCACAGTATCTTCTTCTTCTTCTTCTTCTTCTTCTTCTTATTATTATTATTATTAACATCGAGCGTTGTGAGGTCAGCCGCACAACGTACGTGTCTACAGTTTTATTTCTAAAAAATTACTTGAATCGACGTTGATTTGTTTTTAACTTGTGTAACTATTTTTGTTTTGTCATCGTAAATCATGATTCGTCCAAGTTTTATTGCTATGTTGCTGTTTTTGGTGGTTTGCTCCTACTGTGGCAAAGAGTTCATCTCTCTTGGTCGCCATTCATGGCGATGTAAACAGCGAATTCGACCAGAGATGGACCGTCATGCGGAATCAACAACTACCTCAGTGCCAGTGTTAAATTCACCAGTCACAGCTACTACTTCTACAAATGTTAAATGTTCCTGCGGTAAAATATGTAAAGGAAAACGGGGCCTTAAAATGCATCAGGGAAGTTGCAGAATTGTTAACGGTCTAAATGATGAGCTTGTTGCTGATTTGCAAGATCAGTTTATTGATAATTCTTCAGATATTATTCTCGATGACTTAGAGAACTCTGAGATATCTACTGATGAATCGTTTCCAACGTTAAAACAAGGAATAAATCTACCAAGAAATGATTCAGAATGGTCAACTGCCAACGATTATTTTAAAATTGCTCTTCAGTCATTTACACCAATCACATCTCAAGATATAAACATAAGCATACGCCAACTAAATGAAACCATATATAACTATTTCTTTGAAACTTTTGGTAACAACAAAAGCTCTTCGAATAAACATTTCGTGGAAAAATACAAAAATCAAAATACAAAGGATTTAAAGAAACTGTTAAAAAGACTGAAAATTTCAAACGGCAATCTCGATGAAATTAAATATGTGGCACATATATTGCGTGACAAAATTCGTAATGGATGTGACTCAAATCACGAAAAAGAATTTGATCATGATCGCTTCATAAACAGAAATTTCTGGGGTTATGTGAAAAACATTTTCAACAAAAAAGTCAATGAGCTTCCATCTTTTGATATGTCAGTCTGTAAAACGTACTTCAGAAAGGTTTTTACTTCAGTCAACCCAAATAGACTTTTTGTGATTCCTACTTGGATTCCTAGCTTGTCTACACCAGATATTCCTTTTAATCTTGATCCCCCAACGTATGAACAAGTTACTTCAGTAATACGCAAAATGAAAACTTCTGGCTCTCCTTGTCCACTGGATCAAATATCTGTAATCTCTTTTAAACGATGTCCCATATTACGAACATATCTTACCGAAATAATACGTGAAGTTTGGTTATCGGGTTCGGTCCCAACCGAATGGAAAAAAGCCTACACCATCTTAATACATAAGAAAGGGAGCACAGATGATCCTTCTAATTTTCGTCCTATCACACTGGAAACCATCCCACTAAAAGTTTTAACATCTTGTCTTCGAAATGTCATGTTTTCCTTCCTTGCAAAGAACAACTTAATTGAACATAACATACAAAAAGGTTTCACTCCTAATCTTTCTGGAACTATAGAACATACTGCTCATATGGCTAATATTATCAACAAAGCTAGAACTAAACAGCATTCCCTTATCATTACTCTTCTGGACCTTAAAAATGCTTTTGGTGAAGTTCACCATAATCTTATACAGACCGTTCTCGACTATCATCACATACCAGATCACATCAAAGATATCATAAACAGCTTATATACTGATTTCAAGACATCCATCATCACATCCCATTTCTCCACTCCTTTCGTCCCTGTTGGTCGTGGCGTTCTACAAGGTGATTGTCTTAGTCCTCTTCTTTTTAATATGTGCTTCAATACTTTCATTCAACACATCAAAGCTCCAAAATATCGTCAATTTGGTTTTTCAATAAAATCTATTAACCCCACACACTGGTTCCAGTTTGCTGATGACGCAGCAGTCGTAAGTGGTCAAGAATCAGAAAACCAACATCTTCTAAACCGCTTTTCTCTTTGGTGTCAATGGTCAAACATGATTATCAGAGTTGATAAATGCAGTACGTTTGGCATCAAGAAATCCTCCACTAAATCCATCCAGTTCCTCCCCAAACTAATTATCAACAATGACCTTGTCCCCACAGTCAAGATTGGAGAGAGTTTCAAATATCTTGGGCGATATTTTGACTTTGATATGTCTAACATGGCACATAAATCAGATCTACTCAACATAATAAATGACTTGATGACAGAAATTGATGCTAAAGAACTTCACCCTAAAAATAAACTACTGCTCTACTCCAGATACGTTCTTTCTAAAGTATCTTGGCATTTTATGGTTGCAGATTTATCAAAAACATGGGTTACTGAGAATATTGATAATATTGTTATAGGATACATCCGCAAATGGCTAGAAATTCCAGTTTCTGGAACTCTTAGCAATATTTTTCTTCCCATCAATAAATTCGGGTTAAACATAAATCCTCCGTCTGTCAAGTTCACGCAATGCCAAGTTATTTTAAGAAAAGTACTCAAAGCCTCCCCTAACGAAGACATCAAACAACTCTGGGAATCAACCGCAAGTCACACCAACATCCAATATGACAGATACAAATCAACAAAAGAAATCATCAAAGAATTTCATGAAGGTCAAGAAATCAAACTATGTAATCAACTGTCTTCCCAAGGTCTATTTTTCAGAGCTGTATTGAATAACTCCCTTCCTCAGTTTAATAAAGTCTGGTCACTAGCACAATGTAAACTACCAAAAAACATCTACAACTTTACCATCCGTTACATAAATAACACTCTTCCCACACGTAAAAATTTGGTTAAATGGGGCATCTCTTCATCTTCAGATTGTTCTCTGTGCTTACAACCAGAATCAATTCTTCATGTTGTTGCTGGTTGTAGTTCCTACCTAAATCAGGGTCGGTATACTTGGAGACATAATTCTGTCTTGCAGTTTATCGCAAACTCTTTGTCAGCAATCAAAGACATCATCCTGTATGTTGACCTGCCTTCTTTCAACTCCCCTTCAATTATCACTGGAGATAGTCAACGACCAGACCTCTTGATAACCACTTCAGACAAACATCTATATATACTCGAACTGACCGTTGGACACGAAACTAACTTAGAGAAAAACTTATTGAGAAAACAAACTAAGTACAAAGAACTATTTTCTTCTAATAACAATGATTTCAAAAATATTAGCTTCATAAATTTGTCAATCAGCGCTTTAGGAATTTTTTCTAAAGAATCTACAACGTTTCTTGACATGCTGGCTGATCTTGGTTTTGACGATAAGCCCTCCAAGTATATCATCAAGAGCATTTCAGCTATTTCGATAAGGTCAACATATTATATATTTTGCTGCAGGAACAAGGATTGGCCAAATCCTGAATTACTTAGCTATTAGTTTTTTTTTTTTTTTTTTTTTTTTTTTTGTTTGTTTTTTTTGTTTTGGTGTTTTTTTTTTGTTTTTTGTTTTTTGTTTTTTTTCTTCTTCTTTTTCCTCAAACTATTTTCTTGATGTCGATTCAAGTAGCAAATTGTAAACTGCCTAGGTATAGTGAGGTTTACAGTTGTATGTGCAAAAATATGAAATAAAAGTTTACATTATTATTATTATTATTATTATTATTATTATTATTATTATTATTATTATTAGTTTATTTCACATAACATTTACATGAATATGCATTTGGGTCTCAGTCTATGGCATGTATTTCTTTACAGACTTCTACTAGAACATTTTTCAAGACAGACTTCTTACAAATATATTGACAGTCTATGGGATTTATGAGATACTCGGATATATATTCATAGGTAAGGCTTTCTCGCAAGTATATGTGTTTGGTTGTTGGTGTCTTTGTCTGTCTGTCCATCAGTCTCTGTCATTCTGGACATATTGGTGGGTGTATTGAGAGTTATTTGTAAAAAGTTTTTTTTTCATTACTGTATGGGCTGTAAGTACCATTGTAATTATAGGATGATTGATTGGTTGATTGGTTATTATTGTTGGGGTACTTAGCTTTATTTGTTATAACTGATAAGTTATTGTTTCTGTTTGTATGATGTTTTTTTTTTGGGGGGGGGAGGGGTAGGTATTGCATTACTTGTTGGATAGCATTTTACAAGGTTTCTGGTTGTGGTTTTTGTGGTTGTAGCTAGTGTTGTGGCCTGAGTAACACGTAGGGGTTGCTAGAATACCTCAGGTGTGGGTGCAATTCCTGTCAAAGGGACATAATACAATTTTGCCTTATTTTTTTATTCTTAATACTTGGAATAAAAGTTCCATGTGATGAACGCCAAAAGAAATTGATCATCCCATGAGTATGAATAAATACCTATTTTGTTTATTCTAGACATTGATACAGTGAATTCCATTCA
The DNA here is from genome assembly GCA_918843875.1 of Diadumene lineata. Lineage (NCBI taxonomy): Eukaryota > Metazoa > Cnidaria > Anthozoa > Actiniaria > Diadumenidae > Diadumene > Diadumene lineata. The sequence goes on along the minus strand of CAKKNV010000001.1, from coordinate 56,391 downwards.
TGGCTAAAGACAGAACAAGAAATTACGCTACCCTGATACCACATCTACATAAAATGCTTGTTATTGATTTGATTGATTAAGTGAATTTTCTTTTGATAAATGTAATTAATTCAATTGCATTGTTTCATGGTGTGTTTTGCCAACTGTGTGTGTTTTTGTTCATTTTTGGCATCAGATAATCTTATTTTCTGTAGACTGAACTGCGTGTTAACAATAGAAAATTACATAATATTGTAACAATATTAATGTGGTATCTCGATGTAAGAGTCAAGGTACCTAAACTTTCATCAAATATGCACAATTTATTTCATCAATTCTAGTTCTTGAAAAGTGTAATCCCCCATGCTATTGAATGACAGAGATTTAACTGAATATGGATAGGCTGTCACAATAAAGAGCCATTTTTCTACCAACTGTTTATCATAATTCAATTTCGTTATTTGTAGTATACTATGGTGTTTGAATGACAATAAATGTAATTCAATTTTATGATCATTTGAATGTATGTTCACTTACTCTATAAAACATTGTCTATAACAATCTTCTTTAAATCGGAGCTCCGCTGTTAGGTTTACCTAATTTTTATATTACAGCTTATTTGCAAGCTTAAGTGCAATTGTCAGTAAGAACCGGGCAGAACGCGGGGATGGGAGTCGGCCGATTCTCTTCAAATTTTCAGCACTTTTTACCTATCATATAAGATTACCATTAATGGCTTTAGTTTGGAAATATAATATTTTCCTCCGATTTTTGACCACCACCTCATTTTTGCGCATTTTTGCTCCGAAGAAACGTTAAAATTACAGTTAGTTTGGTGGCTCTATTCAGCCACTTTCCGTCCGTTTATTCAATTGATATTTGTACAAAATGTTTTTGGTTATCCAAACGATGTAATTCTGCAAGATTATCTATTTCCCATGGAAATGTTTATGTTTAGAAATTGTTCAGCGTAATTTTGGTTTTTTTTTTCAGGACTATTTTCTCAAAAGTGCGGCAATTTTATATCAAAGTTTAGCTTTTTAATACTTTAATAATAATGATAATAATAATAATACTTTAATAATAATTGATAAATAAATAAATAAAATTACAAACAAACAAAACACTCACCCGCAAATAGTTGAACTAATCGAGGCGGGTGGTGTTGGGAAAAAAATATATATATATCAGCTATTTACAATAATATTGTTAAATATGTTATATTATAACTAACAGACTTACTATGTTTTATTATATACATATTATGAATAATGTCAGTATATGATATAGAAATAGAAGTGGTAGTTTCGTTGATTAATTTGGTGATAAATGCTATAGTTTGTAGAGATGTATCACAGGATTCAAGATGGATATAGATATGGTTAATTGTTAAAACCTAATCAATGGATTTGAATAAATTGGAGATTTCAACATGATAACCGTTAGAACATAGCTGATCAAACAATGACTTCTTGACTTTCTTTTTAAACAATTGCTTTGATAAGCTTCTAACTGCTAGAGGAATTTCATTCCATAGTCTTACACCAGCAAATGAAAATGAATTTTTTAATAAATTAGTTCTTGCAAAGCTTATGTAAAGGTTTCGAGATTTTGATGCCCTGGTATTATACGAGTGTATTTGTTTTAGGGGAGTGAAGAGATCTTCTAAGGTGGATGGTACATTGCTATTCATTACGTCATGCATCAGATAGGCCACGCGTTCAATATAAAGATGGTTTATAGGTAGAATGTGAGAACGAGAAAAGGCAGGAATAGCACTAGTTTTTCTATCGAAAAAGTAGATAAATCGAAGCGCTTTTTTCTGTAGGAGTAAAATTTTATTCAAATCTAGCTATCACTTATTAGCCAAAATGTTGCTTTTTAAGAATCAAAAAAACTCTAATTTGGTATCTTTTAATGTACCTCGGTGAGTAGCCTCCACATTTTAGGGAAATTTGCATTTTGTCGACTTTTTCCCGGAATATGTCACGCTTGATTTTATGTACATATTTCGAATCAATTGTCTCGAAGCACTATTTTTAAGTTCATCTATATTTAGAATTTTGGCAAATTACAGCTAAAACCGTTGTATCGCGACCAACTTTGTTGAGATTTTTTAGTCAATTTTCCTTTGCTTCATAATTGTCAGGTCGCATTGAGATATCGTTTGCATCAAATGAGCTGATTGGAACATTTATTCATTTTTTCATTGCAGTACTATTATAGTTTTTCATTAATTGTTTCTCTAGCAATATGCACACGTTGCCGTTTATACCACTACAAGGCTTGATCAAATACAACGAAGGTATATAGATAACCTGATTTATAATACTAATAAGACTAGTTAATTTTTGAGTTTATCTTTTTTTTAATTTTAAACTTAACATATTAAGAAAACCTCATGAAAATTATATAACTTATATCAAGTAAATCACTTTAGAAGGACTATGGGTGTGATAAAATTATATATACTAGCATATAGTAACAAAATGAGATCACATACCTAGCCAATATAGAGTGGCACAGTTGTGCAGTCACTTGGTCACTCAGATAGTACGTAAACCATCCGGTTATCTATCTAGGGGGAGGATTTTTTTAAATGTATTTTTAATGTATTTTTAACATTTTTTAATTATATCAAGTATTAAGATATAGGCATTTGTTGTTTTCTTTTTTCATGCAAGACTACATCGGAAAACACCAATGAGGGCCTTGTCTGTGATGCCTCTGAATCAGCCCATGTAGTGTCTGATATTCATATGTCCGCACAGGTTGCAGCCCATGTAATATCTGACATTCAGATGTCCGCACAAGTTGCAGAAAGTTCAACTGAAAACACCAATGAGGGTCTTGTCTCTGATAACTCTGAACCTGCCCATGAAGTATCTGACATTCAGATGTCCGCACAAGTTGCACAAAGTTCAACTGAAAACACCAATGACGGCCTTGTCTCTGATGTCCCATGAAGTATCTGACATTGACATGTCTGTAGAAGTTACAGAAAGAGGAGAATCGGATTCAATACTTTTGCAATCCTTTGCAACACTTTTACCAGAAAACGAGATTAGTATATGGGTTGATGAAATGGAAGAGCAGAATAGCAAAAGGCAGAAACTCAATGAATTTAACGAAAGCATTTCAGGTGGGCGTTATAGTCCGCTCATGTCCTCACTGAACACTACTTGGGAAGACTTTTCAGACAGACAACAACGATATTATATCAAAAAAGCTAAAGAGTCGATAGTTACTACACTTTCTGTAATATCTCCAGGTCAAGAAGAAACGATCTTGAAAGTGCTTCAATCAGAGAAATTTGTCGAGGATGTCAAGGATCTACAAAAGCGTAGACATTTTGATTCACAATCTAATCTTGTGCAGGAGTTAATCAAATCATATGAGCCAGCTAGTCAGTGGAGTACAAAACGACAAATTATTTCCCTTTTTGCTGACGATTTTTCGAAAGAGGAATTACAGGCAATGATTCCGGTTCTTTCCAAATGGCGCATCGACCAGGCACGTCAACATGCCACTGAAACAGATAGAGGTGAACCAGTTCCTGCAATTCAAATGTACCGCCAAAAAATTGAGCCCGAAAAAGTTGACCACTTCGTTGAGTTTATTTCTAGACCAGAATTTTTTCAGGACTTGGCATTCGGAACAGAAACAATGAAACTTGACTCAGGGGAGCACATGATCATACCTGCAGTGATAAGAACAGTCATCCCGTCTCGCCTTACAAGTCAATACTTGGAGTATTGCAAAGACCAAGATTTTGAGCCTGCGAGCAAACGAACACTTAATAGAATGATTGACGTTTGCTCAGCTTCCAGGCAAAAATCGTTGCAAGGGCTAGATAATACCACAGCGGAGGGATCAGATGCTTTTGATGACTTGCTGAAGTTGACGGATAAACTCAAGTTCAATGTTGACGTGATATCTGTGAAAAAACAACTGAGAGATGGAAAGCGTTACCTTAAGACAGATTTTAAGACTCACGTTGGAAGAAATGAACAATGTAGTGACCATTGCACCGTATATGCACTAAAAGACGAGAAAAAGAAAGAGTTTACGCGTAATTGTGACCACGAGCACATCTATGAATGTGAAAGATGCAAGAGCTAGAAAGGGTATTAGATAATGTGTCAGAAATACTAGACAAAGTGCAAATAGAAGAAGAGGAAAGAGCGAGACTTAATTTTGAATATAAAGAAAGTGTACGCAACATTAAGGCTTGGAAAGCTCATTTACTACGGTCAGTAAATCAAGAGGAGGCCAAGCAAAACTCACTTTGTGAACTAGATGACAAGTCATGTCTAGTTATTATGGACTGGGCGATGAAGTTTTTGGCTGTCAAGTTTAGAGAACAAATGAGCTACGTTTTTGGTTAGAAAGGCAAGAGCTGGCACCTAAGCGCTGTAATTACTGCGGCTAAAGACAATAAGTATGAAGCTGAGTGTTGTGTACATATTTTCAATAGCTGCACTCAAAACAGTTTCGCAGTCCTGTCAATCATAGAGCACTTGTTGTGTCAAGTCAAACAAGAACATCCAGCCATAACAAATGTTTTTTTCAAGTCCGATAATGCAGGCTGTTATCATAATGGCCTTTTGTTGCTCAGCCTCAGAGAAGTGGGAGAGAGAACAGGAATAGTGCCAGTGCGCTACGACTTTTCTGATCCTCAATCAGGGAAAGATATATGCGACAGAAAGGCAGCATCGATGAAAGCGCATATCAAGCGATGGGTAAATGAGAAGCATGACGTCCTAACCGCTGAAGACATCAAAGAAGCTCTTGAATCTCATGGTGGCGTCAAAGGATGTAGGGCTGCAGGTGTTGAAGCTGACACCATGAAAGAAACAAACACCTCGAACAAAATACCAGATATCAGTTTGCTAAACAACTTTAAATATGAATCAGATGGAATCCGAGTTTGGAAAGCATATGGCATTGGGCCTGGGCGTCTTATTTCGTACAGTGATCTACAAATAGTACCTCAAGGGGATACATGATTGAAATTCGTCCACCAGTTTGGTTCCGTTCCTGCAATACTTGTTCTAACAAACTCCTCTTTGAATAATGTAACAAAAACCTTTCAGATGTTTACTTTTTGCCTAATGTATTTTGTAAATGAGAAATGAAGACGTTGACAGCTTCTTTGATTTCAGAGTATTTTATAAAAGAATTATCTAAAGCATCAGTAGAAATCATATTTTATTAAATTCAGTTTGTTCAAGGACTGTAATAATTGTCATGAGCATTTACAAATTTGAGAATACGTTTCATAGGGAACAAAGATTAGCATGTGATCGGGGCTTTACACCAAATGCTACATTGCTTGGATTTAGAAATAATAGTCATTTCCTGTCAATCTATATTCCCATGGTCACAACAAACAATGTTATCATAATTTATGAAATTCAGTTTTTTTCTTACTATCTCTCAAAATCAGGCAGTTCGTTACTTAGTAAACAGTTTAGTTTCTAGAATGCTTATATTGTTCAAAATTATAAACTTACCCTGATACCAGAGGCTTTCTCTCACAGTGCTATTGCATTGTGAATGACTGCTTTAAGGCTCCATGCCAGAACGCTGTGAGAAGAATGAGATCATCTGGGACTAGGGTAATCCAACTTGACATTGATTGAAATCAAGCTGCCAATGGCAACGTAACTCGTGGAAATTGAAATTTTTGAAATCATTGTAAAATATTAATAGTAAAGTAGGCTCTGCTATTGATTTTGAAATTGATGTGACTGATAATGTCTTGCATTCTACATATGACCCACAGGAATGTCAGCATAGTCTAATGCTAAAGTCGCTCAAAGACAGCATGTAGTTACTCAGCACTGGACGAAAAAACGAATTTATCATATAGGCAAACATACAGGCAAATATAGGGTCAAATGTCATATCTCACTAATCATAACCCATATTTGTCCAATGGTTATATATAGTATGTACCTACACATTTACCCTGTGGGCTCAGATGGCAAAGTCCGTATGGCCCAATACGATCCCAGTCGGCAAATATATAGCAGATATCGTATCGTCCAAACATTTACCTAGTATCAAAAGTGATTTATGCCTTAAATACACCATGTAATTTGCCCCGATGACATATGTGATTTATGACTTAAATACACCATGTAATATGCCCCCATGACATATGCGACTTATGCCTTACATATTCCATGTAATATGCCCCGATGGCATATGTGATTTATGCCTTAAATACACCATGTAATTTGCCCCGATGACATATGCGATTTATGCCTTAAATATTCCATGTAATATGCCCCGATGACATATATGATTTATGCCTTAAATACACCATGTAATTTGACCCGATGACATATGTGATTTATGCCTTAAATACACCATGCAATGTGCTTCGATGACATATATGATTTATGCCTTAAATACACCATGTAATGTGCCTCGATGACATATATGATTTATGCCTTAAATACACCATGGAATGTGCCTCGATGACATATGTGATTCAAGCCTTACATATTCCATGTAATTTGCCCCGATGACATATGTGATTTATGACTTAAATACACCATGTAATGTGCCCGATGGCATATATGATTTATGCCTTAAATATTCCACATAATATGCCCCGATGACATATGTGATTCAAGCCTTACATATACCATGTAATGTGCCTCGATCGGATATGTGATTTATACATAAAGTATGCGATTTACCCTAAACGTATGCAATTTTTGTTTTAGTCCATATATGCGTGCATTATATTTTCTACTCATGCCATCAGCTATTCGCAGACACAAACGGCAGGCAAAATCCCCCCCTCCCCCCAAAAAAAACTAAAAAATAAAAAAAATAAAAAAAAATCCTATGTTGTCATCAAGCAAGGATAACAAACAGTGAAGAAAGACATAAATTCTACTGAAATATGTTTATTTTTTCTCTTTTTGAAAATAAACTACAACAAAAGATTGATGATTACTGTTAAATGAAAATTGTGTTTCAACTAAGCAACCTTTTTTGTAAGAGGATAAGATAAACAGTGAAAAATATATTTGGCAAAAATGATTGTTTTTAGGTGCTTTCAAAATGTTCGTGTTCTTTATTTTGTACATATATATATTATATATAACCCAGTGAGTTCGAATTAGTTACGCTCTCAATGCCCATTCAGGACCCCCTGTTGGTCTTGGGCGTCTGGACGGCTCCCCGATTTTTCCCTTCAGGAGCATCGTCAGACTGCGCTCTGAAAGCCGCCTTTTGGCCTTTTCGGTCTAGACTTTCGACATACTGGTTTGCTAGGGGACTTCTCCATGGCAGAGGGTGTTTTATCAAAACTTTCCTCTGCTTAGGAGGGCCCCCTTCACTATCAGAGTCACTGCCTGCTACATTATTGTCGCGATTGTCATTGATGTCTTCCTCTTCGGACATGGACTCCTCTGAAGACATGTAATCAAGTTTCATGATCGACTTGATTTTTGCTTTCTCCGCGGGAGTCAGTGCTGTCGATATATCTATAGCTTTAGATCTGGATCTAAGGAGCTAAAATAAGAAAAAGAAGCAAGTTTCAGTCAAACTTTCTTAATAAGTCATTCTTTGCTAATAGTAATTACGGTCTGTCACAGTTAAATTTGGACTGAATTACTAAACGCGCACTACATGGAAATTAGCGCATCACCGAAAGAAAGGTTTTGCTACTTGGGTTGAACATTCACGGCCAACGTTTTATTATGCTTATACCATGCGATTTTTATGCGTTTTAAACTAAAACTTTGTTATATGCAAACTCGTATTTTCGAGTGACACAACAGAGCTTGGCTACTTACAAAGTATAACCATTCAAAAACAAACCAAAAAAACTGTTCAAATCAAATGACGATAAAAAGGTGATTTGGCAGTAGCTTTATAAAAAGAAAGTGTTTCTTTCGGTGTCACGATAAGAATAAAACTCAGAGTCCTCGGTCGTGTGTATAAAGTATAATACCAAAAAGGTAAGAATGAGTTTTGCGTGATCCGTAGGTTTGTTTTAAATAGAAAATACGGGAAATTATGAAATCGAAAGTTTTTCCACTGCGCTAATTTTAAGATGCATTTTTGCCTAGAGAGTTTTTATACAGAAGAAAATTGACAGAAAATCAAGACTTGGAAATGTTTGATAGTAACTAAATAAAGGTAGTATACAAAACAAGACAGTAAACAACCAAAAACAGTCATTGTTTTCCTTTGTTAATCTATATAATTGCCGGTATATATTTTGTTTTGGCTTGTTTCCATTTTTTAAAAACACTTTAAAAAAATTGTCTATTTCATCGTTCTTTAAACCAGTCGCAGCACCGCTCAATTTCAATTTAAATCACTAGTATTTAGCTGCAAATTGAGACAAAATAGAACATATAATTCGGCAAAGCAAAATCTAAAATACTTACATTTTGTTTTCTTTGCGTTTTTCTTTGGTTCTTTTGATGCCTTTCAAGTCCACCTGCCCGCTCTCTTCTGCTTCTTTTTCTTCTTGTTAGGAAGTGGCTTTTGAGAGCAGCTGAAATTAGGATTAAAATGATATTGATATTTTTTATTATCATTATTAATTTATTAGGGAGACTTTATTTTTTAGAAGGAGAGTGGGTCCGCAGGAATCATCATAAGCGATACACTACAATTCTCCTGGCCCACCCTTTGCGTGTTTGAAAAAAAGCCCACCTCAGGAATTATTAAAATAAGTGTGATCCTCCCTATATTAAAAATTCAGTGACCCACCCCTGAATTCCTCCGGCCCCCCTCCCTTATAAAAATTGCTCCCTTATTATTATCATTGTTATCAATATATCCACGGCAGAAACATTTGGATGGACGTTCCTTACTCTCTCCCTTATTGAATGGTTTATTTGCTCGTTAACGTCATCTCTGAAACTAATTCAATAAATCACTTTAATTCTTATCATTTTTTTAATATTAAAACCAATTACATATGTTGGCGGATTCAAGCGACCTGTACATATTTATTTCGGGGGGGGGGGGGGGAAAGCTGGGTTCAAAAGGCTGGGAATGTTCGTCGGAAAGTCAGAAACTGAAATACCCTGAAATTTTTTGACCCTTAATACCTCAAAGCCAAACTTTACCAAAACAAAAAACGAAATGGCTTTTTTGAACGAAAATAACCATAAAAATACCTTTTTAGGATATTTTTCAAATCTGATTCCTCGATTTTTTTTTTTTTCACCCCCTTAAATACCTAAATCACGGTTTCAACCTCAAATACGGCGATGTAGATCATCCCAAGCACGCCAATATAGGGAGTGCCTCCCCGGTTTATAAATAAATGAATGAATAATTAGGAAATGTTATCTAGACTGCTTAGAGTACTATTTAAACTTAGTATTCAAACTGGTGAATTGATCCTTCACATGAATTTTCATACTTACGCTTTGGTAAAATCCCATATAAGAGGGCTTTCGATCCGTTCCCGTAGTTTTTTTGCTACCAAGCGTACTTCAGACTATAAAATAATAAATCCAACATTATAATAGTGTGTTGGTTATGTTTAAATAATAACACTGAGTTCACTACTTTTTTATGGCTTTGATAGGGTAGTATAATTGCGGAAAAAGTAGAAAAAAATCAGCATTTTGCGAGTCATAGCTATTTCGTAACACGACCACTTACTCTTATGTTTCCCGCCAATTTTCACATTAACGCATAAATTATATCACTGCATAATTACGACAAACATCTAGTCTGGCGCCAAGAAATAACAGTAAAAATTGTTTAAAAAAAAGCCAGCTTTTTTTAACATACTTACTGCAATAGCCTTTGAAACTGTTATCTTGGTCCTGCTCTTGTCCCTGGTTTGCTGGTTTTCTTGAAGGGCAGCTAGTATTTGGCGGTTCTGTTCTTGCAGTTGCTTGAACTGGTTCTCTATCGTCTCAAAATTCAAAGAAATTTAATTTTGGCCTTCAGGCTCAATATTCTCATGCCCAGTCGATGTTTCTTCTAGCAGACGATTTCTATGCTCCCTTAGAGCATCCTCGGAACCACCAGGGATCGACGGAATTATAACATTCAGTGGCCGTTGTGAGTTCGCGCCATTTTCACCACTGCTCACAGGACTCGTAGACCTCGTATTGTTGGTAGATTGACTTTTTGCCAGAGAATGGATAGGCATTGGTCGCCCTGGTAATGGTCTTGTTGTTCTTCCCATTGGTCTTATTCAATAATTAAAACTAGGCGCGCAGTTAGAGTGTATGTAAGACTCAACTTCAAACTCTGAGATTGTTAACAGTTTGTTACCCCAAGGCGATCGCGAATGGACGGCTAGATACTTTGGCTAATCAAATCTTTCCCTCTATAATCACGTGTCATGCAATGATGGATACGTTCATAAATGACAAAGCACAAGTTACAACTTGCTATCTTAAAACACTTTAAAACCAAGCCGAATTTTTTCTCGGGTAAACTATTTTCATCACAAAATAATATTGCAATAAACTTGGTTATTTTATCGCTGTAAAGCTATCACAAACTACCGTCTTGTATCTTATCTTTCGCGACGGACAGCTCTAATAGGAAAATGAAGTATTCAGTAAAGAGTTCATGTTCTTTTGTTCAATTGACATTTCACCAATTGACAGACGCATGTTTTTATTAGACAGGAAAGATAGCTGCTAACCAATCAAAAAAGCTTGGATTCAATTAACTCAATGACCACTGTGAGTCCTTATTACTATCAAACCAAAATGTCTTCTGAGAAGCCAACACGTTATCATTGCTTTCACTGTAATGAAGATCTTATTTACAGAGTATTTTGCCGTCACAAAGAAGACTTTTTTAATCCTTTAACAAATCAGTGGCAAATGGAGCTGAGAAATGATGAGGACGACTCAAATGATAGTATTTTTACTGACAAGATCGACAGCCCGCAAAACAACACTTTGCCTAATGACTACAACAATATAAATGATATGAGCCAAAGAGATCAACGCAGCTCAAGTTCATCAAGTGAAGAACTCGTATCAGCATCTCCAAAAGGTATGCTAAAGTTAAAGTTGAAATAGCTTTGTTTTAAAATTAAGGCGGTAGTGTATAGTTGGTCAACGGTTGTTAAAATTAAGCACGCCTTTGGTTTCTTTTGTTGTTCTTGAGGTCTAGCCCAAGGTGTTTTTCAATTTTGAGGTTTATTTCAAGCCGTGTATATATAGCTAATGACATGCTCACTTATCATCGGCTCTATAATAGGGTCGACCGTAAAAATAGCAGATAACTTTTGAACGCAGTGTTCGCCCACAAACCTTTGTAATGTTCAACTAGCTTTGATCCATTTGCCAGTCAATGCGCGTTGCTAGGTGATGAATTGGTCACGTAAGGGGGTCTTGCAAAGACCCCATTTAAATCCTTTTGTGAAACGGGTGGGTCACTTGTCACAAGCGAGTCACATACAAATACATATGATTGTATACGAGTAACAAAAAAATACACTGATAGAGTAATAAGATAATGAAATGAAATGAAATGAAAGATGAGAATAAACAGAGACAGACAGACAGACAGAAATAAACTAGTAACAAACATAATTTTAGAATTAGAATTTTTTACTTCGACACGTACGATTTTATCCAAGAGACGTTTTAACCATGCATGTTGTACGAGAGTGTCAACGATTCCAACATTAGTTTCGATATGCAAAAATTCCGGATGGGGGACTTGGGCGGGGTTACTCGTCGAAAATCCCCAAAATGACTCGAAAATTATACCAGAAAAACAAAAATTAAAAGTTGTGGTGGAGTGAATATTGATGCGGTTTTGCGTCATCTTTTTACACTTTCTTTGTAATATCTGTTTTACGGCCTGGTTTTCAGAACACCCTAACAATTCCTTCGTACGTGGTTACTTTTTTACCTGAAATCATGTTGTTACACAGTAATCCTTATAGTGTACTGAAACAAATGGTTTTAAATGTTATCTAAATGCTCGTTAAATGAAACATATTGTTTTTGTCTGATTTTTGTAGGACATCGTACAAATAACTTTGAGGAAGAAGATCAGGTGTTTTGGGATGACAAATCGGACAGTGACTCCGAGAGTGAAGAAATAGAAGTAAACAGGAGAAGAAAATTCGTTGAAACTTGGGATATTGATATTGAAGATCTAGAGAGAGATTTTGAACAATCTAGTACAGAAATAAACGATGTCATTGAAGCCGGAAGTTCCCGAGTGACCGCCCTGATACACTGGATCGCCTTGTTTGTATGCTTTTGGTCCGCATATTTTGCAGTACCAGAACGAGGTGCTGACATTCTCCTTGCGTTTTTCAAAGCTAGTTTCCAGGTTTTGTGTGAGCTATCGCCAATGATTTTTTCAACTGCATTATTGGCTTTTCCAAGCTCATTTAAACTCTTGAAAAAGCATCTCTCCATTAAAGATAAACACTCAAAGTATGTCGTTTGTCCAAAATGCGACACTTTATACCGTTTCCAAGACTGCATAACAACAAGATTAGGGCGTGTTATTGTCAAACCCTGTTCTCACGTTGCTTACCCGAATCACCGTCAGTTGTTTCGCCGCAGACCTTGCGGAGCGGAATTGCTTAAAGAAATCCGTTTAAAAAATGGACAAACAAAGTATTATCCACACAAGGTTTATAGTTATAAAAGCATCAGAGAGACTCTGACTCACTTCATTAAGCGACCAGACTTTGTAAAAAAATGTGAGATTTGGAGAGATCGAAAGGTGCCGGAGAATATGTTAGTCGATGTCTACGATGGCCAAGTATGGAAAGATTGGCAATATTTCAACGACACTCCCTTTCCTGCACAGCCCAATAATTATGCTTTAATGCTTAATGTTGATTGGTTTCAGCCTTTTAAGCATAGTATCTATAGCGTTGGAGTAATATATATAGTTCTTCTGAATCTTCCGAGAAACGAAAGGTACAAAGAGGAAAACGTGATGATAGTTGGAGTAATACCTGGTCCACATGAGCCCAAATTGACAATCAATACGTACTTACAACCACTTGTCGCTGAACTGAACTTATTATGGAATGAAGGTATTCAAGTTCGTCCTTATGGAAGTAGAGCAGCAAGATGTTTTCGAGCTGCACTTCTTTGTATTACTTGTGACATTCCTGCACTAAGAAAAATTTGTGGTTTCATGGGTTGTACTGCTCACCAAGGGTGTTCAAAGTGCAAAAGATTCTTTCCTGGAGATTTTGGTAACATGGATTTTTCAGGTTTCGAAGAAGACGACATATCAAGGACAAACGAAGAACATCGGAGAGAAGCTCAGGATATACTCAATGCAACCACCGCTGATGAACGAACACGAATTGAAACTTTAACTGGAACAAGATATTCTGAACTGTTGCAGTTGCCTTACTTCGACTGTATTCGTTACCATGTTGTTGATCCAATGCACAATTTGTTCTTAGGGACAGCAAAGCATTTAATGAAAAATGTATGGTTAAATGATGAAAAGCCAATTATTACTAAAGAAAATTTGAATAAAATTCAAGAAAAGGTAGATAATGTCAAAGCACCTTCATTTATAGGACGTTTGCCAAAAAAGTTATCAACGTCCTTTGGTGGATTTACCGCTGACCAGTGGAAAACATGGACTCTGCTATATTCTGTATTTGGAATATCATTCCAACTGATGATTTAGAGATGTGGAGGTTCTTCGTGTTGTCCTGCTTTCATCTTTGTTCTCCAATTATAACAATGACAGAGCTTCAAGAAGGACACGATTACCTTATGAAATTTTGTAAATCGTTTGAAAACAGATATGGAAAAGAACGTATTACGCCGAATATGCACCTGCACCTGCACCTCAAACAATGTATTTTGGATTATGGACCCGTATATTCGTTTTGGCTATTCAGCTTCGAACGCTTTAATGGAATTTTAGGAGCTTTTCAAACGAACAATAGATCTGTTGAAATACAGATTATGAGAAGATTTCTCCAGAAGTATGAATTAAGAGATATATCTTTACCAGAGACATTTATTGAAACTTTCCAACCTGTTTTTCAACTGCTTCAGGAGACACAACAAGCAGGCACTCTTGGTGAAAGGATCCCGTCAATACCATCAACACTAAATCTTTCACTTGGTCAAGTAAAACGTTGCTTAGAGTGGTGTAATATCAATGCATACTCATGTTTTTCGGCTCGATCCATTGATATCCTTGATGATGAATATACAGAGTATCTTTTGAAAGCATATGAAACAATTTTGCCTCAGCACTCGGTAATTGATTGTGTTACCGATATGTTTGAAAGACTGAGTACTATTGGATATTCAGGGACAAAGCTAGGCTCCTCCGACTCAAGACTGGAACGTTGCAAGTTGGTGTGGTCAATATAGCGGAAGTATTGAGACAGATTCATTTGACTTGCGTCCTGGTGTTATTGATTTCTTTCTGAAACAAACCATTACAATTGATGGCAAACAGGGATCATTGTGTATGGCAAAGGTTCGTTGGTTCCAGCGCCATCCCAAAAGACATAGTATTGGAAAACCTCACGAAGTGTGGTGCAGAAACCTATTTGATAGCGAAGGACCTTGTACATTCATCCCAATACAAAGGATACACAGCCAGTTTGTTGCTGCGTACGATGTTATTGATGATGAAACCGTATTAGTTGTATGTCCTTTACAGCGTAAATTGTACGGATAACCTTCATGCTATAAATCAGTAAGCGTTGCCATGAATATTTTATGTTTCCAAATGTACTGCTCATCAGCAACTTGAGAGGGAAAATGAAAAGTGAAAACTGGTGGAACATTTGATATTTTGTCTCATATTTAAAAATAACTTTAAAATGACACATGGCAAACAAAAAACAAATACACTTCAGACTAATGAAGTTCATATTTAATCTAGTTTGTATATTTTGCTGTTAGATAGTAAATTTTCTTCCGGGAGGGGAGGGGTACTCCATATATTTGACACACAGGGATGTGCCGCTGGCCACGGTAGAGTTTCTTGCGCTCTATCAGTCTGTTGATAGGGTGTAGCATTTACGAGTGTATCAAATTGGAGTTGATTTTTGGCATAGAGCCGTTTCCAGGAATGGTATTATTCTTTGCGGGTATTGTTTTGGAGAATTTAGGTGCCTTAAATAGGGTCAGGATTCGAAACATGTCGAAAGGTTCAGCGGCACGTCCCTATCAAAACCAAGGTCCAGTAACCCCCCTCCCCCCGGGCCTTTCTTGCAGTTTTGCCATTATATTGAAACAACTAAATAAACTTTTGACGCTTGTCTCTAGGTTTAAGTGTGTTTAAGTTGTCCCGGGTGTTATATAAAGTGCTTTACGGTGAACTCTGATTATAAATATCACAATGAAAATTACAGACTTAAATTTTGTGTTTTGTTTATAAGTTATTCACCAGTGCACTCGCTTGCAGGCTTTATACTAAACTCCACAGGTTTATACTGCACTTACCTTTGCTTTGTGCAGTTGCGTCGTTTTCATATGACCACCATGAAAGAATAGACCATTTAGTTCCCATGGTGGGGGTGGGGGGTGGGGGGGTTCTCCCTACCTATAATGTACTATACCGTGGTGCTCCGACCATTTCAGGCTGAGGTATGTGAAAGGGATCCCTTGTTAGGCTATGGGTAAGGGGTCTGAACCTCGGGCGGAGCAGCCCCGTATGATATCGGTCGGAGTACCCCCCTCCCCGCATTTAGTTAGTAGTGGTAGATAAGAAAAAAATCATGATAATGGGTTTGATGTTTAATACTATGACTTTGCTCTAATCTTTCCCGGTCATATACAACCATGAACTCACTCACGCTTTCGTTCATACTATGATGGTTTTCAGCACTAGAAAATATAATTGAACAAATGTCTTCATATACCACCATCTATCTTGAAAATATCTTCTATATATTTGCACCCCAAGGTAAATATGGAGCACATCTCAATCCAAAATTGGTTTCGTATGCACCCTTTATTCGACCACAGGGCAAATATGGGTCAAAAGCATTCATTATATATGCCCACCGGGTAAATGTGTCAAAACCATGGGCAAATATGTAATATATTTACCCATGTGTTTAGATGCTATGCAAATCAATGTCAAATGTATCACATATTTGCCCCAACGTTTGTCTGCATAGGCAAATGTATGGGCAAATATAGATCACCATATATGCCCTACATTTGCCCGGTGGGCAAATGATCACTAAATCCATTTTTTCGTCCAGTGTCAGATGTACGCTTGTAGCGGATCATTTGTTAGAATGGTTAATCTGTTATAACTCTTAGTGTCTTACAGATTGCAGCACTATTGCTGACGCGTAAAATGACGTTTGCCGCCGCGGATGCGCGCAGATTTTGAGGAGACTTGTTGATTGGTCTTCCTATGCTGCTATGATTGGGTTTCCTGCGGTTCTTCGAAATTTGAGTCGAATATTGTAAGTTTTCTAGCTTCTAGCTAAGACTTTTTTTATCAATAAAAGAAACTCAAGTCAAACTTTATTCTTTGGTTTGTTTGAATATTGTGATGTTTGTTAAATTAATGCTAATATTTTTGTCGGCTAATGGCAGTTGTGTGTGAAAGCGGCATTTTTTAAATTAAAATTAAAATCACGAGTTCGGTGAAATCGCTCGGAAATAAAACTTTTCTCTTTAGTTTTCAAACTTCCAATTTAGAAACCACATGGAGAAATTAGTAAGTCTCAAACATATTCAAGTAAAAGTCCTTAGTAGTCAACAAAGAATATGTTGACTGTAGAAACGGAATTGAAGTAAGATAGTTGTCCACACTCAAGCCAGTTTGTCAAACAGTTAGTTGAAGGCAAGGAATTCTGCTTATTGAAATCTAGCCCTTTTATTTTTATCACATATATAGGAAACACTGAAAGGGTCATTCTTAGAAATATAGAAGAAATTGTGACTGATTCCCTACCACCTGAAGTAATGGAAAAGGAGTTCGCAAACCAAGATGTTGCCAAAGAATACTTGTTAAATAAAATCTCATTCTGTAGTCAGCAAAAAAAGGTTAAGCAAAAGGATTCAGTCAAAAACATATGTCAAGTAGATGACTCTATGCATTGCCTGTAGGGAATACATTTATTATTTAGAATATATTTGATCATTTACAGTCATGTATTTATGCAGTGTGATGCATTTTATTTGTTAGAGATTGGTATTGATGAACACTTTTCTATGTGGAAAAAGAAGAAAGAGGAAATTTGCAGCTTATTGTGAAAATGCACTAAAAGGAATGCATCCCACCTGAGTAGTTATACAGCCAAAGTTTTTATGGATTTTTTCTGAAAGTAATGAATTTCTTCTTTGTGTACTAAAATCCATTTCAGTGGAGGTGAAACCATTACAACACAGAGTCCATATGTGTTTACTGTTCCAAGCAATCAGAACCAAGTTGTGTATGATAATTAATAATTCCAGTAATTCTGACTCCACTTTATATATAAAAATCCGAATTAGGTCCTGGGCTTTATATGATATGATTCAATATCTATCGGAATCGATTTTATTATTTAAACTCAAAGGTTTTCACAAGTTGGAGAGAAAGTTGGTGGTGGCGGTGGCGGTGGCGGTGGCGGTGGCGGTGGCGGTGGCGGTGGACAAAGCCAAAGAATGCTATGAAAAGAGTTTGGACATCGATGGCCAGTTAGGCGACAGGGCATTGGAAGGATCAATGCATTATAGCATCGGTATGTGCATTAATAAGACAGATCTTCCCTGTTGTCTATTGAGCATTTTAGCTAAAAAACAATTATTATTCTTTAAAATTTTTTGAAAATCACTACTCAATAACAGTTATGCAGAAAATGTAATGACTTGAATGTCCAAGATAGTCAGCTTCAAAATCCAGCTCATGTTGAACAAGGTTATTACTTTCAACTATCTGCAAAAATATAAAAGTCATCATGATTTGTCAAGTCATACCAATTAGAGTGCTCAATTATTGTATTTATTATATATTCTACATGTTGTATTAAGAACGAATTTCCACTGTCACCGAGTGACTAGTGGCACAAGGTCCAAAAATAAGTTGTTTATTTTTCTTTCATCTTTTGTCCAATGAAACCCTATTGTGTACCTACAATCATGGTGGGTTTTGTTTTTCGAGATTTTATTTTAAACGCGAGAAAATTAGGATAATGTGACAACAACTCAATTTCGCCAAAATCGACGAAAATTTAAGTGTGAAATACCTATTCATAAACGTTGTCCTAGCAGACTTGCATGCAAAAATTATCATCTGTTTTAGTTTTTTTTATCGATCTACAGGTCCTGACGAGCATTTTATCCGTAATTTCAACCTTTTACGCTTCGTTTTACAACTAGCAAGGCAATGGAAATATGCTAAAATTTTCGTTGTAAAAACCTTCAATAAAATGACATTAACAAAATGCTAAATTTTCCTATCCGGTATATCTCCAATCACATTGACATTCACATTTATGAAAGGAGGATAAAATAAGCTACAAATCCATCTAAAAATTAGTTTGGGGTTGTTTGCTTTTGTGCAGTTAATGTGATTATGAAAGTCTACCAATTACGACACAAACCTGTCAACAACTCCAGCCGAATTAACGGTCGCTTCAAGTCCATAAACCAAATCTTTGATTGATTGGCCATTTTTTCTTTGTATTTAATGAAGAAAACATGAATTTTGTTTTCCAAGAACACGTATTTCGCCGAAATAAGCTTTAAACGAACATATTTTCACTGAAACGGCTTTGACTTTAGTCTAGTCGAATCACATGCGCGCAACATCGGCAGGATCTAGTTTCATTCCTGTCTGCTCTCCAATCTGAAATTTAGCGGTTAGATAAGACTTTTGATCTTCTGTGAATCTGGATCTGCTTGATCCACTTGTTTTCAAGGCCCAGCCCATTTCTTGTCGCTCGACATTATTGTGAGCATAGTGGGTAGTTACTGATCTGCACTCTTCCAGTGGCTGTGCAGCTCCCTCCTCAAGCTGTTTGCTGTATTCAAGCACTGCTTTATCAAAAAGGGTCTCGCGTTTTAGCTTATGTTCGTGTTTTCCATAGTCAAGGTGCCTAATCATAGAAGAGTGGCGCATAAATGTTTTGACGCATCCCTCCTCGGGACAGACAAAGAGAGAACTGTTCTCTACTGTAGGTACATGGCGCTCTTCCTCTTCATTTTGCACAGAGGCATTACGATCTTTAGTGCTCGACGCACAACGGTTGGGGAGAACTCACCCGGGTTGGTCTTGATTATCACTAAACTTGGAAGGTTGTCTGTTCGGTTAAGTTTAGACTCCAGCTTACCGGTGCCAACATCATACGCTTTCCACACGCGCATTCCTTCCTTCGTGTACTCAATATTGTAAAGTGTGCTCACACCATCAACCTTTAAAGGTGCCATTTCAGGGCTTGTGACTGACTCACACAGAGTGACACTGAGGGATGGTATTCCACCAGACGATAGCATGGCATCATACATTTGTAATGGTGTTTCAATGTCATTTCCTGAGTTCCCATAACTGTTCATGTGTGTCTTGATTGCCTCAGCCTTTCGATCGCAAGCACCTTTACCACCCTGAGTGTCTGAAAAATCCAACCGCTTCACTTTGACTCCAATATTCTCTCCTAATTGAGCAACACAAAGGATAGTTGGTCCACTGTGGTAACATCCGGCGTTGTCTTGCCTATAATTTATGGTTTGTAGGTTGGGCATGGCTTTTTTCAGCTGGCTCACTACATCTTCCATGATAGCGATGACAGCGTTGCTGTCTTGATTACAAGAACGGATTATGTGTACCATCGTAAGCATTTGCAGGTCTTCATTTTCTTTGCGAAACGCCACGCTTATGTGCCAAGAAATGCCGCGTTTGGCAAACCAATCACTTTGACTTTCACGATACTTCCTTGGAAGATACTTCATTGCCCAATCTTGGACTACAAGCGCTGATGTATCATCAAGGCTTTCAAGGACATCTACTCTTGCCAAGTCTTGATGTATGTATCTCAAAACATGGGCCTTCCACGCGAAGATGCTCTTTTTCGATTGTGTCAAGGTGAATGTAAGCTTCTCTTTATCCCCAACAGCATTTCTTTACTAAGATCTGTGAGAGCAGACTCAATATCCTGTAAGGTTGACACCAAATCATCACAACGATCACATGCGTCATTGTGCTCATGGTCACATGGCTTAGCTTGAAACGCTTGCGTTTTGGAGTCACTCAGTGCGTATGCTCTGCAGTGGTCTGGCACAGTCGAGTTTTCGGACACATGAACCTGCATAAACAAATGTCATTGATCTAAGAGATGGATTATATGATGAGGATGTGTTGGGTATAAAAAATAAAAGCAACATATCGAGCAAGGTTACATTTTGTGCAGCTATATGTATCAAACAAATTGCAAAACTCTTGACAAAATAACCCAACCGCTGGAATTGTCAACCTTCCCTTCTCTAGCATAACAAACTATATATATGCAGCTATACTTTTGATTTTTTAATTGCCTTACTGGAGCAATCGTTAAAACAAATAAGTCTAATTTATCGATAAATTAAAACGATCAAATCAAAATTTGCTTGGCTATGATATCGATTGTAGATTGAAAAATCCTTCCCACGTTATTATATGGTAATATGTGTCTGCTTTCACTTTTGAGATAGCGCTTTGCCTCTCGTAGTCGACATTGAGTATTCTTGGTCTAAGACATTCCTTTTCCAGCATCTCCGAGTGTTTCAATCACATCCTCTAGGTCATCAAAGGCTTGTGCACCTGACGAGGTAACATAGACAAGACCTTGAAGGGACTTCCTAGTTGAAGCAGGACAAACAGAGAGGATGCGAAGAAGTGTACTTCTACTAAGGGCCTTGAAGTCAACCTCTTCACAATAAGCCAGGTACTGCTTGACAACCCTTTCCGGAATAACCATTCTTATAACATTTGGTAACTTTAAAGTATCTTTATTGCTAAGTGTCACTGATCGTTCTCCAAATGGCAGATCTTGTACAATATGTGACCCTGTAATAAATGTGATAAAATGATGGACTTGAGAAACCGAGTAATCTCTTCTCAGTGAACGCGATGGCTGTATCGGTGCACCTCTACCGTAGATCAGACAATGACGCTTAGCCTCTGTGAAACGATACCTTGTCAAACCAGGAATAAATTTCAAAAGTGTACTGTAACGAACTTTATCAGCCATTATGGAGAGTATTTGGCGTCTTGTTTCCCAATTACTTGCTGCTTGATAACAATCAGCTAGTGCCTACAATAGGACCATGTCTTCAGACTCTTGCTCGCAGTCATCATCACTTGACATGTGTTTACGAATTACATTTGAAGAATGCACTGCTTGGTACAATTGTGATGCATCGTTTGGCGCTATGTTTGTCACAACAGCAGCTACTCCTTGCCTTGCTTTACGGATGTAATAGCGCTTGGTTCTGTCGCTGGTTTTATGCAATGGAGTATTTAACTGCGATCTCACAGGGCTTAGATCACGAGATAAGTAGTACTGATTTAGGTCGAGGAGAGGCTTGTGTTCGTCTGTAGCAAAACCAACTTCCATTGTCTCATCAGTGGGGGGAATGTAAAAACTACCATCGGGTGTGGCTGGGGCAGGTGTACTTTGTGTTGTCGTCTGTAACAAAAAAGAAAATGAATGAAAATACAGAGAGGGTAGGGCAATTAGAATCATGACGTAGCTCACTTTTGGGAAAGATTTTCAAAGTATCCACTCCACTCCACTCCATCCACTCATTCATTAATCCATCCATTTATTCATTCACTTCTTTATTTATTTATCCCTTCATCCATTCATTCATTCGTTCATTCATCCCTTCATTTATCTATCTATCTATCCATTGTTTTATTCATTCATTCGTTTCTTCATTTATTCATCATTTCATTTATTCATTCATTTATCATCCTCCCATTCATTCATTAATTCATTCATTCATTCATTCACGTATTCATTCATTAATGCATTCATTCATTCATTCATTCATTCATACATTCATTCATTCATTTATTCATTCATTCATTCATCCCTCCATTCATTCATCCATTCATTTATTTATCATCCAGCCATTCATCTTTCATTCATCTTTTATATAGTATTTATGCATTCAGTAATTGATAACTTTTCTTTATTTGATTAGTTTGAAATGTCGGTCTCTTTTTCCTTTTATTCGTAATGGTATTTTATTGTTTACACTTACCAAAGTTAGATCTGGTCGATGCTAGTAGTGGGAGATGACTGGAGTGTTGGGGAAGACATAGAAGTGTTTATAATTACCTTGCAGTCTCGATATATTCCTTTAAAAGATGAAAACGTTTTAAATGTGTCATATGAAATCAACTTTACAACACGGGCTCAAATAAATGTAACGGCGAATTGCCTTGTATTGTGTGTGTGTGTGTGTGTGTGTGTGTGTGTGTGTATGTGTGTTTACATGTTTGTATTCCCTCGGGGTTGGGTACATAAGGGCATGGTCGAGCCTCGAAGAGTGAAATTCTTGGGGCTGTTGAAAACGTAGGTCGACAGTTTTAGAAACGTAAGCTGTGCCGTAGTAGAGCGATCGGAAGAGACAGGCCGCCCGACCACAACTCAGTACGAGACTGTATTTCTGACATTTCTGACGTGGAATAATAAAATATCTTGTGTTACATTTGGCGCCCAATGTGGGACAGGAGGTTTAAGGTCTTACTCCTCGAAACGTGATTACAGCCAAGATTCTTCAGCTTGTACTAATCGGTGAAACCAGTTGAGTGATACAACTACGTTCAACTCGAAGCGTTTCAAAGTGATTCAAGTACCAAAAGAGCTTTCAAAATTAACATTTTGGAAAGGAAACCAAGTTATCTTCATCTTGATGTTATTCAGTTATTTTCATCTAGTGTTCAAGACTCGTGTGTCAACGCGTAAGGTTGAAAAAAAGAATTCTGTATTACTGCTTCACCCTTTCAACCCAGTGGATAAGTATCTGGAATTGTACTAAGGAAATTAGCTTGTGTTGGTGAAGTCAATTAAAAGAAATTGGTTAAAGACTGGAAATATTGACGCCCAGCATCTTATAACATATTTTCTGGTTTGACAACGCTTCCGTGACTTGGAAAGTTGTATGAAGCTACGCTGTGCTATCGCAACTTGGAGAAATTTTCACAAGCCTCTATTATATCCTGAAGAAGAGTGACCAGTCGCTACGGAATTACAGCTAAGTGTACAAGAACTAGTAGTGCAAAGACTAACAATTGCAAAATCAATCAAATATATTTGTTTAATAGCTGTATTCAATATTACGCTATACTGCTTATCAAGTATCTTAGTTGATCGATTTAAATATTTGAGTCATTGTATTTATATTGTATTTGTTATATATTTTACGTTATGTGTGGAAGAAGTTTGTAAATCTTGTTTATTATCTACGTATAAATTTTGCTTATTTGCAAGGAATATTATTTTTGTACGACAAAACCGACCTGAATTTGCATATTATTAAGAACTGTTTACTCAGATAAACAATAGCAATTAATTAAGTGGCTACTCAAGCTGAGAAACCACCATTGGGACTGAAAACATCAAGGGACAATAGATCTAGCGTTATTATTACATTCTGTATTGTAAAGGCCCTCCAGTTACTCGTTAATATTTTTGGAGGCGCATTGTTGATTTCGTACGCTTACTCGGCACGTGTAGGGGTGTTTGGGGAGGGCTGCAGTCACCATGTCCCTCTCCGCGTGCTTCGGCCGGGCTCTTATTTTGTCCCTGGGTCGGTCGGAATTTTTTTTTTGCCATTATTTTTTTTCTTTTATTATTATTATTATTTTTTTTATTCCTTAGCAATTTTTTTTCTTGTCTGTTGTTGTTTTTCTTTCATTGTTTGTCATTGGCATTCGCATTGAGTTAGTTGAGTGTGGAGTGTGAGCGATTTTCTTTAGGCATGGCTCACTCGTGGCATGGAGGACTTGCGAATGATGAGGAAGTGGATAAAATTGCTGAAGCTGTGATGACGCTAAATAGGTCAGGACTTTTCAAAGTCATACCTGTAGACAACGACCTCGAGGGTGGTTCTGATGGAAGCGAGGAGAAAGATATGCTGAACATTGATGGCGTATTCCGACCTCCTAGGGGTGCCTTTGTCACGGAGAGAAGGGCGCGTGTGCGACACCCTTGTCAGACTGTTGGGAACTTTGGCCTCCCCAAAGATACTGCTTCACCGCCGTTACTGCCACCTTCTAGCTTTACAACCATCAAGAATTCTGCTCTACACACTTTAACGCCTGCGACCGCATCGTTAACTAGACCTCCCATTGATGCTAATCCAAACATGAGAGACCTACCAAATTTTCAATTGCCGTTTTCAAATGTTCAGTTGCTTAATCAGTCACAACCTTGTAACGTATCACCACCACCTAGTGCCGAAATGGTTTCATTGTTTGGTCGAGTTCCCCGTATCCCAACGTTTTCAGGAAGTACGTCGAAAGCTGATACCTCGTTTGAATCCTGGAAGTTCGAAGTCAAATGCCTAATGAATGAAAACTCCTACGATAAAGATCTCCTCCTACAGGGTGTAAGGAAGTCCCTCAGGGGGGAAGCTGGAACTCTCTGTATGCACCTGGGGGAACATGCTTCCATTGAAGACATACTCCGTAAACTTGAGGGTGTCTATGGCATCGTGGAAAGAGGGACGACCCTACTGCAGCAATTTTACAACGCCAAGCAAGAAGGTAGTGAGTCGGTAGCAGAATATGGTTGCAGATTAGAGGAATTAGTAAATCGAGCCATTTCTAGAGGTGCTGTGGCAAAAGAGCAAGCAAATGAGATGCTGAGAAGTAAGCTGTGGACAGGGCTGAAAGACGAGAGGGTAAGCAATGCCACAAGGCACAAGTATGACATGATCCACGACTTTGATGCACTGCGGGCTGAGCTTCGAGCAATGGAACAGGAGATCAAGGAGCTAGATTGCCTACAGAACAAGAACCCAAAACATCAGCGAGCTTTGCATATGCCACAAATAAGGGGTGAGGATATTGATGACCCATCAAGAAAGTCTCTCGATGAGTTAAAACAAAAAGTAAAAGCCCTTGAGGAGAAGGTGTCTCGACAGTCAGATACAACAAAGTTGTTGAACAGAATCCTCGAGAAGGTCGAAAAGATGGAAAAAAACGAGCAGAAATCGAACCGAGAAGGGGAGAACAGCCAAGCAAAGGGAGCCGCCAGCTCGTCGTCAAACTCAAAAGGGCCTCTGGTGAGGGACGTTCAGAGGACCCAGGGACCAGCGAAGCGATAAGTCCCATTCCAGAGTTGGTAGGCGACGTGAACGTAAGTATATGTTATGTTGATAATGTACCATGTCTGTCTCTAGTTGACACAGGGTCTCAAATAAGCACCGTAAGCGAGGGGTTCCGAGAAGAGTATCTGGATGGTTGTCCTATAAGAGAGCTTGATGATATCCTAAGGATCGAGGGTGCTGGTGGACAAGATGTGCCAATCTTAGGATATATTGAAGCTGACATCTCTTTTCCTGAACAAACATGTGGAAGTCAAAGACGAGTTCCCACCCTGTTGTTCGTGGTTCGTGATACATCTCTCAATAAACAAGTGCCGATAGTGATTGGAACCAATATCATAAGAAAGTGTAGAGAAGACTGCATTGAGAATTTCGGAAGTAGTTTTATGCAGAAAGTTAAACCGGATTTGGCATGGAGATCAGCGTACCAATACTTGAGTCATGTAAGACGTAAATATCACAAAATCTTTAAAAGTACTAAGCTAAAGACACAACCATCAGCGCCAGTGGTTGTCCATCCTAATGAAACAATTGTCTTGTGGTCAGCGGTCCAGACACGGAAGATTGGTGGTATGGTAACTGCACTAATTGTGACGAAATTCATTTCGTATACAACGCTTTACTAAGATAGCCATACAATCATATATTAAATTTGCATAATAATAGTACTTAAAGCTTCATTTAGCTTATTTCATTTAGTACATTACATTAAGTACATAATAGGGCGTTCCTTACGAACAATACATCTATACCTTAGTCCAATAGTATTCGTTTAAAGTAAGTATAGTTTTGTTTTCATCCTGTGTAAAAATATTTGATCTATTGTTATTTTTTGGGTATATATACGCCCAACGCGGCTCGGTGGCGACAGAGGGAGAGAGAAGCAAGAACTCAGTGAATGAAGAGCTAAAAAAGAAAAGTTCAACGACGCTCGAAAGCGTAAGCTAGAGCGATTCCAGAGAGTTCTGATAATTAGGAGCAGACTCACTCAAGAGTCCCTAATCGAGAGAGAAAGAGGAGCAGACACACTCAGTGTCCCTTTCATTGTATAAGTGACGAAAACGTGAAAGCTTACAGCGAAATAGGATTGACAGCGAGGGGTTATTCTACATTCAAAGGAGTTTACACTGGCTAGTCCACCGACGACTGGAATAATCTTGGTGTCAGGCCCAACGAATAACCAAAACGTCATCCAACACTTCTATACAAGTCACAGAAAGCTATAGCTATAAACCGAAGAAAGAGCCGCCAGAACATTGAACATTACGATAAGTAAACAATCAAATTGTAATTCAATCTCTACATAAAAATACTAAGTAAGATAAATATATGTTCTATATGAATATTTCTAGATATCTATTGAGCATAAATACACTAAGTAAGATAAATATATGTTCTATATGAATATTTCTGGATATCTATTAAACATAAGTTGTGTAATACTTTGTCCTCTGTTGGGAAGACTCGAGGGACTGGGGGGTGTCCAAGGTGGGGGCCTGGGTCGGTCTCGTGACACTAATGGAGAGCTCAGATAGTGTTCCAGCGGCTTTACAAGTCGTGCCTGCTGTGGTAAATGTTAAGATGGATGGCAGCAAGACTTATATGCCAATCAAGCTTCATAACGGATCTACTGGTAAAGTAACACTTGCCCCTGGTACTGCACTTTGTTCCTTGCAGCAAGTAAGTATTGTGGATAGTATGGACGCAGCGGAAAACTCTGAGGCTCTCAGCCAGCCTTCTTCATCAGTAGTCGACTTTGATGATGCAAGAATGGATCACGAACAGAAAATTGCCGCAAGAGAAACACTGGAAAGATGGAATCACATTTTCGCACAGGGACCAAATGACCTAGGCTGTACCGCTTCTGTTAAACATCGCATTCGGCTTCAAGATGAAATTCCATTCAAGCAACGACACAGGCGGATTCCTCCTTCACAATATGACGAAGTAAGACAACATCTTAAAGACATGATTGACAGTGGAGTGATGAGAGAGTCGCACAGTCCTTATAGCTCACCGGTTGTGTTGGTAAGAAAGAGGGACGGATCTCTGCGCTTTTGTATTGATTTTCGCAAGTTGAATTCCAAGACAGTGAAAGATGCTTATGCATTACCAAGAATGGAGGAAGCTTTGGAGGCAATGGCAGGCTGTTCCTGGTTTTCTACTTTAGACCTCAAAAGTGGCTACTGGCAAGTTGAGATAGATGAGCCTGACAAGACTAAGACAGCTTTCACTGTGGGGCCGTTAGGATTCTTTGAGTGCAACCGAATGGCCTTCGGTCTCACCAACGCACCAGCCACCTTCCAAAGGCTCATGGAGCACTGTATGGCCGACATCAATTTCAAGAAATGCATTGTTTATATAGACGACATTATTGTCTATTCGAGATCATTCGACGAGCACCTAGAACGTTTAGAAGCAGTGTTCGCCAGACTTGAACAGTATGGACTGAAGCTGAAACCATCAAAGTGCTCGTTTTTCAAGGAAAAAGTCAAATATCTTGGACATGTTATCTCAGTGGATGGTATTGAAACAGACCCAGAGAAAGTGAGTGCGATCAGGGATTGGCCAGTACCAGAAAACCTGGATCAGCTGAGGACATTTCTTGGCTTCTGTGGATACTACCGGAGGTTTGTTCCTGCATTCTCCAAGCTCGTAAAACCTCTAAACGATCTAGTGACAAGCTTGCTCGGAAAGCCTGGACAGGGAAAGAGACAACGTGGGACAGAGGATTGGAAGTGGTCAGACGATTGTCAGTCTGCCTTTGATGGTGTCGTTAAAATTCTGTCTTCTCCTGTAGTACTCACCTATCCGGATTTCAAATTGCCATTCATTGTTAACACAGATGCTAGTCAAGACGGACTGGGAGCAACGTTGAGCCAAGAACAAGATGGAGTGGAAAAGGTGATATGTTATGCCAGCAGGGCTCTGAGAAAGGCTGAAAAGAATTACCCCGCTCACAAATTGGAATTTTTAGCTTTGAAATGGGCTGTAGTTGACAAGTTTCATGACTACCTGTATGGCCATCGCTTCACTGTGAGAACCGATAACAACCCACTAACTTACGTCACGACAACCGCACGACTTGATGCAACCGGTCATCGATGGCTTGCATCCTTGGCTACCTATGATTTTGACATAATATATCGTGCTGGAAGAAAGAACCAAGACGCCGATGCTTTGTCTCGCCGACCTCATGAAGTAGATGACGAGGAAGAGTGCACCATCTCCAGAGAGGAAATGATTGCGATGTCAAATGGCATCACCACAAGAGACAACACGAATCAACCCGTATTGATAGAGAGCTTCTGTATGAATGAAGTTGGTGTCGACATGGCGATGGGAATTTGTGCTGAAGCTGGAACATCAGATTTGCCCTCTCTTTCAATCAATGAACTCAGATTGCACCAGGAAAGCGATCAAATATTAGGAAGAGTTATTCAGCTATGGCGTTATTTCCCCGCCAAAATTCGTGTCGGAAATTCGACATTCAAGTTTTGTATTCAACATGCAATTTTGAAATTCGACATTCAAGTTTTGTATTCAACATGCAATTTTGAAATTCGACATTCAAGTTTTGTATTCAACAAGTAATTTTGAAACTCGACATTCAAGTTTTGTATTCAACATGCAACTTTGAAATGCGACATCCAACGCATTCGATATCCAAGTTTTTATTTGAACTTCACGCTTAGTGATTTGACCTTGACTTCGGAAACCGCTGTACCAATGCATCAAAGGCTCAAATAAAACCTTTTTTCTTTTTTTAATTTTTTTTTCTTTTCTTAATTTTTTATTTTATTTATTTATTTTTTGAATTTTTTTTAAGTTTTCATTTTTCCCTTTTTTTATTATTTTTTATTATTATTATTTTTTTAATGCGAATTAGTGAGCAGCACGACGGAGAACAGTTTATAGCATCCTCGGAAACCCAGGCGGTATACTCTGTCGCTCGAAACTCGCTCCCAGAGAAAATACCAGGGGTATTTTCTCTGGGAGCAAGTTTCGAGCGACAGAGTATACCGCCTAGGTTTCCGAGGATGAGTTTGTAATTGTAAACGTTTTAATTCTGACTAGTTTTGTCTATAACGGAGACTTCTTCAGAGAATGTTTTTTACAACTAATAAACAGCTATATATAATATGCAAGTGTTTCCAACGTGACAAGCATTGAACTTTCTCGTGGACTTCCCTTTGACTAAATACTAACATTCTCACTTTTTGGTATTTTTAGGGGTTGAAAGCCACTGAAACTCGTGATTTTGGTATCTTTTAGGGATGAAAAACTTGTGAAGGCACGCCCTTTTGAAAAACGTTCGGTATCTCAAGCCTATTAAGGACTGGGTCAAAATAAAAAAATGATTTTTTGGACATTTTTTCGCTTAATTTACCGTAAGTACTACTGAAACCGCTGAAACTTCACACACATACTTTTCAATATACTAGTTATTATTTCAGTTCGTCAGTTTTGGTATAAGCTAGTCACGTGATTTATCACGTGACGTAGAAATTTGTTTTTTTCGAAATGCATTCCGGCTCCGAGTTTGAAAAGTACAGAGAAAATATAACAGTTTTCTTCAAGCATAATATCCTAGTTTTAGTGCTCTAAATGGAAAATACAGTTTTGTTTTCAATAAAGTATTACATTTTACTCCTAAACCTTGTTTTCAAAAGTTACTCACCACCTTTCTGCAGTTATTTCCGTGAATTGAGGAAAAAACCTTTCTTTCCAACTACATCCCTTTTGCTGTGATAGTCCTCCATAAAACATTTGCTTTAACTTCATCTAATTCTTTAAATTCACGGCCGGACAAGTGTCTTTTATCTTCAACAAATCCTTAATACTTTTCGTAGCCATTTTGTTTTTGCAAGCCTATCCCATCAAACCCCGCGCCAAGAGCAGTGAGCAAAATTCCTCCCTTGTATACCCTGTAAGTAGCTTTCGGTTGTCAAAAATATAAAAATAAAATCCCTATACAGAATGTTATCGGGGAGGGGAGACTAGGGTTATTTATTTTTAAGAACACAAAATGGCGGCCAAACGAGCTAGTAAATTGCAAAGTAGTGCACAACGATATTTTTTTTTATTTTTTTAGCCCATCGATGGTCTTTTTTAGCAAATTTCCGTATTTGTGATACATCCAAAAAGAACAATGCTTCTTATTTTCTGCAGTTTTTGTGTTTATTGGTAGTTAAAAACTGTATTTTCTCGATAAACTTCAATATTGAGAGTTATGCTTTTCGAGAAAAACATTATTATTATGTGTATAATTTAATCAATAAAGACATTTTAACACCAACATTGGTGTTAGCAGTGTTTCAGCTTGATGACATGCGCGAAAATTTAGCGGGAATTTCAATTGTCAAAGGGGCAATTTGTCCTTCAGACAAGATGTCTGTTGTTTTTAATTGTGGGTTTGCCAGGTGCTTTGTGTGGCATTCAAAAAAGCTAGCTTCAAATACATTAGTCAAAGAAAAAGGTGAAGGCAATAAGTCGTACCAAAGCCGTTTGAATAACGAAAGATACAGACTCTATGGTGAACATTTTCAAGACTTTCCAGCTTTTCATATTGACAAAGGTAAATAAGCTGCTGATAAATCATGAATTGCCCAATCCACAAGCACTAATACAATGACAGCAATAAATAACAAAAAACTTAAATATAATGTTGTCAGTATTCACATGGTGACAACAGTTAACATTTAATTTACTTCATGAAAAAGCTACACTGCAATAATTTTTAAACTCACAAGAATTATTAATTGTTAATTTTATTTATTTGTACTTAAATGAAAAAAAAGAGCATATAAAAAATAATACAAGCTAGAAACTATACAATTCAAAAACAAGACACTAAATAAATACTTTTTTTAATACAGTGTCAAATTATACTTTACTTTGCAGGTACATTCCTCAAGAAACTACCATCAATTGACAAAGTGATTCGAGACTGGTCTGGAGCAAACAAAAAACAAAAATACCTAGAGTTTTATTCTGTCCAAAAATGGTCATCGACATCACATGACAGGAAAAAAATGCACAGTCTAAGAGAATGTAGATGCTGTAAAGTTTTCCATTCATCAATAGCAGATAGTTTTCCCTATTGTAAACACCATAAGAAGTTGAGCAAACCGTCACCCTTTAGCTTTACAAACATAAAGCGTAAGGCTAAAGAAGCAACTAGTACTGTGCCCCTAAAGAAACCCAAACGATGTGAGCTCAAAGAAATTGGAGAAAACATC
Source organism: Diadumene lineata (assembly GCA_918843875.1). NCBI lineage: Eukaryota > Metazoa > Cnidaria > Anthozoa > Actiniaria > Diadumenidae > Diadumene > Diadumene lineata. The sequence goes on along the minus strand of CAKKNV010000001.1, from coordinate 24,923 downwards.
TACTTCCAGTTTGACAAGGAATGCAAAACAAATCTTGGCAAGTCACTGTCTGATATCATGGTGTTAGTTCCAGAGTCTGGCCTTGCAAAAAAACCATCTCCTACAGAGAAAAAGAAGAAGAATCGAGAATTAAAAAGGGCCACAAAAACATCTATTGAAGACATTTGGTCTAAGACAGACGTGAAATCCCATCTGGCTCAGCGTGTGTCTTTTGCTTCAAGAAACAAGAGACGGATGACTGAGGGTTTTGAGTCCAAAAAGAAAGCAGCAGAGAGAGTAGCTAAGGGGAAAACATCAAAATCACACATACCAGCAAAAATTACTGGGAAGTTACAAGATGTGGATGTGCCACACTGGTTGCCATATGATGAAAATGATCCAAAGTCAACCAAAATTAACTGGTCTCAGAAAGCCAGGGAATACAACATCAGAAATGAAGGGTCTGAAAATTCTCCCCCTAATGCTGGACAGTTGTTTAAAGAGGTTCTCAAGTCCAAGGGTGTGGATTTATGCAGATTTGAGCCAAAATCAAAAGGTAGTATGCAGTGACTGCAAACCATGTTTGTACATTGGTACAACACCACCCCCTCCCCCCCCCCCCCTAACCCCAACTTTTTTGCAGTCCACAATACAAAATGATAGTAGTATAATGATAAATAATAAAACAGACATGCATAACATGGGTTACTTACCAGATATTCATAGTGAAAGGAATACTCTTTTGTAACTGAAAATTAATTATAAACAAATTAATCATCAAGTAAACAAGCAAAAGAATTCATAAACAATAAATAAGCAAACAAATGATACAAAAACACAGTCCTGAATATATTATAAATAATAAGACAAATGATTAACAATCAAAGACAGTCATATACAATAAAAAAATCAAACCAATTATAAATAATCAAACACAGTCATATATTTATTGATAAATAATCAAACCAATGATGGATTGAAATATTTTTATATACTTATATATTTTATACCATTCTTTGTTTTCAGGCACACGAATAAGAAGAAGAATTTTAAAACAAGCTGGAAATGAAATCTCCATTCCCATCCCTCGAAAAAATCAAGACATCAAGAAAGACATAAAAGAGAAAATTATTTCTGGAGAATATGACCTTGGAGTGCCAGTTCTTGAAACAGAATGCACAAAGTTAGTAGTAAACTCCAAAACTGGGAACATAGAAAAGAAAACATCAACACTCACAGCAAGAAAATACCCATTTGAGGACATTAGACGAAAAACCTTGACAAACAACAAGCCATTTTTGAAGGTCAAGCCTGATGAGTTTTATCACAACATGAGAGAGCAAGATGCAATTACAGAGTTAACTAGCTTAAATGAGAATGTAAATAATGATCAACAGCCACATAAACAACTACAACAGGTCCAAAGAACAAGACACTGGTTAATATGGCACGACCATTCTGACATCTCAAACAATGGGATAATGCTATTTTTACTTAGAGAACTGTACGACCCTGGAATTCACTTGACCAATAAAGAATTTAAAGAAACAAATGGATGTGAAGTAGATGTACAGTCAATTATTGAACATCCTCACTTGTACATGATGGGTTGTAGTAAGGATACAGCAGACAGCCAACTGATGTTTGTGCCCACAAGAAGAGAGTGCTTGAATAACCTATCTAAACACGTAGAACTAGAAGGAGTCTCGGTGATTGACCAGATGAGATTTATGAATGGCGATAACCCAAGCATTGAGTTTGAGGATGGCACACAAAAGGTATCTCTATGTACATTGAATAGTTCACTATTTATAGCCGTTCTGTGTGTGACAGATTCTGACTTGGTACATTACCATTAAATAATAAAATGTGTACTTGTTGCCATGGCAACCTACTTTTTAACAGTTATATATGTATATAACATGGCAACATCTATAATACTGTAATAGCTCATTTATGTGTTTATGAGAAGACTAGGATCAATAAAAATATTTATTTATAATCATTAAAATTTTGCCCCCATCCCCACTTCCCTACCCTTAAAAGAAAAGATGTACCATTATAATATATTTTAACAAGTTTGAGCACATACTGATGAATACTTATGATTAGCAAAAATAATAAAACAAAATAACAGATTTAAGCATGGTCCCCAAAAACATGATATCTACTAATAACTGCTACTATAAAAAAGTCCTATTTCCCTTTTTTAAAAATTTCAATAAATATATCATGTTTAACTTTTTTATTTTAAAAAGGGTGGACATCGAGGGTGTGTTGGTTGTGATGGAGACATGAGGCAAGCAGGAGACTATGACTATATGGCTTACCGTAACTATAAGACCTTAGAGGAAAAAATGAAGCTCGTATTGGATGGTAGAGAAGGATCTCGAAATAAAGTTTATCCTTTCCACAACCTCAAAGTACAAGCTCTTAGAAGTGAGCTCAATGCTAGAGGACAGGATGACAGTGGACTGCGAACAGAACTGGAGGAGCGATTAACAGAAATCCTTGGAGGGACAACCAGAGTGCCTGCACTACTATTTGGAACTGACCTGTCATTGGAGGACTTGAACCTCAAGGAGTATGAAGTTCTTTTCTTTGAGCCCCTTCACTGCTGTCTGAACCACATCGCCCACCTTCTGCAAGAGCTGCCCTACCATTTAAAAGATGTAAATGCTCTCCTTGTACTCAACGAAACAAAGAACCTGTCTCTCAGTAAAGACAAGCTGAAATGCAGTGATTACAGAAAGGCTTTGCTGCAAGTCACATTACAGTTATTCAAGCAACCTAATGTCCCTGAGGAAGTTTTGGAGCTTCTTACCACCTTTGCAGAAATGATGGGAATTTTCTATTCAAATGATGAAGAGAGATGCCCACGACAAGTGCTGAGGTTAATCAACCTGTCTTTTCGCCATGCCCTTGCAGTCAACTCCATCCTTTTTCCAGTCAAGAGTATGACAGTTCGAAAGCTACAAGGGATCTACTACCATCAGATAATCGACCATTCTGCACTTATCTACAGGATCATTTGCCTCAAATCAATTAATGCAGAGTTGTTTGAGAGGTTTTTCCATAGAATTGGAGTTATTGCTAAGAAAACATGGAGCAAACATCCTGAAGACCTAATCCCAAATACATTTCTGCATGTACAAGCAGAAGATGCAGTGAAAGATGAAGTATCTGCAGTCATCAAGCAAGAAAATGAAATTTCCAGAATAGCAAGAAACCTTCCTAAGCCATCAAACACCATCATCAATGCGGAAATTCTGCACAAGAGATCAAGACTCTGGCAAGCACATCTGCAAAGAATTCCAGATTATCTTACACCTGGTCCAGGAAAATGGTGGCAATGGCATGACAATGGCTCTGTAGAGTTTTTTGATAGTCCATCTGAGGAGAACAACAGACCATGTGGACCCAAACTACAACACTTCAGATCAACAACAATCAAGTCTATTCAACAGAGTCTAGGTGAAACATGGAATGATCTTAAAAATTCCAGTCCTGACAAACTTCCAGTACAAAAGCTAAGAGATGAAGATGGTAAAATGGTTTATCAAAGAAATGATACTTCAAATGGTAAGAGTGATAATCAACACACACTGAGTTTTAAGCCTTGAAAATGTTAAAGCAAGCACACAAATATAGAGCTCTATAACCTTAGTACTTTTTTACTAACAACATTAAGCTTTCATTCATTGTGATAAGAAAGTCTCATCCTATAGTCCTTTTTTATATTCAGAAACCCATGAGAAAGATGAAGACACAGATAATTCAGAAGTACTTGAACTGTATCAGCCTTCAGGTAATTAATAATTCACAATAATTAAAAATCACAGAGATGGTCAAAAATAATTTTCTTTCAAATATTCTATATTTTTCCTTCTTAATATTTTCAAAAATCTTTTTATAGCAAACAGTATCATAGACAACAGTGAACGTTTGAGTGACAATGAAGAAGATCATATGCAGCTTTCAGGTAATTACTAACTAAAATCAACTACTTAATATAGAGAGGGAGAAAAATAATTTTCTTTCAAGTAATGTATACTTTTCGTTCTAAATATTTAAAAAAATCTTCTGTTTTATAGCAAACAGTACCGTAGATGACATTGAACATTCAAGTAAGAATGATGGACATCACATGCAGCTTTCAGGTTATTACTAACTTAAAATTACTAATTGTAGCCAAATTTGTTGTATTGCGACCCACTGTTTCAAAACTTTGTTTTCATTTTGGTCTTTTCTGAATCGTCAATCAATTTCATAGGGCGGAGCTTTCCTTAACACATATTGTCATTGGTCAGTTCAAACCAAACTCCCCCTTTGAAATTCATTGATGGCTCAGAAAAGACACAATGGTCAAAACAATGTTTTAAAACAGCTGGTTGCGATACAATGAATTAGGCTGTAACATAGAGTGGGGAAATTATTTTCTTTCAAATACATGTACTGTAGTTTTCTTCTAAATATTTTCAAAAATTTTCTTTTTATAGCAAACAGTACAGTAGACAACAGTCAACATTCAACTCAGAATGAAGGAGATCATATACAGCTTTCATGTAATTACTAACTTAAACTAACTGGAGAGGGAGAAACTAATTTTTGTTTTAATTTAATACATATTTTTCCTTCTAAATAATTCAAAAAATCTTATTTTTATACTTGTAGCAAACAGTATTATAGACAACATTGACCATTCAAGTCAGAATGAAGGAGATCACAAGCAGCTCTCAGGTAAACAAAACAAAATTATATGCAACTGCTGTCCTGAAGCATATATTTTCCTGGCTAACACTGTGCCTACATATAGGTAGCTATAATTTCTGTCGATGGTGCAATATTTGCAATTCATTTAATTTTTTTTAGATGGGACTATAAGCATTACATTTGACCAGCAACCAATTTCCAATCCACAATGTAACAGCAAGACATCCAAAGCATTACAAATTGTCCTGGGAAATTCACAAGAAATAAGAGACCTCGAAAAACAACGAAACAACTACTGCAAAAACAAGACATCCAGATACTACAGAAGTAGGTATGAAAGTGCCCTGGCAAATATACAGACACTCGTGTTGAAAGTTATAACAACATCCAGGAATATAGTAAAAGAATGGGAAAAGAAAACATTCAATCAAACTGGCAGCTTACCTAATCCCAACCATTACAGCAACATCCCAGAGTTGAAAGATGTCATTCACAAACAGAAGGTTGCCATGAAGCTATTGGCATCATGGAAGATTACTGTCCATTTGTAGGGTAGTAAGCTGTAACATAACTTATACTCTTCACTTCTGTACGAGTATAAATCATTTATTAGCTAAACTGCATTCTACAAAAACTACAGGACAACAAATAAGGTGGTGGACATCTCATTTATTCATGTTCATGGACCCGTTGCTAGATTACAGTAGATATATAGCCTTTCGTGCAAAGTTTACATTTTTAAAATTGTAGTACCAGTCATATTTCTTGCTAAAAATGTGACAAATTTGTTATAGTTTGTTATTATGGTAGAGCAAATTCGAAACGTCCGGTACGATCCAGGTTAGTCAATCCTTGCTACGCATCAGAGCCGGTCACGCAACCACCAAAAAACCACTTTGTGGAAATAATGTGGACGTGAACCCCCGACCATGCTAAGATGCAGCCTTTGGGGTTTTAAGGTAGCTAGGATGAAACTAAGACCTGATTATTCATGTCTGATAGCAGAGAGTGTACAATTACATGTAAAAGAGTGTCATATAAACTGATAGAAACTTATGTGGATACGGCTGACGTATATTACGGTATTTGAAAATTTACGTTAAACTGTTGCACAACCGCGCTGGAGAGATGTCTTCAAGTGACTATCACTTGGCATCTCTGTTCTTATATACTCCCGCATATTAATGACCCAAGGGGATACTGACCCTCCTGCACAATGCTAAGTACAAACATGTATACATTCCGTAACGCTACTAAATACATTTATACTCTTCACTTCTGTACGAGTATAAATCATTTATTAGCTAAACTGCATTCTACAAAAACTACAGGACAACAAATAAGGTGGTGGACATGTCATTTATTCATGTCCACCCTTCAGTGATAAAGAAAGATAATACTACAAACGTGACGCCATACTGCAATGAATTTCCAACCTTTAATAATTACGTATTCATCCGATGTGGACAAAACCCCTAGACAATATAAATGGCTATTTACTTTAACTACGAGATACAGACAGTAATGAATCTAGACCATCTTTAACATAACCGTCCTTGGCTGTTTCAGACCTCCATCTCCCATGGCGCTTAAATAATCTATCATTTACACCAGCATTTGCAGCAGCTGTCGCCCCTCCACTGCGTAAACTATGTCACCCGAAATTATCTTTATTTAATCCAATGCTTTCAAGCGCTTGTAAAACTATTTCTCTTACCCGCGTATAGCTCATACCTCCATGACTCCGTAGTTTGTAACTTTTAAGGGAACTAATATATTGTAAATTACGAAAAAGTGGCTCTTTGGAGCTAAGATCAATACTTGATGCTTTAACGTAGTTAGACAAAATTACATATGGACAACAGGCATCATTGGTTTCAGCTAATAAAACCTTAGCACCGTCTCTATAAATATCTGTTTTGCTTTGTGAAATATACAGTTCTACAAACTTTGTTTTGTCTTTTGTACGAAATTTGACTTCACGACAGCGTAAATTAGATAACTCATTAAACCTCAAAAAAACCATGGAATGCTGTTACGCAAATAGCTGCTATACGCAAATTGGGGACATTTGAGTCACCAACAGCATACTTTGAACAAAGTTTAGTCAACATATCACAGGATATCGGCTCTTTCTTAATTATGGGCTTCTTTAATTTTCGCTTACCAGCTTCCAGAATATTCTTGACGAGGCCTGAATTGCAGGGATTAGCAAGGCCGTAGATGTTGTGTACCCACTGAATTCCGTAAAAAACTGACTCAAGCTTAGAAACGCAACAATTGCTATCGATAAGATACTCCAAATAAAGGCTTACAGAAACACTGCTGGCTGGTAAAGTATTAATCTCAGGATAATCGGACGCCCAGCTTTTGAACTCATTGAAGGCACGAGAATAACGGTCCACAGTGGACGGTGCTTTGGACTCGAGAACACGTAAAAGAATATGACCGGCAAGTCTACGTAATTCGGGGTTTGTGTATTGGTTGGCTATAGCATCAAAATTGTAAACCCTGTGGATATAAAAATAGAACAAGCTATCATAAACATCGGTTTGTGATTTCAGACAATGTCAAACAATATATATGTATTTTTTTCAGTCAATTGATTGCAAAGACAAAGCTGTTCTGTTAACCTCGCGCTCCGTCTAATAATAGAAACGCTACGGCGCCATTAAAGTACTTAGAACCAAACAAACAGTTTTTATTTGCGCCATGTTCATAAACTTGTTTACCATCTTTCACGTACCACCAATCAACAACAAATGAACGGAAATAACCTTCTCTACTTAGCAAAAAAGGCCAAAACACTGATGAAGGCCAGACGGGTACAACTAATACTGCACTGCATTTGCAAAAAAGGACATGTTTAATCGCACGAGGAATCAGTGAAATAGGTGGTACTAGCCAGCAGAATTCACCGGCCCAACTGAACGAGAAACAATCAACTCCTAATGTACCGGGGTTGTACCATTTTGAATAGAATCTCGATACTTTTCTATTCTCACTGTTTGCAAAGCAATCAATTGTGCACTGTCCCCAGCGGGTAGCGACATGGTCAAAATACGCCTGCTTAATTTTCCAGTCCTCGAAATCAATCATTTTACTCATGTAATCTGCTTTCTCATTCTGTGTTCGTGGAATCCATTCTACATCCAAAGCGACGTTAAACTTTTTTGAACAGTTAAGTATATCTACTGCTAGTTTATGCAAATGCAATTTCATACTCCCCGACTCTACAATGAATTTTACTGCTTGGTTATCGGTAAACCATTTAACAGTTTTGTGATAGTAGTTGCGCAAAACATTCTAGTGCGTACTGTACACATTTCAATTCCCTCCAAGTGGAGCTTTGTTTCATTTCAATTTCGCTCCAGTTTTTATGACACATTGGTGTGCCGTTAATCGACACATAAGCTGCGCAGCCAGTGCTGCTTGCGTCTGAATAAACAACAGTTGCTGGTAAACAGTTTGGCATTACTAAAGATCTTTGATTTAGCTTAGGTATTGCGTCAACCCAGAATGTGATTTCCCTAATAGAGTCTTGGTCTAAAACTAGCACGCTATTCCAGTGAGAACGGGTGTCAAGTTTCCGATGAAGCGATTTTGTCATGAGTTTGCATATATTGCCAAACACAATCATATTTGGAACAATAAGTCCTGTAACTGAAGCCAGCTGTCTGGCTGCAATCTTCTTTAAAGCAAGCGCTTCGTGAATTTTTGCTAGCAGTCTAGCACCCTTGTCTTGGGGGACTGTCAAAATTTGCGCTTTCAGATCCCAGTTCAATCCCAACCATTTTGTACATTGAGTGGGTTCTCAAATACTTTTCTCTACATTGGCCACAAACCCACTTTTACATAAGTCAGATTTTACACTCATTGATTGTTCCTCGCACGACGTAAAACTTGGGCAAACACCTAGACCATCGTCGAGGTAAACAACAATTTTAAAGGTTTTACTGCGCCAGTGCTTAACAAGTGGTCTCATAATTTTTGTAAAAATGTATGGCCCGGTCGATAGGCCAAATGGTAAAACCGTGAACACATAATATTTACAAACACCGTTAAATACCCACGAGAAACCTAAGAATTGCCAATCATCCGGGAAAATATCCACATCATGCATGGTAACCAGACTTGATATCGAAGGAGTACAGCCAATTTTGTGGACAATCCGTGAGAACGTTAAGCATAGATTTTGAATCTTCGAACGTTATTTTGGACTTCCGAACAGATTCATTAGGATATCTCAAATCTAAAATGTCTCTTTTTTTTTTTTTTTTCACTTGACTGCACAGATACTGAAAGTGGATTAACAACTGTAGGCGGAGACATACATTGTTTAACTAGCCCCGCCTGGACTAGTTCACTAATTGCCGAGGTGACAAAATCTGAATGTTCAAAAGATGTCTTATTATGACAAAATCGCGCTATTTTTGGTGTAGTAACAAACGGGATAATATATCCTCGAGAAATGGTATCTAATATGAATTTAGACGCCCCAATATGTTGCCAAAAAATTAATATGCGACCGCAGCCGGCCTTTCACTCTAACAGGCTTACAATTTTCCTCGTACTCTACAGGACTGTCCTGCGTAAATTCATAGTTACAACAATCATTATTTGATAAAGCACCAACATCACAATACTTATCTTTTTCTAACCTTTGGGCGGCATGTTTAAACTGTGTTTCCACTTGACGATAAACCTGCTGCTCCGTAACTTGTGTTTTCACCCCGACTGTATTTAGACCTGCAATCTCCGGCCCAGTGGCCTGCCTGTCCGCACGCGTAACACCTGTCGCTGGGCATAGGTTGTCTTCTGCGACGAAAGGGACCACGAAAGGGCTGCACTCTGTTCTGGTAGCCTTGGTAGAGCTGCCGGCCAGCATCTTGTGTCAACTTTTAGTTTCTTGATTTCCGAGACGTGTTCATCTTCACGCTCGTCAAAGCTACGTTTAAAACTAGCCAGTCTTGTGTCTAGTATCTGGACAAAACGATCCACCATGTTGGACGGCTGCTGGTCTCTCATCGTAGTTGCTTCAGAAGCTGCACTAGAAATTGCAGGAGTAGGCGTTTGTGGCTCGCTTGCCAAGAGCTCGTTAGTTTCTCTATCAGACATATTCGGTAAATTTACGTTAAACTGTTGCACAACCGCGCTGGAGAGATGTCTTCAAGTGACTATCACTTGGCATCTCTGTTCTTATATACTCCCGCATATTAATGACCCAAGGGGATACTGACCCTCCTGCACAATGCTAAGTACAAACATGTATACATTCCGTAACGCTACTAAATACATATATCATAATATCACTACATGTACTGTACAAATTACAAACAGATTTTCTAGATTAAAAAAAAAACACTTAATGATGCTTAGGAAATATTTGATCTGAATCATTATTGATTGATAGGATTGAGAAGCTTGAACATTTCAACAACATTTGACTATAGTTTGTAAATAATAAATCATAAAGCCCTTTTCAGTCAAAAAAAACAATAGAATTATGAATAGTGATGGTCGAGAAATCTTAAAAAGTAGATCTTTATCATCATTGATGGGATTAATAGTTTGTAAATCTTAAAACTAGTTTGTAAATAATACTGAATATTGATATGTGAGTAGATAAACCTATTTCAATAAATGTTGGTGGAGAAAATAAGGGAATTCCGGATGTAGCTTTCACAATCAAAAGGTACTGTGGGCTTCGAAAAATGACACGAAATAAACAGTCACTTCATTCATATCAGCACAATTTCAATCAATTGAAGATCAATATCTTCTCCAGATATTCATTCAAAAAACATTAGCCATAGACATTTTCAGTCATGTAAAGGACATTCTCAAATCAATATCTGTAATTCCCACTCACAATGATTTTTGAAATAGGTGCATAAAATAGTGTAAATAGTGTAGAAATTGGATACATGTACAGTATATATGACTGCACAGTGAAAAATATATCTTACACTGATGCTGATGTAAACAAATAGAAATACAATGAAATGAGATATAAATCTCTTTTCAAACTATGAGAACATAGAACTCAAAATTGTTGTAGTTCATATAGAAAAATGTTTCATGAGTATATCAAATAATTACTACATGTATGTACTGAAGGTTCATTTTGAGATATGTAATATTCTAAGCCACTGCTTAGGCAATGATACAGTGTAAATATAAGACATGCAGTGTAAAACTAAGACATGACGAAGACTTTACTTACTTTTCAACAAGAGCAATTCCATCTCAGAGGGTACTTTTTTATCTGCCAGATAAAATACAACTTGAAATAAGGTTGAATTTCCTGTAAAGCAAATGAACATGCGCAAAAAAAAAAAACACAAGCTTGAAGAACGGTTTGCGCTTCGCAAAAAAGCGTGACTGTTTACCACTAATTGCTTAAACACTCAAATAATCGATATTTAATAAGAATATAATGAGCAATATTTACAAGTTCAGGTTAAATTGTGAAAATAAATCTGCAACGAAACAACGTGTTAACGGCGGCTTGGCATTTCGCATACAAATGCTTCAAAAATCACCAACTTTTAATAAATGATCATTCTACTTTCCTCAAAATGTTTGAATCTGTTATCTGTTAACTTTCGGTACCATAAAATCATTCGCAAAGTCCACAAAAAATGAAAAAAAATGGAAAAGAACAACTCCTCGTGCTACTCCATGATGGAATTATCCGCCATTTTGAATGTACGCGTGTTCGATCATCGCGGGGGGTCATTTGCAGATTTTGACCCAGTCCTTAATAGGTTTGAGTTATGCAAATTTGTTTTTCAAAAAATGCATTTTTTGCGTTTTTTTGCTACTTTTTTCGCGGATTTGCATAATGACAGCTGTTTTTGTAAAAATTAGTTCCACAAGAGTGATCTACTAATGAAGAAATCCAAAGTTCGACTTTAATGCAAATTTATGCAAATTTTTTTTCAAAAAATGCATTTTTTGCGTTTTTTTGCTACTTTTTTCGCGGATTTGCATAATCACAGCTGTTTTTGTAAAAATTAGTTCCACAAGAGTGATCTACTAATGAAGAAATCAAAAGTTCCACTTTAATGCAAATTTATGCAAATTTTTTTTTCAAAAAATGCATTTTTTTGCGTTTTTTTGCTACTTTTTTCGCGGATTTGCATAATCACAGCTGTTTTTGTAAAAATTAGTTCCACAAGAGTGATCTACTAATGAAGAAATCAAAAGTTCTACTTTAATGCAAATTTATGCAAATTTTTTTTTCAAAAAATGCATTTTTTGCGTTTTTTTCCCAATTTTTTTTTGGCGGATTTGCACAATCACATCTGTTTTTGTAAAAATTAGTTCCACAAGAGTGATCTACTAATGAAGAAATCAAAAGTTCCACTTTAATGCAAATTTATGCAAATTTTTTTTCTTCAAAAAATGCATTTTTTGAGTTTTTTTGCTACTTTTTTCGCGAATTTGCATAATCACAGCTGTTTTTGTAAAAATTAGTTCCACAAGAGTGATCTACTAATGAAGAAATCAAAAGTTCCACTTTAATGCAAATTTATGCAAATTTTTTTTTCAAAAAATGCATTTTTTGCGTTTTTTTTGCTACTTTTTTCGCGGATTTGCATAATGACAGCTGTTTTTGTAAAAATTAGTTCCACAACAGTGATCTACTAATGAAGAAATCAAAAGTTCCACTTTAATGCAAAGTTATGCAAATTTTTTTTTCAAAAAATGCATTTCTTGCGTTTTTTTGCTACTTTTTTCGCGGATTTGCATAATCACAGCTGTTTTTGTAAAAATTAGTTCCACAAGAGTGACCTACTAATGAAGAAATCAAAAGTTCCACTTTAATGCAAATTTATGCAAAATTTTTTTTCAAAAAATGCATTTTTTGCGTTTTTTTGCTACTTTTTTCGCGGATTTGCATAATCACAGCTGTTTTTGTAAAAATTAGTTCCACAAGAGTGATCTACTAATGAAGAAATCCAAAGTTCCACTTTAATGCAAATTTATGCAAATTTTTTTTTCAAAAAATGCATTTTTTGCGTTTTTTTGCTACTTTTTTCGCGAATTTGCATAATCACAGCTGTTTTTGTAAAAATTAGTTCCACAAGAGTGATCTACTAATGAAGAAATCAAAAGTTCCACTTTAATGCAAATTTATGCAAATTTTTTTTCAAAAAATGCATTTTTTGCGTTTTTTTGCTACTTTTTTCGCGGATTTGCATAATGACAGCTGTTTTTGTAAAAATTAGTTCCACAACAGTGATCTACTAATGAAGAAATCAAAAGTTCCACTTTAATGCAAAGTTATGCAAATTTTTTTTTCAAAAAATGCATTTCTTGCGTTTTTTTGCTACTTTTTTCGCGGATTTGCATAATCACAGCTGTTTTTGTAAAAATTAGTTCCACAAGAGTGATCTACTAATGAAGAAATCAAAAGTTCCACTTTAATGCAAATTTATGCAAATTTTTTTTTCAAAAAATGCATTTTTTGCGTTTTTTTGCTACTTTTTTCGCGGATTTGCATAATCACAGCTGTTTTTGTAAAAATTAGTTCCACAAGAGTGATCTACTAATGAAGAAATCCAAAGTTCCACTTTAATGCAAATTTATGCAAATTTTTTTTTCAAAAAATGCATTTTTTGCGTTTTTTTGCTACTTTTTTCGCGGATTTGCATAATCACAGCTGTTTTTGTAAAAATTAGTTCCACAAGAGTGATCTACTAATGAAGAAATCAAAAGTTCCACTTTAATGCAAATTTATGCAAATTTTTTTTTCAAAAAATGCATTTTTTGCGTTTTTTTGCTACTTTTTTCGCGGATTTGCATAATCACAGCTGTTTTTGTAAAAATTAGTTCCACAAGAGTGATCTACTAATGAAGAAATCCAAAGTTCCACTTTAATGCAAATTTATGCAAATTTTTTTTTCAAAAAATGCATTTTTTGCGTTTTTTTGCTACTTTTTTCGCGGATTTGCATAATCACAGCTGTTTTTGTAAAAATTAGTTCCACAAGATTGATCTACTAATGAAGAAATCAAAAGTTCCACTTTAATGCAAATTTATGCAAAATTTTTTTTCAAAAAATGCATTTTTTGCGTTTTTTTGCTACTTTTTTCGCGGATTTGCATAATCACAGCTGTTTTTGTAAAAATTAGTTCCACAAGAGTGATCTACTAATGAAGAAATCAAAAGTTCCACTTTAATGCAAATTTATGCAAATATTTTTTTCAAAAATGCATTTTTTGCGTTTTTTTGCTACTTTCTTCGCGGATTTGCATAATGACAGCTGTTTTTGTAAAAAGTAGTTCCACAAGAGTGATCTACTAATGAAGAAATCAAAAGTTCCACTTTAATGCAAATTTATGCAAATTTTTTTTCAAAAAATGCATTTTTTGCGTTTTTTTGCTACTTTTTTCGCGGATTTGCATAATCACAGCTGTTTTTGTAAAAATTAGTTCCACAAGAGTGATCTACTAGTGAAGAAATCAAAAGTTCCACTTTAATGCAAATTTATGCAAATTTTTTTTTTCAAAAAATGCATTTTTTTGCGTTTTTTTGCTACTTTTTTCGCGGATTTGCATAATCACAGCTGTTTTTGTAAAAATTAGTTCCACAAGAGTGATCTACTAATGAAGAAATCCAAAGTTCCACTTTAATGCAAATTTATGCAAATTTTTTTTTCAAAAAATGCATTTTTTGCGTTTCTTTGCTATTTTTTTCGCGGATTTGCATAATCACAGCTGTTTTTGTAAAAATTAGTTCCACAAAAGAGATCTACTAATGAAGAAATCCAAAGGTCCACTTTAATGCAAATTTATGCAAATTTTTTTTTCAAAAAATGCATTTTTTGTGTTTTTTTGCTACTTTTTTCGCGGATTTGCATAATGACAGCTGTTTTTGTAAAAATTAGTTCCACAAGAGTGATCTACTAATGAAGAAATTCAAAGTTCCACTTTAATGCAAATTTATGCAAGTTTTTTTTTCAAAAAATGCATTTTTTGCGTTTTTTTGCAACTTTTTTCGCGGATTTGCATAATCACAGCTGTTTTTGTAAAAATTAGTTCCACAAGAGTGATCTACTAGTGAAGAAATCAAAAGTTCCACTTTAATGCAAATTTATGCAAATTTTTTTTTTCAAAAAATGCATTTTTTTGCGTTTTTTTGCTACTTTTTTCGCGGATTTGCATAATCACAGCTGTTTTTGTAAAAATTAGTTCCACAAGAGTGATCTACTAATGAAGAAATCCAAAGTTCCACTTTAATGCAAATTTATGCAAATTTTTTTTTCAAAAAATGCATTTTTTGCGTTTCTTTGCTACTTTTTTCGCGGATTTGCATAATCACAGCTGTTTTTGTAAAAATTAGTTCCACAAAAGAGATCTACTAATGAAGAAATCCAAAGGTCCACTTTAATGCAAATTTATGCAAATTTTTTTTTCAAAAAATGCATTTTTTGTGTTTTTTTGCTACTTTTTTCGCGGATTTGCATAATGACAGCTGTTTTTGTAAAAATTAGTTCCACAAGAGTGATCTACTAATGAAGAAATTCAAAGTTCCACTTTAATGCAAATTTATGCAAGTTTTTTTTTCAAAAAATGCATTTTTTGCGTTTTTTTGCAACTTTTTTCGCGGATTTGCATAATCACAGCTGTTTTTGTAAAAATTAGTTTCACAAGAGTGATCTACTAATGAAGAAATCAAAAGTTCCACTTTAATGCAAATTTATGCAAATTTTTTTTTTCAAAAAATGCATTTTTTGCGTTTTTTTGCTACTTTTTTCGCGGATTTGCATAATCACAGCTGTTTTTGTAAAAATTAGTTTCACAAGAGTGATCTACTAATGAAGAAATCAAAAGTTCCACTTTAATGCAAATTTATGCAAATTTTTTTTTTCAAAAAATGCATTCTTGCGTTTTTTTGCTACTTTTTTCGCGGATTTGCATAATCACAGATGTTTTTGTAAAAATTAGATCCACAAGAGTGATCTACTAATGCAGAAATCAAAAGTTCCACTTTAATGCAAATTTATGCAATTTTTTTTTCAAAAAATGCATTTCTTGCGTTTTTTTGCTACTTTTTTCGCGGATTTGCATAATCACAGATGTTTTTGTAAAAATTATATCCACAAGAGTGATCTACTAATGCAGAAATCAAAAGTTCCAATTTAATGCAAATTTATGCAAATTTTTTTTTCAAAAAATGCATTTTTTGCGTTTTTTTGCTACTTTTTTCGCGGATTTGCATAATCACAGCTGTTTTTGTAAAAATTAGTTCCACAAGATTGATCTACTAATGAAGAAATCAAAAGTTCCACTTTAATGCAAATTTATGCAAATTTTTTTTTCAAAAAATGCATTTCTTGCGTTTTTTTGCTACTTTTTTCGCGGATTTGCATAATGACAGCTGTTTTTGTAAAAATTAGTTCCACAAGAGTGATCTACTAATGAAGAAATCCAAAGTTCCACTTTAATGCAAATTTATGCAAATTTTTTTTTCAAAAAATGCATTTTTTGCGTTTTTTTGCTACTTTTTTCGCGGATTTGCATAATCACAGCTGTTTTTGTAAAAATTAGTTTCACAAGAGTGATCTACTAATGAAGAAATCAAAAGTTCCACTTTGATGCAAATTTATGCAAATTTTTTTTTGTCAAAAAATGCATTTTTTGCGTTTTTTTGCTACTTTTTTCGTGGATTTGCATAATCACAGCTATTTTTGCAAAAATTAGTTACACAAGAGTGATCTACTAATGAAGAAATCAAAAGTTCCACTTTAATGCAAATTTATGCAAATTTTTTTTTTCAAAAAATGCATTCTTGCGTTTTTTTGCTACTTTTTTCGCGGATTTGCATAATCACAGATGTTTTTGTAAAAATTAGATCCACAAGAGTGATCTACTAATGCAGAAATCAAAAGTTCCACTTTAATGCAAATTTATGCAATTTTTTTTTCAAAAAATGCATTTCTTGCATTTTTTTGCTACTTTTTTCGCGGATTTGCATAATCACAGCTGTTTTTGTAAAAATTAGTTCCACAAGAGTGATCTACTAATGAAGAAATCAAAAGTTCCACTTTAATGCAAATTTATGCCAAATTTTTTTTCAAAAAATGCATTTTTTGCGTTTTTTTGCTACTTTTTTCGCGGATTTGCATAATGACAGCTGTTTTTGTAAAAATTAGTTCCACAAGATTGATCTACTAATGAAGAAATCAAAAGTTCCACTTTAATGCAAATTTATGCAAATTTTTTTTTCGAAAAATGCATTTTTTGCGTTTTTTTGCTACTTTTTTCGCGGATTTGCATAATCACAGCTTTTTTTATAAAAATTAGTTCCACAAGAGTGATCTACTAATGAAGAAATCCAAAGTTCAACTTTAATGTCAATTTATGTAATTTTTTTTTTCAAAAAATGCATTGTTTGCGTTTTTTTGCTACTTTTTTCGTGGATTTGCATAATCACAGCTGTTTTTGTAAAAATTAGTTCCACAAGAGTGATCTACTAATGAAGAAATCAAAAGTTCAACTTTAATGCAAATTTATGCAAATTTATTTTTCAAAAAATGCATTTTTTGCGTTTTTTTGCTACTTTTTTTGCGGATTTGAATAATCACAGCTGTTTTTGTAAAAATTAGTTCCACAAGAGTGATTTACTAATGAAGAAATCCAAAGTTCCACTTTAATGCAAATTTATGCAAATTTTTTTTTCAAAAAATGCATTTTTTGCGTTTTTTTGCTACTTTTTTTGCGGATTTGAATAATCACAGCTGTTTTTGTAAAAATTAGTTACACAAGAGTGATCTACTAATGAAGAAATCAAAAGTTCCACTTTAATGCAAATTTATGGAAATTTTTTTTTCAAAAAATGCATTTTTTGCGTTTTTTTGCTACTTTTTTCGTGGATTTGCATAATCACAGCTGTTTTTGTAAAAATTACTTCCACAAGAGTGAACTACTAATGAATAAATCAAAAGTTCCACTTTAATGCAAATTTATGCAAATTTTTTTTTAAAAAAATGCATTTTTTGCGTTTTTTTGCTACTTTTTTCGCGGATTTGCATAATCACAGCTGTTTTTGTAAAAATTAGTTCCACAAGAGTGACCTACTAATGAAGAAATCAAAAGTTCCACTTTAATGCAAATTTATGCAAATTTTCTTTTCAAAAAATGCATTTTTTGCGTTTTTTTGCTACTTTTTTCGCGGATTTGCATAATCACAGCTGTTTTTGTAAAAATTAGTTCCACAAGAGTGATCTACTAATGAAGAAATCAAAAGTTCCACTTTAATGCAAATTTATGGAAATTTTTTTTTCCAAAAATGCATTTTTGCGTTTTTTTGCTACTTTTTTCGCGGATTTGCATAATCACAGCTGTTTTTGTAAAATTTAGTTCCACAAGAGTGATCTACTAATGAAGAAATCCAAAGTTCCACTTTAATGCAAATTTATGCAAATTTTTTTTTCAAAAAATGCATTTTTTGCGTTTTTTTGCTACTTTTTTCGCGGATTTGCATAATCACAGCTGTTTTTGTAAAAATTAATTCCACAAGAGTGATCTGCTAATGAAGAAATCCAAATTTCCACTTTAATGCAAATTTATGCAATTTTTTTTTCAAAAAATGCATTTTTTGCGTTTTTTTGCTACTTTTTTCGCGGATTTGCATAATCACAGCTCTTTTTGTAAAAATTAGTTCCACAAGAGTGATCTACTAATGAAGAAATCCAAAGTTCCACTTTAATGCAAATTTATGCAAATTTTTTTTTTCAAAAAATGCATTTTTTGCGTTTTTTTGCTACTTTTTTCGCGGATTTGCATAATCACAGCTGTTTTTGTAAAAATTAGTTCCACAAGAGTGATCTACTAATGAAGAAATCAAAAGTTCCACTTTAATGCAAATTTATGCAAATTTTTTTTTGAGAAAATGCATTTTTTGCGTTTTTTTGCTGCTTTTTTCGCGGATTTGCATAATCACAGCTGTTTTTGTAAAAATTAGTTCCACAAGAGTGATCTACTAATGAAGAAATCCAAAGTTCCACTTTAATGCAAATTTGTGCAAATTTTTTTTTCAAAAAATGCATTTTTTTGCGTTTTTTTTGCTACTTTTTTCGCGGATTTGCATAATCACAGCTGTTTTTGTAAAAATTAGTTCCACAAGAGTGATCTACTAATGAAGAAATCGAAAGTTCCACTTTAATGCAAATTTATGCAAATTTTTTTTTCAAAAAATGCATTTTTTGCGTTTTTTTGCTACTTTTTTCGCGGATTTGCATAATCACAGCTGTTTTTGTAGAAATTAGTTCCACAAGAGTGATCTACTAATGAAGAAATCCAAAGTTCCACTTTAATGCAAATTTATGCAAATTTTTTTTTTTTTAAAAAATGCATTTTTTTGCGTTTTTTTGCTACTTTTTTCGCGGATTTGCATAATCACAGCTGTTTTTGTAAAAATTAGTTCCACAAGAGTGATCTACTAATGAAGAAATCGAAAGTTTCACTTTAATGCAAATTTATGCAAATTTTTTTTTGAAAAAATGCATTTTTTGCGCTTTTTTGGTACTTTTTTCGCGGATTTGCATAATCACAGCTGTTTTTGTAAAAATTAGCTCCACAAGAGTGATCTACTAATAAAAAAATCAAAGGTTCCACTTTAATGCAAATTTATGTAAATTTTTTTTTCAAAAAATGCATTTTTTGCGTTTTTTTGCTAGTTTTTTCGCGGATTTGCATAATCACAGCTGTTTTTGTAAAAATTAGTTCCACAAGAGTAATCTACTAATGAAGAAATCCAAAGTTCCACTTTAATGCAAATTTATGCAAATTTTTTTTTTTAAAAATGCATTTTTTGCGTTTTTTTGCTACTTTTTTCGCGGATTTGCATAATCACAGCTGTTTTTGTAAAAATTAGTTCCACAAGAGTGATCTACTAATGAAGAAATCCAAAGTTCCACTTTAATGCAAATTTATGCAAATTTTTTTTGCAAAAAATGCATTTTTTGCGTTTTTTTGCTACTTTTTTCGCGGATTTGCATAATCACAGCTGTTTTTGTAGAAATTAGTTCAACAAGAGTGATCTACTAATGAAAAAATCAAAAGTTCCACTTTAATGCAAATTTATGCAAATTTTTTTTTTTAAAAATGCATTTTTTGCGTTTTTTTGCTACTTTTTTCGCGGATTTGCATAATCACAGCTGTTTTTGTAAAAATTAGTTCCACAAGAGTGATCTACTAATGAAGAAATCCAAAGTTCCACTTTAATGCAAATTTATGCAAATTTTTTTTTCAAAAAATGCATTTTTTGCGTTTTTTTGCTACTTTTTTTTGCGGATTTGCATAATCACAGCTGTTTTTGTAAAAATTAGTTCCACAAGAGTGATCTACCAATGAAGAAATCAAAAGTTGCACTTTAATGCAAATTTATGCAATTTTTTTTTCAAAAAATGCATTTTTTGCGTTTTTTTGCTACTTTTTTCGCGGATTTGCATAATCACAGCTGTTTTTGTAAAAATTAGTTCCACAAGAGTAATCTACTAATGAAGAAATCCAAAGTTCCACTTTAATGCAAATTTTTTTTTCAAAAAATGCATTTTTTGCGTTTTTTTGCTACTTTTTTTTTGCGGATTTGCATAATCACAGCTGTTTTTGTAAAAATTAGTTCCACAAGAGTGATCTACTAATGAAGAAATCAAAAGTTCCACTTTAATGCAAATTTATGCAAATTTGTTTTTCAAAAAATGCATTTTTTGCATTTTTTTGCTACTTTTTTCGCGGATTTGCATAATCACAGCTGTTTTTGTAAAAATTAGTTCCACAAGAGTGATCTACCAATGAAGAAATCAAAAGTTGCACTTTAATGCAAATTTATGTAAATTTTTTTTTCAAAAAATGCATTTTTTGCGTTTTTTTGCTAGTTTTTTCGCGGATTTGCATAATCACAGCTGTTTTTGTAAAAATTAGCTCCACAAGAGTGATCTACTAATAAAAAAATCAAAGGTTCCACTTTAATGCAAATTTATGTAAACTTTTTTTTCAAAAAATGCATTTTTTGCGTTTTTTTGCTACTTTTTTCGCGGATTTGCATAATCACAGCTGTTTTTGTAAAAATTAGTTCCACAAGAGTAATCTAGTAATGAAGAAATCCAAAGTTCCACTTTAATGCAAATTTTTTTTTCAAAAAATGCATTTTTTGCGTTTTTTTGCTACTTTTTTTTTGCGGATTTGCATAATCACAGCTGTTTTTGTAAAAATTAGTTCCACAAGAGTGATCTACTAATGAAGAAATCAAAAGTTCCACTTTAATGCAAATTTATGCAAATTTGTTTTTCAAAAAATGCATTTTTTGCATTTTTTTGCTACTTTTTTCGCGGATTTGCATAATCACAGCTGTTTTTGTAAAAATTAGTTCCACAAGAGTGATCTACCAATGAAGAAATCAAAAGTTGCACTTTAATGCAAATTTATGCAATTTTTTTTTCAAAAAATGCATTTTTTGCGTTTTTTTGCTACTTTTTTCGCGGATTTGCATAATCACAGCTGTTTTTGTAAAAATTAGTTCCACAAGAGTGATCTACTAATGAAGAAATCAAAAGTTCCACTTTAATGCAAATTTATGCAAATTTTTTTTTGAGAAAATGCATTTTTTGCGTTTTTTTGCTACTTTTTTCGCGGATTTGCATAATCACAGCTGTTTTTGTAAAAATTAGTTCCACAAGAGTGATCTACTAATGAAGAAATCGAAAGTTCCACTTTAGTGCAAATTTATGCAAATTTTTTTTTCAAAAAATGCATTTTTTGCGTTTTTTTGCTACTTTTATCGCGGATTTGCATAATCACAGCTGTTTTTGTAGAAATTAGTTCCACAAGAGTGATCTACTAATGAAGAAATCCAAAGTTCCACTTTAATGCAAATTTATGGAAATTTTTTTTTTTAAAAAAAATGCATTTTTTTGCGTTTTTTTGCTACTTTTTTCGCGGATTTGGATAATCACAGCTGTTTTTGTAAAAATTAGTTCCACAAGAGTGATCTACTAATGAAGAAATCGAAAGTTCCACTTTAATGCAAATTTATGCAAATTTTTTTTTGAAAAAATGCATTTTTTGCGCTTTTTTGGTACTTTTTTCGCGGATTTGCATAATCACAGCTGTTTTTGTAAAAATTAGCTCCACAAGAGTGATCTACTAATAAAAAAATCAAAGGTTCCACTTTAATGCAAATTTATGTAAATTTTTTTTTCAAAAAATGCATTTTTTGCGTTTTTTTGCTACTTTTTTTGCGGATTTGCATAATCACAGCTGTTTTTGTAAAAATTAGTTCCACAAGAGTAATCTACTAATGAAGAAATCCAAAGTTCCACTTTAATGCAAATTTTTTTTTCAAAAAATGCATTTTTTGCGTTTTTTTGCTACTTTTTTTTTGCGGATTTGCATAATCACAGCTGTTTTTGTAAAAATAAGTTCCACAAGAGTGATCTACTAATGAAGAAATCCAAAGTTCCACTTTAATGCAAATTTATGCAAATTTGTTTTTCAAAAAATGCATTTTTTGCATTTTTTTGCTACTTTTTTCGCGGATTTGCATAATCACAGCTGTTTTTGTAAAAATTAGTTCCACAAGAGTGATCTACCAATGAAGAAATCAAAAGTTGCACTTTAATGCAAATTTATGCAATTTTTTTTTCAAAAAATGCATTTTTTGCGTTTTTTTGCTACTTTTTTCGCGGATTTGCATAATCACAGCTGTTTTTGTAGAAATTAGTTTTACAAGAGTGATCTACTAATGAAGAAATCAAAAGTTCTACTTTAATGCAAATTTATGCAAATTTTTTTTTGAGAAAATGCATTTTTTGCGTTTTTTTGCTACTTTTTTCGCGGATTTGCATAATCACAGCTGTTTTTGTAAAAATTAGTTCCACAAGAGTGATCTACTAATGAAGAAATCCAAAGTTCCACTTTAATGCAAATTTATGCAAATTTTTTTTTCAAAAAATGCATTTTTTTGCGTTTTTTTTGCTACTTTTTTCGCGGATTTGCATAATCACAGCTGTTTTTGTAAAAATTAGTTCCACAAGAGTGATCTACTAATGAAGAAATCGAAAGTTCCACTTTTGTGCAAATTTATGCAAATTTTTTTTTCAAAAAATGCATTTTTTGCGTTTTTTTTGCTACTTTTTTCGCGGATTTGCATAATCACAGCTGTTTTTGTAGAAATTAGTTCCACAAGAGTGATCTACTAATGAAGAAATCAAAAGTTCTACTTTAATGCAAATTTATGCAAATTTTTTTTTGAGAAAATGCATTTTTTGCGTTTTTTTGCTACTTTTTTCGCGGATTTGCATAATCACAGCTGTTTTTGTAAAAATTAGTTCCACAAGAGTGATCTACTAATGAAGAAATCCAAAGTTCCACTTTAATGCAAATTTATGCAAATTTTTTTTTCAAAAAATGCATTTTTTTGCGTTTTTTTTGCTACTTTTTTCGCGGATTTGCATAATCACAGCTGTTTTTGTAAAAATTAGTTCCACAAGAGTGATCTACTAATGAAGAAATCGAAAGTTCCACTTTAATGCAAATTTATGCAAATTTTTTTTTCAAAAAATGCATTTTTTGCGTTTTTTTGCTACTTTTTTCGCGGATTTGCATAATCACAGCTGTTTTTGTAGAAATTAGTTCCACAAGAGTGATCTACTAATGAAGAAATCCAAAGTTCCACTTTAATGCAAATTTATGCAAATTTTTTTTTTTTTTAAAAATGCATTTTTTTGCGTTTTTTTGCTACTTTTTTCGCGGATTTGCATAATCACAGCTGTTTTTGTAAAAATTAGTTCCACAAGAGTGATCTACTAATGAAGAAATCGAAAGTTCCACTTTAATGCAAATTTATGCAAATTTTTTTTTGAAAAAATGCATTTTTTGCGCTTTTTTGGTACTTTTTTCGCGGATTTGCATAATCACAGCTGTTTTTGTAAAAATTAGCTCCACAAGAGTGATCTACTAATAAAAAAATCAAAGGTTCCACTTTAATGCAAATTTATGTAAATTTTTTTTTCAAAAAATGCATTTTTTGCGTTTTTTTGCTACTTTTTTCGCGGATTTGCATAATCACAGCTGTTTTTGTAAAAATTAGTTCCACAAGAGTAATCTACTAATGAAGAAATCCAAAGTTCCACTTTATTGCAAATTTTTTTTTCAAAAAATGCATTTTTTGCGTTTTTTTGCTACTTTTTTCGCGGATTTGCATAATCACAGCTGTTTTTGTAAAAATAAGTTCCACAAGAGTGATCTACTAATGAAGAAATCCAAAGTTCCACTTTAATGCAAATTTATGCAAATTTGTTTTTCAAAAAATGCATTTTTTGCATTTTTTTGCTACTTTTTTCGCGGATTTGCATAATCACAGCTGTTTTTGTAAAAATTAGTTCCACAAGAGTGATCTACCAATGAAGAAATCAAAAGTTGCACTTTAATGCAAATTTATGCAATTTTTTTTTCAAAAAATGCATTTTTTGCGTTTTTTTGCTTCTTTTTTCGCGGATTTGCATAATCACAGCTGTTTTTGTAAAAATTAGTTCCACAAGAGTGATCTACTAATGAAGAAATCAAAAGTTCTACTTTAATGCAAATTTATGCAAATTTTTTTTTGAGAAAATGCATTTTTTGCGTTTTTTTGCTACTTTTTTCGCGGATTTGCATAATCACAGCTGTTTTTGTAAAAATTAGTTCCACAAGAGTGATCTACTAATGAAGAAATCCAAAGTTCCACTTTAATGCAAATTTATGCAAATTTTTTTTTCAAAAAATGCATTTTTTTGCGTTTTTTTTGCTACTTTTTTCGCGGATTTGCATAATCACAGCTGTTTTTGTAAAAATTAGTTCCACAAGAGTGATCTACTAATGAAGAAATCGAAAGTTCCATTTTAGTGCAAATTTATGCAAATTTTTTTTTCAAAAAATGCATTTTTTGCGTTTTTTTGCTACTTTTTTCGCGGATTTGCATAATCACAGCTGTTTTTGTAAAAATTAGTTCCACAAGAGTGATCTACTAATGAAGAAATCCAAAGTTCCACTTTAATGCAAATTTATGCAAATTTTTTTTTCAAAAAATGCATTTTTTGCGTTTTTTTGCTACTTTTTTCGCGGATTTGCATAATCACAGCTGTTTTTGTAAAAATTAGTTCCGCAAGAGTGATCTACTAATGAAGAAATCAAAAGTTCCACTTTAATGCAAATTTATGCAAATTTTTTTTAAAAAAA